>JARYHS010013631.1:71846376-72469103 GCA_031002005.1 Vandiemenella viatica
TACTAGACCCCACCAACAAATCCATACGTCTCCACACACAAGCACAAAGACAACTTAAGTGGAGTTACAGCAAATCATACATCCAGACAGATGAGTTTAAGTAATCACACATACAGACACAGAGATAGACGCACACACACTTACATTTCCAGCCTACAGTGATATCGACACAACAACCTCCCAATTAACGGCAACGAAAAAGTGGTGTAAAACCCCAATGGCTCATGACTAACCAAAAAATCATCAGTAACATGTGTGCAAGGTACCAAATTCTTCACATCAACATCGTCTCATTTCTCACACTACAGACCTCTCTACCACCTCCAGTATCATGTGTCCTAGGTACAAACTGTTCACATCAGCACCACCACGTTTATCCCCACCTAAGCCTTTCGGACATAAGTACATATGCCCCAGGTACCATGAGTGCAGTAGACACTTGGTCATCAGACAGATGTCATAATTCACATATTCATACTAGTCTCCCAAGATATCCATACGTCACCACATATAAGCACACACAGGTATCACTATATTTACACATGCATACACAGAAGAAGCACACACACGTGCATTTCTATGCCTACAGCGATCTACACACAACAACTAGACCAGTCATGACAACGAAAAAGTTGAGCTGACCCCCACATGACTGGCCAAAAATCATCAGACAGACGTGTTAGAGTGTGTGTAACGGATGACATGTTGTCGCCATCCATCCTTTATGCCATATGGGTTTATTCATCACACCCAACTGATTACGTCCACAATCAACACTGATGGCCACTGATGGTAAAATCTCGATATGGAGTAGACTCCTATCACCATAATTAGACACACAACCACTTAGAAAGACACACACATACACATGCCCATGCATACACACAATTCCATACATCACTACACACATACAGGTAACTCGAGGAAAGGGACTGGAAACACTACGTTCAGACTGAATAGGTGCGGCATGTGTGAAGTATGATATGTCTTTGTCACACATATTAGTGCTCATCACACCCAACTGATTACGTCCACCATCAACACTGATGGTCACTGATGGTGAAATCTCGATATGGATTAGACTCCTATCACCATAATTAGACACACAACCACATAGGAACATGCACACACACATATGTCCATGCATACACCACAATTCTATACGTTACCACAAACTACAAGTACTGAAGGAAAGGAACTCCACACTTCACGTCCAGTATGAGATGTTAAAGGATGGTCAGAGGACAGCATGTCTTGACAATACACCTCAATGCCCACCCACTCACCTAATTTCATGTGCCATCATTATAGATGGCTACTGGAACTAAACTCTTGTACACTGTTTGGACAAAGTCATTTCTTAATAGCAGCTTCTGAAAGACTAATTTGGTCAACCTGCCCAGGCGGGCGTGGCGAGACAGGGCCCCCACCTCACAGCGGGCGCGCATATTGTGTTGTAGGTCGGTATACCGGTGCTCATAACCGCTTCGAAATTCCGATCCTCGGTGCGGTCCTAAAAATGTGGTTACCGGTATTAGGCCCCAGTCGGAAAAATCCGGTTATTCGTCGAAGACCGCGATTTAGGTCCGGCAAATTGCGGTATTTCTATCCGTGAGGAGGGGGGCCCTGTCTCGCCACGCCCGCCTGGGCAGGTTGACCCAAATTAGTCTTTCAGAAGCTGCTATGAAGAAATGACTTTGTCCAAACAGTGTACAAGAGTTTAGTTCCATTAGCCATCTATAATGATGGCACATGAAATTAGGTGAGTGTGGTGGGCATTGAGGTGTATTGTCAAGATATGCTGTCCTCTGACCATCCTGTAACATCTCAGTCTGGACGTGAAGTGTGGAGTTCCTTTCCTTCAGTTACTTGTATGTTTGTGGTAACGTATAGAATTGTGGTGTATGCATGGACATATGTGTGTGTGCATGTTCCTATGTGGTTGTGTGTCTAATTATGGTGATAGGAGTCTAATCCATATCGAGATTTCACCATCAGTGACCATCAGTGTTGATGGTGGACGTAATCAGTTGGGTGTGATGAGCACTGATGTGTGTGACAAAGACATATCATACTTCACACATGCCGCACCTATTCAGTCTGAACGTAGTGTTTCCAGTCCCTTTCCTCGAGTTACCTGTATGTGTGTAGTGATGTATGGAATTGTGTGTATGCATGGGCATGTGTATGTGTGTGTCTTTCTAAGTGGTTGTGTGTCTAATTATGGTGATAGGAGTCTACTCCATATCGAGATTTTACCATCAGTGGCCATCAGTGTTGATTGTGGACGTAATCAGTTGGGTGTGATGAATAACCCATATGGCATAAGTACTGGGATGGATGGCGACAACATGTCATCCGTTACACACACTCTAACACGTCTGTCTGATGATTTTTGGCCAGTCATGTGGGGGTCAGCTCAACTTTTTCGTTGTCATGACTGGTCTAGTTGTTGTGTGTAGATCGCTGTAGGCATAGAAATGCACGTGTGTGTGCTTCTATGTGTGTAGTGATACCTGTGTGTGCTTATATGTGGTGACGTATGGATATCTTGGTGAGACCTAGTATGAATATGTGAATTATGACATCTGTCTGATGACCAAGTGTCTACTGCTACTCATGGTACCTGGGGCATATGTTACTTTATGTCCGAAAAGGCTTAGGTGTGGGATAAACGTGGTGGTGCTGATGTGAACAGTTTTGTACCTAGGACACATGATACTGGATGGTAGAGAGGTCTGTAGTGTGAGATAAATGAGACGATGTTGATGTGAAGAATTTGGTACCTTGCACACATGTTACTGATGATTTTTTGGTTAGTCATGAGCCATTGGGGTTTTACACCACTTTTTCGTTGCCGTAATTGGGATGGTTGTTGTGTCGATATCACTGTAGGCATGGAAATGTAAGTGTGTGTGCGTCTATCTCTGTGTCTGTATGTGTGATTACTTAAACTCATCTGTCTGGATGTATGATTTGCTGTAACTCCACTTAAGTTTCTTTGTGCTTGTGTGTGGAGACGTATGGATTTGTTGGTGGGGTCTAGTATGAATATGAGGGGTTCTGGTATCTGCTGATAGTCAAGTGTCTATTGCAACTCATGGTACCTGGAGGGCCGCTGTTAATGAATGGCTGAAAGGGTTGTGGTGTGGATGAGACGTGTTGGTGACCTGATTGTTGATGGTACATGTAATCAATTGTGTCTGATTAACACTATTAATGGGATAAACACTGAGGTGTGTTGGCGAAAACATCTTTTGCACACCCTTTCTCTCTCGTCAGGCCGATGATATGTGAGAAGAGTTCTGTTTTTCAGTCAGTCATGAGGCAAGAGAGTTCTTCACCACTATTTCGTTTCCATGATTGGTGCAGGTAGTTGTGCTGAACTCGCTGTAGACATGGACATGTGTATCTGCGTCACTCTTTGTGCATGTAAATGTATGTATGGTGATACCTGGCTTTAACTCGTCTGTCTGATGATTTTTGTAACGAGAGTTCTGTCCAGTTAATCAGTGGTAACGACAATTCTGTCCAACTTCATCGCTTCCATGATGCTTGCTGTTGTTTATGTCGAACTCGCTGTATGGATGTACGTGTGTATGTGTTTTGTGTATACGTCTCTCTCTGGGTATGTATGCGTAAATATGGTCAGGCCTTCCTTTAACTCGTTTGTCTGGATGTAGGATGCGCAGTTCATTTCCTCCACTAATGTGTGTGTATGTCTTCTTCCTCTGTGTGAGTTCTATCTTGGTGCTGTTGTGTGTAGGCATGGAAATGTGCGCGTGTGCGTGATTCCTCTGTGGATTTGAGTCTAAAATATTTGGTTATAGAATTATACCCACCATCAATGTGTGTTTCTAACCATTGTTTCAGGGCTTAGGCACTATGCCATTCCACTGTGCTGTTTACAGTTTACTGCTGTTTGTGTTGGCATACGAACTGTGTTTCTTACGTTTTTCACTATATGCACTTCGTGGTAAAATCATTTAATGGAGATGGTGCTGAGGGGGTGTGTCAGAGAACCAAAGTACTTGGGTACAAACCCACAGTCAGGCTATAGTGGTGTAGTATGGAGTCCACATTTTTTGTACAACAAATGTAGGTTGCAAAGGAGGCTAGCTAGATTTATTAGTGGAAAACATTCAACAAGTGACATAATAAAGGAGCTGGGCTGGATGTGACTGGAAGGTATGAAGAGTGTTGGGATTGCTGTATATGGCGTATAATGATGTTAGAATGGATATTGGTAGAATAATTCTGAGTGGTGTATGGAGCCTAAGTTGGCCATGACCACAATCTAGCATTAGACTTTAGGTGATGAGGCCTGAGTGGATAAAATATCCAAACACGTACTTTCGCATACGAATGACCTAACAATTTACGACAGTTTAAGTATGGGCGCTATCTTCAGCGTAATAGAACTACATCTATGGTGACGTTTTGGAAACTTGTCAATGTGTAGGGATTTAATATGAAAAATGTGGGTTATGATGTCTGTTTGATGACCATGAAACTATCAGTTAGTGCATTATGGTAACTTTATCGTGTGTGATGTGTTTTTTCCCCATACCTTTGTATGTGAATGAATTTTTAAAATTAGGTGTTTGTCGCGGCTATCTTAACATCCCAGTCTACCGTGTATTATTACTGGCACAGTGCTGTCGTTACACAGACAAATTTCAACGACCATCCGAAATTCTAGTATTTCCAGCGTATCAGGCTTTTTTTTCGGGCTCGTCGATGTCATTGTCATTAGAGGTGAGAAAGGATGTATGGCAAGGAACGGTGAGGAATTCGGCCATGGACTTTTGAAGGTCTCTTTCCCTGCATTCGTCTGGAGTGATTTCAGGAATCCAAGCACTCTTCCATTTCACTGTTCTGTTTACAGTTTGCTGCCGTTATTTTTGGGGTACGAACTGTTTTTATCAGGTTGTTCACTATATGTCCTTCGAGGCAAAAATCGTGATGATTGGATGTACCAGAGAAGGAAGAACTTGTGTTACAAAACCACAGTCAGACCTTGCTTGTATGTAGTGGTGTAATGTGGGATCCACAGTTTTTGGACTTGAAATGCGGTGTGCACGGGAAGGCAGCTAGAGTGTAAATATGGTGATTCCTTTCTTTCACTCGCCAGTCTGAGTGTAGTGTGTGTAGTTCATTTCCACCACTAATGTGTGTTTTGTGACGTATGCAGCTGTGAGTGAGCATCAAAAGTACGACATTGCCGCCTGTGTTAAGAAAGGCTCTTGAATCTACTCATGCCTTTATGGTACTAGGGTCACATGTTACTGGATGGCTTGTGGCTATGTGGGTGATATGAGATGATGCTGATGTGAACAGTTTCGTACTTGTGCACTTGCTACTAGATGGTTAAGTTGGCTGAGTTTAGTGAGAGGCGAGGCGATGCTAATGTAATCAGTTTGGTACCTGCGGGGTAGCTGTTACCGATGGCTTTTTCTGGTTCCATTGTTAATGTGAAGTCCACAGTTTTTGGAATTGAAATGCTGTTTGTGAGGGACGGCAGCTAGAGTGTAAATATGGTGATATCTTTCTTTCACTCGTCTGTCTGCGTGTAGTGTGTGTAGTTAATTTCCACCACTAATGTGTGTGTGTGTGTGTGTGTGTGTGCGTCTTTCAGTGTATGTCTCTCTCTGCGTATGTATGCGTAAATATGGTCAGACCTTCCTTTAACTCGTTTGTCTGGATGTAGGATGTGCGGTTCATCTCCTCCACTAATGTGTGTTTGTGACGTATGTAGCTGTGAGTGAGGATCCACAGTACGACATTGCAGCCTGTGTTAAGAAATGCTCTTGAATCTACTCATGCCTTTGTGGTACTAGGGGACATGTTACTAGATGGCTTGTTGTTATGTGGGTGATATGAGATGATGCTGATGTGAACAGTTTCATGCTTGTGCACATGCTACTAGATGGCAAAGATGGCTCATGTGTGTGAGAGGCGAGGTGGTACTAATGTGAACAGTGTGGTACCTGGTAGCTGTTACTGATGGATTTTTTCTGGTTCCAGGGTTAATGAAACTATAGAAAAAGTGTGTACATATCCTCATCAGGTTTGCTGTGTATTCTTTACAATTACCAAGGGGTTGATTGAATTTTTAGACAAAGTACAGCTAAGGGTCCTCAATTTGTGTCTGCTTGCCACAGTTTTTAACGAGCGCATAACAGAACTGATACATAGATTGGTCTGAGTAGACAGATGGTATAGGTTAGAGCTTGTTTGCAAAAATTACGAGTGCGATGTAATATTTCATACCAATGACATCAGAGATAAGGTTAGTGAAATAAGGTGTGGCACTGATGCTGATATAAAATCTTTCTTCCCTCGTTCCATTTAATAATTTTTGTCATGGTCAAACTGGGAACTGATTTGTCTAGCCTTGGAGCTGGTGTGGGAAAGGCTTTGTTAATCATGTCACAAATATTTTCAAGTGGGCTCTTATGCTTCCTATACACTTCTACCAGATTTTAAGACCTGCATCATGCTGTTCTGAGCATACAGTATTCGCTGTCTCAGGATCACTTGAGAGAATCGACGCAGTATGTATCATGTTCCAGAACTCGAAAAGTGGTTGTTTTTCCATACCTTTGTCTGTGAATGAATTTTTAATTTGTCGCGGCTATCGCTGACTTCTCCGTCTACCATGTATTATTACTAGCACATTGCTATCGTTACACATGTGAAATTTCAACGACCATCCAAAATTCTAGTATTTCCAGCATATCAGCCTTTTTTCGGTCTCTTTGCTCCTTCGATACCATCGTCATTATCTGTGAGAAAGGATGTACTGCAAGGAATAGTGAGGAATTCGGCCATGGACTTTTAAAGATCTCTTTCCCTGCATTCACGTGGAGTGATTTCAGGAAACCATGGAAAACCGAAATCATGATGGCCTGACGTACATTCGAACCCATCTCCCCCCCCCCCCCCAATACTGATTCTACCTCCATAGGTGATTCGTCTTAAAGGAACCTCATCAGTGCGCAGCCCGCAGTGACCGGCGTCTTGATCGTTAAGAAGAAGTAGGGCTTCCTAGTTTCGAGATGATATACAGAGTTTTGTGGACATTTTAGCTAGCAAAGTGCTAAGTGCAAAAACTGATTGATATGCATATTAATAATGTTCGTGTAGCTCAATGGACTCCAGTTCATCATTCAACTACATGCTTTTAAGAAAATAACTTATTGCTTATAATAATTTACTAATATCTGATGAGGTTAATAATATAGTAATTAAAAATTTGGGTGTTGATGGTACTACTTGTACGTGAGAAGAATAAATAAAAACATATCGTATTTAATTCATTTTTGTTTCATTTCATCCACCACACAATACAAAATAAATATATCATATTGTTGTTTTGTATGTTAATGTTGGTACTATAGGACGGTCTCAATAATAACTTTGTCTGACCAATCAGAGGATATCAGCTCAGTGTTATAGATCAAAAAGTGGTGACAGTCTGCTAAAAAGTTATTTTTAGAAGTTAATTTTTGGTACCTAAACAATTAATTAATTATAATAGTTTGATATATCAACAACACATTACAAAATGCTAGGGAAAAATACAGGTTTGGCAACAACAATTGTCAACAGCAAGCAACCGCTCTCACATTCGAATCCCCCACCAATTATTAATTTTGACTGTGTGAACTGCACAATATCCAGGTAATGCCATTATCACATTATAACAAAAAAGTTACGCTTTTGAAACGAGTGTATCTTCCTTTTAATCCAGTTACAATAAATCAAACAGGTTATACACTCTCTCAGTATAGAAACTAAAATTTTGATTTTCGTTTTGAAAATGCGTAACATAACACGATCAGACGATGTATTTGCATATTTAAGAGTGATTCGCTACAGAATTTATACTCTGTCACGAACGGCAAATTGTGTTAAAATACTTCAATACATCAATAACACATGACAAAATACTAGGAAGAGATTTCATAACGAACGTTAAGAGCAAGCAAGCGGATTTCCTAATGTTATTCTTGATAGCGGTGTCCTGTGACGTCGCTAATTGTGCGCTGCAAATAAAATGGTGTGTGATACTTCCGCTGTTCGCCCGCGGGGGCGTTGTGTCAGAAATACTCAGATTGAGTGTCCTTGCTGTCGCGTCATAGGTTAGCGGTACACCCGGAAATAGCCGTGCAAATTGAGGTTAGCGGTGGAGGACAGTGACGTGGGCCGCAAGAATCATCTGTGACGCGAAGGAGGTTCCTGCTTTCACGCTGGGAATAGCAACAACCGTTGTCGCCTGCGGGGGGGGTGTGCGCCCGACTAAGCTCCACAGAATACTCAGATAGATTCAGGTTTCCGCTGTACAGAGGCTGTGACGTCACGCGGACGAGTGGAGTCTCTTCCGGACGTCACGCGGACGAGTGGAGTCTCTTCCGGGGCCGGCTTAAGATCTTTTGCACCAGCTAAGACAAATACTACCTACTACCGTTCTCCAGCCAATAGCTATCGAGGTTAGTGGATGAGTGACCTTACGAAATTATATAGTAGACATCTACAGTTTGCAAACGGACAAGCAAGTACCATACATTTAGCACCTTTAAAACTATATATGCATATTTTTATACAAAGAAATAATTTTATCAAAATATGGACGAATTTAAGAAAATACAGTACCCTGCATAGTTGCAATATTTTTAAACTTTACCAAAGGAACCTCATGCTGATAATTTATAAATCCATTGTGTATCAAATAATTTCATATATCTGTTAGGCAAGATAAAATTTATTTTTCGAATTTATTGTGAAATTAATGTTCATTTCTAAATTACTATTTGCAATTAAAAAACCTGCATGGTTAAATTCTATTCTGTTTTCGATCATTTAGTTTTTATGATTTAAAATCCTAAAATTATTTATTTTACAGAAATGTAGAATATCTATCCTTAAAAATAACATCATTTATAAATTTTACTTTCCTCTCGTATGGCATTGAATTATATGACTTGTTGCTGTGCATAAATTATTTCTAAATTAATTTAATGAAGTTGCTATGTATAGTGACACACATAACTGGATTGACTATTAACAAGCAGGTACATATATAAATAAGCAGATTTTATTGTATTAGTTACATATTTAAATAAAAAATTTCAACTTGCAGTTGAGTTACGCGAGAATAAGATAACCGTAAGCTCAGTCCAAGAATTAATCCAATACGTGAAGGGGGAGGGGGAGGAAAATCTAATAATCACGGGTGTTTGGAATGCGATAGTGGGAGAAGGAAATAGGGGAATATCGAATGAAGTTTTAGTCTAGGAGAAAGAAATGAGTAAGGAAGCAGGTTGTTAAAATTTTGTGAAAGATATAAACCAGTTGTGATGAACACATTATTTAAGAAACATGCAATGAGATACATCTGGAAAAGTCCAGGAAATACAGACAGATATCAGCAAGATTATATCATGGTCAAACAGAGATTCAGGAATCAAGTTCTAAACTGTAAAGCGTACCCAGGAGCAGACATAGACTCTGACCATAATTTGACAGTAATGAAATGCAGACTAAAATTCAAGCGACTAAGGAAGCAATGTAAGCAGTACAGACAAACTGAATAAACTGAAACATTCTAGCACGAGAGAAATATTTGCAGAAATGGTAGACTTAGGTCTAAGAAGTAACTCTGAAAGGAGCTTAGCCGAGGATGAATGGAATGCATTAAAGACCGAAATAATGAAAGCTGGCAAAGAAACATTAGGCTTTAGGGAACAAGCTGCCAGAAAACCTTGAATCACAGAAGAAATTTTGCAGCTGATGGATCAGAGAAGAAGGAACAAAAATGCTCAGGATGAAGCAGGAAGAGAACAATACAGGCAATATAGAAATCAAATAAACAGGAAATGCAAAAAATCAAAAGAAAAATGGCTACAAGAAAAGTATGAAGTAGAAAAGGAAATGTTCGTAGAATAAGTAGATGTTACATATAGGTAGATCAAACAAAATTTTGTAGGAATGAAGAAGAGAGGTATAAACATTGAGCTTAAAAGAGGTTTCCCATCGGCAGCTTTAGACGATAGACCTAACGGATGGAAGGAATACATTGAGAAACTGTATGATGGGGATGACTTGAACAATAGCGTAATGGAAAAGGAAGGCGATGACGACATTGATGGCTTAGGAGATCCTGTCTTAAGGACAGAATTTGATAGAGCTTTCAATGATTTACAAGCAAATAAGGCAGTTGGAATTGATGAGATCCCTGCAGAACTTAAATCCCTAGGAGAGAAGTAAACACAAGGATGGTTCAAACTTCTATCAAGAAGTTATGAAACAGGAGAAATTCCAACTGATTTTAATTAAAAAAATATCATTTTCACACTTCTGAAGAAAGCACAAGCCGACAAATGTGAGAATTATCGACTCATTAGTCTAACATCACATACTTCAAAATTACTGACCAGAATAATATACAGAAGAATGGAAAGGGTAGTAGAAGAGATAGTAGGTAAAGATGAGTTTGGGTTTAGGAGAAATCGTGGTACAAGAGAAGCAATTCTGGCTTTAAGATTAATACTTGAAGGGCTGATCAAGAAAAACAAAAATACTTATATGGGGATTGTTGATTTAGAAAAAGCTTTTTATAGTGATATGTGAGACAAGAGGTTCAAAAATTTAAAAATAACAGGTCTAATATATGGTATCGAGATAGACGAATACTTTATAAACTATATAACAATCAAGTGGCTGTAATAAAAGTTGAGAACCATGAGAGACACGCATCAGTTAGAAAGGCTGTGAGACAAGGTTGTAGTCTATCACCGTTAATCTTAAACTTGTATGTAGAACAAGCAATAAAGGAAGGGAAAGAAAAATTTTATGTGGCTTTAATGTTCTGGGAGCAAAAATCAATATGCTACGATTTGCTGATGACATTGTCTTGTTAGCAGAGAGGGCTGAGGATATTGAGAAGTTACTGAATGGCATGAACAAAATACTGAAGGAAGATTTTGGAGTGAATATAAATCAAAGCAAGACAAAAGTGGTGAAATGCAGCAGAAATGATACCAATACCAGTATATTAAATATAAAAATAGGATCTGAAGCAATAGGAGAAATAAGTGAATTCTGTTACTTGGGAAGCAAATTTATAACCGATGGCCGAAGCAGGAATGATGTTAAAAGCAGAATAGCACTAGCAAAAAGAGCCTTCATGAAATAGAGAAATCTTTTAGTTTCAAACATTGGTGTAGGAATTAAAAAGAACTTTTTAAAACTATGTGTGGAGCACAACATTTTATTGATGCGAAACATGGACTTTAGGAATACCTGAAAGAAAGTTGAAGCATTTGAAATGTGGTGATACAGAAGAATGCTGAAAATTAAGTGGACAGACCAAGTACGAAATTAACGAGTTTGGAAATGATGGATGAGAAAAGAAGTTTGTGGACGAAGCTTACAGAAAAAAGAGACAGGCTGATAGGTCATATTTTGAGACATGCTGGATTGGTTAATTTGTTAGTGGAGGGAACAGTCGAAGGTAAGAATTGTAGAGGTAGACAGAGATTAGAATATATGAAGCAGATAATTGAGGACGTGGGCTGTAAGGGATATGTGTAGATGAATAGGTTATCACAAGATAGTAAGGGATGGAGTATTACATCAAACCAGTCACAAGACTGATTAAAAAAAATCTCAGTCGTTTACAGGTGGAATTCTCTGTGGATAACTGAATTGTTATGGTATGTCTATAAATAACAAAACCTATAAGATATCAGTCTATACATGTGGAAAGCTGGTGGGTTTATGTTCTCTGCTACTCGACTTCACCGCAGCATGGCGACGGGTGCATTGGGTTTAGGAGAAAATCTGGTGCGCCTCGTCCCTCCTTGACTGCTGGAATCTGCTGTGGAGGGAGCGTCTATAAACTACGTGGCTTGGTCTAGGAGAGGGGGGTGAGCAGGAAGCTACGCTGAGCTACGTAGGGAAAGGGGGGGGCGTCTGAGCGAAACCTCGTAGCTTTTCTACATCTACATCTACATCTACATCTACATCTACATATTATATACTCTGCAATTCACAAAATTGTGGGTGGCAGAGGGTGCTCAGCACCAAAGCTAATCTCTTTGCTGTGCATTCCAATCCCTAATGGTACGAGGGAAAAAAGAATTCATATAAGAATCAGTCCGGCACCTTATTTCTCTAATTTTATCTTTCCTGTCCTTCCGACTCAAATAGGTTGGTGGAAGAAGTATTTCACTACACTCAAAAGTGAAAGTTGGAGTACGCATGTTTACCAATAAGTTTAAACGAAACGTGTGTCGTCTATCTACCAGAGACTCCCAACCTAGTCTACTAATCAGTTCTGTGACGCTTTCATAAGGACTGTAGCAAGCGGTCACGAATCGAGCGGCTCTTCTCTGTACTTTCTCAATACTTTCGACCAACCCCTTACGAAACGGATCCCAAATGGCACAACAATAGTCCAATTGTGGACGCACAAGAGATTTGTACGCTATCTCCTTTGTTTGTTCATTACAATTTTTCAAGATTCGACCTATGAATCGCAGCCTAGAATTTGCTCTACCTACTAACGAATTAATGTGTATATCCCATTTCATATTCTTTTGTACTGTTACTCCCAAATATTTCATAGAATCGACCATATCAATAACTGTATTGTTTAACTCGTATTTCTGAACAATTGGATTCTTTTTGTTAGTTATGCTCATTGTCTTGCACTTTTTACAATTTAGAGTAAGTTGCCACTCAGCGCACCAAGCCAAAATAACATCCAGATCGCGCTGAATTTCTAAGCAATCGGCCAAATTTCTTACTTCCCTATAAATAACCGCATCATCAGCAAACAATGTAAAAAGGCTTTTCAATTTGTCTCCGAGATCGTTTATAAAAATTAAGAAAAGAAGTGGTCCAATTACACTTCCTTGAGGTACACCCAATGTAACATCTAGATTAGAAGAACTTTCTCCTTCAACGACAACTTACTGCGACCGACCAGTTTCATTCATATTATTTATCACTGTTAAAATAAGGTACAGAACGCCACAAAGTAGCATGTGGATATTTATTTCCGTCATTTAATTATCTCCGTAAGTAATTTATATATCCTATATACTAATAGTGCTGGCCCATTTGAACTAACCGACACACGTCGGTGCATTACGATTCGAAAAACATTAGATATGCCGTACTTACACTCAAATTCGCTTACAGATGTCACCCGGAATTTTTCAAGGCAGTGACAGTTCCAATTATTTTGATGGTTTGAATAAAGCTATTTTTACTAGGACCACACCGCTCGTTGATAAAAATTCTAGTTTTGTTCTGTCAAGTAAATTTCAGTGGGGTCTAAAGTTGCGCTGTAAAATTAAATTACGAGACTTATCGAAAATGTTTTTCCAACTAGTTTTCATTATCCAATTAATTACATACATTTAAGCAGATCAAAGAATCATTCCCTGATTATGTTGGAAGAAAAGTGACAGAACTGCAGCAAAAGAAAACAAAATATGCAGCTCTTCTTAGTTTTTTACGTTGCAGGTGTAGTTTGTTCTTTATCAATAATGAACAGTGATGAATGAGATAAGGAGAGAACGCTTTTAATAACACCACAAGAAGAAAAGTATCCCTAACTGTGCCTGAGAAAGTTGTTTTTCCCAAATAAGTCAAGATTTGCAAGAGTGGCTAGTGTCAACATTTCATTCAGAATATAATATAAAAGGAAATAACGCAAATATCAGTTGTATTCAGTGTATATGCAGTAATGTTAACGATAGTATGTCAAGAGAAAGCAGTATAAAAAGTCTTATGGAATTAGTAGAGAAAAAGCAACGTTCCACACAGGGAAGGGGTGGTTGTCAAGGCGAGAGGGGTTCAAGGTACTGGCAAAAATGAAGGCACGTATTTGATGGACGTTCGCCAATAACAACGAGGCGTTGTGATCTTGCCTTGGCTCTCCGGAATCACGGAGCTATCAAGCTGCTGTCAGCTGTTGCATCGCGGGCTGGAGCACCTGTCAGCAACAGACACTCACTTTTTTGACCCTACACTTGTCTGCACTCTACTATGTGAGGAATCGGTTCCATCAGCTAGATTACACAAGTAATTTGATTGGTCCTGATCGTAGAAAATGTTTATAAGGCAATCAATCTAGGGAACTGATGTTACCATCGTGACGATCAATTTGCGAATGACATGTCGGACTATGGTTGGGAATATGGGAATGTTTCTTCGGGATGTAGATCCGACAAACGCTTGATATCTTCTGTGGGCGCCTGCCTATTGATGTGAATCAAGGTCCCGATTCAAATCAGAGTTCTTGAATGACCAAATGTGAATAATGTATATCTCAGGAATTTTCGCAATACGCACTGGAGGTGGTCTCCAATGAATAACATGACTAGATCCCTCAGTAGATTACCCGCCATGTGCATGATAGATAAGACTGTTCCGTCTATCTCATGATTGATAAATTACTTTTCCGACTACAGAGAAGACGTAATAAGCAAGAACAGACTGTAGTTTTTAATAAACAGAACAAATGTGCCCCACAATACTGCATCGAACTTCGGTGTAGTTTGTCAGATTTCTTCCCCTCCAATTTGGCCACCAAGCCCACGTGAACACTGGCCACATCAGTTGGCCAATATGAATCATGAGTGTAGTGAAGGGAGGAGAGAAACTGAGTTCCTGACCGAAGTCTAACCGGGCCTTCAAGACCCGGCGTACCTATTCTACTAGAAGAAATTCTTGTGTTGCTATCTGTATGCCGAACGTGTAACTTTGTATGTTCTGTATGATAAGTGTATTTTTTGTTTGCTTGTAAATGGGTACTATATGAGGCGGAGATCAGGGACTATCCCACTATTCACCTAGATGATTGCGGTAAATCGCATAAAATTCGCAGTCAGAACGCCTGGTACGCTGATGGGATCGTGCCCGGTTCCGTTGAACCTCCCCAATCTAGTGTGCGGTGCCTCAGCACTGAGCCACAGTTTAAGTTTAAAGTTTGCAATCTATCAGACGGAAAACAATATTTATGTATTCAGTTCTATTTACAAGCGCTACATCGAAACTGAAAATATATGAGTCACTAAAAATGGGTTTACAATCTTATTTGAGTAAAATGTAACATCAAAGAATTTGGCAATATGCAAGATTAAATTAAAATAGAAGCATTTCTTATTGTTATTATTTTTATTCTTATTATTTGCTGTCATCAGTCTTCCGACTGGTGTGATGTAATTCTCCATCCCTTCTTATCTCGCGCTAACCTAATCTTCTAAGCATACCCCTTACAATCCACGTCCTCCTCAATTATCTGTTAAATATATTCTAATCTGTCATCCTCTACAGTTCCTACATTCATTTCACTACAACTATTATAAATTCACAGCAATGGTTTATTGAATCTGAACCTACACGTGCAGTCTGTATGGACAAAAGCGAGGCTTAAAAGAATGGCAAAGAAAAGAAAAAGATGTCTGGTGAAGAGGTTTATTTCTCTAATACCTTCTTTTGAATCAGCAAATTGTCAATGGATTTAATTGAAGATATTTGATTCTCTTTTAATATATCTTAGGTGGGACTATCTACCGCGACGGTCGTATACACTCTATTGAATTTATTGAAATGATGTGGCGTGTCCGCCACTTGTGAAACCAACTCGTCCCTAGTGGATTATCCTTTGCGTTAGTTAGCGGGGTGAGTAATGAATGGTTTGGCGGAAGCATTCGCAGTAACAGCGTTGGCTTCATTAGAAGTGCAGTGGTGGGGAACGGGTACAAATCACGGCTTACCGCAGCAGAAAACTGCAGTTGCATATCGAGGGAGAAGGAAGGGGGGAAGGAGACGAGATGAAAAGCGACGCCGAGAGAAGCGGTTTTGCTCCCTGTGGCTCACTGCATAATTACATCCCCGCTTAATTATGGTTGGTCTTCCTGCGGCGTTCGCTTTGTCTCATTAGGAGCCCAGCGGCATGCAAAGAGCCGAAATCGAGAATCTCTATGAAACACAAGTGCTTTGACGCATACGAATAAATGTAGCAGAAAGAATATAATACTGAAAGTAAGTATTTTATTAAATAAATTATCTTCTTCATCACCACAGGCGGTAGCCATTATATCTGTTTCTTCTTCATATTACATTATCCTTTTCATATTTTTTTTAAATTCCTTTATCGCGTATTTTTAATGTTTTATGTGGAAAATGTATGGAAAGAAACGTCGTGATCCTTCCCCATGCAGATTCACTGCACACTGTGTATCAAATGACGAACGTTAGAAACGTACATATTTAAAGATTGCGTGATACTAAAAGGAGATTCTAAAGGTGGACTCCTCCAGTCACCTTTTAGGACTTCAGTCAACTCAAATTTTCGCCTGTTAGCGCTAAGCTTATATCCAACAACATTTCACGAGATTTCTGTCTCCAGTTCAAGGTTTAGCAGCGCCCTAGAAACGGATAATTTCTGCCACTCTGGAAATAAATAATTAGCATTCATTTCATCTCAACTTGGAAGACAGCCCGCCGGGCCTCATTCCCAACTTCTTTTTGTGTTTCTTATATTGAGAAGGGACTCTGGTATTAGTTATTATTTATAAACCTTTTTCGGAAGAAGTTAGTGACACATGGGACAAACGACAAAAACACTCCAAAAGAAGACGCGCTATCAGTTGGACAGAAAAGCGCATACAGGCCCACTCAAACTAGATGTAGGACTTATAGGCTCAAAAGAGAATTAAACTAGCTGCCAATTGCAAGAAGTCTTAACGTGGTCCTAGTTGCCCTCAATGAATATATATATCACAAAAGCTTTTTACTTATAAAGAGAATTATCACCAGATTTCCGAGTTGTCTCTGAGATTTTCTGTGTATCAGGTGTATGAAATGGTCAATAAACCTAGTAATTCCTTCCTGCACGGATAATTTTCAATAATAATTTTCTCGGTAGTGTACTCTAATTGATAAAAAAAAGTCACTATATTACGCAATCGAAGTTTACTTACTAATTTTACATTTCAGGTAAAAGTTGATAGGAATGTAACATATCTGGGTTGTTCCAGATAAGACACGATCTCTTTGTCACTTCTCTTGCCTTTAGGCTGATGTATGTATATTAAAATTCAAGGCCTCAAGGGCTCCACCTCATACTGGATTGGTTGGGGAAAATAAATCTTGAGTAATGCATCACCGAATCATTATAGGAATTTTCCATAAAACTTCCACGTTTTCAAAGACGAAAGCAACACTGACCCATAGGAATGACTACCTCTGGTAGTGTAGATAATTTAATTTAATTGCAAATTTAATGACAGAAGATAAAAAATAACTAATCCTCCCTTAAAACTAGAAAGCCCAAAGTAACGCAAAACCTAAAAAAAACGGTGGTCTTCCAGGTTTGGTATTGAGCGAGGAACTGTTTACCATACAGGAATAATTAAAGATAGTTTACTCGTAATTCTCAATAATAAAGTTTAAATCTGATTCAGTAATACAGAAAATCTATCTTACTAAATGACTCGGTACTTTATTTAAAACGAGCTGTGGCCTCGCATTCGGGAGGTCACGGGTTCGAATCCCCCGTCCGGCCATCCAGATTTAGATTTCCATGGTTTTTCGAATTCACTCAAGTGCCTTCAAAATATCATGGCTGAATTACTTTCCGCTTCTAATTACCAGAAACCCAACCAGCAACCACAAAAAAATTTAACATCGAAAGTCGTCCTTTGAGTTGTGGCACCCCGGAGAATACAGAACCATTCCGCCAGTCGACGCTCCTCATTTATTATTCCGGGAGAGGTTCACCCATTGTCCGGTGCCTCCAGATACAGAATCCCTTTCCTCATTCGTCCGTCTAGCGACAGACTTGAAATTTCACACAAGCAAATATTCCTTATAATATTAGCTTTTACTAGTATTAATAATTAAAATTGTATAGGGTAATCCACTTTGGTAATTCTACTACAAAAATAAACACAAACATTTCACCTAATAGTGACATACAGAGCGTGGTGCATCACTTTCATAAGAAAATTAGAATAGAGTAACGAGTTTCACTTTGAACTTAATTGGTTCCGAGATTGAACAAATAAAACAGTAACTATACAGTTATTTCAATTATGCTTCATATTGATTTATTTGTTTGGAGTTTTGTATAAACATACTTGAAGGGTTATATTTAGGGGATGTTAGGAGTTGGGCGTGAGTGAATATTCTTTTTTTTTTGTTACTATTATGAAGATTATTTGTAATTATAAATGACGTTTTCAATTCAGATGAAAAAGATTGCTTTATTTGGATAGTTGAATAAAATAACTTAAGCATATCAGAAAACTGGCTGATTTTATTTGCACCAAAGATTCTCTATTAGAGATAAAAAAGAGCTGATACGGGTTCACATGTTGTCAATTTTCGACTAGTAACATTCGGCAAGTTTCCAGTGTTATGATTGCAGTTGCTGACGAGCTTAGGCAACGAAAGCCGGGATAGCAGGCAGGTAACCCCTGCAGCGACGGAAACTGGAGAGGGCAATCAAGTTGCAGCGGTTGATGGCAGCTAAAGGGCTGTCTACGTCAGCTGATCGACCGATCTCTGCCGAAATGTTATCTGCTCTTCTTGCTGGCAATCAGGTACGGAATCTCACCACATCGCGACGATTCAAAACCGCCTCGGCATCTCCCTCCTTGTTGTAGTGGGGGTGTAGTGACTCGGCTGCCACCCCTTTGGGGATGACCCTCAAAATCACTCTGTCCAGCCGAGCGGAGAGACAAGGACAGATTGCCATAAGGATTCGTGGATAAGCGTCTACATGGAAATCGACGAATTGTTAGGATATGAGTCTTGTGATAAGATTATTACTTGGAAAATCAGGGCTAATCATTTCTGAATATTTACATGTTTATTCGAAACAGGTTTCTGAAGGTATGATACATATTTACACATAGACGAAGATAGCTGTGGAAACATTTACTATTACTATTACTGTAGGAAACTGATAAAACTGGTGCAGTGGCGCCTTGCTAACCACCACCAACATTATGGGGATGAGGAGAGAGAGAGCGAGCTTTGTAACGTTAGTACCATTTACCCAAACACGACAGGACTATTGTAAAACATCGGAACTCTGCCAACTAACCATATCCGCTTCCATATCCAACTCTTTCTCAGTAGAGCCTACTTTCTGCGTTGCTGTAGACCATCTCTTGGGCTGCAGCGGCTCCGCTCCGAGGCCGGAGCCTGGTGGCTTCTCCGTCGACTCCCGGCTGCACAATACGACGATCAGCTCGACCAACAGATAGACAGACCTAGCTAGCTGTGCTCAGGGTTTTACTATGACAACCCCCACTCCACTCCAGCTCTTTTGAGAGGGCAAACTCTGACATCACCTAACTGCATTCGGTCATAATGCCAGCTTGCGTTCTGGTTTAGACGCCTGACAATTGCCGAATCGCTGACTCGTGCTCTACTTGCAGGTTGTGGCTCTCGTAAGGTTGCTTAATTTTGCTCGCTCGTCTGTCCTCTATCCCAACCCCAAACAAATTTATAAATTACACAAGTAAAACCTCTGGTTTTACTACAGGGTAGTCAGTCGGTCAATTGCAGATTTCTGCTGCGCACTCTTCTTTCACTATTGGTTACATGAAATTTAGAATGAAAGATATAACTTTGTGGTGTGGTGATTCTGACTTCCGACTGTTGGGGTAGAATATATGTGTATGTTGGTGCCTGGTTCACGGTTCCTTGATACAAGCGCCATTTCTTCAGACTCAAAGAAAGGCCTCGCCCTTAACTTTTTCCGCAATAATTTCACCGTGACAGTGAAAGTTTGATCTCAATCGGCCTTTCGTTAATCGCATCCCGTTCTCCAGTATCTCTTAAACTCCGTTTTTTGAGTTTTATTACAAACACATCACCTCTTTTTCCCAACAATCGAGTCAGTTTCTCAAATACTCGGCATCGGCTTCGCATTGAACACGCGGGCCAATAATTCGACACTTCTGCATCAAATGTGCTGTTCTGAATGTCGGGCCCCATAAGCTATTAATACTTGATTTCACGTCCGTGGCATACTTTATGCCGAACTATTGCCGTGGGGGGATGTTAAGGAACAGCCCACTTCGAAATTAGTAAGAAGCATCGAAGTTGAGCCAACAAAACAATTGCAGTGATCTCGTGCTATACCACATAAACTATGGATAGATCATAATATTAATGAAATATAACTAACGAAAATTACAGTCATACAGACAACCGTTTGAAGATGTCCCGTAAAATGGAGTGAAATCGAGTACAGCAACAGTACAAAGAAACAAAAATGTAATTGCACTGGTGCCACACTTATTATTTATACATATTGATCAACTAGTAATTGAGAAAATTGTCTACACTGCCCAGGAGACAAGGCTCTGATCCACGATGGTATGAAGTCTTTCCGAAAATTTAGTAAGATTTGACGGAACATTCGTTTCTTTATATCCGCTACCGAAAACTCTTTAATGGTGTCAGTGGAATCAATATCACGACTTACAACAGACAATTTTGGCTTTTTGGTAGCAAAGAAGACAGCTGATGGTTAGCAAATGGAACACTAAGGTTTCTGACGAGTGATATATGGCACTAAAAAAAAAAAAACGATCACACAACAAGAAAGTCGAAAATAGCTGGTTAGCTCAGAAATTAATTAGCTGAGGAATATACTTTATGAATTGAACTTATGTAATAATTTTACATTAATCATCAATAGCAAAGCAGTGCCATAAAACATTTAAATGTAAATGAAGACGAATATTAGATAATGAATTATAAAGTGAGAGCTTAATTTTTTGCCAATGGGGAGAGAATTGGGTTTTTGGTACAGTTGACTGGAATTCTAAATGTACGAGTCAATATTTATTTGTTGCGCTCCCAAACGTCCGCGAGTCTTATAGCACGGCGTGGAATTATACTGAATCACAGAAAAATACAGAAAAAATAGGAAAACATAGGGATGTTGGATCTGAGTGATTGGTGGCTCAAATACAGTAATTCAAGGTAAGGTGGAATGAAACACCTACTTCGTGTTCATGAGAACGGAATATCTGCTGCTACACAGCAGTGGTGGCTACAGCAGGCGTGTTGAAGTGAACGGCAGAGTTGAGACAGAAGACGAAGTTGGCGCGAGCAGAATCTGTCTGCTCACCGTCTAGCGACCACACTGAGTGTTGCCTGCGGTGGCCCAGCCATATGGCATCGTTCACAGGGGCCGTGCGGGTAGCAAGGAACTGGGGGTCGGCCTTCCGTCCGCGACATGGATACGTCTTTATATCTGCTTCCATACCGTGGCCAATTCATAAAAGCCGATGACAACCAACACTAAAGTGCCAAAAGTTATTGGATTCGAAGATGCAAATACTCGGGTCTCTTTAGCACCACAGAAAAATCGTATAAATGTTCAGTGCAATTTTTCAATGTATAAAGTATTTTAAACACTGTATAATGAATAACTGGACTTGCACATGATGCGTCAAGTAGTGTAATGTACTATCTTTCCACTCTCCAGATGAAGTATAATTACCTTCCCCAACTGAAAATGTAATTTAAATGTAGGACTGGTCATTACCGTTAATTGTTGAACTGGTGACTGGATCAATACATAACTTCGTAATCAAATAAACACGGCTAAATGCTCGCGTGGTCGTAATGACCTGGTTTTTACTGGGTGCCCCATATCGTAGCCTGCCTGGTATAGAGGACTTACAGTTTAATGTAGAATTAGAACAACGGAAGGATTTTAGAGTACTTGACATTCCATAGCATACTGTGTCAGAGGTGAAGGTCGGGTTAAGGGCCTATGAAAATCCCCACCGAGACACGTATTCGAACCGCGAACCTTTAAATCTCCAGTAAGATATCTTAACAACGGAGTCATCAGATCGCTACAGAAACACACGTAGAGTATAGCTTCATGTGGTGAATATGCTTTGTCAAATTTACTGGTTTTCACAGATGCTCATTATTCTGTATTTATTTAAACAGGATTTTATTCCAGTGTATGTATGTTATATATTCCATGTTTTCGAAAAAAAAAATCCTTATTTGCGCGATACCTAGGTATGTTTAGTACTGTAATTTCTGCCAACTCAAAATTCATTAAATTTTTTGAAGTGTCACCCTATTCGGGAAGAAGGAAACGCTTTACATATTTTGTTTTTGAATGATTTCTTAATCAATCGTTGAAAACAAATGTGTAATTTACTCATGTAGAAACGAATTGTTTATTTCAGCCCTGGTGAACAGTTTTTCGCGATTTATTAAATTAATTTAAAAAATGGCACAAACATTTAAAAAATGTTCAAAATATTAGCATAATATGTTTAACTAGCCAGGCGTACCGTTTGAAGCAACCTCACGTACCCCTCGGGGTACTCGCACCATTAATTGCGAACCACTGTTCTAGTGTTACCGACTATGGGTAGATGACTGGTGAATGTTATTGATCGCGTCGTGCATGAAAATAACAGCAATGACGCGATGAAACTCTGTGCCGACCCTTCCTATCTGCTCTACCATAATATACCAAACGGATGATCAGATTTGACGATCTAACCCGACGGAAGAATATCCATAAACAGTGTCCTATTCACTCCGTCCATAAACACTTGAGAGGTTAGAGACTTGATCAATTCCTATTGTACAGAATCTTCTAATTATAAACTGAGTATCATCTCTCCTGACATATCAAATGGTGAATATCTGTTATCACCGTTACTTTAACCGAACAACATAGTTGCAAATCAGGGGCGTAGCTACCATAGGGCTAGGCGGTGCAGTGCACCGGGGCTCCGACGCTCAGGGGTCCCCGAGCTCAGCTGAGGGGGAAGGGGGGCCCCTACCAGCAAATTGGCAGAGCTAAAAAAAAAGGTATCTCAATTTTTTTTTTTTTTTTTTTTTGCACCGGGGCCTTTGTTTACCTAGCTACGACACTGTTGCAGATCCTTACTAATCACGGCCCTATGTGCTTATTTATAACGTGTTCTTTTTCTCCTCAGTCGTTAGGTATCTTTTTTGAAAATTTTGAAACTGGGTGATTTACTTCCTTTTCCCCAGTGATGAAAGTGAATGAATTATAGTTGTAAGAAGGTAGAGAGTAAAAACCGGTGATGGCTCATTCGAAGCATACCAAATGACCACCAGGATTAAGGCGTGCCCTCACTCCATACACACTGCAGAGAGGTTTGGAGTTGAACCCATGACTTTGGTGCACAAATTAGAGATTAGAAATTGTGCACTATCACCTCAACTAACCAGTCAGCCCACTGGCCCAGTGGGTCAAACCAAATCACCTAAGAACAGATCATGCGAAATGCAACGCCGTGCTGTATAAGCGGGGTCTTCAGAATTCTGCTGCATGTGACTGCGGAGCTCCTTCCCAGAGTGTGGAGCATAACATCAAAGAATGCCTTCTAAGGAAGTATGATTGACCATTTGAAGATGTTTTCGGAGCTATAACTTCATGAATGATGGAAGAATTGGACATCAATTTGTGAACGCTGCCAACGTTCTTATACAAGTCAGCCAAGTCCTGATGACTAAAATTTCAGGGACTGAACCAGGACCCGAACCAGTTAATCACTTGTCAGGCGCCGGGCACTATCATCTGAGCCAACGGAGTGGGTTTATGATATCTGCAGTACTATATTTAGTGAACCGTGTATCGATAATATAAACACTGAACCTTCTCGTTGTAGTTCCGCCTTTGCCCTGGTGGCCCATTGTTTACCTCGAGCTGATAACGCACGCTCGATCTTTCCGTAGAAACCGGCTGCTGTTTACAGACTGCGCTATCGCACCACGCAGTACACCTCTGTTTGAACAGCGACTCCAACACGTATGCAGACACAATTCCCAGGCCGTGGTTAAACAGATTTGAAACCAGCCTTTTTTGTAATGTAACCATGACTTTACTTTGGCCGCGTGATTCCACTGGAACTACATGTTAAATAAACTAATTATTTTGTAACTATACCAGGGCGATTAACCTTCTTCTCGGCTTCTAAAATAAATACACTATTTGTGAGAAGCGTAAGCTATGGTTAATGCGCACAAGCTGACATGTCTGTGCAACGCCTAGTATGGTTTCAAAATTCTGCATTTGTTGGAGAGAGTGATGAGGGGATGTACGAGAGAAGTAAAGGAATTGGGTTACAAAACTTTGTTCAGACAATTGCTTGAAAATGATGGTATAGTACGGGACTCACATTTTGAGTTTCAAATACAGGAGTTGGATACGGTGTGACGTTATCAATAACCCCACAATCATTTTTTATTGTAATTAATATTAAATTATGTATTATTTACTAGATATAAGTGTAATAAATAATTGTATTAATGTTTTTAACCTTATTTATATTATTACTGGGTTTCCACAGTGTGGAGTTTGTATAGAAACCAAGGGTAGCTTAGTGTTTTTCTTTAGTATTAATCTTTGACCCTGACGAACCATTTGTCCGGCAGCAGTTGTTGGTTTGGGCGGCTGTATTTTTTATATATATAGGCGCAGGGTCAAGACAGCAGAGTCAATGTGGTGTCGCTAGGAGACGGGTGTATGCTGCCAGAGGGGCCCCTCTAAATTATGAAAATGTGTAGTGAAGAATAGTAATAAAAATCAACAAATTATCAAGCAGAATGTTCTTTTATCTACATACTATATACATACTTCCAATTTTTGAGCTGACGGATTACAAGTGTAAAAAAAAGTTTATGATGTGGACCGACCTTAGAATTACACGCCGTTATCCCATAGCAGCTCGCAAGGGTGCAAAAAAGGGCTGTTAGATTTATTTCTGGAAATTACCAGACACGAAATCGGTGACAGATATGACAAAAGAGCTGGAATGGGATTCATTGGAAGACAGGTGGAGAATGAAGAGGATCATGGGAGTGTAAGGCGTATATTGGCGATGAGGCATAGAAAGATATTGGTGTAAAAATTAAAAGTAATGCATGGAAGGGAAAAGATGACCATGACCACAAGCTGGCACTCGATTTCAGGTACAAGGGTGTAGGAAGATTCTCTTTTTTTTTTTTTTTTTTTTTTTTTTTTTTTTTTTTTTTTTGAAGTAAAGGTGTCAAGGATTGGAATAATTTACCAAGATAAATGATGAATAATTTAACAAAAACGTTGAAAGAATTTAAAGATGAAATTTGTAGTGGGCAAATGTAGGTGGATGCAGGAAAGGGGTAAAATGGGTGTGTGCTCCATTGCAACTAAATTAAATGGCTATCTGGGAACTGTCCCAACGTTCGAAGCGATTATTATAGTAAATCGCCCAGCAAAAGCAATCAAGAAAGCCGGAACGCCAGGCCGATGTATGAACCGGGTCCCTTTATACCTATGTTGCCCTTAACGAGTTGTCAAATTGACAGATATAGTTTTTTATATTATAACCTGTATTTCTGTCTAAAAGCAAATTTTATTACAATTTTGCCGTTCATATATTGCTCATAGTGCCGCCATCTGTAACCAAGGATGAAAATATTTCAAAGACGTCTTAAAAGGTTTTAGAGGTTTTTTACTTTTCCTAGGATGTAAAGATCTGTGAACTGACTGATTAACCGCTGTATTTTATGAAGTAAGAATTTAGTACGTGTAAAGTGTGTCTTTGTTCTATGAATTTAAAACTTTAATTATTGTAAAGGAGATGAACACACAAAGTGGTGGCAGTAATATCAACATCACATGTTTTGATTAATTGCTTGTTTACTATTAGCATCCCAAGATGCACGACTACTCGTTTTTAAGACGTTACCATTCTGCAATACAAACACGGAAATGTATTAAAACGGAAAATTTTAATGGATGCTCTCATGAAATACAATAGATTTTGAAAATTAAGCGTACTTTTAACTATTAGATCTGGCTAGGTTAGCTACTATTGACTTTCAGAATTAACTATAGCTCCCGTTCTCAGATCTACGTCTATTTTTGGGAACTGCAGGTTGTACAACACTATTCCAACACTTCACAGACCATTAAGAGCTCTAAAGAGCAGTTGGATTAAAAATATTCCTGAATTAATGACGGTGAACAACGTCTTCTCGAATTAAATCTCACAGACAGAAGAGACAGAATGATGGCCATATTTTAACTCACATCTTATTGTTTAGTTTGTCAGTAGACGAGAAATAATGATTTGAATACAATAATTAAGGACTTTAGTTGTGATGTCTATACTGAGATGAAGTTTTAGGGTCTTGAGAGGAACAAAAATTGATAAACGAAACTAAACAATACCATGGGAAGTATTTAGACTCAAATGAAGTTATGAAGAGAATATTTTATAAGTAGGGTTCGGGTCTTTATGACAAGGCATATTTTTTTCCTGCCCTCTTTTTGGGCTGTAAAACTGAATTAAACACTGATTAAACGATTCTGATTATATTTAAATGTATTTTATATAGCACATAAATGCAGATTAAGGCCATTTCACTAGTTTTGATCATATTACGATGGTCATATTTTGAGGAAAAATATGATAATTTTTAATAGTACCGGGAATTCACTAGAAGTTATGGATGAGAAGAAATTAAGATAATTATTCACAGAACTGTGCTCCAGTTATTTATTGCAGGCAAAAACGACACTGACTATCACTGAATTGGTTAGAATTCACCGGCCCAGAATTAAAGTTATACCTTATTGTCATTCTCTAAACGTTAATGTTCCTAACGGATTTTAATGTCGGCAATGCAGCAGCAGCATGCTTTTGTCGATCAGCATCAATGAATGTCTCAATTTTCAGCTATCGTTAATTCTACAATGGATCAGTGACTACCACCATGCCGGAAAAAAATAAATAAATCTGAAAGTGCGAAGTTATAGAGTTACGTAAAGGAATTTGGAGAGGAGTATTTTTAGTACAGACGAAAGAGTATTTTTCCGTAAATTATGTGAAATTAAATTGACTTCAACAAAACAATTTAAAATTTAATGTTCCAATGGTGCAATGAATGCACGGATGCAACTCATGCTGCCTATATGAAAGCGACACTACCAGATAAAATAAATTTTATATAATTGAGAATGTTTTGATGTATAGTTAATTTAAATGTTTGGTCATATTTAATTATTTTTAGGTCATATTTACCCGTTTTGAAGGTCATTTTTGCATGCATATTTCTCTTTTTTTCGGTCATAAAGATCCGAAACCTAGTTATGAGTTATTATTATGAAAATTTAGAAACGGAAAATTTCCACGTGAAAGACACTGTGCGCCACCAATAAACTGAGAGGTAAATCTTTGACCGCGTGATCTAAACTGATGTAGGCAGGAGTGAACTGGAGTGAGGTCTAGTTGGGACCGGTCCAGCCAGGGAGCTGCCACCGCCGGCGAAAGTTTGGACAGGCAGGGCGAAAGTTGGCTGGACTCACGTCCGAACCAGGATCAGCTTCCACACTCCATAGGGGACGGGTCGGTAACAGATCTGGCGGTGGGGGCATTGTGAAGATAGTAGCGCAGCAGGCCTTCACTATAATTAGATCTAGAAAATACAAAGGAAAGTATACTTTATAAACTCAAAAAGCTTAACGATCACGGGCTGTGTCCCTCAAGGATGAATTCTTGGTCCTCTGCTATATTCAGTGTACTATAATCATTTTCCGCTCGGCTTAAAACAAATGAAATGTTTCTGATATAAGATTAGATTATCAATTCAATGACCCAGATGTCTTAAAAATCATATTCTGAAGGAAATAAACATGCAGTACAACGACAGTAATTAATTTAATTTCAGGTCATCACAAAATAATAAATGACAGTTTTATTGAGATGGCTTAGAGAAAAACAGAGTATCAACATTAATTTCGAAGGAGTGACTTAGATAACAACTGGAAATGGAACCAACACCTTAAAAAACTACCGAAAACATACCTCCCAAAGATTCACGTTAAAAACGATGCCTAGAGTGGTTTTACTTTGAGTGCTCCGTCCTCCAAATAAAAAATGCTTTTTATTAAATGCGTAAGATTGGTTTATATTACTACCGTAGATAGTCAACATAACTTGCTAATTTAAGTCCACCTACAGCACTGAAGATATCTATATAAAGACGAAAGGCGTATCCCAGAGAATCATTTTCTTTATTTCAAGGTTGAGGAACAATAGTAAAAATAGTTGTTATTGGAACTCAGGAAGGTATGCAAAAAACAAACATGTTAATGTATACAGAAGCTGACGTGCAAAGGAGATAGCTGACATGTTTTGTGCTCTCCCGTTCTCTGTTCTGATATTTGATTGTCTTCCCAGAAAATGTATTTCAATTCAGTGATGTTAGAGACTAACAGACGTGTTCTAAGAATAATATTGAAGCAATTAGGTTTCTCTAGTTATCTAGTACGTATTAAATCAGAAGGTAGTAGCTTAAAAAAGTCTGTCTTTGAGATGGACCTGGAAACAAAAAACGTTTTTTAAGCTCCTATTCATTTCCACGACCATTCTCCGGAATATGAATTTACAAAATTTTACATTGGATATTCGGTTCTGTGTACACGAAACACATAACACGTGAGTATATTAAGTCTCCGATTTATCCCGTTTAAGTGCTAGAGATCTGTGACAAGACAACGGGGCCTCGGCGACAGGAGTCCGTTAACCGTTGTTTATGAATCCCTGAAAAGAAATCTTCCAGTGGGTTTTTTGAGGGTCACTTAAATCCGAAATGTTTTCATGTAAAGTAACTGATGCCAACAACAGATAAATTAATTTAATTATAAATATTCCTGCAAAGGCGAGTTGAGTGTCTCGTTTATTGAAAATATTAAGGTGCTTTGCGTCTGATGAACTTTAGGTAGGTCTGTAGGAGGTAGAGCTACGGATAGAATATCAGGATCTCAGTACATCGTGTACACTGCCACGGCACGGCATGTCTACCACTGATTGGTTTCCTGTAGGATACTCTTTTACAACATAACGAGAGGGTCTTTGTGAAACTTATTTAATTGCAAAAACCACTGGGTTTAAACCTCAACCAACTAAATTATTATATTAAGAGATTAGGATGCATACATATATTCCATCTAGTCACTCTAACAATAGGTTGTAAATCTTAGCAACCTGCTATTCACGCTAGTGAGTTTTATTGGTTCTGATGTTAATGAATTACCGAAGTTTAGCCTCATCACTGACTAACGTTAGCTGGAAAGTTAAGAAACAATTAAGCCGCAAGAATTTGCGAGCGTCAAGTTCATCCAGCTCAGTACCCGGCCGGCAACTCTCTATGGCCTCTAAAGTGCCGATCCAAGTTCTGCAAAGTTGGAGCGAGGAATTCAAGCTATCGCTCAGGCGATTTCACTACCACCTTGTGAAGCTGACTTTTCCAAGTTTACTTGCGTTCTGCACTCACTCGCACACTTTGCGAAAATCACTGCATACAAATAACTAAATCTCAAACGGTTAAAGTACTAAAAATTTGTGCAGAAATATAAAATTCTGTCTCGACTGGATAGTCGAGATTTAAATACTGTTACTATAACAATGCGTCAAGTAGTCTCAGGCTTCTAAACGAAGATTTTGTATTAAATTCACGTAGAAAATTATTTTGTAAAATCGTTTTTTTTTAAAAATTTGGATATGTCTTCATTTTTTTATGGCTCGTCGACGATTAAGGTCATTAGAGGCGGGATGGGACTGGGTACAAGGAACGGGAAGGAAATCGGCCATGGCCTTTTGGAAGGAAGCATCCCGGCATTCACCTGGAGTGATTTGGGAAAACCATGGAAAATCCCAAATCTGGATGCTCGGACGGGGATTCGTACCGGCGTCTTCCGAATGCGAGGCCACAGCGTTAAAGGCTCACCCACCACGCTCGGTATACGTCTTTTTCACAATTAAATTATTATTTAACTCACAAAAAATCATATGTATCATTCTGTAGCGAAATTTGTAAGGAAAAATCGATTAAAGAGTTTACGAGAATTACTCGTTCAGTTTCTCTCCAAAACCATAAACTACACATAGTATTGTATTAAACAATGCAATTTTTCTGATCTTTAGTAAACTATATTTAATCCAAATTATGAAAGTATTTTCGTATCAGTAGTTTCTTGAAAAAGGGAGGAAATACATATTTAAAAAGAATGATCATCATAAACTTGTACAAGTAATGGAATAAAAAAAATCAATCTGTTAGTTACTAATTTCTAATGCAGATTATCAACAACAACAAAAATCAATATCCTTCGACTCTACACAAAATTCATTTTTTTTAATGACATTAAAATCCTGTTTTGTGGTAATAAGCACTAAAACATATATAGTTTCGTGAAAAAGGGAGGAAATAAATTTTTAAAAAGATTGATCATCATAAACTTGTACAAGTAATGGAATAAAAAAAATCAATCTGTTAGTTACTAATTTCTAATGCAGATTATCAAAAACAACAAAAATCAATATCCTTCGACTATACACAAAATTTTTTTTTTTAATGACATTAAAATCCTGTTTTGTGGTAATAAGAACTAAAACATATATAGTTTCGTGAAAAAGGGAGGAAATACATTTTTAAAAAGATTGATCATCATAAACTTGTACAAGTAATGGAATAAAAAAAATCAATCTGTTAGTTACTAATTTCTAATGCAGATTATCAACAACAACAAAAATCAATATCCTTCGACTATACACAAAATTCATTTTTTTTAATGACATTAAAATCCTGTTTTGTGGTAATAAGAACTAAAACATATATAGTTTCGTGAAAAAGGGAGGAAATACATTTTTAAAAAGATTGATCATCATAAACTTGTACAAGTAATGGAATAAAAGAAATCAATCTGTTAGTTACTAATTTCTAATGCAGATTATCAACAACAACAAAAATCAATATCCTTCGACTCTACACAAAATTCATTTTTTTTAATGACATTAAAATCCTGTTTTGTGGTAATAAGCACTAAAACATATATAGTTTCGTGAAAAAGGGAGGAAATAAATTTTTAAAAAGATTGACCATCATAAACTTGTACAAGTAATGGAATAAAAAAAATCAATCTGTTAGTTACTAATTTCTAATGCAGATTATCAACAACAACAAAAATCAATATCCTTCGACTATACACAAAATTCATTTTTTTTAATGACATTAAAATCCTGTTTTGTGGTAATAAGAACTAAAACATATATAGTTTCGTGAAAAAGGGAGGAAATACATTTTTAAAAAGATTGATCATCATAAACTTGTACAAGTAATGGAATAAAAAAAATCAATCAGTTAGTTGCTAATTTCTAATGCAGATTATGAACAACAAAAAAATCAATATTTTTCGACTCTACACAAAAATTCATCAAGTCATCCGGGGAGCGAGTAAATTTAACGCGAGCGGCTGGCAGTGGTGATAAACAGAAGTACTGCACTCCCTCGCTGACGGGACTCGCCAAAATAAAGCTGACCAAACACAACACTCGCCAATTTCTCTCAGCAGTGCAGCAAAAGTAAACATTCTGACAGCGCAGATGAATAAACAATTCTGAATAACTGTGCATAGAATTTCACACTTTCTACGGCTGTTACAATACTCCCACAGACTTGATGTAGCACCAACACTACTATGTAAACAGTCCGCGGGGAGCATTTTAAAACAGACAAATGTTTGCTGCCAAAATACATTGTGAGAGGAATACCGTCTATTATTTCATCACGCGGCGTGGAGTTTCTTTTATAGTTGAAGCCAGGAACGGATCTCAAGGATCACTCAATTTTCTCGGATAAGTGCCGGAAAAGTGACTTTTCTGAAAGGTAAGGTTTTTTTTTTTTTTTTTTTAAAAAAGTGGCATTCGGCCTTTTAGCCAGCAACTGTGTTTATTTTTGCTATGTTTCTCAATTGTGTCTGTACATTCTTCTTGTGTTATTGAGGATTAAAAGTGACAGGTCAACACAGGACAAACACAACACTTAGTTAAAACCACCCATGCCCTGGGCCGGACTCGAACCGGCGACCCCTGCGACGCGAAGCCAGCTCGCTAGCCCCGCGCTACCAGGGTCGGCGAAAGGTAAAGTTCGCAAGAGCGTGGCGCATGTTCCGTCATTTCCTAACTTTATGATGGTAATACAGAACTATACCTGGTACCGCTCAGAGTGGCATAGGATCCGACAGTTGATGATGGACTCTGACCTACGAGTCATTTGAAAGTAATATAACATTTTACAGCAAGCGGCTCAAGGTGAACCTGCTGTATCCCCACTCCTCTGCTCTTACCCCTACAATTGAAGGAGAAATTAACCATTGGCGGACACAACCGTCAAGCCTGAGATACAGGAAGGGAGGAGCGTTGCCATGGGAGCCTCCAGTTCAGAGTGAATAGGATATAGTACACATAACCGAGCCGGTAGATGCAAGATGCGAGTTCCGCGTGCTACACTAGATTGGCGGTTTTATCTTCAATTCCTTTGAGTATTACATTACAACGTGCACGACTGTACAGGGACCGGCAATAAAACCTCCCACATTTCACGTAGCCGGTGTGCGGGTTGTAGTAAGGATACTGATGTGGAATGTGTTTTGTTTTAAAGAGGTGTACCTGCCATTTTCAGTGTGCGACATGTCATGGCTTGGTGAGCATCGTGCGTTTGTTGTGGACGAATTTATTCGTAACAGTTGTTCTCAGATTTTCGGAGACGATTCGAACTTGGCCTACATGATCGTATCCCGGATAGAAAAACTATTCAACTGTGGGTGTCAAACTTTAGAAAGACAGGTTCAGCACTAGAAAGAAAACCTACAGGCCGTCCTCGGACTTCAACAACGCCGGAAAATTTGGCGCGTGTGTGTGTGTCTATGCAACATTCACCAATCTTTGGGGACACTTAAAGCCTATAGTGTACAAACATCGTCCCACAACACTGCAAGCACTTAAAGAGGCCATTACCCAAGAATTGGCAGCCATTCCAACAGAAATGACGCGAAAATGTATAGAGAACTTTCTGGATAGACTTTGTCAATGTGTCAACAATGGAAAGAAGATATAATTTTTAAAACCAAATAATTCAAAATGGCAAAGTATATATTTTTCATAAGTAAAAGTAATTATTCTCTATCATATTTAGTTTTTATGTGACAACACATTAAAATGAGGGAGGTTTTATTGCCGGACCCTGTATTATGATATTAATTTCATAGATTAGTTTATTAATTTAGATCTTGCGCGATCAGCTGATTATATAATTTATTAATGCGCAAGGTTTTGCTTATGTTAGAACTGCCAGTGTAAATATGCAATTCATTTTGATAAGGATATACAGTTCCGATAGCATTGGTAGAGCATTTACTCTAGCATTTCCTCGATAAGCGCTCACAATGTCGGGCAGTATTCAAGCGTCTTACCGAGGTAGTGACTATCACTAAGTATGCTGTTCTAATAGCTCTCATACTTCGCTAGGAGGTTCAGTGAAAATTAACGACAGTGAAAGTATTTCAAGGCTGTCACAAATCGACACGGTCGGCGAACCAGTCGCACCATATCAGCAGGTGCCCCTGGCAGGAGTTCAGAAGTTCTGTCTTCTCCATCTCTTCGTTATACTGTCTACCCGTTTCTCTCCGCCCTCACCAAGAGGTCCGGTCTGTCCGTAATTGATATTCAGTAAGGTGACAGCGATTCTGTGATGCTTAGCTGTCCATTCCCACTCAATTTCCCATAGACCTTCTGGGTTCTTCGACTCAAACGAGGAAAATATTAAACCACTGGTATGATATCGATGGATTTTGTCCCTCCAGATTTTTTCCAAATAGGTGCACCAGTCCCGAGGACAATACCCGATCCCACCATTTGGTGCGGGTAGCGTCCCAGAAAAATTTTGTGGCTCAGGGAAAATAATGTTATCTTCAACATGTCTGCTTGAAAGAAAGATGTATTGCTTACGGCTGTACACCTCGTCGAAGTCAACGTCATTAGAGGTAAAGAAGGAATTCACCCATGGAATTTTGTAAGAGCAATCCCGGCATTCGTCTGGATTGTGAAATTACGAAAAAGAAAACAAATCTGGATGACCAGATGGGGTATTCGATCACACGTACTCCCGAATGTGAGGCCAAGGAATCCCGGCTCGCCCACCAACTCGGTTTAAATGAAAGACTGGTCACAATGCCAACAGGAATGCACCTTGTGCCGTTGTTAAGACCCAGAGGATGGCAGTTCGTAGCTTGGTGGGATCTTGCAAAACGGTGGCACTAAGTGCCGAGGCTATTAGAAGACAGTTATGGTAGTTCAGAAAAGTTATCCGACCATATTTACTAGCTAGCTTGGTTGAACGGAAGATAGCACAAATATAGAATGAAAGCAACGCACTATGCGGCCAGGGGAGTGGATTGAGGTTCAGGGGCATGGCAGCAACCTGCTAAACGGTGAAGTTGCTGCGATAATAGAGCCCAGCTTCCAGGAGCTCGTCAGCACAGTCGAATGTCACATTGGAGGTAGCTACAGTACTGCCTCAAGTGCCTTTCAGAACGATCGGGCGCTAAGACAGACATCGTACGACAGGGGACTTAGAAGTCTTCCACCCAATCGTTGGGACGCCTTTTTTATTTTCTCCCTGCGGGTAAAGCGTTCTTCTGTTTAGATGGTCCGTCCATTCCGTAATGGGGGCAAATATTCTGCTTCGCCAAATATCGTTGTAAGGGTGGTATAATATTTTATCAGAAAGGGTTGGATATTTTTAAGAATGAAAACTTATGGTTTGCCTTAGTCTCGTTAGGTCGACAGTCCAAACATCAGTGCTACATGTCTGACTACAACCTACGCCGACGTCACTATACGAAGTGACTGTATGCATTTGGTTCATCAGCATCCAGCCAACTAGAATTGGTGGAAGCGTCTTTGTAACTGACGTAAAAAATTGATATAGTTACTGTTGTGGTGCCTCTTTAAACTAGGAGGTAACTTTGCTGTTGTATATAAGAAGCAAATAATGAGCATGTTCATTTTTTAAAACTATTCCGTTACTCTGTAGGCTACCTGATACAAGACTCATAAGACCCTGCAACGAGAGTCTTAAGAATAATTCCATTTACTGAGTTCATTGAGGAGTCTATTTGGAGCTATGGTACAGTCTACCTGCAATACTGCATTGTAACCTCGATAGCCACAGCTGTCCAGGTTACAGTGCGGCACGGGATATTTTCTCTTCGTTCATGCGTTCATTTTGGATCACGTCCCAAGCTTCCGATAGACAAGCCAAACTGAGGTAGGGCATTAACACAGACCTTGAAGATTATTACAGTATGGAACAGAAATATGCTACACAATAGAGAAGAGATAAGATTAAATACTGCATAACTATATTAAGAAACATCAAGGAAATTAGTAACTGTATAAATTTTTTGAGAACAGATGAAGACAGGAAAAGTTATCAAATAAATATAGCAGTAAGCAATTGAGACTGCACTGATACATCAAAAGCCAGACAGAAAGTAAGCACCAGTCGGGAATGCTACGCCAGAAAACCAGGCACGCAATGGAGTTGATGAAAATATGGAAACATGAAAGAAATGCTTGGAACAAGTTGTCAATTCTGAGAGGCTGAAATATGTTGATAGATAATCCGTGACAATGCCTCGATTTAAATACAGTTCACAGACGTAGCTACTAAAACTCACACGATATACAAAACTTCAAGAAACATTTCACACAATCGCAATAGTGAAGAAAATCGAGTAGATAGTCTAGCTCTTCATCGGGTTTCTTGAGGAATTTTTGCACTTCGATCTCGGCATGGTGGCAAGTCTTAATTTCTTGGTGTTGCTGCTTCTAAATTTAATTTAATTTAATTTACAACTGAGCGCACGCATCGGTGACAAATTCCCTACACACCCATTTCCCCCCTTTCCTGCACCCATCTACATTTGCCCAAAACAAATTTTAACTTTAAACTCTTTCAAAGTTTTTGTTTCTGAAACAAATAATATGAATCAAATACACGAAGATACATAAATTAGCGAGCTATAAGAGTCACCACAGGAAATGTTATTTATACATTTCCAACCTGGATGCACATCGAATTTCACTTATCTATTGGTAGAAGTCACATCTCCTACGAAGCAGTATTCTTTTGATGATGCGTTGGATAGAGCATTTTACAGGTTGCAGCGAATGTTACCGCGTTCTGTATTATAACAAGTATATCCGAAAAATGAATGAGACTTAACAAACTAGATGAGGACCTACATTTGAGGGTTTTAGTTTGATTATTAGCGCTTTGCAAAGACTTTAGATACCGAAAGGGTTCGTCCATAAACTACGGGAGGTGAAATTGGGGAGGGGGGGAGGTTTCGGCAAAATCTCACCAGGGGGGGTGGGGGCTCAAAGGGAATCTCACGTGAGGTTTAGTAAAGCTAAAAAAAAAAGTCTTCAAATGACGCGAAAGTCGATTTTAGGGGGTTATTTCGTCGAAAAGTGGGGGTGTAACCGACTTTGGAAGGGTGAGACCTAAAACAAAATCTCAAAAAGTTGAGAGGGCGATCTCTAGGGAAGGGACGAGGGGTCACGGACCAGATCTCACGAAGTCTCACCAGAGAGGGGGGGGGGGAGGGAGGCGGGTCCGGAAATCCGTAAAAACACCTCACGTAATTTATGGATGCCCCCTAAGTGTTGCACGAAGTGGGACGTATCTGTATTTCGAGACGGAGATGTGAGTGAAGAATTAATAAGGCACTACCTCAACTAGGTCGGCGGGCAGCGGTGCGAGAGAAGGCCCTAATGAGCTAGATGGACTCATTAAGGACCGGAACCAAGCAGTGCGCGGTGTGCTAGGTCATCAACCTCGCCAGGCTCCTCTGCTGCGAGCCTTCATACCACTCATAGGCACGTCATAGCTTTATGAAATAACTCATAAGTTACAGATTGAAGAACCAGGTATACTTAACGTGAAATATGTGCTTTTATTGCAGAGCGAGACGCATGAGGAATTTGTTTCCTTACAGCGGGACGCCTTAGTAATCTTGTAAATTTTTTTCATATTTTACTAATTTCAATTTTACTAGTTTCTATTAAAAAACGAAAAACACTTACAATAAGTAGGAAATATTGTATAAGAGATAAGTTACTTAGCCTTAGTGTCTTACATCTAACGTCTAGCTAACCAGTTGTTTTGTATTTATCGGCGGAACAAATGTTGGGTCTAGTTTTCAAGAACGAATGGAGCTCATTACACGATTTGTTGATGTTAGTCTTGGCTTTCAGTACTGCAACACTTAACTGTGTTTTGTCAGTTGTCCATATTTTATTTGCATTGTTGTCTTCACGCGTGTACCGCCGGGTAGTGTACACCCGTGAAGACTACAATGCAGTCATACGCCGGGAAAGTCTTCGTTCTCCCATATTTTATTTATCAGAGAAAAAAAAAGAAATAAAAACTTTCGACGGACACTTAACATACTCGAGAGTTATACGGAGATTCTTACAGTCGAGTGTGTTACCAAATAATTCTGCGCAATGGTCTTCAGCAACAACTTTCTCAGCGTTCTAGCTATTGATTTTTCTATCAGTGACGTAGTTGGAAATAAGCAAACATTTGTCGAAAAATTCCGTCTCTTGGCTGCTGCTAGTAAATCTTTGCGTGGTCAGCAATGGTCCATGCGTCGACTCGACCACAGCGGGACGTATGGTCACCTTAGGTATACTCTATGCCGGAGTTTAATCGATGGCCCTCAGTAAGCAAAGGGGCTGACGAATTATCAAGACGTGAAAGAACATAGTAGGGACGAAAATTGTAACATGATACTATTTTCCACTTTTATTTCATAAGACTGCTGTCGTAGCGTCCTTTCTAGATTTTGTTGTTTTTTGGAATTAATAACAAGCAGAACCGACGCTAGGATTTCCGGTCTCTTGGTATGCGATCATAGGCCCCCCGCTCCCTCTCCCCCACCAAAATATTCTTTCATGACACTTTAGACTTTTCGATAAACTCAGAAAATATAACACAAAAATATTCAAAATTAGTGGTGCAGATTTAAAAATGTCTTTGATTTCCCATTTTTTTAGGTATCCAGCCCACGAGGCCCCTCTTTGGTGGGTCGGGCCCAGGGTACTTTTGCCCCGCTTATCGCCCATAAACGCCGGCCATACAGATGGACATTATCATATTATACAAACCTATGACAATATACCGATATATGTTTTTTTACAGCCCCCTCACTTCATTGTGTATGTATTTATACCCACATCAATACGATACCCACAATTTGCGAGCTAGCATCGTCATACTCACATTCGAGTTGTTACGCTACTTTACTTACAGAATCACAGATGGACACACTCATATTATATTAACCTAAAGCTATACACAGAACAGTGATTTTATATGCCCCTTAACTTTGTTGTGTATGTATTTATACGCAGATAAATACGATACAATTTGGGGGCAAGCATCTTCAAACTGACATTTGAGCTTTTACACTGCGTCTACTTACAGATTCATAGATGCACACACTCATATTATACTATTTTTTTTTTTTTTTTTTTTTAACAGTTTAACGTCCCTTTTTAACAACATGGTCTTTAGAGACGGGAAAGGATGGGGGCAAGGAATGGGAAGGAATTCTGCCATGGCCTTTTTGAAGGAAGCATCCCGGCATTCACCTGGAGTGATTTGGGGAAACCATGGAAAACCCAAATCTGGATGCCCGGACGGGGATTCGAACCGCCGTCCTCCCGAATGCGAGGCCAGAACGCTATCCGTTACACCACCACGCTCGGTATATTATACTAACTTAAAGTTATAGGTATACAGAAAAGTGATCACCTTGTATGCTGTTTTTAGAGCCCCTTCACTTTATTGTGTATGTATTTATACGCAGATAAATACGATACCATTTGTGGGATAACATCTTCATACTCACATTTAAGCTGTTACGCTACCTCTACTTACGGAATATCAGATGGACACACTCATATTATACTAATCTAAAGCTATCCTACACAGAAATGTGATCACTTAATAACCAGTTTTTAGAGCCCCTTTATTGTGTAGGTATTTATACGCAAATAAATACGATGCAATTTGGTGGCTAGCATCTTCATGCCCACATATGAGTTGTTACGCTATCCTCTCTGACAATCACAGATGGACACACTTATATCATACTAACCTAAAGCTAAACACAAATTAGTGGTAACTTTATATGTTGTTTCTAGAGCTCCTTAACTTTGTTGTGTATGTATTTATACGCAGATAAATACGATAGAATTTTGGACCTAGCATCTTCATACTCACATTTGAGTTGATTCTTAAGACTTCCGCGGCTGTCTTTGTACATACTTTATTGCTTTACGGGCTATGCCGCGTCGTTTATTTTATTATCTTAGCTTTCGGCTGCTATACTGTGATGCTTGGCGACGGTTGCTATGTCAACCTAAATAAAAGACAGTATCTCTGAAGAAGGCTGTAGTATAGCAGCCGAAAGTTAAGGTAATCAAATAAACGACGCGGCATAGCCCGTAAAACAATAAAGTATGCACATTTGAGTTGTTATGCTATCTCTACTTACATAATCTTAGATGGACACATTAATATTATACTAACTTAAAGTTATACACAGAAAATTGATCACTTTATATGCTATTTTTAGAGTCCCTTCACTTTATTCTGTATGTATTTATCCGCAGATAAATACGATATTCACAGTTTGGGGGCTAGCATCTTCATACTCACATTTGAGTTGTTACGCTACTTATATTTACAGATCATAGATGGAGATGACCGGCACCAGGATTCTCGTCCCCGGGTAAGTGATCTTAGGCCCCCCTCTGACCCCCACTCTCGAATATATTTTTTCTGTACAATTCGGATTTTTTGATAAACTCAGAAAGTTATAACACAAAAATGCTTAAAGTTATTTGTGTAGATTTTAAAATTTGTCTTTGATTTCTATTTATATAGGCACCTAGGACCTCGCCCCCCCCCCCCCGGCCCTTTTGGTGGCTCTGGTCCGGGATACTTTTGTCCCACTTAATCCCCCCTTACGCCGGCGCCCTAAGTTCTTTCACATGAGACCAAAATAATAATAATAATAATGTAAAACGTGTGAACTATGAAGCAGTAATAAACATAAGAAAAAAAACAACAAAAAAACGGCATTTCATAGTACAAGAACATTTATGAAAAATTGCCAGAAACATATCTTTTTAGAAAATCTTTCCAATTATTTTGAAAATATAATTGTTTATATTGCAGGAATTGTAGCAATGAAGTTGCAAAGACTTTCTCTTGCAATATTTTTATACCTTCTCTGTTCACAAAAACGAGTATTTCCTATACTTCTACTTATGTTTATTACTGCAAATGACAGGGCGGGACTGCATTGTTCCCCAGCAAGTGTTGAAAATATATATGCAGAATTGCTCAAAAATATATAAGAAATGAATTCATTCACTATGATTTGAAAGTAATGAAAAGAGATTTACAGCAAAAAACAGGGTTGTAATTTTAATAATTTGTTTACTGAACTTAGTGATCACATGTTTGAAAATGTTTATCCTGAAAATCATGATATCCTACTTTCAAAGAAAATTATTGATATGTTTGTCAGGCTGAGAATATATTATTGTTGCAAAATGCACAATGAAAACAGAAAGTGTAGATCGAACAGAAATTATACAATAGTTTGTTGTTTTGTATTCAATAAAAGAAGTAAAAAGTTAATTCTTGTATTTAGTTTCATTATATTCTCATATGAATAATATGATTGTTATTAATTTTGTAATTTTATTCCACAGATATTGTATTAATGATTGCATAAAATTAATGCAGACATTGGCATCTAGTTGATGGTCTCTGAACTATACAAAAAGTGGGGAAAAAATAGAATTGAAAGTGACTTTAACATACAAGGTTATAACTTCAAACCAGATTGTGGTTGCTCTTGCATTCTAGTAGTATGTAATATCAAAAATTTATTTTAATATAATTTGTTGGCCTTGGCCCGACGTGGTCAAGTTTAATTAACAAGGAGTAAATCATGCTTAAATTTCCTAGAGCTATGTGCTGAGTTGCTAAAGTCTTTAAAAGGGAATGATCTGAGTATAACAATGAACAAACACAGATAAAATTATTAACAATAGAAAAGGCAAACCTATCCTCCTTCGGTTGCCTTCACACTGAAAGAACTGCTCAATTACTTATTCATTTCAATGTGATGAATGTCAGATTCAGTCTTTGAATTGAACAGAAAACGATTGCTGAATTTCAATTGAAAACTAAGTTTGGCCTAGATCTCTCAAATTTGTGTACTGATATTTCATGTTTTCCTTCATTATATTTATAAATGGGTTTCTATTGTTGAAACGTTTACATCTTTCCGGATCAGTTGTTTTAACCTGCTAGAAGAGGGGAAAAAAAACATTTCGAAGAGCGAAGAAAACAAGTCCAAAAGCTAATATGGCCAGTGCAAATTCTGTAATTAGCTTATGGTTTACGTGATTAGATCTTCCTTGAGCAAGTGAAGACCCTTGACAGTTTAAAAAATTCCATTCTGCAGTAGTTTGTTATATAACTGTACGAGGATCTCAAATTTGCTGCGATCACTTGCCCCTAACATGGCGCCTCCAGCTGTCTACAATTAGCTAAGAACTCTGGTCGCCTTTCATACGCGATAGCAGGGGGCCGATCGTACGATATCGCCGGAACTATAGACAAAGACCTCATAATGTTTCTCCTAAGACATAACTCGCTTCGTGATTTATGCTGTACCAAGGAGAATGTTGGTTACAGTGTTTTGCTACAACCTAACCACAATATCCGCTAATATAGCAGCTTGAATATTAAAATCTCTGCTGGAAGAAATACAGTTCAGTAATTATCTGTTAACATCACGAAGGGCGACACGCGCGCTTGAATAACGGTAATACTTCTTTCATTTAATTTAATATCTTAATTTCTTACGTGCAGAACAGCGAGTTTCCCCTGCTCACAGGGGTCCTACTTGACTGCCCGTGCAACACCAATTAGAGACTAGCCTGGTCCTAATTAGATCTCTTAGCAAAGAGGCTAGACCAGCAGAAAGCAGATCAACAACAGACTGACGAGCGCAGTGCCAGAGGTGAAACGCTCCACAGACCCGTTACTCCAATTCATGTTTCAGCAAGCAGACGTGGCGCCGCGGGCGAGCGGGCTGCGAACTACGCTCTGCCGCTCGGCGCTTTCACGACACCTCTGGCGTAATGAATACCGTGACACCACAAAAAGACGAGCATTCAACTTGGTTCTGCAACGACGGCATTTTATACAAATTATAGCCTCACTCGGAAAGCACATCACGCCCTGGAAATTGCGAATAATGCAGCACAATGTTTCGGGTAAGTTGCCTGTACCAAACGTGTGAGGTTTGGCCTCCCATACGAATGGATAAAATGTGCGTTGGAATCTCTCTTTTTTGCAAAGGCAAAGGGCAAACACGTTAACCCTTACTCGTGTCTGTTGGACCGTTCCTATGGAACGAAACGAATTACAACATTTCTTTACGTAGCGGCGTTTCAGATACACCCTAATTATTTTTTTTACCGTATTAATTTGGAACTGTGCCGAGTCAATACGGTACTGCGCATTCACAGAATGATTTTATGGATTTTTTTCACGGTAGTGTAGCTTTAAAAATATGAGAAGAAAGTGATAACGACATTTAATTAAAAAATTTAATCAGATAACGAAATATCTTTAAAATGTATCTGAATTACACAAGAGCTATTGCAGCACATATACACGTTCATTAAATTTCTGCAATAAAATGTTGCAGTGGTTGCAAAATATAAAATATGTGTGTAAATATATCTTCCTTGACATTTTATAAATAGGAAAGGAGTTTTGGAAATATGTTTTCAAATAGCTCATTTCTGCTTTAGCGATCATACCACTTTGTCTCGCCAAATTATCAATCTTCACTACTTATCCACCATTTTTAAAATAATTGCACCAATTATGGTAGTGCCCCCTATGAAAAATCTTGGATGACTGTATACTGTATGTCTAGAATACTGCATTGATGTATTCTACAATTTTTCTTAAGGGGAGAAAAATGTCTATAATCTTGTATTTGGATAGTTTCTATTTTCCTCATTTTTTCTTTTTTTTTCCTTTTAAATTATGACTCTTTGTATTATTACTCAACTGCTCCAATTAGTTGATGACATTGGCTGATCATTTTATAGGAAAGCATATTTCCAAAGTTATTGTTAATGTGACGCTTCCAGATTGGTCTGCTTTAGTGTAATGTGTAAGGCAGAAATGAAGTGATAAGAGGAATTTTTTAAATAGTAACAATAATAAAGAGGTAAAACATTCCCTTTATTATATGTTCTGAACAGTGGAGCCGATTGATATCACCTAATTCGATTTCTAAAATGTGAGTAATAAGTAAACATTACATAGAGGAATTTAAAAAAGTGTTGGCACTGTTTGTAGCACATTATTGATTTTGAAAGCTGCTGCTTCCTTATCGTTAATACTAGCTGATTCCCACGACTTCATTGGTGATTGTAATGAATTTTGATTGACAGCTACTGACATGTAATCACCGTAATGCACGATGTGAGAATCGAGGCTAAGACCACACACAAACATCAGTGAGCTGCGCATGGTATTTATAGCCCAAAGTGAAATATAAGGACACACATGTCTTTGGTTGAAATATAAATTGCCCTCCGTCGACCAATTTCAACTAGCATATTTCACACACCGACATCACACCACCATGGTGCACGGTGGGAGACTTGAAATTAATACCACACACAGTCACCAGTGGACGGCGCTAGGTAGTTTTGGCTGTGGAGTGAAATATAAGGACACACATGTCTATTTTATATCAGGTCGACCACTTTCAGCCACCATATCTACCACAACCCCACAGCTACCGACATGCAATCACCATAGTGCACGCTGAGGACTCCAGGCTGCTACCACACACAAACGCCCGTGGTCTGCGCTTGGTAGTTCTGGCTGCAATGTGAAATATAGGAACACACTCGTCTTTGGTAGGAATAGGAAAATGCCCTACGTCAACCACTTTCAACCACCATATCTCCCACACCTCCATAGCTACCGACATCTAACCACTATAGTGCACGATGGGGGACTCGAGGCCACTAACGCACATAATCACCAGTGGTCTGCACTATATAATTGTGGCAATAAAGTGAAATATACGGACACACAAGCCTTTGGTTGAAATACGAAAATATTCTTGATCGACTAATTTCAGCCACCACTATCGACATTCGGCCGAAGTTGAGCACGATCGGTGACTCCATGCTACTACTTCACACATACATCAGTGATCTGCGCTAGATAGTTCTGGCTGAAAAGTGATACATAGGGAACCATACGTCTTTGGTGGAAATATGAAAATGCCCCAAGTCGACCAGTTTCAATCACCATATCACCCACACCCCTATAGCTAAAGATGTAACTACCATAGTGCACGATGGGAGACTCGATGCTACTACCAAACAAACACCAATGGTCTGTGCTATGTAGTTGTGGCAGGAAAGAGAAGGATAGGGACACATACGTTTTTGGTGGAAATATTAATATTCCCTGCATCGACCACTTTTAACCGCCATACCTCCCACACACCTACAGGTACCGGCATTCTGCCAACGTTGTGCATGAAAGAAAACTCGTTGCTAATGCCATACACAAACACCAGTGATTTGTGCAAGGTAGTGAAATTAGGAAAATATATACGCGTATAAGGATCAATACCTTGTGAGAACTGCGCTCTGTGTGTGTTTTTTTTTTTTTTTTTTTTTTTTTTTTTTTTTTTGCCTATTCGTTATGGATAAAATAAAATATTTGAAAACATCTGCTACTATGACTTTCGTTTGGTTTCAAATGTCCAGCAGCCCGCATTTTCGCGAATGTTAATGCACTAATGGTATGATTCTATTCCCTGAACATCACCCACCATTAGCAGTACCAAAATATACCTTAAACTAACGAAATAGAGACCGCATACAAATATATATATGGATGACCGGTAAAAACACAGGTGGAAATCTCGCCGGCTCAACCTATGATCACTGAGATATGCGGACAGGGGATCAGCCGAGACTGCATGACCTTCACCGGTCTAATTTCACGACGGGGACTACAGTGCCATTTATAACTGCGTGCAAAAATTATTGTAGCATACACGGGAGATACAAAAGAAACTTTAGAATAATAATAAAGCAATTTATAGAGGGGTCTAAAACAATTTTCTCCTAAGAAGTTTATTAAGTTAGTAAGAACTTGCCGTGGTTCAATCTGGAAGTAAAAGTTTGCCAGAGAAAGTAAAAGCGTTTACATGCCACGGTAAAGAAATCAGAAAACCATCCTTACCGTGTTAAACTAGTTTCTGGAGGAAGTGCGGAAGACATTAAGTGAGCTTTTAAACAATTCCAAATCAGGACTTCATATGAGGATCTAATTCTTAATCCAAAAATGTTCTGGTCGTATACCAATGTAAAACGAAACTCTCATACGGTTACATCAGCACTGATTAAAGAAGACAGGAAGTTAACGGAAACTGATACAGGGAAAGCAGAAGTTCTGAATAAAATTTTTAACATCACATTTCCCAAAACTTAGAAGTATGATGTAATCGTTTGTAACGTCTCAGTGTTGTATTAACATTAATTTCGTAGCTGCTGCCAATTAAATTGTTTTTGAGCGTCTCTGCAACAATTACCTGCTATTGTAATTTTCAGGGGACAAAACTGCAAATTTTAGTATGTCCAGCGCAGGAAGAGGACAGTGAAGCAGAACTCCTGTGACCAACGGATTAATGGGGTATCAACGAGCTAAGGCAGAATGACTCGAGACGCCTCTGAACTATTCCTACTGGTATCTGGTTCTCACGAATAGATATAGAAAAGCGTGAGACCTCCGTGATGCACAGATTGACTCGAACGATGGTAGGACAAGAATCACGGGGAAAAAAAACTTTGAATTAAGAAGTGAGTGAGAGATGCAACATAGTTCCAAGAGGTACGGAACTGGACTGCGGAGAGTTGTAAGCAGATTCGCTAAGGTGGTTCTATCTATTCCGGTGACGGACTTAGAATTACTCCGCGCCAAGTCTATTTGTCAGACACTGTTCACGGACGATCTGATATAGATCTTCCCTTTCTGCCGATGTCAGATGAGCACTCAGACTGCTAACGCTTACCTGGCATCACCCGCAGGCAGCCAACTGCAGATATCAAGGTCCTCCAAAGAATGGCTCCTTCGCTAGGGGCGAGACCCATTTCAGATATAGCTCGGCCACTTCGACACTAGCAACGGTTGCAGCCGTCGATATGCAGCACTCAAGTCACTGAGATGCGTAGCGCCAGCATAATAAAAACATATAGAATGGCACGTGAATTCTTGGCTTCCATAGTGATCATTATAAGATTTCGTGCGAGTGACCCGAAGACGAGGCCAGTTCGTTTACAGAAGTGTAACTACCTTTCCATTTGTAATAAATAAAAGCAATTGACGATTAATAAAAAAATACTAATTCCGATTTTAATGATTTCTCGACGGTCAATAAAATAAAGTCAAACCAAAATTTTATTAATGTCGTTTGCATCTTTTTAACAACTTATAAGTAATAATTACGGACCACAATTGGGCTGCAATGAATTTAATTTAATTTTAATTCAATTGCGATGGAGCATACGCTCCGGGTGACCTCTTTATATACACATATTGTCCCACGTCGTGATTTTGTTTTGTTATTAATTCTTAAATTCTTGAGCGTATTTCATCATATTTGTACTTAAGCCTCACACGAATTATAATTTTAAATTTTTTCATGTTCATGATAAATCGTACATCGTCTGTTGGCAATTTCTAGTTTAACTATAAAGGAAAATTTTCGTGCTCCCTTATGCCTTGATCAAGCGCTAGCATACGGTTGTCATGGTCGTATTTTCACTTCTTTCTATTACTCTTAATACTTCTACCAATATCAATTCAAGCACCATCTCCGTTACATGCCCGGTATATTCCAAGCATTATCTTCATCCGCCTCCTGTCCTCCTTCATCACGTTAGTTACTGATTGCGTTCTGCATTAATTGCCACACAGAAATTTAGCTGCGCTCCCTCATCACCTTAGAGTATTAACGAAAATTTGTGCCTCATTTTATATCCCGTGTTTCAAGCAAACGCTATAAAAGACGGATACGGCACCTGAGTTAACTCAGTAGTTGACCGGTATGGATGAATTCACATACGAAAAATTCAGCGGAGCTAGCCGTAGTAGACTATTGCGTTTTTACAACATAATCTGACTTTACAAACATAAAGATTTCAATGCGTGTTAGTGATTACAGCTAGGTATTGCAATCCAGCAAAACGGGATTCACAATCGCGTCAGCAAATCGGGATTCCACTATCCCGCATCATCTATGGAGCGATGCAGAAGACGCAAGTGTGGCAAACATTGTGGACGTTTTAATTTAATTTAATTGCAATGGGGAGCACACTCATTCCCCTCCCCTTTCCTGAACCCACCTATTTTTTCCCTCTACAAATTTATACTTTAAATTCTTTCAACGTTTTTCGTAAATTATTTATCATTTCTCTTGGTAATTTATTGCAATCCCTGACCCCCTTACCTACGAAAGTAAATCTTCCCACACCCCTGTGTCTGAAATCAAGTGCCAGCTTGTTGTCATGGTCATCTTTCCCCTTCCATGCATTACATTTAATTTTTACACCAATTTCTTTCCATGCGTCATTACCAATATTCGCATTGTACACTCCCATGACTCTCTTCACTCTTCCCCTGTCTTCCAATATATCCGATTCCAGTTCTTTTATCATATCTGTTACCGATTGTATTCTGAGTGCAGAGACAAATCTAGCAGCTTATCTATGCACCTCCTCCTCCTCCACAAAATTTGGGTCCCACACTACCCTAGAAAACATTAACATTTAGAATTAATGAAATTAAGAATTACCCAGAAATTTAGGATATCACATCAGAGAGCTATCACTGCTCAATCAAGAAGAGAAGAGCTTGGGCCAGTGAATGTCGCATATTCAGTGATGAAATATGTAAGTAAAATATTTGGTATTTATTATAAATTCAGTTTTAAATAAAGTGATTTAAAATCTAGATTTTATATAACATAACTATAAAATTATTTTTAATTTGTTGTCTAATATGCAAAAGTTCTTAAATTCCTGTGCAAAGGTACCCTATCAATATCGAAAACAAAATAATTTGTTATTATGTTTCTTACTTAGACTGCTTAATACTTCCTCATGTCGGTCGCATAGCGACACTTTCTGATATCGACGAGACCTTCAACACTCATTGCATCTTGGATGGCCGCTGAAAAGAGAAATTTAAAGGAGAAATTTCTAGCCAATGGCTATAGTGTAGCTGCTTGTAATAAAGCCTTGGCATGCCTTTATCGCTCCACTTTGTCTCGCACTGGAGCATCATCGGCGGAGAACAACAAATCACCTGACAACACAGTGGCCGTCCTGCCATACATCCAAGGAGTGACGGATAAGGTTGGTCGGCTGCTGAAAAAGAAGAACATCTTACCCGTATACAAGGCCCCTAGGAAATTGTCTAGCATCCTGACCAGCGTTGAAGACAAGAGAGATCATTTTTAAACTCTAGGGGTATATGAAATTCCTTGTAGTTGTGGCAAGGTATACATTGGGGAACAGGACGTACCGTTAAGGAGAGACTCAATGAGCACATCGGACATTTGAAAAATAACGACGCAAGGAAGTCCGCTTTAGTTCTACATTCAGCCGATAGTGGCCACTCAATTTTATTTGATAAGGCCAGCGTTATAGCCATTGAGAGCAGATGACGGCCTAGGCCTGTAAGAGAAGCGTTAAAAATACAAAAACGGCCGAACAACGTTAATGCCGACAATGGTTTACAAGTTGGCCGTATTTGGTCATACCTGCTCAGGAAAACCCAGGATGAACGACCCCATCCTACCGCCTACACTGGGCACGGTGACGTCACAGCAGACGAATAACGCGCCCGTGCGCGCACTAGCTTCCTGCCACTATATAAAGCAATAGCGGCAACTGACAAAGCAGTCCTCTGAAGAAGGCCACAGCACAATGGCAGAAACGTTAGGTTTAAATATATCAACACGAATCCATCCGAAGAACAAAGATAATATAAACGCGAAGTATATTGGTTTGGCTATCACATGCGATTTCGCCTCCTACGTAAAAATAGCAATTTTAACAACAACCGTTACGTCAGGAGGTTTTATAGCCCTAGAAACTGCCCTACTGCAGGGAGCCCCACTTGCCTCATGCCCAGTCAAATGTGTCGAGAAACGTGCGAGCCTTCTTCGGATAACGACGGGTACCACTGTTTCCTGGTCTTCATGTTCACCTGAAATGTCGCCCATTTATAAAAAATCGTGAAGTATTCCAAAATCTTTTCAGAACAAAAAATAAACAGGAATTTGGCCACTCAGCAATTTGTTCGTTCTGGCCCTCCTGCAACAACACTGCATGTTTTGTGGGCGCGTCTACAAACCGCGTGGCAGTGTGTTCCTCATCAGCATATCCAGGCTACGTTTGTTTCCATTCCACGATATCTGAAGGCTCTGGTTGCAACATGTTGCGCCTTCACGTAGTACTGAATTCTCACCGTCAAAGTTCTGTATATTTCGGTAAATCTAATCATTTCTGTTGTTAAGTCCCTAGTCCGCTAAAAAAAAAATAATAATTGATGTTGCATTTCTCACAGTAACAGTGTGTATAGAGAAAAGCACTTTAAAAAGTGTAGCATGTAGATAGAAATACAAGAGCGAATGAAAACTAAAGCGTATGAAACGTGGTACTATACAAAGATATTGAAAATGAAAAGGAAGGATAAAATACGAAATCAACGTTTTCGGAAAATGATTGCCGAGGACAGAAGTTTCTGCACGCGTTTAAGCGCCTCCACACTGGATCGGAGAGGTACGACGGTCTCTGATTCAAATCCCTGGGCCGACCAGATTGTGATATTTAGGCGGTTCCCCGCTTTCAAATAGACGAATGCTCGGAGACTCTGCAGCTTCCACCTCAGAAACCAAACAGTTCACAAAAATTACACTCATCATGCATAACGCAAATAATCGTATCCTCTCTCGACCACGTAGCAGTTAAAGTGGGGTTGAAGATTTCCACCAACAAAACTGTTTCCAACACCACCATCAGAAATGCACCCAATGTAATCCCAATGCGGAACACATATATCTAGGAGAATGGATAACTCCAAACATCAACGAGGACTTAACCATGAATAGCAGATGAGCTAGACTGGAGATAAAATACCACATTTGTAAGATCATCTATGGATCTAAATCCCTCTCCCTTAACCTCAAACTTAGGCACTACAGTACTGTAGTTCGACTTCCAGTACAGTATGCCTCAAAGTTCCGGAACATGGTTAGAAAGGCACAGCTCAGAAAACTGGAAATAAAGAAACAAAAGTTTCTGAGAACACCTAGAGAGTTATGAAAATGAGGAGATCCATCTTCTGTGGTCACATAGTTCGGATGGACAATCATTGACTTACGTCCATAATTTTCAACATCTTCTCTAGAGGGACTAATGCTGACCGAGTTTGGTAGTTGAACCGTTAACGTTCTGGCCTCGCATTCGGGAGGACGCCGGTTCGAATCCCCGTCCGGGCATCCAGATTTGGGTTTTCCATGGTTTCCTCAAATCACTCCAGGCGAATGCCGAGATGCTTCCTTCAAAATTCCAAGGCCAAATTCCTTCCCTTTCCTTGTCCCCCATCCCATCCCGCTTCTAATTACCACGCCGTCGACGAGGCGTAAAGCCCAAGCAAAAAAAAGACTAATGCTGGACGAGGATAGTCAGGAAAGATCAACAACTGGGAATTGACCCCAAGAAGATTTACAACAAGGACATGTACAGAAGGTTGATTGTAGCATCTGATTCTGTCCAGTCACTAACAGCCAAAAAAACTGTACCCCAGATCTGTGGTGAAATGGACTCGGGAAATTAAAAAACAGCCACAGTGCAAAGATAAAGGAATACTAGGCTAAGAGAAACTCGCTAGCGGAAGAAGAACAGAACTTATAAATATAGCGTAAAAAAGACTGACAACACTTGCCCCATTTTTAGAGTATGAAACAAGCGTGGTAAAATATTTTGCTGTTTTCGCAGCCGTCATATTAATATAATTTGCTTACGGGATTAGTGCTGCATTGAAATACTCCTCCTTCTTCTTCTTCTCGAAGTTTCGACCAGGGCTTAGGTGTTAATCAGGGGCTGTCTACCGAATTTGCTACAGACTGTGATCTGGAGACTGGCGTGGCAAGACCTAAGCCCTGGTCGAAACGTCGGGAAAAAGAAGAAATAGGAAAGAGGCCACGTCATTCACGAATGAAATTGACTAGGCGAAGAAAAATTGAGGTTGTTGGTTGTAAGGGGTATGTTGACGTGAAGGTTGTTACTCAACATAGGAGGAAATTGAGGATTTGGTCAAACCAGCTGAGAGACTGATTTAAAAAAAAAAAAAAAAAAAAAAAAAAAAAAAAAAAAAAAAAAAAAAAAACTATTAACAATACTTATTACTATTAGCACAAGAATTGTTTCTTCAGTAAAATAATTTCTACATATCATTCGATCTAGAGACAATGATATCTTTTGATACAAATAAATATAAAACTGGTATATACAATTTTATGTGTTTGATTAGGGTACATCGATAAGTTTCTTGACTAGTATGGAGTCATACTTACTTTGTTGGTTTCCGTTGCTACAGTTGCAGTTGCAGTTGCAGGCGCTGTTTGGCGTGACATCTAAATCTAAAAATAAGAATTAGTGATCGTCAAACAAATTCGGTTGTTTTCATGTTTGAAACTTATCAGTTTATCATTGATCAGTTCTTCAATTATGTATTAAAAATTTAACACAGATAAGAAGATATATACATATAATAAAATAGTAACTGGAGAAAAGTCTGCACATTTAAGGTATTTGAAAAAAATATTTAGGGGTTCTATTAATAATTTACAGAGAAGGAAACAACTTTTTCTTTAAATACATGTGTCAAAAAGAAATGGGGGGAGGGGGTTAACAACATTAAGGCAAAATCTACTAATGTAATGAACAGCTGATACTTCCGCGGTTTAAACTGTGTATGTTTTACATTGCAATATTAAAAAACATGTGAAATTTAAGTTAAACGTGCCACCAAATTAGTATCATTTATTTGTTGAAATAATTCATGAAAATCTATTAGACGAGTTTTGATGCGGTTTAGATCAATGTCTAGACCAGGGGTGGCCAACCCAAATCATCTCGCGGGACACTTTGGAAATGCATCATAGCTCCGCGGGCCGCATATAAAGTAATTTATTCCCACATTAGATTTAGACCAACGATAGACATTTTTTTATGGAGTGAAAAATTATTATTATTATTATTGTGTTTACTATTATTCTTACATATAAACATATATAATACAGTAATAATGATACTAAACGCACATTGTAAAGATATATATTACACTAAAAAATATTTTGTAAAAGTGTGATGGATCTTACGGGCCGGAAAAATGTTCAAGGCGAGCCGCATGCACCAACGAGCGAGGGTAAAGTCCAGGATATGTTTCGGTTTGATGTGAAGCTGAAATCCTGAGATATTTAACATATATTTTTGTTGAACACTATTTGCCTGTTGTTCGTATTCCGTTGGGGTTTGCATTAATGTACGGATCGTGGTCTTGTTGGTAGAATATTCTATTCTGATGTGACTTTGGAACTGATTTAATTGCGCCTCATGAACCTTACATTTCGCAAGCAAAAAAAGCTCTAAATTTTACCATGTAAAATTAATCAAAGGCAGCCGATCCCTAATGCTCTGTTTTCATTTTAAAACAACCTAATTCAGTTTTAGGACCGATTGGTTTATCTTAGACTCTGGTTACTGAGTCTAATCTTAAGAAAAAATATCGATATTTGCTAGGAATCACAAGATGCATCGCTATTGTACGATATTCTGTTAAGTCAGTTGGTGAAGTTACTCATCATAAATGTAATTAAAATAACTTACTGGATGAAGATTGGGCTTCAATCTGAAAAATAAAAGAAAAAATTAAGTGATACATTAGAAATAGTTTGTAAGATTACTAATACTATAGAGTAGTTAATCAAATAATATGCTTCAAAACAGCTTAATTGATTACTGCTTATTTAGAGTTTATTGCTTATAAGGGGTATTTAACAGCACACAGCCGGAAATCATTTCGCACTCATAAAAATTAGTTAGTAGGCTTCGTATCCAGGGACATCTGAACATACACGCAACTTTTAAAAGTTATTGATCATTGGTAGATCATCGTCTATATACAGTAAAACTTTAATATAAATACGAGCTTTAATCGAAGATGAATATATTATGAACAAATACATATAGTTCACAAAGGAACTAGTATTCATGGAAAAGGAAGAAATGTAAAAACCAACAAGTTACCACAACACTGATCAAAACGAAACCTCAGCCAAATAGTTTAAGGAATAAACTTTATTTGGTCCCCGGTGTCAGTAATTCTGTGAAGATGCGAGTACACTGATAGAAATACAATCGTGGGAGAAATAATTAATACATTAAAATAACTTTTTAAAATAATCAGATTCATAACAGTTCACCTCAGTGCGAAAAAGAGTGAACAAAAAAACAGTGAAATTTGACAGCTTATATGTAAATACTCTCTACCTATGTTGTAGGAGTTTGAGGATCATGCAGTCAGCTTGCCTAGGCGGCGTGAGGCCCACAATAACCGGCGGCTGCGTAGCACAAATGAAAACGCGTTATATCGGCGGAAATTTTCCGGAAAAAACACGCACAAATACCATAATTCTTCGATCACGGTGGGGCCCACGCCAGCTCGGCTAGCTGACCCATTTTAGTATTTCTATGTCTCAACGACATCATGTGAACAGCGCACAACAGTTTGTCACGCTTAGTTATTGTGGCGTAACACAATGTTACAATCTACAGTACAACTAAGGTAAAGTGAATTGTCACAATATGGACTTACGAAGGCGGTTTGAAAAGTTCTCGGAATCACCGCTAGATGTCAGTGCTAGAGCAACGAGGTTCCCGCGCAATAATCACACATCCTTTGTGAGTGAACACGTGGCGCGTCAGTGCTCTAGCTGCAGGAGTGTGGTAGTGACGACTCTTTGTTGTTGTTCCCGCGTAGTGATTTGTGACAATGGAAAAACTGAGATTCGAGCAGTGATTAAATACTTTGTAAAGAAAGGTATGAAAGCAAAGGAAATTCATGCCGACTTTCAGAACACTAGAGGATTCTGCTCCTTTATTTTCAACTGTTCCCAAGTGGACCAGCGAGTTTAAATTTGGTCGGGAGAGCTTGGATGACGATCCACGTAGTGGACGGCCAAAAAGTGTTACGACCCCAGAATTTATCGCAAAAGTGCATAAAATGGTCATGGAGGATCGTCGACTGAAAGTGCGGGAGATTGCTGAAGCTGTAGGGATGTCTTCTGAATGGGTATATTATATTTTAACCGAAGAATTGGGTATGAAAAAATTATCCGCAAGATGGGCGCCGTGGCTCTTGACACTGGACGATAAACGCACCAGATTGGAAATGTCAGAACAAAGTCTGGCCCGTTTTCAGAGTAACCAACTAGATTTTTTGCGCTGGTTTGTGAATACAGATGAAACTTGGTCCACTACTATACCCCAGAGACAAAACAGCAGTCAAAGCAGTGGAAACATGCTGATTCACCACCACCAAGGAAAGCAAAGGCAGTGCGTTCAGTCGGAAAGGTCATGGCCTCAGTTTTCTGGGATGCAAAAGGCATTCTGCTGATAGATTATCTTCCTACTGGCCAAATAATCACGGGGCAATACCATGCAAACCTTCTAGACCAATTAAAGGAAAAAATACGTGAAACAAAGTCTGGTTTGGCAAGGAAAAACGTCATCTTTCATCAGGACAACGCTCCGCCGCACAAAAGTGTTATTGCCATGTCAAAACTTCATGAACTGAGGTACGAATTGTTGCCACATCCACCTTATTCACCTGATTTGGCACCATCAGACTTTCATCTATTCCCCAAGCTGAAAAATTTCCTCGGTGGACGGAGATTTTCTACAAGGGAAGAACTGACAGCCGAATTGGAGAGGTATTTTGCAGGCCTGGAGGAATCTCATTTTCGAGATGGGATCAAGGCATTGGAACATCGCTGGACCAAATGCATTAGTCTACAGAGAGACTATGTTGAAAAATAAAAGCAGTTCCCCCGAGGTAAGATACTTAATTCTAATACATTCCGAGAACTTTTCAAACCACCCTCGTATTCTATGGCAAGCAAATTATCATGCTTCATTAACCTCAATTTAACCTTAGGTATCATGGATCGTGTACCTGCTGATGGTAGTATTTATGGCTATGCCATGTTCTGTTAATGTCGGCTTCTGTATCAGTATACATACTGTCAGCACTTTTGATCGGTAACATCGAGCTCTACCCGTAGGTGTTATCCTTTCCTTATCTACATGATGATAACGTGATGTGTGTGTGGTGGGTTAATCTGCAGGTTTTTGATCATGTGTCCTAAAGATTGTGTATGACTGTAACTCATGAGTTACTCGATGTATAATGTTCTCAAAAATGGTGGTAAATATAGTCAAGGCGTTTTATAGTGCTTGTAAAGAACCTTGCTGTTATCATACTTTTTAGTGAAACTTGTGATGTTGTCATCTTCTGCATGCTCTGTTGAGTTCAGCTTGAATACTTTAGTGTGACTTTCGAAATATGTATCTGATGTACTACTCGTGTTGTCGGATGTCTTATAGGATGTTAAGCAGAATGTGTTTCATTTACGATGATAGAGCATGTGTCTCATGCCATGCTTTTCTGTATTTTGGTGAAGGGACTCAATACACATCGTATGGTATGATGGATGCAGCTGTTTTTAACATCTTTTGCACACCTTCTCACCATGTCAACCGATGACGTCTATTGTGAAGGTAAATTACATAATTTTGGTTATTTTTTTATATATTTTTATGATCTTTTAGCAATTTTCATAAGATTTATAGTATTTTCATGCTTCTTATTGAAACTGTGCATTTGTAATAAATTTCACATCTCTTTTGCTCCAAGTACACGCTTCTGTTTTTCTGACTACTGTCTGTATATTTTAACATGTATCCATGACTACAAGTATTTTGTGTATGTATGTGTGTGTGTGTGTGTGTGTGTGACATCCCTCCTCTTCAAATGCTGACTGCCTTCCGTGTGGCTGGGTTAATGTCGGCTTCCGTGTACATGTATACGTTCGGCCGCCACATTAACAGGCATGTTAATTGTTATGTCAACCGCTGACTTCATTCATGGCGTAAATTGACATAATTTTTACAAATTTTTGTTATATTTGACCAGTTTTCATGATTTTTTAATCTATTTTGTGCATTTTTACACAATTTTTATGAAATTCATGGAACATAACACATACTAACATCTATACAACACAATATATGTCTCAGCGAGTGTTGGTGTCCATTATGATTTGGTCTTTCTACTTGTACGTAAGTGATGAAGCATGATGGCACTGCAAGAACTCGCAAAACAAATTTGATACAGGAATTTTTTGATGCAAGGCATTTCAAAGAAAACAAAATGAATCAAGTACGATGTGTTTTTATTTATACTTTTCACATGCATGTAGAGCCAGAAACATCATTTCCAGGATCGTAATTCTTATTTACTATATTATTAACATCATCCAATACTAGTACATTTTTATATACATTTATTTCATGTCTAAGTAGTGTATAGTCCAATGGTGAACTGGGGTTGTATGTCACTTGAGTCACATAAAAATTATGAATATGCACATTTAACAGTTTTTAAACCTTAGCCATATAATAGCTACATAGCACTTTACTGGCTAATGCCCCGGCTACACGCTCCGTCTTGCATATTTGCAGGTAAACTGCACAGTGAAAAACTGAACAACAAGACGGATCACGGAAGAGTGGCCACACGGTACAGGTAAGCTTGTGCTAACCGAGTAAGTCGGCAGCTGTGAGCCTGTGAAGATGTGGCCAACAGAAGAGGTTTTTGTAATGGAATCATTATTTTATTGTTTGCTTATAAAGAAACAACAGACACATAAGCGACGCCGTAGGAGTAAGTGGAGTAAAAAGTAGTTTTTACGGAGAATAATACATTCTCATATCAACTTAATTGAAGATTTGAGAGAAGATCCGGAAGACAGGCGTAGTTATTTAAGAATGGATGAAACCGCCTATGAAGAGTTACTGCGGTTATTTATTTAGCTTATGGCCATTGCACAAAAATAATACAATTTAACATTAATTACAATTAAAATTCAAAATTAACATCGTGTAGCCAATCTAAAGCTTCATTTCATATGTTAATAAAATCCATCGGTGATCCCGTGAAGGAGAGTGTGTCGTCTTACTGTAGGCGGTTCGATGTTACACAAAACGGGTAGCCAGTACAGTGGAGTGGTCTTAATACATCCGCTAATTATCCGCATTGTCTGGTTTAAAACTGTGTCGATCTTTTTAACGTGGGTGCTATTTATCCAGACAGATGAGCAATACTCAGCTGCAGAATACACTAAGCTCAGTGCTGATGTGCGGAGTGTAGAGGCGGATGCTCCCCAGGAGGTGCCAGTTAACTTCTGCAGAATATTATTCCTGGTTCTTACTTTTGCTGCAAGGTTGTTTAGATGTTTATTGTACGACAAGGTGCGATCCATTACGACTCCCAAATACTTGGGGAAGGGGTTGTGTCGGATGGGAGTGCCATCAAGAAGAACGTCAAGCCAGAGATTCGCCGCCCGATTGTTAAGATGGAAGACACTAGTTTCCGTCTTGCTGGAACTGGGTACGAAACGCCATTTCCGAAAATAGTTGCTCAGGGTTTTGAGGTCTGCTGTTAAACTATTTTAAATTTGCTGAAGGTTATTGCTGTACTACTGCCAGATCGGCAGCATAAGAGAACTGTCTGGATTCTGTTTGAGGAATGTCAGAAACATAAACATTAAAAAGAAGTGGGGCAAGAAATAAGCCTTGAGGCAGACCATTATTCACTCTTCTTGCTTTGCTTATCTTATTGTCTGAGACAACCTGGAATGTTCGGTTAGCTAGCATGGTATTGATCAGACAAGTGATTTTTTTGCACTTCAAAATGTTCAGCAGTTTATATACCATGCCCTCTCGCCACACTGTATCGTAGGCTGCGGCAAGGTCAACAAATACAGCACCAGTCTTCAATCATCTCTCTTATGCTGCTTCTATGTGAGTTGCCAATTATGAGTGCTATAAATTCACTGAATGTTCAAAGTCAGGTAGAATGTTTTTATTCACCCACCGGACGTGGCACTCTGGACGCTTTGTTGACTCACCGATAGCTGACTTTTTGACAAGCTGCACCGCCAAGATTCACGCAGACCGTGGGAACACTTGGTCTCTATTAACATTGCACTTAATAATTCATTACAATATATATATATATAATACACACGGACATAAACTTATACACAAAGATGCTATTCGCCAACCATCTCACAGTACCCCTGACATACAACAAGCACTTAGAATGGCACACATTCAGACACCAGGCCACACCTACACACACACAAAACACTCATTCAGATACAATGTACCATTTACACTAATGCATATCTTTGGGAAGAGATGGGATAGTGGTATTAAAAAACGTAATGTTTTTAAAAAAATTTATTTACTTCCTTTGTCTGCATATGTCAGCATATTATGTATGTAAAAAATGGCGAAAAAGCATTACTGGCAAGGCTATTCGTTTTTCTATGGGCGGCGGTGTAGTAACCTTATTCGGCTTAATCCTTGGTGTACAGGTTGCGGTTGCGTTTGGACTGCTGTACGAAGTTGCCTGGAAATATCAGGAAACATCCATCACCAAAGTGCAGAATATTACGACTCTCCAATTCATACAATATAAGCTTAAAAACTCAGTAAGCCTAACTAAACAGCATGTGATATTGTAACTGTATCAGTTAGAAGCAAAAAGAAAGTAAACAATGTATTTAACATGACTCAGATCTTTCAGGTGGCATACTAATGAATGACTGGTATTTGTAGCTCTCGACTTTAATTATTTGGAACGCGGTTTACTATTGTTTATTTTATTCGAACCCCATTGATGGAAGGATGCTAAGGCGCTGACTGGCATGGTGGGAAAGGTGATGGTGCACAATGCCTAATCGCCAGTTTGAGTACCCTAAACCCCTCCATGCTCCGTATTACGAGAACGCAAATGATACCATGCACCAGGTATGACAGAGACTCTCATGATCTAATAAATCATTTTCGAATTGCACAAAGGAAATTACCCACTTTAATTAAATGAATTCACATAAATAGGAACATACAAGTTACAAAAGTCAGTCAGTACTGTTGCAGCTCCTACTGCAAACCTGGTCGCGACTGAGCGCAGTACACTGCAGTTTTTACTGCACACATCCCCGACTCCGTGCAACGGCCTCATGATCCGCGAGATAATTGCCGATTTACACTAACACAAAATACTCGTAGACACATATTGGATAATAGAATTTATTGAATTCTTCAAAACTTTTTCTCCTGTACAGGGTAAGTGTGCAAGAGATTTACTGAGCCACTAGAAAGAAACAAAGGGCGTATGGCATTGTTGGTCGGGAGACCCCGAAGGTTTAAGTTACGCGCACGCTACGGCGGACCGCGTCGCGTCACATCGCATCGCAGAAATGCGTCAGCAATCGCTTAACACTGATTCTAATGGGGTAACGCACACCAGAGGCGGGTCGAGTCGGGTCGGGGCGGGCCGCGTCGCGTCGCACTGCCGGATCGCTTCCCTAGGCGTATTTTTCCGCCTGTGCGCCTCGATGCGCTCAGTCGCGACCAGGTTTGCGATAGGAGTTGCAAGAGTACTGACTGACTTTTGTAACTTGTATGTTCCTATTTCTGTGAATTAACTGCATTACTTCAACAAAATTGGCTGCGAATTTGCACGCAGGATGGTGGTGAAAATATAAGTAATTACAATCTGAAAATTTAATTACTTTGTAAACTTTAATAAAGATGAAAAAATTATAAAATTTCTAGCTCATGCTAACTTGTTCTTTGCTTGTATGTTTTAACTTTAACTATTCCAACGTAATGGATAAAGAGCGCTGCATCTCATTAGTAATGACTTTCAAAGAGTTTTATGATTTGCAAGACGCAAAATATAATAACAAAAAAAAAAAAAAAATAGTTGGGAGGGAATAGGAAACTAGTTAAAACAACCAGGTATAATGTCATGTTTCATATTTTTTTTATTTTACGTGTTTATTATTATTTTTAATCTATTTCTTTGAATCCCACTTATAAAGCTTCGTGTTACCAATTAACCTAATTGTTTAAAAATATTTTGTGAAATTATTCCAAACCTTAATGACTTCTGATGTAACCTAGAAACCTGTGTAAGTCAAATATTAAACTTTCTTTGTTGTCATCATCGTTCTCACCTTCTGCAACCCAATTCAGGCATCGTTAATCAACAGGTTATGAATGCAACACGTGGCTAGTATTACTTTATTTATCTTATTAGGTAACACCGAAATTCTTCTTTCATAGATTTGAAACCTTCTACTTATAACACCAAAGCAGTTATCGATCACCCTCCATAGTTTATTGAAACTGTAATTGAAAGTTTGTTTCTCTTCATTTCATTTTATCTCATATTCTGGAATAGGCCTCATCTCGAAAGGGGGAAAGTTTCATCCACTACTATTACATACTGCATTTTATCTCAGTTGTCAACGTGAAAATTCAGTTTTCCTGTATCCATTGCCTCACCTAAATTGTTGTGGCTAAATGTTTTGCCATCTTAATTTTTTTCACAATCCTCCGACGACCAAAATATCAAAACAGTATTCAGAAACTGCAAGGGCTAATGAAACCATGAAAAACATTCATTTTTCTGCATTAAAAATAAAGAGAACTGCAATTCGGTATAACTGTTATAACATGTTTGCCATCTAATGTGCCTAAGAAATTCCTTTTTAAATTAAACCCATTGCCTTTTGTGCTTAATCTTCTTCTTCTTCAATGAATATATAAAAATAAGAGCCCTTTGTCTGATGTGTCCATTTGTAGCGCAGAAGCGGCTGAATAATCGCCGAGAACCAAAGGCGGTGACAGTAAAAGAAATGCGACTCGCTGCGTCCAGATGTGCGTTGCAGCATTTTCGCTCAATGCGATGCGACGCGATGCGATGCGGCCCGCTGTAGTGTGCGCGTACCTTTACTGTGCTCTCGAAAGCTTTGCGTGGAAGAATTCTTCATGTTCGCAAGTTTACCGATGAATTAATAAATGAAGGAATATTGTTTATTCTGTGAATTGTTGCAACCATCTGCAGTGAGTTATTTTCAGGCGCCAAGAAGAATGTTTTCTTGGAAGCAGAAACAAAACGACGACTAAAAATACCTACAATTAACGTATTAAAATTTTACAGTCAAGTAGAGAGAGATAAAAAGGTTAATTTCCAAGACAAAACGTTAATTAAACAAAGTAAAGGGGAAACTTCCTCCAAAAATTTCGTTATTAATATAACAACGGAGTGGTAATTACTATCTCATGTTGTTGCCTGTAAGATGAATCGTTTACATTTCTGAAGGATGGGCAACTGACTATGACCTTTTGCTCAGTCCCATGTCTGAATCAGGTGTGAACTTATCTTATTAATTTCATGTGTTTGAAATTGAAGAAATGCACGGAATGCAAATTGCTGCCTTCTTTTTGAAATAGATGAAATGCTGAAAAGTGATATTATATCGTTTCAGTGGCGTCTCATACTGTTCTAAATCCATGTATTAGTTATTGTCAATAACAATCGGAGATTAAGTTTTTAAGCTCAATAGAGGGCTTCAGAATGCCAACTGAATCAAGGGACACTACCGAGCATAGGAGCGACATACGTAGACTAACAATTTTTTGAAATATAATTGTGATAAAGTTGAAATGATATTGGGCTACGATTAGGCTATTAAATTTGAGACTTTCAACAAACGCTTATACTGATCAACCAAAACATTATGACCACCTACATATTAGCATATTACCTTTCTAATCCAATACAGCAGAGGGTCGGCGTTGCATGGATTCTACAAGTCCTTGGTGGGCTTCAAGCGGTATCTAACACCAGATTTCTATGCACAGGTCACAAAATTCCCTTACATTACCGGCCAGCGGTTTGTGGGCGCGACACCAGGAAACGAGTATCTCGGAAACGGAGATTCTGGTCGGCTTTTTGCGTGCTACTGTAGTGAGCATCTATGGAAAGTGTTTGAAGGACAGTGAAACCACGATTAGGCGACAATGTACTGGATACCCACGCCAGTTTGCAGAAAGTGGAGGTTGGAAGATTGCCCGTCTGTAAGGCATCATAGGGGGTGATCTGTGGCAGATTTGCCACCATTATGATGCTTCCAGAAGTGTTTCAGAGCACAAGAATCAGAATGGGGAGTAATCTGGGGAAAGTGATATTTCTGTAGAGGTAGCTGTGAGGACTGATTTATTTGCGGGCAGTAGTATCACAGACATTTATTCATAAATATAGTTAAGCAATAAATATTTCTAACGAACAAAGTAAACAGACGGAATATCCATAGATATTAAGAATGCCGACTTGAAACTCTTTCACAATTAGCGAAATAGATCACAGCGTTCGAGGTAACACTGGCGGGTAACCAAATCAGGAGCCACAATAAATCAAACTATGCAAACTTCGACTTCGTAGACGTTACGCGAAGTGGCCCGTTCCTGGCATCACTAGGACACGGGGTTTCGTGAGTAAAAGACAACAAGTTATTGGCATCTACATCTATAAAACTAAAACCTTGTAATATATGGGTACCAGAAAAAGGCAAAAACTCTGCGCAGACTTCGATGGGGTTTTCACTGTTTTTAAGATTAGAATCTCAATTGAATGGTTTGGTATGTCTTATGCTTAAACATAACATAACACCGGAGAAGTAAGTGAAAATGTTAACGTACAGATCTAAATCAAAATTTAAATACAAACTAGCCCCATACGTCATACATCGTAAAAAGTAATATCCATATTATCGCATGTAACGTTTCGTTACTTAAATTTTAGTTTTTAGTCTTTAAACCTCATTGAAGACCGTATTGAATGAGAAGAGGAAAGTATGTAAATTAAATTTAATAATACTAGTTGACCCATGCGAAAATTTCGCTTATACAACTAACAGTAAGGTTGGGGTTTTCTAATAGGACGAAAGAAGATCCACCTCATTTGTTTTAATTGTTTAGTGTAATAGGTACGTAATAATAGTCAACGCCAGTGAAGCAGTTTATTAATTTCTCTGTGACATGTGCTAAAAAATTTCGCTCTTAATTTATGATGTTGCCTGAGTGGACACCTTAATATTTTTAATGATACCTAATCTATCGATTTAGGTTAGGCTTCAATTAAGATAAATGGCTCGTAACAATTAAAAAAAAATCATATGATACTTTTGCCCTTGAAGGGTCGAATTTCGAAAAATTACTTTCTTGAGATATGATGTTACCAAAACAGAGACTTTAATCTATAATATGAGGGCTCATTTATCTATTTCGGTTATAAATCTAGGGAGATAAATGGCTCATGATAAAAAAATTACGTTACGGAAATAATGATAATTTTGCCCTTTAAAGGTCGAATTAAGAAAAATTCCTTTCTTAAATTATGATGTGGCCACGGCGGAGGCCTTACTCTTTAAAATGATGCCTCATTTATGTATATCAGTTAGATATGAAGGGAGATAAATTGATTGTGACACGAAAACGCGTTGTTGAAATATTGTTACTTTTGCCCTTTATGGATGGAATTCTCGAAAATTCATGTCTTAATATATGATGCCACTTCATTTAACGATTTCAGTTAGGTATCCAGGGAAAGTAATGGCTCATGACACAAGGAAAAGCATTTTAGAAATATTGATATTCTTGCCCTTTAATGGTAGAATTTGAAAAAATTACTTCCTTAAAATATGATATGATCCAAACGCTACCTTAATCTTTAAAGTGATACCTTATTTATAGATTTCAGATGGGTATAAATGGAGGCTATTTATTGCAACAAAATGCACCTTACAGAAATAATATACTATATATGATAATTTAAAAAACCTTTCGAGATCTTTATTTTTTGAAGGTACGATCGTAAGCCACACAGCTACAATCTCTGATGTTTGGAAGTGAAATTATAATCGCTGTTAATAGTAAGTAAAGCATATCTGATGGGTTTGAACATGAAAATGAACTGTTTATAACGTTTAGTATTGGCATTTCATATATTTTTATAATCCATTGTTCCTAATGCTGCACGAATCGCTTAATTCACATGTTCTTGTTGGGGCTCCTAAAAATATTACAGGAATAGATCAATCCCAACCCCATCTCATTTCTGCGATACCAGGGATTAGTCGTTCTCAAATGCGTATAGAAAATGGAGCGATTGATATGAAAATTGAGTCTCGAATGCAGAAAACAAACCTTTGATATGAACTTCATTCAACATTTAATGTGCGGGAAAAATTAATCTACATCATATCGGGCAACGCCAGGACCTTTGATAGTAGCTGATAACGTAAAGGGTTAGTTTTTAAATAGACTAAAATGTTGTGTTCTTCCACGCAAAATGACAAATGGCAAGTGCCAAGGGTGCTATAAAAACCAGAACCGGGTACCGTCAAACCCGTCTGAGGTTCACTTCGATCAAAGATCATTAGCTTGGGTTATGTGGAGGACTACTGAGAGGTTTGAGCCTGACTTGAAGAAACTTTCTGAACATTCTGTCTAAATTGATTAAAGTATGAGTCTATATTATATTCTGCTGTTGTTAGTAATACGACAGTACTTAACACTGGGTAAATCTATTGATTGACCTTATGGGAACTCTTGCTACTTGTGGTAGCATTCTACGCCACTACCTTCTACCACGAGGCGCCGGATGGGGGCAAGTCCACAGATTCCAGCCAGCATGTCTCATCATATCTACGGACGTGGTCTATCGCGATTGGTAAAATACATAGATACAAACATTTATTACTGCAAAGGAAGTTTTTTAACCCTGTAACGGCTCTGTTTTGACGCAAGTCAATTAGATTGTCTTTGCGTCCATATTTTGCCAAGCTTACATTTCGTTTGAATAAACTAGTAAATTATCACTTGCATAACACTGTTAATAAATAATCGTGACAACAACAAAAAGTTTGCTTGTTATAGTCTTCATTTACAGGAATACCAGTTTAAACGGCCGTTATAAATGACGGGTATTACCTGTGGCGGAGGTAGGAATTTGTTCTGACAAAAAACGAGCAACGATTAATAAATAATTTTTTTATTGATACTTTAATTAATGTGAGTAAATGTTCTCTTATTCGATTCTCAATGTATTCGGCTAATAAGATTTAAATAACTGTATTTGATTTTAAAAATACGAAAAAAATTTGTTGTTATAAGAAACGTTTCTAAATAAACTATAATTTAAAACCTAATAACTAATATTTATTTGATTGATATATGTCATGAATACCTACGTTTCGTGTGAACGTCCTCAGTATTTTTATTTAAGTTTCCTGTTTCTTTCTGTCACAAGTATTTTTAATTTATGCTGCGATCTGGTAACTTAAACATCTGACGCCCTTCTCCTTACACGATTTTCTGGATCTACTCGTCATTAATAAACAAAAAGCAACATCTAAATTTCAACTAACGTTGCACCATAACTTTTGAAACCTCTGCCTCGCATTATAATTTTTTTATACACTGAAGATACAAAGAAACTGGTATAGGCATGCGTATGCAAACACAGAGATATGTAAACACTCAGAGTATGGCGCTATGGTCGCAACGCCTACATAAGACAACAGGCGTCTGGCACCGGCGTTAGATCGGTTACTGCTGCTACAATAGCAGGTTATCACGATTTAAGTCAGTTTGAACGTGAAGTTATAGTCGGCGCACGAGAGATGGGACACAGCATCTCCGAGGTAGCGATGAGGTGGGGATTTCCCACGACCATTACATGAGTGCACCGTGAATATCGGGAATCCGGTGAAACATCAAATCTAAGACATCGCTGCCGAAAAAAAAATCCTGCAACAACGGGACCAACGACGCCTGAAGAGAATCGTTCACAGAGGCAGAAGTCCAACTCTACCGCAAATTGCTGCGGATTTCAATGCTGGGCCATCAACCAGTGACAGTGTGCAGACCATTCAACGAAACATCATCGATATGGGCTTTCGGAGCCGAAGACCCACTCGTGTACCCTTGCTGAGTGCACGACACAAAGCTTTACTCCTCGCCTGGGCCTGTCAACACCGAAATTGGACTGTTGATGATTGGAAACATGTTGCCTTGTTTGACGAGTCTCTTTTCCAATTGTATCGAGCGGAGGGACTTGTACTGATATGGAGACAACCTCATGAATTCATGGACTCTGTATGTCAGCAGGGAACTGTTCTAGCTGGTGGAGGCTCTATAATGCTGTGGGGCGTGTGCAGTTGGAGTGACATGGGACCCTGATACATCTAGATATGACTCTGACAGGTGATCACCTGCATCCATTCATATTCATTGTGCATTCCGAAGGACTTGGAAATTCTATTAGGACAATACGAAAACCCACACGTCCAGAATTGCAACAGAGTGGCTCCAGAAACACTCTTCTGAGTTTAAACACCTCCGCTATTCACCAAATTCCCCAGACATGAACATCATTGAGCATATCAGGGATGCCTTGCAACGTGCTGTTCAGAAGTGATCTCCACTCCCTCGTACTCTTACGGATTTATGGACAAGCCTGCAGGATGCATGGTGTTAATTCCCTCCAGCGCTACTTCAGACATTAGTCGAGTCCGTGCCACGTCGTGTTGCGGTACTTCTGCGTGCTCGCGGGGGCTATACACGTTATTAGGCAGGTGTAACAATTTCTTTGGCTCTTCAGTGTATTTGAATGTCATAATTTTTTTTTATTATTATTATTTTTTGCAATTACTTAAATAACAGAGAATTGCATAATATCTGTCATGTTAGTTACATTTCCTTTTAACAGTATATATGCAAATAAAATGTAATTATTCACTTGATATCTACACTTCTTTTTAACAATACGAGTGCAAATATATCAGATGTAGGTAGATATTTGAAATTTCCTGATTTGTCAAGCAGAGCCCGTATAACTAACTCTTGGGGCATCTTCGGCCTCGACGAGGGTTGCCGAACTATGGAGTTTAAGTCAAGTCTTCAGATGTGACACATTTTATTAGAGTGGATCATCCTAGAATCCTTCCTGAATTGTTATAAAATCACTTTTCAACGTAACAAAAATTTGAATAATAATTATTAGAAATTAACCACGGGTACTGAGCTCGTTACAGTATAGTATCTATTCTCTGCAACCGTCAAGCGCCTGATGCGGATGTGGTGAGAAGTGACTTGACCGATTCATACTTACCCAATACCGCACTACGTTCTTCGCTTGCATAGCGAGCATCGGGGCAGTTGCATTGGCAGTCGCATTTACAGTCATTATCGGTGCCGATCTCTAAAAACAAAAGTTTTCAAAACAGTTTATTCGTTTTCATTGATGCTTACATTATTACTGTTCCACTTTCAGCCTAGATGGTCATGTACATATGAACATATTCTGCTTGTTGCAATTATATATAAATATATATATATGCTCAAAAAGGTGACCATTTACTTCCAGACATTTTCTGACCCTTTGCAAAAATGATGCCTGAACAGCTCGAAGTGTGTCAGAAAATGTCTGGAAGTAAATGGTCACCTTTTTGAGCACCTGCTGTAGACATGGCTGCAAATAAGTAAGAAAAAGCATTTAAAAAATCAATTTCGTCATTATCCTTTAAAATTACCTTCCATGTTTACAGAATGAAAATTACATGTAATTATTTAAATAATAATTAAAATTATACACAAAAAACGCGAATATTCATTTTTCGCGATTACAGCGCCATCTGTGAGACTAACAGAAAAGTGAGTTAAGCAAACTATTTTTATTTTTTCATGAGGAATCGGAATCTTCAAAAAAAAAAATAGGGGTTCCCATTTAAAAGAATAAAGTTGACCTTGTTGTAACGACAACAGCGCCACCTGTGAAAAAACCAATATCACATAATTGTAGCCCCCTACTGTACGATTATTTTTTATATAGGTTATTGTTTGTTAAAATGCTTTCTTTCCGAAATATTTCCAGAAAACATATTAAATGCCCCACCCTGTATTTTTATTACATCTGCTACAGAATACCATAGTATATATTCCGGGCCCATAATCGTAAAACTGAACATATATTTTTTTACTACATCTGTTACAAAATAACACAGTTTCTATTATATATTCTAGGCCCATATTTAAGCTGTACTGTAAAACACACACTTGATCCGAAAGTTTGATTTGAAAATACCATTTGAATTTTTTTTTTCACGGTGTAAACTGATGATAAATTCATCAAGTTACATGAATATTAGCTACTTACCTAAATTAACGATTTGATTGAATGTATTACATTGGTATTAGTTAGTTTTGTATAATAACAATTCAAATAACCTGTTAGCAGTTAAGTAATTTTTATAAATGGATATGTCAAAACATAATGACACACATATATGCATGCATACATACATACGCATACATATTCATAAATATTTATATCTCAATTTTCCGCTTTGGTCTTTCTTTATATCACTATGTTTCAGGTCGCCTTCAAGGTCATTAGAGGCAGGAAAGAGTTGGGGTTAACGAGCGGGAAGGAATTCGGGTATGTTCGTTTGAAGGAACTATTGTGGCTCTAACTCGACATTAACCTGGAGTAAATTACGGACACCACGGAAGACCGAAATTTGTATGGTTGGACGTGGATTCGAACCTGCGTCCTCACAAGTACGAGGCCAGAGCAATAAAGGAAGTAAAAGAAAAATCTGAATGTGGCAATTGTTAAAGGAGATACAAGTAAAATCAATATGCTACGATTTCCCGATGACATTGTCTTGTCAGCAGAACATATAGGATCTTGAGAAGATACTGAATACCATGAACGAAATTCTGAAGGAAGAGTTTTAACTCAATAGAAACCAGAGCAAGACAAAAGTGATGAAATGTAACACGAATGATAGCAATAATAGTAGATTAAATACAAAAACGGGATCGGATTCAATGTAAATTCTGTTACTTTGGAAGTAGAATTACAATTAACGACCAAAGCAAGAATGATGTTAAATGCAGAACAACACTATCGAAAGGAACCTTCATTAAAAAGATAAATCTTTTAGTTTCAGATGTTGACCTACAACCCAGAAAGAACGTTCTACAGTTTTATGTGTCAAGCACAGTACTTTATGGCAGTGAAACATGGAATGCAGGAAGAATGAGACTTGAAGCATTTTTAATATGGTGCTATAGGACGATGTTGAAAATTGAGTGGACAGATAAAGTAAGAAATGACCTTGCTTTGGAAATAATGGGTGAGTAAAGAAATTTGTGTAAGGGGTTTATAAAAAGAAGAGATGGAATTGTGAGTAACTTTTTATTTATTTATGGCTTTATGCCTTGTCGACATCGAGGTCATTAGAGGCGGGATGCGACTGTGACAAGGAACAAGAAGGAAATCGGCCATGGCTTGTTGATGGAAGTATCCCGGCATTCGCCTGGAGTAATTTGGGGAAACCATGGAAAACCCAAATCTTGATGCCTGGACGGGTATTCGAATCGGCGTCCTCCCGAATGCGAGTCCAGAACGTTAACCGCTCACCCACCATGCTCGGGTTAATTTTTTGAGACATGCTGGATTGATTACGTAATTTGTTAGGAAACGGCAGAAGGAATAGTATCTATAGTCAGACAAAGGTTAGAATACATCAAGCAGATAATTAGGACGTAGGTTGTAGGGAATATTTTGAGATAAAAGTTTAGCGCAAGATAGGAAAAGATATGTTAGAGGTCAGCTCAAGATGGGTGGAGATTGAAGACTATATAAAACCAGTCAATAACTGAAAACTAAACCCACTAACATTACTATTTGGTTTTAGAACAAGAATTATTTTTGCAGAAAAGTATTTCCTAACATGAAATCTTCTAACTTGTAATGTGATACTAATAAATAATTTAAACTATTTTTTAAATTTTTATTGTTGATATGGGTATACTCAAAAGTGTTGTACTTACCTCTTCTAGAAGTTAGTACGTCTGGATTACGCAGGTTTTCTAGAAATAAAAACCAGTAATCGTATCAAAAGTTATTCGATTGTTTGATTTTTTATTAATATCAGTTTATCTTTGATTAGTCATACGATTAAGTACAAAAAAGCATTAAGACGTAGGCAACGCAGTTTATTTAGTAAGCCGTTTAGTTAAGCACTATTTTCGTTCTTGATAGATGATTTCAATGAATATTTCGGCTATTCCTGAATATATTTTTTCATCCACCAGGTTGGCTTGCGTTTACAGTTAATATCTTATCTTTGTCCATTACGACTTACACGGTGCAAGAAAATATAAAGGTAACGTACAGTTCAATATAACGAATGTATTTTACTGACATAGTTTACTCAAGAAATTCTTTTGTTGCCTACTATTCTAATCAAAACTCGTGTGTATTCAATAATGACATGTTTACAGGATATGTTAAATTTACTTCCCAAATTGGCAAAAATGTACATTGTTAAGTTTTTCAAGTATACTATTGGGGCTTGTACCAATCAAAACGATTTTGACAAAAATTGAGCTATGACTGTTAATATTTTATTTCACTTAATCACAGTTTGAAATTTCGGAATCATTTGACATTGGTTTCAGTTTGTTTATCATAAAAACTTGCTCGTCGTCAGTTCCAGTACATGAGTGAACTAGGTTTGAGTGATTCGTCATTCGATGGCTCGTCTTTTGACATTAAGTTTGTATCACCTTGCAAGAGATATTATTGTAACCTTGCCTCCCATTCTTTTCGAGGCATTCGGTCGATGCGTGACGAAGCTCTTTACACACTCATAAAACGATTTTCTGACTAATATACTCCCACGCACGCACCTTTTTCTGCACTCGTTGGTCCGTGGCAAATCGGTTGCATTTCGGACAATTTCGAGATGATCAAATAGGCGATTGGCTGAAGAGACAGTGAGAATTACGACCAAATTCATCAAATCCTTTAAGTGAAGCTACTATAGGTTGTGCTAGGTGAAGTTCTGTAAATTGTTGAAGGACCCATACTGCACAGACTTTGCTAAACCAAAATAGTTTGTGTATCAATTTATATACAATTTTGTCGTTTATTTGCTTACTGCATACAAATTTCGACATAATTTTCAATGCGTTTACTCGAAAAATACGCGAATTCATTGCTAAGGACTTGGTCCATGTTATTAAAATTATAACGATCTCGCTCGAATTAATTATTCGTTATTCGTCTCCAAAATACAGTAGAGGTGACTTCAACATTCCACAAAAATTAATTTTAATATCAGGTAATAAGACTGAGAATTTTGTGACACGGTGAAATAAGGTTTGGTGATTCTATATTGCGTCTACCAAATGTATATTTGTATCTAGCAAATAAGACTAACAAAAAAAGTGTTAAACATGCATTTACCGGATTTTAATTGTTTTGCGCAGAATCAATCCTCAACATACAAAAATTGATTCATGTTATATAGTAAGTGGACTGAATTATTCGAGAATAAGCCTTTTTCCCGAACTGCAATTTGGGCTCAAAATATTTGCACCTTGTCGGACCATCTACATTTCGGTTTTTCATGATTTTCCGATATTATTCCAGGCGTATATCGCCATAAAGGCCATTGCCGAATTCCTTTCCGTTTTCCTCTGCTTCTCCGGCTCTAATAATATCGATGACGACGATCCGGTGAATAAATCATCAATTAAGCTTCCATTAATTTCTCTTTATATCAAAAAACTTACTCGACAAAATAGATTTATTTCAGTTGACAATCTGTGTATGCGAATGCTGGAAAAAAATGAAGCCCTAAAAATATTTACAATCAATTCTGCATACATTTAAGCTACTAACAATTGCTTCCAAGATTCGTGTTGGTCTGAAATATCAGTACAAGCTTTGAAAAAAAAAAAAAAACGGATAAGAGTGTCTATTTTGACTTATTATTTTGATTTATTATTACAAAATTGAAAAAAAAAAAAACAGTATGCCTGCCAACTAGCTATTATGAAATTTTTGGAATCGCAACCTTACCCCTTAGCGGTTCCGGTAACGGCGCGTTCCCACGATCCCTTGTAACGAAGGCGAGACGGGATGGGACCTCATTAGCCGAAATGTAGGGACGACCGCGGGCCGCAGGTTAGTCCTAGCTTACCTCGCCGCCACCTCCGCACCACGTTGCCTAGTGTCATTTGGCACAGAGCACTTTACAGCAACAGAAGGGGTGCGCACCACTGCTGCAAACCGATGGTAACAGGGCACCGCTACACACGCCTGTGATGTTTACCGACACAGAGTGGGTAGCTGCGTCTCGTCTCCGCTAGCAGAGGCGGCCCTGTTACCATGGCGTGTTGTTGAGTATTCGTCCCGTCCCGCCTTCGTTACAAGGGATCGTGGGAACGCGCCGTAAGAAATACCACTTTCTGTGGACGCTGCATCTCACATAATGGTGCGTTCAGCGGAAATTCCGGAAACCTGGCAAACATACTGCTTCATAGAAGTTGTTTTTTTAGTGTTAGAGAGTGACTCTGTTTAAAAAATTATTACAATTAATTAAATATATACTATTCTTGTCAGATATATCTGAGTGTCCCCGTTAAGTCAGTTGATCTACTTTTTCAACTAAAATGAAATTGAAAACAACTTACCTTTTTGTGGTTCGGACTCCACCTGAAACAAAAAAGAAACCATTTGAAGTTGATATGTAAGAAATAGTTCAGAGTATTACAATGTTAAACAGTTGGCACGTATTAATGGAACGTTATTTTTAACTATTACGAAAACAACCGTTAGACTTACCGTTTCTTCGTAATGAAAATAAAATACTTAATGACATATACACTGATAAGTGTTAACTAGTAATAATACTTTGATTTCAAATAACGTATAAGGAATATTGAACGACACTAATATCTGTAAATCATTTATCATTCACCAAACATCAGGTGTACATAATCACTGACATACGAACTAACAAACAGATATTTTAGAAACTAATGGTCACTAAGAAAAAATTCTTTATGCAAATAAATAAGAGCTACAAACAAATGACACTACATTGTGAATGAATACGTTTACTTCAAAATTGAACTAATATTCAGTGAAATTATATTAAAGTAAATACTATCCACAATGTTAAAATTGAGCATAGTGATACGTGAACATCACATCAAAAATCAGCACATATTTTTAACGATAAGCACCAATCAATTGCTATTAACACTAGAGTGCACGCGCGGGCTACATATGTAGCCCAACGTGTAATATTGTCGTATATTATATAAACTTTGTGTGCTACAGATTAATCGTTCAGTGTATTCCTCAAGTACTATCCCCCACCCCCGCCAGTAGCCTGCCATCTCTCACGGCCCATGGAAATCTGCATAAATCGCCCTTGAAGTTGATGGGCTACACCTGTAGCCCGCGCGAGCGTTGGAGGAAGTAAATTATTTAATATACAAGTGACAAAATTGAGGTAAATATGATACATTTTCTGTATTAATACTACAAAAAGTAATGTCAATAACTGTTTTTTATGTGTGTTGCTTGTGTTTATGTATTTTTCATGTAACTTTATTATGTTTTTGTCATTTTTAGATGGTGGGTAATGTGAGCTATGCCCAAATACTAAGATGGTTGCTGGATAATGGCAAAACGAAATTAAGTAGTTTTGATGTTGTCTACCCTCCATAATCATGCTAAAAATTGATTATGCAACTAGTGAAGCTCAAAAACATGATATCATCACATTTTATAACCACACAAAATACAGTGTGGATATTTTTGATAAAATGTCTAAAGAATACCTCGTTGCTCGGAACAGTTGTTAATTGCCTCGCACGCTGTTTTACAATTTTGTAAACATGGCGAATATAAACGGTCTTGTAATATATCTGACGAACAATCCTGACATGAAAGTGATCCGTCGTCAATATCTTCAAGAAGTCGGATTCGATCTTGCAAGACCTTTTATAGAGCGTCGTATATCCCAGAAAAATATACTAAAAAGTGTAAAACTGAAAGGAAGACTACTTCTAGGATTGGCAGATCAACCCCCGAAACATAATAAGCCTATTCGGGGAGGAGTTGGTCGATGTTCTTTTAGCAGCAGGGCTCGGGCTTACAGGACGCGCAAGCAATGCAGCAAATGTATGAGGGGCATTTGTAGCGAACTTCAGGCTGTCGTCTGTCCTGAATGTGTGCCAACAGAATGAATTATTATCAATCACTTTCATAATTGGTTCAATTACTACACTGGAAACCCATTTTATAATAAATATTACGTTCCTAAATAAAAATAAGACTAAAAGATTTCAAACCTTTCAAAAATATTTAATTTTTAAGAAGTTTACGTTTATGTTTCAAATTTTAATTAAGAAACAAAATTTTGTTAATTTTATGAGTCAATATGATAAAAATAAAGATATTTAGTAATTATTTACTCGGTTTTATATATTTTTTTGTCTGATTCCGAAAATTAATCATCCTACAAAATGGGCTACGCCTGTAGCCCGCGCGTGCGCTCAAGGAGTACTTAGGGGCGCGTGCACTCTAGTGTTAATCCTCAAATTTACTGATGATGTCACAAACAACTAATTGTTCTGATTTTTATTTATTTAAAAGACGGAGAAACCGCAAAAAAATTTGATACTATGGCAACCAAGAAAGAAAAGTATAAACCATCAACATCAGCTAAGTCCTGAAATACCGTATGCTGTATTCAGTACCCAAAACATGTGTACGTTACACACCATAAATAAGAATTACAATGATCACAGGTATAGACGACAAATGTTGATGATAAACGTTACTCTCCACAATACACAGGAATTAATTATTCTACTTAGCGTTAGTATCTAAGACAGAGCCTTTATATCCCGGGAGAAGGAGAATTCACTTACTTAATCCGAAGAGACATCAGTCATGACTACAAATGTCTGCATTACCTTATGTAATATCTCATCTATTACTTCAGTTAATTCCTATACTACATACATATTACAACTTTTAGACTATTTATAATCCTAAGTGGGTTGTGACTGAAATAGAAAATCTATCATGTGTTTTCTTTTCAGGTAAATTAAGAGTATTCGCCCGAATACGTTTTTACTTTAAAAAAGTTTAGTATGTGTAATGTCATAGAAATTTACCATCATGGCAGCCAAGGAAAGTATCAAGATGAGCGCCAAACAATTCATCGTGATCTACCAGCTTGGCTGTTTCCAGTTCTCATGTGTCCTTTTCTTTTAAGTATTCCTTTTATATACTTCTTATTTTACAGTCGCCGGTTTATGAGGGATTCGTAAATTTCGTAAGTATCATAAAACAAGATATGGAGACAGTTTCCAATTAAAACATTTTAATTAGGTATAATTGCTGGAGCAGTGCATGATGAAACGTTATTACACAAAATGTTGTAAAACTTTAATTATTACGGTATCAAATAAAAATTAAATAGCCGGCAGTGCAAAGCGTTCTTAAACAACTTTATCGTGCAGTAATGAGAACAAATGTGTGATCACCTTTGACTTTTACGATAAATGTGATCGTTATAGTTACATTTTTATTTGAAACATCTGTGACTTTTTTTTATTTCAATTTTCATTTGACCCAGCATCGAGAGGCTAATCTGGGCCGCTAAGTCTTCTTAAGTAAAGACAATATTTAAAAAATTAATGTTGATAATACTAGTTATGTAAATAATTACCATAAATGGGGTAGCGACTGAAACAGGAACAAGCTACAGTAGAATGTCTAAACCTAATATATAAACACTACAAGGATATAAATTTGTATTTGAGAGAAAAAATAGGGACTATTATCAATCCTACTTATTAAACTATATTCTAAGTGAATGTTTGACTGTCCTACTTGTGTTATAAAACCTCATTATGAGTCTGCACATGTCAAGGTGATCAATGGAACAATGTGTTGTTTTTTTTTTTAAATCTTGGACTGCAGCAACTCCTGGTATGACTGCGGTGGAGACCCCAGCTCTTCAGGAAGTTACCTTCCTGGAATACACGAGGGACTCCAACAGTCGCTCAAAGGGAGACTCCTCTCGAAAACTCAGAGGTGATTACGGCAGGTCATGGCAGATGTCTTGGTCGATTCCGGCCGTCAGCTTTCTTCCACTCCAGATATTTTTTCTGCTTTTCGATTTGAGAGGCTATTTCTGCACTTTCATTTAGCAAGTGCCATAGTCTCTCTGAACATAGTACGTTCTCAGACGTTGCTGTTGCTGCTGTTGCTTTGTGATTCTCATCTCGGCTGTGTTCGGCATTCCCACACCACCTGCTCTAGTGTTTTTTCCTCTCCATACTCGCAGTTACTGGCTATTGAAGTAAGTAATGAGTAAGAAGCTGCGAGATACAAGATGTGAATACTTTTTGGGAGAGCTTGAGCCCTCAAGCCCCTCTCCCCCACCACATGGATCCGCCACTGTTTCTCTGGGTTATCCCGAATTCTTGCGCGTTGCGCGGCTTCGTTTCCGTTTTATTGCGATGCTGAAACACTGAATGAAGTGAGCTAATAGCGAAGGTAATTCTAGATGGCGCATCGAAAGAAACAACAATTGATCGCTCAGAGATCGAGTTACAGGCCCCTCCGCAATATTTTGGAACATGCAGAAAAAACGCTGGTGCAAGTACAGGGCTGGTGACGAACAATGGATTTGGATATTTTTGAATCTAATTAAGTGGCTTCTTCTTCTTCTTCGATAACAGGCTTAACTCTCATAATAGTTGTACAAATAAAGTTATGAATTTTTCTTAACGACTTAAGGAAAATATTTCACTACAGACCTTTCACTGTAACCACTCCATTTACATTATTATTGTAGCTGTTGACGTGATCGAGATCTTTTACTCATTGTTCGATTTCAACCCCGTACGAATTTTATCTTATCGACATTATCCGACTGCATTCGGCACCAGATAAAGCAGTAGGATTGCATTTCAATGAAACAGTTTTAGGAGTAGAGTTTTGAAGAGAATTTCTAAGGGTAACCCCGCACGAATCTTCAAATAATGTACAGGTAATTACGACAAAGGTTTTAGCTTCCATGGTTCATGGTTCATTTGTACAAGTATTTATAAACTGATTATTTTTAAACGTATTTTTATAACAATCATTGAAGGATTTGAAGATGGTATTACTATGAAACAAGACAATCGAAATATAATATAAATTAATATCAGCGTTATTTATTGTCTTTTTTTTTATCGAAAGCAAACGCTCATTTTATTAAAACAAAATATGGTGCTGGCAGCAAAATTTGGACAGAAAATATTTTAAAAATCGGAGCATGAGACAATATAATTGAATTGCTTCAAAATAGGGTTGCCATTAGAGGTGGCTCCCTTTCCACGACCCGCTGTTCATAGCAAGAGCGGCGTGGTTGACAAATGGGAAGCCACCTTAAGAAATCTCTGTCGTTCGATTCACTTCACAAGAGTTGTACTTAGTATGTCTCTTTCCAGAAAATTACTCTTTAATCTTGTAAAAATATGCCTCTCCACTCAGGAAATGTCGTTAGTTAGGTCAACTTCCTGTAAAACACTTTGCCATGGAACGATGACCTGTCCCGGCCTCTTTTTTGAGGTCTGAATCCTGCTATATTAACAGAAAATTTCTTTCACTGACTTACAGCTACAAGTATCAGTTCTGTTCCGTTCTTTATGGCATCACAATTACGAAATGGTTCAGTTGCTGATAATTTTAATACTGACTTCTAACAAAAACCTCGGTCCGCTCCTTCATGGTGCTTCTAGAATGATCATACACGCTCTCTGACTGCCATAGGACGAATTGCTGCTATCTTAGTGCTAACCCCTGTTTATAAGTGCTCTCATATTTCTCTATCTGGTACATTTCCCTTGTCATGTCTATTAGAGGTGGTTGTTGCAGTGAGGTCCTTTGATGCAACATTTTCCCCTAACATATATCCTAACGTTGCTTCACCCATTAGTACTCCAAAATGACTTCAAATAATGCCCTAAAATAAGCCCAAGTAAACTTACAGAACGAATATTTGCAACACAGAGCCTATGTAAAAATGTTACGGGTGTCTAATGTACCAGTACTCATCTTCCAACTTTAAAAACTTTTTTATTGTTTCTTTTCATTAGTTGATATTAATACTGCTGTTTCAAATAACTTCAATATCAGTTTACGCATTTTGCAGCCACATAATATTTTATGCTTTTTCCAACAGTCTTCGTACTTTCTGTGTTATTTGAGTAAACAACTGGAACTGCTTGAAATGTCTAGGCTCGTTATGCCGAGACAACATTTACGTGCATGAGATGCAAGATTTTAATTATTAAAAAAAATGTTCTTTTAATATTTATTTTTTATAGCTGTTACCCGCGACTTCGTACGCGTGGACTTGGAGTTTCAATTCCAGAATTGGATATAGAAAACTGTTAGTAACGTAAGATTTGTCCCAAACAACACCGAGTCGACATAATATGATGGAAAGCCATCATTATATCATCCTATCATCTAATCTGTCTCATGAAGAGAATCAATTTTCAACATATTTAAAAACAGAAAAGTAAGCGAAGGTGCGGGGATGTGTGTGTGTGTGTGTGTGTGTGCGGGGGGGGGGGGTAACTGATGGCAGCTTTATTTCAGCTTGGTTTTTTCTTCTTTATTCAACATGAGCATCTGAATCTTATAATCTAATAGCCGCACATTGTCTTCTAGACCTGCACCTTAGGCCAGGTTTACGTCCGTAAGGCATGTCAAAAAGGAAGACAAATTGGTGCCAGAAACTTTTATACAGACACAAATGAATAGTACAGTGCAGAGCAAATTGACTTCTATACTAAATAATAAGTTTTGTTTCTTATCGAAATTTATTAATAAATCAAACACTAACAGATTGCGTGACTGAGCAACCAACGTAACATTACAGACTAACACACGAATCTGTCTGTCTTTCATCATTCGATAAGTTCTTAAAATTTCGTGACTAAAACTGTTATTCATGCCGAAAAAATGTCCTGTGTCCTTCCTACACTATTTCATTGTTAAATTCCATCAATATTGATATAGCCATTTAGTCGTCAAAACGTAACAAAAAGACAGAAACTTACTTCCACATTTATAATATAATAGCTGGTACCCACAACTTCGTTCGTGATTGTAAAGTATTCATATTGACAGCTGTAGACATCTAACCACCATAGTGCACGATGGGAGACTCGATACTATTACCACACACAAATACCAGTCTTCTGCGCTATGTAGTTCCGGCAGCAAAGTAAAATTTACGGATACACACAAGTCTTTGGATGAAATACGAAAATATTCATGATCGACCAATTTCGAACACCATATCTCACACACTCCCACAGTTACCGAAGTTCAGCCAACGTTTTGATCGATGGGTGACTCTGTGTTACTACCACACACAAACGCCAGTGATCTGCGATTGATAGTTTTCACTTAAAAGTGATACAACGTGACACATGCGTCTTTGGCAGAAATATGAAGTTGCCGCAGGTCGACCATTTTATCACCCATTTCTCCCACACTCCCATAGCTACCGACATTTAACAACCATAGTGCACTACATGAGATACGATTCTACTACCAAACACAAACACCAATGTTCTATGCTATGTAGTTGTGGCAGAAAAGTGACATATGCGGAGACAGTCGAAATACGAAAATATCCTTGGTCGGCCACTTACAACCACCATATCTACCACAGTACCACAGATTCTGAAAATCGGCCGCTGTTGTGATCGAAAGGTGACTCTGTGCTACTACTACACACAAACACCAGTTATCTGTGATCTATAGTTTTCGCTGAAAAGTGATACACCATGACACTTTTGTCTTTGGCAGAAGTATGAAATTGCCACAGGTCGATCACTTTCAACCCCCATATCTCCCACACCCCCATAGCTACCGACATCTAACAACCATAGTGCACTACATGAGATACGATTCTACTACCAAACACAAACACCAATGCTCTATGCTATGTAGTTGTGGCAGAAAAGTGACATATGCGGAGACAGTCGAAATACGAAAATATCCTTGGTCGGCCACTTACAACCACCATATCTACCACAGTAACACAGTTTCTGAAATTCGGCCGCTGTTGTGACCGAAAGGTGACTCTGTGCTACTACTACACACAAACGCCAGTTATCTGTGATCTATAGTTTTCGCTGAAAAGTGATACACCATGACACTTTTGTCTTTGGCAGAAGTATGAAATTGCCACAGGTCGATCACTTTCAACCCCCATATCTCCCATACCCCCATAGCTACCGACATCTAACAACCATAGTGCACTACATGAGATACGATTCTACTACCAAACACAAACACCAATGCTCTATGCTATGTAGTTGTGGCAGAAAAGTGACATATGCGGAGACAGTCGAAATACGAAAATATCCTTGGTCGGCCACTTACAACCACCATATCTACCACAGTACCACAGATTCTGAAAATCGGCCGCTGTTGTGATCGAAAGGTGACTCTGTGCTACTACTACACACAAACACCAGTTATCTGTGATCTATAGTTTTCGCTGAAAAGTGATACACCATGACACTTTTGTCTTTGGCAGAAGTATGAAATTGCCACAGGTCGATCACTTTCAACCCCCATATCTCCCACACCCCCATAGCTACCGACATCTAACAACCATAGTGCACTACATGAGATACGATTCTACTACCAAACACAAACACCAATGCTCTATGCTATGTAGTTGTGGCAGAAAAGTGACATATGCGGAGACAGTCAAAATACGAAAATATCCTTGGTCGGCCACTTACAACCACCATATCTACCACAGTAACACAGTTTCTGAAATTCGGCCGCTTTTGTGACCGAAAGGTGTCTCTGTGCTACTACTACACACAAACGCCAGTTATCTGTGATCTATAGTTTTCGCTGAAAAGTGATACACCATGACACTTTTGTCTTTGGCAGAAGTATGAAATTGCCACAGGTCGATCACTTTCAACCCCCATATCTCCCATACCCCCATAGCTACCGACATCTAACAACCATAGTGCACTACATGCGATACGATTCTACTACCAAACACAAACACCAATGCTCTATGCTATGTAGTTGTGGCAGAAAAGTGACATATGCGGAGACAGTCGAAATACGAAAATATCCTTGGTCGGCCACTTACAACCACCATATCTACCACAGTACCACAGTTTCTGAAAATCGGCCGCTGTTGTGATCAAAAGGTGACTCTGTGCTACTACTACACACAAACACCAGTTATCTGTGATCTATAGTTTTCGCTGAAAAGTGATACACCATGACACTTTTGTCTTTGGCAGAAGTATGAAATTGCCACAGGTCGATCACTTTCAACCCCCATATCTCCCACACCCCCATAGCTACCGACATCTAACAACCATAGTGCACTACATGAGATACGATTCTACTACCATACACAAACACCAATGTTCTATGCTATGTAGTTGTGGCAGAAAAGTGACATATGCGGAGACAGTCGAAATTCGAAAATATCCTTGGTCGGCCACTTGCAACCACCATATCTACCACAGTACCACAGTTTCTGAAAATCGGCCGCTGTTGTGATCGAAAGGTGACTCTGTGCTACTACTACACACAAATACCAGTTATCTGTGATCTATAGTTTTCGCTGAAAAGTGATACACCATGACACTTTTGTCTTTGGCAGAAGTATGAAATTGCCACAGGTCGACCACTTTCAACCCACATATCTCCCACACCCCCATAGCTACCGACATCTAACAACCATAGTGCACGACAGGAAAGACGATTCTACTACCACACACAAATACCAAAGGTCTATGTTATGTAGTTGTGGCAGGAAAGAGAAGTATATGGAGATACGAATTTTTGGTCGAAATATGAAAACGCCCTGCACTGACCAACTTTAATCATTTTATCTCCCACATCCCTACAGCTATCGGCGTTCGGCCAACGTTGCGCACGACAGGAAACTCCATGCTACTTCCACCAACAAACATCAGTGATCTGTGCAAGGTAGTGGTGGCTGAAAAGTGAAATATAGGAAAAAACACGTCTATTTTTATATATATATAAGATGTAAAAAGCAGGTTTAAATTGAAATTACACCCTCTAATTACAAAAGGACAGCACGAGTGCGGAATTAAAATAAAAGAGTACATTTATAAGATAAAACACAAAGAAATACATGTTTGTTTAAGATTTCACAAAAAATTGAACTCAGCCAGCAAAGAAAAAGAACAGAAACTGACAGACAATAAACAAATTGTTCCCGGCTAGGGAGAGCACGAAACTCCATCAGTTTGGGGGTATACTGGGTAAATGTTTATATGAATTTTTATCACTTATCGTTATGGAGTAAGCTGTCGGTGACCTCGATATTTCCTTCACAATGATGAAACACCTTTCAATGCCATCCACCAACTGAGGTGGGTTCATTCTTGGCAGCACATGACGAAAAACAGCACGACAAATGATGTCATGACAAAAACGCGTCCTCCACATTTCTTTGAAATGTCCGCGTTCACACACACATGCGGACTATACGGGGTCTAGCCCCCCAAGTGCCCGCGACAGCTTGACCACTCTCACCCCCCGCCCCCGGGAGTGGCATCTCTACCTGCTTCAAACAAAGCAACCTCGCCGACAACAGGAAGCCAGCAGGAATTTGCCAACCTTCCCTGTCTTCCAAAACGGCTGGATGAAATGTCTCACAAATGGAGAGGTGACGGAAAATCAATGACAGCAGAGGCTGGACATTACTTGCTGTAGTGATAGTACGTAATTCTGTAAAGTACTTCCGTCGTTGTCTTTATAATAGTATACACTCCTGGAAATTGAAATAAGAACACATTGACGCCGGTGTGTAAGACCCACCATACTTGCTCCGGACACTACGAGAGGGCTGTACAAGCAATGATCAAATGCACGGCACAGCGGACACACCAGGAACAGCAGTGTGGGCCGTCGAAGGGCGCTAGCTGCGCAGCGGTTGGGCACCGCCGCAGTCAGTGTCAGCCAGTTTGCCGTGGCATACGGAGCTCCATCTCAGTCTTTAACACTGGTAGCATGCCGCGACAGCGTGTACGTGAACCGTATGTGCAGATGACGGACTTTGAGCGAGGGCGTATAGTGGGCATGCGGGAGGCCGGGTGGACGTACCGCCGAATTGCTCAACATGTGGGGCGCGAGGTCTCCAAAGTACATCTATGTTGTCGCCAGTGGTCGGCGGAAGGTGCACGTGCCCGTCGACCTGGGTCCGGACAGCAGCGACGCACGGACGCACGCCAAGACCGTCGCATCCTACGCAGTGCCGTAGGGGACCGCACCGCCACTTCCCGGCAAATTAGGGACACTGTTGCTCCTGGGGTATCAGAGAGGACCATTCGCAACCGTCTCCATGAAGCTGGGCTACTGTCCCGCGCACCGTTAGGTCGTCTTTCGCTCACGCCCCAACATCGAGCAGCCCGCCTCCAGTGGTGTCGCGACAGGCGCGTATGGAGGGACGAATGGAGACGTGTCGTCTTCAGTGAAGAGAGTCGCTTCTGCCTTGGTGCCTATGATGGTCGTATGCGTGTTTGGCGCCGTCCAGGTGAGCGCCACAATCAGGACTGCATACGACCGAGGCACACAGGGCCAACACCCGGCATCATGGTGTGGGGAGCGATCTCCTACACTGGCCGTACACCTCTGGTGATCGTCGAGGGGACACTGAACAGTGCACGGTACATTCAAACCGTCATCGAACCCATCGTTCTACCATTCCTAGACCGGCAAGGGAACATGCTGTTCCAACAGGACAATGCACGTCCACATGTATCCCGTGTCACCCAACGTGCTCTAGAAGGTGTAAGTCAACTACCCTGGCCAGCGAGATCTCCGGATCTATCCCCCATTGAGCATGTTTGGGACTGGATGAAACGTCGTCTCGCGCGGTCTGCACGTCCAGCACGAACGCTGGTCCAGCTGAGGCGCCAGGTGGAAATGGCTTGGCATGCCGTTCCACAGGACTACATCCAGCACCTCTACGATCGTCTCCATGGGAGAATTGCAGCCTGCATTGCTGCGAAAGGAGGATATACACGGTACTAGTGCCGACATTGTGCATGCTCTGTTGCTTGTGTCTATGTGCCTATGGGTCTGTCTGTGTGATCATGTGTTGTATCTGACCCCAGGAATGTGTATATAAAGTTTCCCATTCCTGGGACAATGAATTCACGGTGTTCTTATTTCAATTTCCAGGAGTGTAGTTAGGCTAAAGATTTTACATTTCGGGGAAGTGTTTTCAGAGAATTCGTACATTGAAGCCTTAAAGTTGCTTAGTACCCTTATTAATACGTTTTCTAATTGACTAAAGCTATCATACAGCTCATTCTTATGTTCGGCTGAGATTACATGACATAAGTCACGAAACAACCGAAAACATCTGCAGCAAATAGAAACTTTATTTTCCCTAAGATAAACTATGATGCAAGACATTTTGGCACCAGTACTTAAAAAAGGAGGACAACATCAGGGAAAGGAAAACAATTATTCAAGTTACCTGTTTTATAATTCTCTTTGGGTAACTAATAAACTATTCTTCAAATTTGAAAGATCACAGCAAATTAATTCACTAAAATCGTATCAAAATAATGTATTGTTAAATATTTCATTAACATAGCATTAAAAATTACGTATTTCTTTAAATTTTTGTTTGCTCCTTTTTTCGCTTATGCCAACAAATTTTGTAGTTAATTATGTCAGAATAAGACGCGGAAAACTCATTAAAAGAAACGAAATCCAGGTTTTTTACAATCCGCTCTGATGTAATGCGGATTTGTCTTCTTCGGCTCACTGCTAGAATCCCCAGAACTGGTTACGGCTGTACGGATTTTGGTTCATTCCTACAAACATCAGAAAATATCCTCAACAAAGTGCAAACCATAATACAGGCACATAACACAAGCTTAAAAACTCTGTGAGGCCAAACAATCTGTGACACCGTAACGATATCGAGAATATTGTATCAGTTGTAACAGTAACATAAACTGTATAACTGACATGACTGCAATGTTTTTGGAGCCGTTCTATTGGCATTTCTGACCATGTGCCTCGATTAGTTAGCCATATGCACATATAATAATTAAAACGTAGAAGAAATGTACCTTTTTATTTTATGTTATTTTTTTGCTTAGGGTGTTAGGGGTATTTCACACTTTGATGATATAAAAATCAGTTCAATAAAACTGCAGATCACTTTAAAATTGAACTGTAAAGGGGAAAAAAAACGTAACAATGAGTGAAAAGAGGGCCGATTATGAAAGGACTTTAGATCCGTATGATTTTCATTTTAATAATTCTGTATGCAATTACTATAATATTTTAACAGTTTTTCAGTAATGTTTGTTTACACTTATTATAACTGGAGAAAGAAGACCAAGAATTGTGAAAAGTCTGTTGCCTTTCTTTGGTGTGACAGTATTTATGTTCGTGGAAATTGTTAGTTATGTAGAAGACCACAAATCATAAAAACCGTTGCAAGATCAGAGTGTTGGTGACGTGTGCTTACCCACCGAAACGAGTAAAGTTAATGCTGAAGGTACTAAAGTCAAACACTGTTATGTACGTCAAAAAATCAAGAGTATTGTCGCGTGCCATGCCTGAATTTCTAGCAAGCCGCTCTGGGGACGATGGGTACTCCTTAATACCAATGGAAATTAGCTAAGCGCTTCCAGTATAGTCTGTGGATGCGCCTCCATAAATTCTAAGAGAACTGGAACACTACAGTGTTGTGTGACTATAACGTTTATACGATTCGAACCCGCGTCCTCCCGAATGCGAGGTAAGAGAGTTACCGCTCACCAACTATGCTTAAATTTATTTTATCTCAATTCCAGGTTTCTCTATTTTTATGTTGTAAGAGGTTTGTTCGAAAATAGAAAGAAAAATTAAAATAATTTAATTTATTGCTCTTTGGTTCTACACAAAATTTTGTTTTCGTCATTTATATATGAACGTTATTGTAATTTTTGTTTGACACTAAAGCGTGCGATTAAAGTTGTTTACTTTTAAGATGGTCTGAAAATTAGTCATAAACGCTTATGAGGTCGTTATATGAACGAGATGCGTTGTTATGGCATCCACATTACGGTATCGAATGCAGAAGAATTAAGAATTTGTAATGAACAAAATTTGAATTAATCATAAGATTGAATAGAAATACAGACCCAGAAAAAACATTACGAGAATATTGGTGTCCAAAAAAAAGAGAGTCATTTAATAATAGCATAACTTTGTTGATTTTTTGGCGCTTCGTTAATAAAGTAAACATTTTTATTCAAAATAAACTTATACAAATGAACTCAGTATTTTAACAAATTAATTGTCCGAATGATTAAGCCATACCTGACAATAAGCAGCTGTTGTGTGTGACATCTAAACATAATGTTGGTAATCTGGTACTGAATCTATTTCCGAGGAATGTAAGTGCCTGATGAAGGCATAGCAGTTTTGTACTTACTCGACCATAGTTTACGCGAAGATTCTTGCTCAGCTAATGGTTTGATATTGGACGGAGGTGATTGGTGGGACCTCGACAGCCGCATTGACAATAACAGTCGTCGCTGGAAGCGCCACCTAAAAACAAAGATCAGTTAGCAGCCTTCAGATTAGTTTTCTCCATCGTTTCGATGTTCATGGTAACTACATTTCTACATTTTTCCACGAAGATGATGATGAAATACATTTGAACCGTATTCTGTTTGTCTTAAATTAGTTGTTTCAGTTAAATATGAAAAAGTTATATAACTGTGGTTCAGATCTTTATGACCAAAAAATGAAGGAATTTACTTGCAAATATGACCTTAACAACGCATAAATATGATCAAAAATGACAAAATATAACCAAACATTTAAATTTACTATACATGGTCAATTATACATCATTTATTTTATCTAGTAGTGTCGCTTTTATGTAGACAGCGTAATCTGCATCCATGCACTCGTTGCACCATTGGGAAATTAAGTTTTAAATCGCTTTGAAGAAGTCACTTTAATCTCACATAATTTACAGAAAAGGAACTCCTTCGTCTGTAATAAAATACTCCTCTCCAAGACAGGAATTCTTCACGGGTCTTCTGCCGGATAAGATCTTTTAAACACGACGTTTCGGCAGTCACCTCCGCTGCCTTCATCTGGTGAGCTGTCATCGCGAAGTAGCTGCCGCGACGGTTCGGCACCGAATCTTATCCTGCAGAAGACCCGTGAAGAATTCCTGTCTACCATACGCCGGGAAAAACTTAATTGTTACTCCTCTCCAAATTGCTTTACGTAGCTCTCTCTATAACTTGAACCTTTCAGAAATTTTGTTTTCAGGATGCCGCTACTCTCTGATCCACTGCCTATTTAACAGTTACTGAGGATTATTTTCAAAAGTATTGCTGACAGACATTGATTGACGCGGCTCGACACTGGCATGCTGCTGCTGCATTGTCGAGATTAAAAGGAGATGGAACATTAACGTTTAGAGAGTGACAGTAATATATATAACTTTAATTACTGAGTAGTGAATTCTGACGAATTCAGTGACAATTAATTTTGTTTTTTCCTCCAATGTATAATAGGACTACAGTTCGTGAATAATTATTTTAATCTTTTCTCATCTATAACTTCTTGTGAATTTCGGGTACTATTAAAAATTACCAGATTTTTCTTCAAAATATGATCACTGACCATAAATATTGTCTAAAAAATGAGAGAAACTACGAAAATGACCTGAATATTCATTTATATGCTATATAAAATACATTTGGATACAATCAGAAACTTATAATCAGTGTATAATTCAGCATTGCAGGTCTAACAGAAGGCAGGGGAAAAATTTATAACGCACAAAAAAACAGCGTGTAAAAAACGAACGAAAGTAGGATTAAGATGACTCCTGGTGGTATAATCGTTTTTTCAGTTTATTTAGGGCTTTACCGATCGTCAACATCGAGATCTTCAGAACGGGGGGGGGGGGGGGTGGTAAGAAATGGGGAAGGAATTTGGACAGGACCTTTTTAAGTAGTCATCTGGGCATTTGATTGGATTGATTTCAGTTACCGTGGAAAAAAGCTCTTAGAATGGACTCACTAACAATAGATATCACGTTCTAACGAATTGTAAGCGCTAACCGTTCACCAATACGACGCGGTAGGGTTTTATCACGTGCCGAAATTGTGTGTGTAATACATTTCTAAGGTGCATTTTTGTATAAGAGCCTGGTGAGTTAGGAGCAACGCTATAGTCACGTGTTTGGAAGGTGGAATTCCTTCCCGTTACTTGCCACCAGTCCTCTCGGACTTCTAATGGCCTCGACGTCGACAAGTCGTTAAGTTCTCTTTAAAAAAAAAAAAAAAAAAAAAAAAAAAAAAAAAAAAAAAGAGAGAGAGAGAGAGAGAGAGATTGTTTGCTACGTGAAATTATAGACAATTGGTGAGAAAGGAATTTTTGATGAAACTATAGCGAGAGAATATCATAGGTATCTTGAGTAAAAAACTGATTTATTTTTAATTCACACTCACAGATATAGTTTACGAAAGTTCTTTCTAAAGTTTATATCATTGTCTTGTAGACAATATTTCTCTTTCTGAAGGAGGCTTTTTTCGGGAGTGGCAGTCTAACCCAGAGGTTAAACCGTCATAAGCCGCGTTACAGTATCATACCGAATTGCTTTGAACGTTATTAGCACCTTGAAACTATATGAGTCAAATTTTCACTACTGGTAGATCCTAGCAAAGGCAAATGTACTTCAGTGTTCACTTTATTTTGAAATTATTTCATGTGCAAGTTGTTACTTACTCACGGATTGGAGTATTTCCCGTGAACCTAACTTTATTGGGGATTTTACCGATGTTTTCTTTATATCTATTCCTAACATGAGTATATTAACTCGTTTAGAGCACTAAATTATTTGATTCAAGTCTCTTGTCTTCCAAATAAAGTGCCTAAAAATACTCTCAAAAACCTTTCATAGCCTTTTGGATGACTACTTATTTGACGGGCTAGGTAGAAAGGAAAATCATTTTCTACTTTGAATATAGCTATGATGGTAGATACATCATTGAAAATTTGCTGTTACCAACGTTCAGTTAAAGAAACACAGTAAATAAATCTGTGGACTTGTCAGTACGCTCATATCTATGTTTAAATGATCGAATTCTCAAACTCTTTGATGAGTTAATATTGCTAAACGAATCTAATTTTTTGTTTTACTTATGGCCTTAGTCCTCGTCCACGTCTAGGTCATTAGAGGCGGAAAATGTCTGGGAAGAAGGAACTGGAAAGAATTCGACCACGGGCTTTTAAAGGAAGCATCCCGGCATTCACCTGGGGTGATTTGGGGAAACCATGGAAAATACAACTGGATGGCCGGACTGAGATTGGAAGCCTTGTCCTCTGGAATGTGAAACCAAAGCGTTCCTACTCACCCAACAGGCTCCGTGCTAAATTTATCAACGGCCATTTTTGTAGTATGTGTCTTAGTAGAAAAGCCATGGACTGAGTTTAAACAGTATTCTAACCTAGAAGCTTGGGCGTACTTCTATTGATATACGTATATATCACTGTTGTGGCCGAAAAACATCTTGACAGAGAAATCCTCAGAAAAGTAATATAATCGTGTATATACAACTAAGATAAAATTTTCTGTTAGATGTGTTTGGAATAAGTTAATTACGAATGCCGGAGAGGAAGGTTAGCAGAAACAAACAGCGTACATCAAAAAATAAAGTCAGAAAATAAGATGAAGATAGTGGAATTAGAATAAGACATAAATCTAAAAAAAAAAAAAACTTTATGAATCGTTAATATAAAAAGCAATTGTCCAAGCATGTAACTTTTTAGTAAACTATGAAGTAGAATGGGTGAGTACACAGGGGTGAGGTAATTTGCCTTTTTAGTAGCTTCATTAACCTATGGCAATACGAAAAGTAAATCATTGGATCTGATAATGCTGACGACATTCTGTAGCTCTTTGATGATTTCATCATTCAGCTTGCATCTTTTAATATATAAATTCATAATATCTAAGACAAATTAATTTTTCTTGTTAATATCAACGATTCACAGTACCGAGGATAAACATTCTGTTTCAGAATGTGAGGATACTAGTTAATATTGAGTGTAGACAAGATGCAGAACAAAATCTCATTTATTTTCATTGCACAGAATTAGTTTTGTTGGGATTTATTTTCTTTGTGTTATCCCATGAGTTGTTACATGAATAAATAAATGAAACTATTTTCTAGACATTTTCTGTATCTGATATTGGTATGCTAAAAGGTGTGTTAACATATGCGTTGCTGTGTTGTAATTACCTATGTTCGAGTTGGTGCTGGACTCTAATTCTTTTTTTCATTACCGTTCCGTTCCTTTGGCTGGTTTACCACAGATACAGGAGCATTTACATTTGCAGTCGCCGTTGAGATTGACGTCTAAAAACAAGAAACAGTCATCGTCAAGCAAGTTTACTTAGTTGTTTTGATACTTGAAATATTTCAATTTGCCTTGTATCAGTTCTTCCCATTATGTGTAAAAGAAGCTATACAACACACAAATGCTGTATATAGTTGAGATGATCCTCAATGAACTATTTTTAAAAGTTTTGAATCATACTAAAACCTTAATAGTATTGACAGAACACTATGGGTTCACGCCTTTAATGGTATATCTTTACATATCCAATACAGTTTTTAATGGAATTACAGACAACTGCCTCTGAAGAAAGTAGTTACAATGGTATCGTCAGAGCTCATGAAACGAAGAAATTTTACTATCATATTTAATACGCAAAAAAATATGCTTATCTTAAACCCTCTTCCAAAAGTAGAGAAAATGTTTCATAATAGTATTTTAATTTTAAGCACCTTCTTTCTGTTCATGTCATACGCAAATGATTCCAAGGGGTATTTACAAGTAGAACTATTATGTCATCTTTGTACCAGAACACTGGCACGGTAAAATATAAATCGTAGAGCTCAATATAAATAACGAATATTACTAACATTTGGAGCGTTTTAGAAAGGTTAAAAATGATTTTTTTCGTCGTTTCATCATTATGGATGAGACTTGGGTCTACCATCATGATCCTAAATCAAAACAATAGGTTAAGGAGTGATGTGAACCCGGTACTTCGGCTCCAATGAGAGTTATGGTCCAGAAATTAGCCAAGAAATTGTTAGCATTAGTTTTTGGGATGCAAAAGGAATTTTGTTCATAGATTATATCCAAACTGGTAAAATAATAAACTCAGATTGTTATTGTAACCTTTTGGACCAGCTGAACGTAAAAATTCATGAGAAAAGATCTGGTTTACAGATAAAACATAACTTTTCATCAAGACAATGCATCCTCTCACACTGTTCAAAAAACCTGTGCGAAAATCAGTGAATTTAGGTACGAATTGTTGCCACATCTACCCTATTCGCCAGATTTGGCTCACTCTGACTTCTGGCTGTTCCCATATCTAAAAAAAATTCATGCGTGAATTTATCGAACGAAGAGATAATAGTAGCAGTGGAAGTCTATTTCAACAGTCTTCCATATTTTCACTTTAGGGACGGAGTCCATAAATTAGAAGATACTGAAACAATTGTATTGAAGTTCCGGTACACCATATTGAATACAAAAATGTATTTCAAAATCGTGTTTTTCTTATCTAACGACAAAAACGTATTGAACAACCTCATCAGTTCATCCGTAGACAATCCGCTGTATCAAATGACTGATATCCTAGGGTGGATATTGGCACTTACTACACATTTATGGAACAAGAAACAGATTACCCCCTGTTTGATTTTGTTTGTTGTTACTGTTCAGTTTTTGTTTTTGTTCAGTTGTTGTTGTTCAGTTGTTGTAGTTGTTGTTGTTGTTCAGTTGTTGTTGTTGTTCAGTTGTTGTTGTTGTTCAGTTGTTGTGGTTGTTGCTGTTCAGTTGTTGTTGTTGTTCATTTGTTGTTGGTGATGTTTTTTTTTTGTTGAAGAAACGTAATAATTTTATTGGAAAAAAATTTCTGCCGGCGGGGGAAGCCGAGGTTTAAGGTCTCGTAACCAAGCGCCTTAAAGAATCATCAACAAGAAAATGCCATTTTCGACGTACAAGTACTGATCATTCTAACGGAGATTGCAATTCAAAAAAAACCAGTTTCCTCCAAAAATTACGGCATATCTAGTTATACAGCTAGTTACATGATAAACACTCTGCTGCCAGAAAAATATTAGACCTCCTGTTACGTCAGTTGATGAAATCAGTCAAGTAAAATGAAACTGAAAAAAAACCTTACCATAGTTTGATTGGCACTTCGTCTGGAAAAAAAAAGAAAACATATGTACTCAATATGTGAAAAACAGTTTGTAGTACAACTAAGAGTTTGACTTACAAGCAAAATGAAACCTACTATTTTACTTGTGGTTTCTTCGTCATGCAAATAAATAAAAACTTCAGTGATTAGTGATTACCAATACACCTATAATGTTCAAGAGTTACATATAAGGAATATTCAACAGCAGTAAACTCTAGAAATAATTTCGCATTTACCAAATATCAGCCATATATATTCAGGAACAAACAAACGTGCAAACAGAAATTAAAGAAAAAAAAATGTTAATTTTATAGGAACTCTTGAATATGAAAAGAGCTTCAATAGAAGGAATGTAGATTATGTATCAACACATATACTTCCCACAAAAGAACCAGAGAAATAAAACGAAAGTAAAAACAACTGATAAAAATGAAAGCCAAGGCATCGAACATGAACCCATGTTTTTAAGGATAAACACCAGTAAATTGCTATTAATGCTCAAATCTGTTGGCTAAGATGTCATAAATTACAAAATGATTTTATTTATTTGAGACACAGAAAAATCACGACGAAAATGGTTAATATGGCATGTAAGGAACAAAGTCATAAACCACAATATCGTATGCTATATTCAGTAATCATACGAATATTATACAATGCAAAACAAGAATTGCAGTAATCGCAAATAAAGATAGGTAATAATCATCGTAAACGGCTTTCTCAACTGAAGCTAAGTCGTTAAGGTAACTGATTTTTCAACCTCTCACTGTTTTTCTTTAATTAGCAGTGCTTGCATGGAGGAAATAACTCCTCCATTTTAACTGTATCGTGAATTGTTATTGGAATTGCTTCTTCTTGGCTTGCCCAGAGATGGAAATGTAAATTGTAGTGTTTTGGGGGGGTGACTGCAATGTGTGTGTGTTCAGTGTATGTGTTTGCGTTGTGTCCGAAATAATAATAATAACAGATTGAGAAGTTAAAAGCCGATGCCGGTGCATTAAGATAGCCTTTTCGTAACCACACCAAGAGGAGAACCTAATTTTATGTCCTTATCCGACGGACGAATTATTACACTGAATGAGCAAAATGTGCGGGTTAGCCGAGGACTTTAAAATGCGTTATACTGTTTGGGAATCCAGCAAGATCACCTTTTTTAAATTGCTGGCCAATTCTTGGTAGTTAAAATATATTCTATATATATATTTTTTTTTAATGTCTTTTGGCATCTTAGGCCACACAGCAAGCCTGATGAATTTTTCCAGATAATTAGACACACCACAGGACGGACATGACATTCACAGACACAACAGCTAAACACCCATGCCCGCGGCCGGACTCGAACCGGTGACCTTCGGCACGCGGAGCTAACACTCTAGCCCCTACGCTACCGAGGCCTGCTAAAATATATTCTATCAGTAAGGGCCTTATTACACTAGGCGACTTGGCGGCGCCACCAGCCGGGCCACTGGTGGCTCTGCTCGTCGCTGGGCACAGGGTCTTATGGAGCTTATTACACTAGGGCAGCCAGTTGCGCCGCCAGAAACTGGCGGCCGGCTGGCTGCCCTGCCCGGCGACCAGGCGGGCAACCACTGGTGGCCGAGAGCCGTGGCGGGGCATTGTATCTTACCTAGCTTATTACACTAGGCCACCTGGCGACGCCGCCAGACTCGCCACCACGCGTTCAGTCTACTGTTCATATGCCCCTTCCTACTTTACAATTTTAAAATTACAGAGATACTGAGTGTCAGGTTTGGTGAGACAACTGGGGACAGTCATCCTGTGATGGGAGGGAATGAATGACGAACCTACAAAATTTGAAATAAATTTTCAGGAAATTGCGAAGTAACTCAGAAAGTTAAAACTGGTGTAGGTAATATTACTACAGATTTATTAAAGATTGTGGGATAGGATATTGTACCTTACCTTAAAATTTTGTTTAAAATGAGTTTGGAGACTTGCTGCTTACCAAAGGATTGGGAAAGACCGATAGTAGTACCAGTTCATAAAGGAAGGGTTAAAAATATGGTGAAAATTCCTGGCCAATTAGTTTGTCATCAGTGATGGGCAGAATGATTGAGAGATTGATATGCAACTATATCAGAAATGTCTGTGAAGAACGAAACTAGTTTTCAGATCGACAACATAGCTTTAGGCAAGGATACTCATTTGAATCTCAGATAGTGGGCTATATGCAAGATATTTCAAATGAATTTGAAATGGGAGGCCAAGTTGATAGTGTGGCCCTAGATCTTTCTAAGACATTTGACAGAGTGAGCCATAAAATGGTTTTAAATAAACTGAAATGTATTGAATTGAATGAAAAAGTTACTTGCTGGGCACAGGAATTCTTAAAAGTCAGAAAGCAAAGGGTTAGAGTAGGAAATACATTATCAAGAGAAGTGGAAGTAAATATGGGAGTTGCTGTTCATTATTCTAATGAATGACTGTGTTACGGTCAGAATCTAGGTATTTTTCAAGTGATACAATGGTATACAATAGGATAAAAACAGGTGAAGACTGAACAGTTGCAGGATGATCTGGATAGAATATCTAAATGGGTAGGTCAGCATGGAATGAAGATAAATGCCAAGAAGAGTCGGCTTATAAGATACAAAGATAAATAGATCTAAAGGTTAATTATGATTACAGAGTGGGGTCAGATTTGCTTGATGAAGTGTAAATTCTTTGCATAACGTTTGATAAACTCAATTGGGCAGGTGGTAGAAAAAGGTTACAAAATCCTTCATTTGCTGAAGAGGGTGATGAGAGGATGTAACAGAGAAGTTAGGGAGTTGGGTTACAAAACTTTGGTCAGATCATTTGTTGAATATGGTGGCGTAGTTTGGGACCACATTTTGGAGATCAAATACAGGAGTTGGAAGGTGTGCAAAGAAGAGCAGCTAGATTTGTTTGTGGAAATTATCGCAGGACCCAGTCAGTAACTGATATGATACAGGAGCTGGATTGGGACTCATTGGAGGAAAGGAGGAGGGTGAAGAGAGTGCTGTAAATGTGCAAATTGCTACCATCGCAATTAAACTGTATTCAGACGACAACAAGTTTTTTAATTACTTAAGGATGTCTAAATCGTCTTTCTTTTAATCATTGTACTTAGTAAACGTTGATATTACCGGGAAAGATACGAAAATGAGAAATTCTTCTTGCTTTACCCCTTTGTCTTCTCTACACTTTCACTTCCACTCATTTCCACAGTGACATTCTGTAGTTCACTGGGCATATTCAACTACACAATTCGCATACAATGCGAGGATAACAGCAAAGTGACTGCTCGGTTGTGCGAGTGGCTGGCTGGCGGCGCCACCAGAATCCTGGTTGCGTCGCCAACAGAGACACCAGTGCCGCGGCTGGTTGCGCCGCCAAGTCGCCTAGTGTAATAAGGCCCTAAGACTCAAAGGAGGAAATAAAACATTATGCAAGGAACACCATAACGATGACGCAACCACATGAGCCACCATTCCATGCGATACTACTACAACAATTTTTGTTTTATTTTATTTGCATTGACTAAAAGAAGGCTTTTTTTGCTGTATGATTATAAATGTCCTCAATGTCTTACCCGTTGATCTATTTCCTTCTTTCCAACTTCCCTTAAATCCTAATACTACACATATTCAATGTTTGAAAATTCATAATTTGGTGTGCTTTGGGAATGGTATGGATTTGGTTTTTTTGTTTTATATTTTTGTTTTGAGAAGATAATAATACAAATCTAAATGTTTTTGTAGTTTAAAAATGATAAACAGAAACACCGTTTTATACAAACTTACCATTACGGCAGTCAAAGAAAGTATCAAGATGCATTCCAAACACTTCATAGTGATTTATGAATCTAACTGTATCCAATTCACGCGTTTTCTACTCTCTTCTGTTAGTACTTTTATATAACTGTTATATTGCAGCCAGCATGTTATGTGGGATTCGTAAAAAATAAAGATTCTAGATAAGTTTCATGCTCGGAAGAATGGTTACAATAAAAACGTATAATTGCGTATTGTTCCCGGAACGGAGCATAACACACAACGTAACAAAACTTACGATCTCAAATAAAATTTAAATAGCTAGCAGTGCAATATACATGGCATCAACTAGTTTTTATGTTATAAGTGGTCGTTACAGTTGTAACACGAAAGACATAAAACTGGTTCCAATGTCAGCATCTGTAAAACAATCTTCGAACTTGCTAAATTGTGGCTCTGTGATCGGTATTGTTGGAATATAAAGCTATTAACAACGTTGGAATCGCATCCTAGTAGTAGTGAGATCGTTAGGTCGTTATTTCCCTTTGTGGTGGCGGCGTAAGTAGGTCATCTTATCCGATTCGCCTCTCAATGGAACAATTGACATAAATATTATAACTTATTATTGCCAATATCAGTGGTTGACTGAGTGCGTGGTTACCTCCCTTCTCGATATCACAAGGTTCCGAGTACACCTTCACTTCTACACAACGTGGCTTTTAACTCGTCCATCGGATTTTCACAAGCCTTGGTCAAGTTCTCTTAAAATCTTCTCCTATAGGACACTTACTAAATAGAAATTAACAGTTTAAAAACTAAAAAAAAAAAAAACCTCCGATCTCTGAAATTGCCCAACTAAATCTGCCCAACTGCCTAGCTGTTCAACTTCCCAACTGCCCAACTCCCAACTGCCCAACTGCCACTCTCCAATTGCCCAACTGCAACTGCCCAACTGCCCCAATGCAACTGCCCAACTACCCAACTGCCCAACTGTGCAACTGGCAACTTCCCAATTCCAACTGCCCAGCTGCAAATCCCCAACTACCCAACTGCCCAACTGTGCAACTGCCAACTGCCCAATTCCAACTGCCCAGCTGCAACTGCCCAGCTGCAAATCCCCAACTACCCAACTGCCCAACTGTGCAACTGCCAACTGCCCAGCTGCAACTGCCCAGCTGCAAATCCCCAACTACCCAACTGCCCAACTGTGCAACTGCCCAACTGCCCAATTCCAACTGCCCAGCTGCAACTGCCCAGCTGCAAATCCCCAACTGCCCAGCTGACCAACTGCCCAACTACCCAACTACCCAACTCTGCAATCACCCAACTGCCCAGTTGCCCAGCTGCACAACTGCAAATGCCCAACTGCCCAGTTGCCCTATTGTGCAACTGCCCAATTGCCCAAGTGCCCTATAGTTACTTTCAAAAATCATCAAGCACAGGGTTCGTGACTCTCACTTCGGTCCTCATAAAATACGTAGTATAGACCGTCATCCAGTTCTGACTTCGAGTTTCAAAGCGCAGAGTTCATATCTGTTTATTCCCAACTCACAGCCTAGCACATTTTATCTCGCCACCAGTCATGAACTAAATGCTAGGCTATAGGCACGATTGTCTTGCTACCTAAAGATATACTCACCTTCTAATCTGCTTTGGCGAACACTGTAATATTCACAGTCCGTTCCGGTACTTCCGGCAAACGAAACTATACAGTTTCCTCACCACCACGAAAATTTAAAAATCACTAAGTGGAGTTTTAAATTTTAATTCACCAATTTCACACTTACAGTTTCACTGTCTACACTAATGCTTTGCTTCTGCATCTGTGTGCCCGTTCCTTCACGCATCCAGTGAATAGATTCGTGAAGTTTTACGTACGTTTACCCATCCATTAACAAAAGAAGCCCCTATGAGATTATCCGACCTAGCTTTGTCATTCTAGATCCTATTTTCTGAAATGTAAAAGAAATTCTTGTCACTCCATTCTACTAATTGTTATTATTTTATCAAGTAGTTGCAGGTACCACGTTTAACCCTGAGATCTCTACATGCGATATGTAGCTTCTCAGGATGGTGTAACGACAGCTCCCGAATCATCCGTCCCTTCACAGGAAACACGTCATCGCATACATCAAACACATGAAGCAGGGTTAGTTGTTTGTTTTATGTTTTGCCTTATCCGTTATCATGAATTAAATATACACGAATGGATTGTAACTGTTTATTGTTGCTTCAGAATGAGTTAAATAATAGGTATCACCTGAATGTAATTGCCCATATTTCTGCAGTTAATTCTTTAATGGGTTCTAAACTGGGGAATAATTTCTGCGCTCGCATCCAGTTTGTTCAAATAAAATATAAACGTCACTTTTATTTAATTATTTTTTCTTGTTTCATTAGATCCTATTTTGTCTCCCAGTTTCGCGGGTCACTCTCGCTGAAGATAACATGAAAATAAATCAACTACTCCTTTCATCAAAATACATAACATTCCATATGAACTCCATCCCTTTTCTTAAACAGGATTCATAATTCTGTTTAATTTCCAAATAATACTTCATTTACACTCATTCTGAATTAACATGAAACTTCACTAACATAACATACCATCTCCATCTTTTTAGTTGCAAACCTAATTTCTTTGAATTAAGATGAAACTTCACTAAGATAACATACCATCTCCATCCTTTTAGTTACAAACCTAATTTCTTACAAAGGTAACAACGGACTGACTTCTTTTGTTTCTTACTGCTACCTTTTTATTGCTCCGTGGCGACGGATCACCACATTGTGATATAACAGAGTCATCCACAATAAATATTAATAAATATTCAGATTTTCCTTGTAATATTCATTTATCTAAATTGTAAATATTATAAATATTAGGGTTAATTCATAGGTGAATAATTATGTATTAAACCCGGGCAGCCAGATTTATTATTATATGATTTAATTTCTGTGCAAAACTTGCCATTCAGAAAATATTAAATGTGGGAAGTTGGAATTGCTGTTTTGAACGTTCATAGAACGGGACAATGCCCAGTGTCGCCGACATGCTGACGCCTTCGCTTACAAAGGGGTGGCGCGCGCGAACCGTTACCTGCCGAGTGTACTGATCTCATCCCTTCCCAGTGGCCCGACAAGGTCAAGCAAAATGTGCGGGAACGGGTAGCAAATGTTAGCGACAACACCAAGCACGTGATGAAGGACATATATCGATGCACCAATCGTGAACGGATACAGGGGTTCACAGTTGTTAATTCAAGGCTTCTGTTCCATGTGCGGGGAGAGGAAAGCTGGCTTTGCCGCGACAAGAAGACACGACGCCATATTCGACTTCACTTGCTGCCGAGACGAGCTACAGTGCGGACGTGTCACCCGACACGCCCTGATCAGTGACTGTGTCTGGTCGCATAGTCTGGCTCAGACGGGCTGGAAGCTGAGCGGTCCACCTGCCAGAGATTGTAAGCTGATTTGCTAGCGCGGACATATCCGCAAATCTGGCATTCGTTGCAGCAGTGGCACAGAGCGTGTCACACCTCGTCGAGAAGATGCGATTACGGTAAAGTACCGGCGCATAGGTCCACAGTTCCATTGGGTTTTAATCAGGCTTGCTAACCCCTAAACGGCTCCTGAGATAAGACTCTGCTCCAATCATAACAATTACCGAGCTATCCAACGTTTCATATTCTTAACTTCAAGTTCGAAGCATCTTGCTCATTGTTTTAAATTCAAACGATGCTTTTAACTTTAAACGGCGCCCCTGGGATTCTTTTGTAAATGTTAACTTTAAGTTGTTGGCCTGTGATGCCACTTTAAAACATGTTGACTTTGCAAAATCATTGAGATATCTAAATCAGTTTTATGTTTGCTTTTATCCGGCGGATTGTAAATGTCGGGTATTGCTTTTTTGTTGTCTTTGGATTATGTTTAACGTAACGTTAACTATACCCGGCCTTGTATAAGCCAGAAGACTAAATAAATTAAGTATAATTTTGTGTGAAACTAACTTCTTGTAGAAATCATGGTTCTAGTTCACCATTTAACCAAGTAACCAACTTATTGGATGTCATACATATTATTAATAATTATATTTCATCAACGTATTGGCTCCCCCCTCCCTAACCGACACTCCAATACAACATATACTTCTTACTGGACAATACACTCCCTTTAAATCAGTAAAACATTAATTAACTTTATAATCCTATTTTGTTACATACATTTAGAACTTTTCAATTTGTAATAGCTGTTTTGCTACTACGAGACTGTCAGGAATTGCAGAGTATGCAATACTGACGTGCAGGCCCAATGTGAACTTACTTGGCTGTCGGCTTTCTTGTCGTCACCGCTTCGGCGTCCCTCCTGGCCTGGATGCTCGTGGTTGGTACCGAACGGTTCGAGCTGTAAATGGCAGTGAAGGAAGCTTCTAGTGAAAGAGCGAGTTGGTACACCTCTTCTGATTTATTACTCTTCGACCATGGAGAATACAGCGTCAGTGGCTCCCCGTCAACAGAACTCCATAGCTTCTGTTAGGCCCATTGGGCAGATAACACTCTCTACCATCGTGTAACGTGACGATCGGCAAGGCGGACTGGGCGCGCGGTGGGGAAGTCCCGGTTCGATGCTCAGACGGACATAGTGACTGCCAAGGATTACTCTTGCGACTGACCTCCATCTGACCTCAGGGCCGCATATTCCCCTTTTACATATTCCTTTCGTTTCGGATCGGGCAAACAGTTTCTGTAAGGTAACGTCCATTAATTATGTGAGGCCAATAGGGAGTGGGGGGGGGGGGGGGGTACCAGTTACCAGATCGTTTTTAATATTAAATCAACGATCCATAAATCCAAGAAAAGGCATTCTGTTTCAAAAACGAACAAACAAGGTAGAGCGTAGACTTAGCTCACAACAAGACCTCATAACATTTTTGCACCCATCAACCTGGAGCACTGTACTTATAATACTCATAACGGAAAACTTGCAAATCATCAGAAATTGTATCGCATGACTAATACAACTTGCCAATTTAAAGTGGGTCTCTGATTTGCCGGGAGCCACAGAAATATTTGCCAGAGTATAATCTTAGTGTTAGTAAAATAAAATAATCTCATGCACGAATGCACTAGAACGTATGTCCCAATGTGGAAGGCACTCTACACCGTCGGACGTATTGTCTCCCATTCGCCGCCTCTTACAGTTGGAAACCTTAACGTCACATACGAAGTGAGTTTCCTTTGAGATGCCATTGTTAGTACTGAGAAGTAGTCATTCACCTTTTTAACAATAAAAATGTACTTCGATGCACACCTCGTTCACGTTACTTATTATTAGTATTAATCTCTTCCCAATCATGCATTCTGTGAAATTTAGAAACGTATTCTTTTTTTTTTGGGGGGGGGGGGACGTTTTAACGACTCTTCAACATAGAAGTCGTCAGTCAAATGCAGTGGGAATGAGTTCTTAGTTTTTTAAAGCATCATTAAAAAAAGGAGGTTTTTGAGACAACTTCACATTGAATCCTTAGGAAATTAATAATATGAATTTAACTAGTTATTGCTTGGATGTTTTCTTCAAAAGGCCGCTGCCGAATTCCTTACAAGGAAAAATCCAAATACTAGTTATTCCCCGACTACACTGACACTAAGAAACTGTTAATCAATAATGTGTCTATGAAGTCTGTTGTTATTGTGGATGTCTGATGTCTTTTACCAATTTCCATAATTTGTTTGTTATTTTTAGTGGTAGTTTTCTGCAGCAAGAATTTATTTACTCTGTGTTGTATTAAAAATTTTAACTTGGTTATTATTTCAATTATTACATATGATTTACAGAACTTTACCATTTAAGACATAACAGCCTTTTTTATGGATGCCGTTTTGTGTAGCAATGTCGAAAACATAGTGTTCCCAATTAACTTTAGGGTTAAGTTATTTTTCCCTTCGTTTTTATTTCTGCAGAACAAGAATGTATAATAATGCGGGTAGGAAGCTGGACATTTAATTTTTAGTTCACATTGTAATAATTAAAGATTCGAATGTCTGTGTGCAATAGCGTTTTATGGTGCAGTTTGGGTTTGACTATTGTGAAATAAAACTTGTTACATTACAATATGCTTTAGAGTGTTGAATGTTTTACGATATCCCATAATTACTAAGTATATAAATCGAAAGACTAAAGTAATGGCTATATAGGCCACCAGAACAAACCAAGGAGCTAAGTTCCGGTGAAGATCTTGGTATTCATAATGGTAAATATCACCCTGAATCGAATTATAAGGGGGTTGGACAATTCATATAAAGTTGAATATCATGCTCCGTTCGTGAAACGTAAGGACAAAACCAAAACAGTAGTAAGTGGATAAAACTGATACTGATATAGTTCTGAATCCTGGTCAGAGGCGAAGAGATGTTTCAGGATACAGAATAGACAAGATACCTGATACCTGGCAATCACTTGTAACATACACGAGGAAAAAAACTGGAGCCATTAATTTTAGTGGAATTCGTCATTGAAAGAAGGGAACGTTTATTGTTGGTTACTTAAATTATTTCATGGAGTACGACTCTGTGTTAAGAAAAGTACAATACGTATTAGAAACTTTGTTGAGAAACATACCAAGTGAGAGAGTTGCAAGTTAGTTTGCTGTAACATAGGACAGGGGTAGGATTGGACAATTATGTTAGATGGTAAGTTTCTCTGGAAGAAATTATCCCTGTTTCCAAACTAAAAGATCGCTGTCGTAAGTACTGTAGCCTCAGCTAACATATTAATACCGGAGGTAGAGCTCCGTATTACTCATGTTTATCGTGAAGTTGGTATGAACGGATCCAAGCAGCAGTCGGCTTACCTTAGAGTTTTCTCCCTAATAACCATCTGTTAGCAAGTAAGGGAACGTTGAATTTGTCCAGAATGATGGGATTAGAGAAAATTCAGCGGGCTCAACTGTATTTTAACGATGGTCCTTTTTTTGCGACGATTGAGATACGTGGTCTCATGTTATCCTTATTGGTTCAGTGAAATAATAAAATAATGGTTACGCAGCATGGATTGTCATACTCTTACGGGGCGTACGTTAATTACGTGTGTTGAAATGGGGGGGAGGGGTTTCATCGCAGTCTCACCGCGGGAACCACAAAAATCTTACGTTCTTCTTTTTAACTGTCCTTGAGATCAGGAGAGCTAAAAAAAAAAGGCAAGGGTGGGAGGCACCAGAGCTCACCACGGGGGAGGGTTCCAGATTTCCGAAAAATCAAGCGACGTAATTAATGAACACTCCTTAATACTATTATTAGCTTAAAAATATCTTGAGAGACAGCACAAAAATTATGTTTACCTTTCGCCGCCAATTACCATCGTTACTCACTGAGTCTAAAAGTCACTGAACGCAAATGCTTTTTGCATGAAGGATCCCCACAAAAAAACGTAACTTACTTTCTACGAATGACATTCGTTAGCTAAATATTTTGACTGCGATAAGTAACTTATCTTTAAATGATTTTTATGATTTCTCAACAAAATGAAACATACATTGCGTCACCCTCGCTACGATGGACTTAACAGTATCCGAAACTCCATCAAAATCCGACAAGAAGTTCTACATGGATTCAGTTCATCCAAACAAATTGGCAGACATATTTTCGTTAAGAAAAATTGAGTCATTTTCTCTATTTCTAGCCTTCTAATTGTGTCCGAAACTCATTAAAAATGTCTTAAATATGCAGGGTTTTTTCACGGTAATAGTTTTTTTTATATGTATTAATATGTAATTAACTTCCAGTTATTACAGCAGAAAGTTTGCTTAACTAACTGTTGTTTTCTGGAGTGAGATACTACTGGTTTAGATTGGCTTTGCTTTCTACTACACCATTACCGGAATCGCAAGAACAGCGAAAATACACTGTTAATTGTAGAAATCCGTCTTTCTTACAGTTTTAGTAAGCTTGAGTGTAGTTTCTGTTCGTACTTTTTCCTGTGTATTTTAGTTATGAATACTTCTTAACAAATAACTTCGTAGCAATTTTGTTAATTCCTAAAGTATTTTTTTTTTTTTCATTTTTACTTGAATGAAGTGCATCTGTTTCCATGGGCGCCGACAGGATTACTTTAAGGGGGGTGCATCTGTTTTTTTTTTTATACGTTATATAGAATACCTATTACTAATTAACTAAGGATACAGAATTTTTTTACAAGGTTTTGAACAAATTTCGACAACAACCTACGCGCCTCAAGTTATTATTCAAACAGTGAATTCAACAATAATTTTTTTGTTTCTTAATCTTTTTCTGTGTATTTTCTTTCATAGCAGGGGGGTGCAAGTGCACCCCCTTGCACCCCCCTCCCGGCGCCCATGTCTGTTTCCATTCTTAATTTCATTTTGTTATAATGTTGGTTGGATTATATCACTTTGTAGAGCCCACGATTTTGAGAAAGTATGGTCATGTTAGGGAATAGTAAATTGATCTTTTAAGTTAGCCGAATAGTGGGTAATAAGACATTAAACTACAACATACCGTAATCGATCATTTAATGTTAAAGCTGATTACCGAAAACGCTATTAGGTTCATATAATACCGCTAAATAGGTCGTTCACGCTAAGATACGGACGTCCTGCCCTCTGTCAATTAGCATTAAGCAGGTGAGTGAGGTGCGCGTTAGAGCACCTGGCCACGGCGTCAGGCAGGAGGAATCCAATCGCGGTAATGGATCCCGCCCACAGCTTCATGTCTCCCACTGGAATGCGCAAGCGATCTCGAAATATCGGTCCCATGGTATCAGACACGTCTGACTGACACGAGGAGGCTACTAACATGCCCTATATATACATTTTCCTTTTTTTAAAAAAGAAAAAAAAGAAAAAAGAAAAAAAAGTCGGGTCATGGCCTTGGACTCTAACTTTTTCGAGGGTGAAAGAAATGAATCTGGGATTTTAATAGAGTGAATTTATTTTTAGTTAATTACATTTTATTGTGTATCGCGGGACGATGATAGAAGATAATTATAATAAATCTTGTGAAATATATTCCAGCTCTAATTTATTTACCGTGGATTGATTATCATCCGTGAAGTAGTGTTTCTGCGACAATCCGACACTTATACATTTTGAATCACTGCAATTTTTCTTGTCTGATGATAAAAACAGGAGTACTCGACGAGCATTTGGAAAAACCGAACAGGATGCCGTAAGTATGCGGTATTATACACAGAAAACGAACTTTGTTTCGCGATACGGGCTTCAATTGCCATACAAGAGCTTGCTTTCGGAAGTGACGCAACAAAGACAAGCCGAGACGTATTTGTGGACTCGCAAACGTAAGACTCCTTTGACGTAATAATTTTTTTTTATAAAAAATAACAACTCAGTAAATACGTAACATAACGCGTAATAGCGTTATAAATATCGTCCTAATTCTCCGGAAATGTCAGATAACAGATAATTGCGTCATAAATTATAACCGAAGCTGATGTTAGATACTGTGGGTGCCATCTTGAGATTACCGTCGTTTTGGAATACCTTCAAAGTGTCCAGAGAAAAATGTGGGTCCTGACGAACATGATCTGCTTCTAGCACTGAACATTTTAGTTATCGCATTGTCAATCGACGATATCCCTATTATTCGGTTTGTCATCGAAGGACACCCAAAGTGTGTGTTACTATCAACAGAAGTGCGGTCATCTTTCAACCACTTATACCACTTTTTTATTTGTGTTTTGATCATACACTCGTCCCCAAGTGCCGTCTTCATTATTTCGATGGTCTCCGCACAACTCTTTTCGAATTTAAAGCAAAATTCAGTCAAAATCATTACTCCGAACTTTCCATCATTTTTTACAATAGCAAAATGCGAAGAACGTACAAAACTGTAAACAAACAGACGCTGCACGTGAACTTTGGCGTCCCAGCGACAACTGTGACATCTAGGGGGCTACTGTTGACACTCATACCCGGTATATAGCGCTAAAATTGTCAGGAGTGAAGGTAAGAACGAAGGTCGATACTTTTGGGCCAGACCGTATAATCATCCTTTTCCCTTTTTAGAATGTCTGTATCTAAAGAAATGAAATACAGTTATCATATTTGTAGCAATTTACCAAGACGGCAAACAAGAAAAATATGACAGAAGGCCCAAAATCATCTGTAATTGACCTTTCTTTAATATACTTCTAATTTTTATAGCAGCGGTTCTTAAGAAATTTTTATACATCCAACATTTCTCAAAGCATATTTTTCTGTAGATGTGTTCCAAAAATAAAATTTTAACTATGTAAGAACATCATGAAGTACTATTAAGTATGCTCTCTAGCACCAGTCTAGTTATTACGATGTTAAATGAAGATTAATTGTAAAGGATTTGCTATGCGCTCCTATATTATTTTTACTTAATTGTAATGAAACCAAATGTGATATACATTAATCTTCGCGATATCTCGATACCCTCTCTTTGAAAACACTTCTCCGAAAAAATATAATTTTGTAGACTGTCTGTAATGTTGAAATCTGTAACACTTAGAAACTTTATTATAGCTTCTGGTCATTAACTTATGATTACTAATGTCTCCTGTCGGTAACGTATAGTGAAACTCTAAGGAACGCAAAATAACTGAAAGTCCTAGAATCACATTCGTTTGCACGCTGTCCAATGGATAAAGTTCGTAGAGTTGTGGAGATGACAATGAAACTATCACAAAGGAAGACTTGCGTATTCCAATTTCTGCGAATTGTTGTTTAGGTGACGTATACCATTCAATCTGAGATCAACGTAAAATAGTTTTCGAGAAAATCAGAATGAAAGGTAATGGTACTGTCTCAAATTGTCATAAATAAAAGTTCAAAATTTGAAACAGTTTAAAGAAATCCTTGCCCTAAGCTCGTCGACACGAGGTCTAAGAAATGTTTGTCCTCTAGAAAATGGATACATAATTAGCCATCCATGTTGTCAGTTTTAAACCACTTTTTTTGCTAGGTCAATTCAAAATGGATGTTTCCTAGTAACACATAGACCATTAGAAATACTAAAAATACTCACCTTAGCATAGTTTTCATCTTGGGGAACAAAGCAAGTAAAAGTTTTTATTATAAGGATATTTCATGATATAATAATACCACAAGTGCTCTCAGTTCAACGTGGAAAAATCCTAGCCGTGGTTTAGAGTTGCTGTGATGTGAATTTTTATGTGCATTGTGATTTTTGTATGGGTGGAAGCGGGCGCCATTTGTTGGTTGTTAGGAGTGATGTATTAACTTGATCAGCATGGTTTTTGCGACCATGTTACCGCAGAATCAGTTTTCAATAGTTTAAAATTTTGGGGATAACACTGTTTTTAACTATGAAACGCATACATTGACTCGCCATACTCTTGTTGCAACGCTTTAAGAAAACATTATTTATCGAAATGTTAATATTGTATCAGTGCAGATGCGCCGCACTAAAGTTTGAGACTATTCAAAGTTTTCTGTATTCACTGAGGTGCTTTTAATTTTACAGAAGAACGTGAGGTTAACCACATAATTCCCATGTCGTAAGTAGTTAGTCTCTGTTCTCGCATTCGGGAGGACGTGTGTTTGAATCCCAGTCCAGCCATCCAGATTTCGGTTTTCCGTGGTGTCCTGAAATCACACCAGACGAATGCCGGGCCGAATTCCTTCCCGATCCTTTGTTTTCATGCTTCGAATAACATTGACGCCCACGAGGTGTAAAGCCCTAAGGAAAAAAAGGCCACAACTAAAAATATTCGACTGCTTTGCCAGGATGACTCCACAGGTGCATTCTAATTCTTTTCCACCATTCCATATCACTGCTTTGTGGAGAGCATCATTCTAGTTACGTGGGGAAACTATGTAGACATAAAGAAATATCTACGCCGAAAGGAAGTTTATTTTTATCTTTCCTAAGGCGTTACATAAGATACCAGACATTTTGGTGCTTGTGCTTTAAAAAGGAAGGCTATTTTAATAAAAGAAAACAGTTATTCAACTTACGAGTTTTTCTTTGAAGTAACAATTCTTGGATTCTGAATTAATTACTTCACTATTACTTCATTATAGAAGAATTAAGAAACATAATTGTTATTAAAAAAAATTAATTAATTTTCTTTTTCTGCTATTTATGACGCATCATTTAAGACGTTACATCAGAACCAGACGCTAAAAACTTATTACATTCAATGAAATACAGTTTTTTTGGTCGACTCTTTCATAATGCGTCGTAATCATCTCCGCTTTTCTTCTTGTATGCCAGGTACGGGTTACGGCGTTGCTGCTGTAGGTAGTTTCCTGCAAACATTACAAAACATCAATCACCAAAGCGCAGGACATTATGATTCACAAATCCATATACTACAAACTTAGGAACTCGGTAAGTCTGACTGAATCTGTGGATCAAGGATATTTATTGTTAGCTCGGAAGCGTAAGCACTATTGTACTGACTCCGCGAGCCGCGGGTGGTCGGTTTGAATCCGGCCAAGGGGACTACAATTTATGTGTCTTGTGTGTTGTAACAGCTCTCATACCTGAATTTTGAATAGCATTGTACTGTATGAAGTATTTGTAATGAGCTAAAGTTTGCTTGAAAGTGATTTGGTATGTTTGTTTTGTAATTTCTTGTAAATCAGTGTATATAGACTTTGTTTTATGTAAGAAAATTATTTAAAGTCCATTTAATATGTTTAAGAACCGAATGGTGCAAGAGAATTTCTTAAAAGTTTGTAATTCCATGTATTACTGTAAGTTACGATGTTGCCAGGACAATTTTCTACCGTTTGAAAGGATTTCTGTAAATAATTTTGTATTTAAGTATCTCTAATTACCATTTCTGATCATTTTGTAATGATTTCGATTGTTTTTAATATGTTTGATTGTTTGAGTGATTGTTAATGATCGAGAAATATCGGGCGGATGCCTTTGAAGAATTCTCGTAATTTCGATAGAGAGTATATAAACAGATCGCCTGGACAGAGAAGTTAGTAGAGCAGTAAGTTAGTAAGTCAGTTTAGTTGACAGTATTCAGTGTTACAGAGAGTTTCAATCATTCAGTTGAGTTCACAGAGATTATCTTTGCGATTATTCAGAAGTGCATATCTGTATTGTATCTATGCTTGTGAATATCGCTGACTTGTTAGGATCATGGAGGAAGGAATAATATGGAGACGGCGCAAGAGACCCTTACCACGCATGGGAGTGAAGCAGGGCGGAGGAGGAGTGGGGGGGGGCATGGCCGGAGTGGAGGGGGCTTGACCGCTTCCCAACAAACACGGGGAATATGTACAAACACCTCAAGGGGACTCTAAGATAAACGTGACGCCGCAATATGGTGATGGATTATTATGTAACTCGATGAGACAAATAAAAAATGAAGAATAAAATTTTTTGATATCCTGCTTAGTTTCGAGATATTCTGTCTCAAATGTGAAATTGTTTTGGTTGAAATTCAGAAGAAAAAATTATTCAAAGTCAAATTTTATGATGAATTTTTATTTAAAAAGACGAGACAAATAAAAAATAAAGAGTAAAATTTTTCGATATTTCACCTAGTTCTCGAGATATACTGTCTCAAAAGTGAAGTGTCTTGAGTTGAAATGCAGAAGAAAAATTTCGCAAAAGTCAAATTTAATGATGGATTCTTATGTAACACGACGAAAAAACTCGATAATAAGGAATAAATGTTTTCGATATCTTGTTTAGTTTGGGGAATATACGTACAACATCCAAGTTGAGGGGTTTAGGTTTGGATGCAGGCTGGACCAAAAATTAATTCTGTCAAAGCCACAATGATTACGTGGTTGACATGCAGAATGGATATTTCAGTTTTATTAGTACCACTTGTGGTTAGTCTGAAATGTGTCCTAGACCAGAAAAAAAGTAAGAGGACCCACTCTAGGGATGAGCAACCCAGAAATTTTGTAGGCTGGTACCAGAAATAAAATGTTTATTCAGTCACCTTATTGAACATTCTCTTGATCAAGATGTGTTGTCTAATTTCACAGCCCTACTTATTAGGACAATTGTAAAAAAATTATCTCTCTGTTAGATTTAGATACGGGGGGGGGGGGGGGAGGAGAATGTTGTACAAAAAAAGGAGACTAAATTAGAAACACATTCCCCAAATTGATTTTGTTCAAAGGCCAATAACTTCTTTATTCATGAAGCCCATTTTATTTTCTGCATGAACCTGTTTCGACATAAATAGATGTGAAAGATTTCAAAATCGGTAAAAATAGGTATAGACGTATTTACAAATAGAAACAAGTCTTATATGAAGCTTTAAAAATAACCTAAGCCAATGGCCTGAAATAGCTATTTAAAAAATTAATAAAACTCACAGCTTCTCACATAACAGTTAATTTCATCATCCATTGCCAGTATAATCAGCAACGTGACGAAAGAAATCGTAATAGTAAATTCACTGAATCGCGAAGTAAAACACGCCTTTTTTAAATCTCATTTTAAACACTCGTTAAAAATAATGATAGTCTATTATGTGCAAAATAGCAAGTTTGCTGATTTTCTACACTACACCAAGAAAAATTTGAGAACAAAGTCATCCCATTGAGAGCTATGACTAAATATTTATAGACGTGCTGCAAAGTTTGCGGGGTCTACCGCTCACTTCAAAAACGATAATTACAATTCAACTTACTTATGAAATGATATTCCAGGTTCTTTCCTGTCTGGCCTATTTGTGCAACCGTACACAACACAAGCTGGCATTTTTAAACACTTATACACAATACTAAATGAAATAATCACTGCATCTATCACAATGTGAACACCTTAATTGTTGGGAAGCGCCATATGGTCGCTGCCGGTGCTGCCACCATGCGGGAGAGTTTAGTGCTTGCTTCACCGATTTAACGTCACTTCTCCTCCATATAATTCCTTCCTCCATGGTTTGGATCAAAATAAAACAACTAATCAAACATAACCTGTTTTGGTGGACTTTTTAATTAAATTAAACCACCGAAGAACCTTAATAGTGTCTTGCATTGTTTTCCATTTGAATAAACTGAAAAAGCAATTCGAGGTTGATCACATGTTAAACGCAGAAGTTGACTGTATGGCTAACCGACGGAGAGCCAATAAAAAAAGGAATACTGAACCTTCTATTTGTTATGCCATACCCAATTTCGGGTGTAGGCGGTTATCATGGAGGATGTACTCCACTCTCTTTGGAACATGAACTGCGATAGTTTCCCGTTACCTTCCCCAGTGTATTCGAATGTGTTGCTGTAGCTGTCGGTGACTGTGATAGTGTGTATATAATATAGAGTATCATTTGTGTTGTATGAAATGAAGAAGGGAGATGGTGAGACGCACTGCCGACCCACTGAGGCCTTCTCCTCCGAAAGATACTAAGCACCGCTAGGCTTAGCGTCCCGGCCGACCGGCGAATCATCATCAACAGTGTGGTATGCCCTCACTGCATACTCACTGCGGAGAAGTTTGGGATTTAATCCAGGATTTTGGCGCACAATCTGGTGATTATGAACTGTGCACCTGATGATGAAAATTTCTTCCGTCAGAAGGAGTCGAACCAGCTAGCTACAGGGTCAGGGGGCATCCATTAATTACGTGAGGTGTTTCTCCGGATTTCAGGACCCCCTCCCCCGTCTGGCGAGATTTTGTGATATCTGGTCCGCCCCCCCCCCTCTCTGGTGATATCTGGTCCGACCCCCTCCACTCTCTAGTGAGATCTGGTCTCCGTGAGATCCCCCACCCCATAGAAATCGCCCTCGCAACTTTTTAGACCTTTTTTTTAGGTCTCACCCTTCCTTCCAAAGGCGGTTACACCCCGACTTTTCGACGAAATACCCCCCCCCCCCCCCATAAATCGACTTTCGCGTCATTTGTACACTTTTTTTAGCTCTCCTGTCCAACCAGAATCTTACGTGAGATTTCCCCCCCCCCCGCTCCCCCTTGGTGAGATTTCGTGAGATTTCGGCGGACCCCCCGCCTCCCCCATCCCCTATTTCACCTTACGTAATGAATGGACGCCTCCTCATCACCGGAAACTATTGCGGTGGCGCAGCCAACTGAACCAACGGGATGGGCATACTATACCAGCCAGACGGAAAATTAAAATAAGCAGAATACTCACCATCGTTGCTGTTTTTCAGGTTGTAACGCAACATTGGCCTTTCCTTCCACCGGCTTAAAAAGTAGCGGAGTGATACATGGTTAGTTAGTCAGACGTAACGTGCGTTGAGTGTTTGGTTTGGAGACGAGTACTGCTGGTACGTGGTATCGATGTAGTTTTCGCGTAACAAGGAAGGTGTGTAAGGCTGGTTCACATTGGGCTAGTAGTTTAGACGAGTGGCAAGTATTTTAGTAGCTAAAATACTCGCTACTGCTCAAAAATCGTTCTCTCTACGGTCGAGTACAGCACACAAGTTTAGTGATGTTTTGCCAGATTAACAGGTTGCAACGCAATAAAGTGAATGAAATGATAAAGGTTAGGTTAATGCCTATTTTAGAAGAGGTGGATGAAGAAATTTATGCGATAAAAAAAGCAGTGTGTTACAGCTAAAGTAAGCTAGAGTTTGGTTCCATATGATCTTGTATGTTTGTTTTTCAATTAACTGTAAATCAGTGTAAATAGACTTTGTTTTTTTGAAAAGAAATTATTTAGAGGCCATTTAATATCTTTAAGAACAGAATTGTGCAAGAGAATTGCTTAAATGTTTGTAATTTCAAGTATTAATGCAAGTTACGATGTCTAAAGGAAAATTTTCTACGGTTTAAAATTATTTCTCTGAATAATTTTGTGTTTAAGTATCTTTAATTTCCATTTATGACCATTTATATTGATTGTAAATGATTATGTATTAATTCTTATTGTTTTTAATATGTTTCAATTGTTTAAGTATTGTTAATGTCTGTCGGAATCCTTTGAAGTGTTCTAGAAATTTCGATGTAGCTTATATAAAGCAAACATCCGAGACAGAGAAACAGTTTATACAGACTCAATATACGACTGCGAAGGACTGTATTGTCTGTGGAAGGAGTGTTGTATGCAATCTCTGGATTGTATGTATGCATGTAAACAGTATCGTTGATGTGGTGTTTATGAAAATAAAAGCAAGTTTAAATTGAACTGTATCGTGGGCTAGTTATTTATCATGTTAATTAAACCACTGACAATCTAATAAGTGGGTACAAAAATAGGTTATTGGAAGGGATGAACTAGGAGCTACAAATTATCTTCTGAAAGAATGAGCATTAGAAGATCCCTAAGAATCGTTTGAGAATTTCAAAAAGTTCTATAATTTTGTGTTAATGAAATATACAGTCGCAAATTAAGCGTGAAGAAGTGCAATTCCGGCAATTACAAAATTACAGGCAGTTCCCTATTGCCAACGTATGTAGTTTAAGAACACACAAACATATATTTATACAAGGAAAATCATAACAGAAGTCTGTGAAGGAATCCATGAAACATTAAAGGAATTGAAGTAATATTTCGTGGTTATTATTATTGACGTCGAGGTCATTAGGGGCGGGACAGGACTGGGAGCAAAGAACGGGAAGGAAATTGGCCTTGGCCTTTCGCCTGAGATGATATAGGGAAATCATGCAAACCCAAATCTGGATGTCCGAACGGGGATTCGAACCCGCGTCCTCCCGAATGCGAGGCTAGTACGTTAACCGTTCTTCCACCACGCTGTTTCGTAGGAATACATCAAGTGAACTGAATCGTTTTACTGAAGAAATGTAAACTGTGCCAGTCCTTGCACCTGAATTTTTCAACTCGTTTATTTTTTTAACTGCGAGTAGATCATTCTAAACAAAATTTTATCGCGTTAATCAGTACTTCTAATAACAATAGTAATAATAAGATCTTATTGTCTAATGCAGATGCTATTGAAATAAAATAATGCACTAAGCAGATGTTTTTAATTTTCAATTTGATTTACTTCTCACCAAATCCTGGTATGTTCGTTGTATTTTCCAAATCCATGCATGCTGATTGCTCCTTTTGTTTGTTTTTATAGTGTGGGGAATTAACATTCTACAAGAATTCATGTTCTACACATTCAGAAACAAAATTTAAAGCTGCTTCTTTGCTCCAGCGAAACGAAATTTTTTCTGCTGCTAATGAACTCAACTAAACGGCAGGTTCAGAGTTGTTTCTCCGATGAAACAGTAAGGGGACATCCATAATTTAGGTGAGGTGTTTTTTCGGATTTCCAGACCCCCCCCCCCCCCCTCGGGTGAGATCTGGTCCGTGAGCTAGTGATCGTCCTCGAAACGTTTGGAGACTTTTTTTTAGCTCTACAGTACAAAATTTTTTCCCCAAAACGTAACTTAAGATTTCCGTAGACCCCCCCCCTGGTGAGATTTCGCCGGCCCCCCCCCCCTATTTCACCTGACGTAATTTATGGATGCCCCCTGCGCAGGGACGCGTGGTGGGGGGCGCTACTCGCCCAATATAATAGAACAAAATGAATCGAATCGGTTAAACCACTAGTTACACTGCTAGACTAAATTTTCGTTGTTCAGACACTTTTAGTTACTAAATTACTCGGTACTCGACCAGTGGCGTAGCTAGGTCAACAAGGGCCCCGGTGCAAAAAATTTATTTTGGGCCCTCAGGCCAGATGGGCGACCTTTCTTTTGCTTTGTGTTTCTGGTAGGGGTCCCCTGAGGTGAGGCTGAGGGCCCCTGAGTTGTGCTTGTGGGCCCCCTGAGCAGTGGTTGGGGGACCCCTCTGAGCAGTGAGGGCCCTTAGTGAGGAGCTTTGTTTCTCAGGGGCCCCCTTAGACGACGGTGGAGCTAGTGAAGGCGCGTGTGCCCTCGCAACTACGCTGGGAGGCCCCCTGAGGTATGCTTGGGGGCCCCCTGAGCGTAGGGGCCCCGGTGCACTGCACCGCCTAGCACCATAGTAGCTACGCCCCTGTACTCGACTAAATTACTAGCCCTGTGAGAACCAGCCTTTAAATGACGACGAGAAATAAAAGTACATTAGTAATTATTAATGGGAACGGATGAGTGTAAATGATTGACTGTGACGCATAGGCAACATGGAACGCAACTAATGTTTTGAGTGATTTTATGTTTCATCAATTTACGCTAATTTTTCTCTCTAAAAAAAAAAAAAAAAAAAAAAAAAACTGCTCTCTTTGGATTTTGATGCTCTGATAGAGACATAGAAAAATAATTATTTGGTGGTGATCAATCCGTTCTGCTTGTTTTAGTGGAACTAGCAATAATGTTTCTTTACGGTGTTCTATTTTATTTTGTGTGCTTACTTTACAGCAATATTCCCGCCCAAGAAGGTAGTTTGTTCCACGCCTGGCGATCGCGACAAGTAGATCGCACGAACTATATTACTTGCAACTGTGTTTAAACATTAATCAATTCTGTTAAGTGCCATCAGGTAATGACCTTATAAAAGGGTCAGACACATGAATTATACGTATTTGTGGTCATTTTCCTTGAATTAAGGTATCTATTTGCATAATTATTAAAAAGCTGATTCAATTGGCTTTTGGTTCTTTTATGCAAATGGAGACTTTCCCGGCGTATTGATTCGAGAAGAAACAATCTAAAATAGACCTGATGAAGACAACCGAGCAGGTTGTCGAAACGTCGTCGTTTTATGACACCATCCGGCTGGACTCCCGTGAAACTTTTATTGAATTTTGGTTCTTTTATTCCACCCTCGTTGGCAGAAGGCAGCAGGTCAAGCGACGCTGGTGAAAAGAGTTTTCATATCTAAAATGTTGGGCAACAAGTAATGGTAGTGGTGATCTGCAGTGCCTAATCCCTACTTCGAGAACCAAAGTCCTGGGCTACATTGCCAAACCTCTCCCCAGTTCGTATTAAGGAAAGGCATATGATGTTGATTCGTCCGTCAAATGCGTACGCAAAACTGGGTGTCCGTTGGTATCATTCGGAAGAGTAGGCCTACTCGTGCAGGCACCAGGTTACAACTTATTCTCTGTCGTCTGTCAGCCATAACACATCAACACAGTGGAACGAACATGCACACCAACACACTGTTCAGAGAAACAGTAACACTACGGAACACTAGTTAAATCTCAACAAAATCTTCTCGGGTGTGCCGCCGGATGGTGGTGTAAAAACACGACGTTTCGACAGCTGACTCGGCTGTCCTCATCAGGTATCTGGCAGTTGTTCTCAGCTGACTGTCTCTGCCTCGACAACTGCCGGATACCTGATGAAGACAGCAGAGTCAGCTGTCGAAACGTCGTGTTTTTACACCACCAACCGGCTGGACACCCGAGAAGATTTTTTTGCATCGATACGCCGGGAAAGTCTCCACTCACACACTAGTTAAATCTCCCTGTGACATTGGAATCGAAGATATTTCACTCTACACAAACCTTATCACGGGTACGCCACACCTAGTCCCTAACACTTCCATACGCGATAGCACCCAATTTCCTGAAGCGTATTCAGTGCTTTGCCTGTTTGAAGTTCTTACAGATTTATCTTTTAATGTTCGTCTTCTGTGTTAGTGGTTTTTTAAGACACTGATAATCTAAACAGCTAAATATAACACATAAATTATGTGTCGGTATACTTTTGTTGTGTATAGGCGGCGTTAAAAACTGCTGGTGCATATGGCATAAAATTATTTGCGTGTGGGTGAAAGTCATAAATATCCGGTAAATAGCCCATCATTATCATGATAAGGAATATCAGAAAAAATATACACGTAAAAAATTAAGGATGAAGTATTTTTAATATAATTCGATAACATTGTTTATGATTACTGTCTTTTAATTATAATATGATTGCAGAAGTACCTGGTTTAATTTTAGGAAAGAAATAAAATTGAACCAAGATTATTGGGGGTCAAGAAACAAAAGTTTTGGCCGTCTGTGATTAGGTAAAATATTAGTCACTCAACAAACACTTACACGAACGCAATCAGTATTTTTAGAAAATAACTAACGGAATGGGTAAACGTAATGGACGGTTGTGAATGATACAGAAAGCTATGGTGAAAGGAATCCGGTATTAAACTGAAGAGGATATAGTGAGAAGTAACATTGACTTACCCCTTGACATCATTCTGCCACCTTCCGCAGCGCGTGGTAATTCGTTTGGGACTTTAATTTTCAGTGGATGATTGCTGGGTGCACCACCAGGACAGTCGCAGTCGCAATTGCAACGACAGCCGTTCCCGGAGACGCTATCTAGAAACAAGAAACAGTCGTTCAGGTGAGATTCTTCTGTCATCCTGATATTCACTGTACCTCTTCCACGATGAGCATTTGAACGATAAACTAGGAGGGCAAGTCAAAAATTATCCGGACTTTCGTAATAAAACACTTTTTCAGTAGTCGTACTGTTTTCCGCGAATGCCTGTTTACAGTTCATACTACTGTGGCGATGCGTGCCTCACCCGACCTAGTGTTGCAAACTGAAAAAAAACAAAATGTTTTTTTTTTTTTTTCAAATTTGTGAAAAAAAACTTAGCACCCTCGTTTTTTTTCTAAATTTGGTTTTTTTTTATAAAACTATATATTTGATAAATTATAGTTTTATTTATGGAACTTACATTTTACATGTGTATTTTAAACCTTACTAAATCATATAATATCTTACATAATGATTCATAAATGTATCTATATAGGTAACATAATTTTTTATTCATCTTCTACGTCGGAACCACATTCACTAGTATCAGTTCTACCAACACTAGTTCGGTCGGAGTTGGAATTTTCTGTTTCTTCTTCTGTCCCCTCTAGATCCATAACTTCAGAAATAGTTACATTTTCTTTTACTGGTTGTATTGCATGCAAAAGCTTTTGAGATTGCAATTTTAAATTGTGACCAAAGTACACACTGTGAATGAAGACTGCGCCGATAGTTCTGTATTACGGTCTTTTAAGTTTGAATTTAAATATATTATCATACAAAATAGGAGCTTTATTTGTTTTCAATCGTTGGTTTACGCCAACGGTTGCAAGGAAATTATTCATAATTACTCTACAATGACTCAGTATTATCACTATACGCTGCGAGTTTAACAAGTATACGAATATAAGGAAAGCATAACAAGTAATAAAAAGAGGCAAAAAAACGTAGTTAAATTTCCTAATTTTTTGAAAAGATTCGTAGGTCTACAGATAAATTTGTAGGGCCTGGCAGCACTAGTTCAAATAGCGAGTATCAATCCAAACAATGGGGAACGGCCGAACGGGGATTCCTTCTCACGCAACCTAGCCTTTTCGGGAAGTCCCCTTTCGTAAAAGAAAACTTCAGTCGATGTTACCAATATTTTTGTAATTTTTTTTTCTACTGAACCAGAAACTTATAGTAGATTTAAAAGTAAGATAAGTACTTAGTATAAACTCTAAAACAGTCATATTAAATGATAAATGCCTTAAAAATTTGAAATTTAGTAGTTATGAAAAAAAACATGTCCCAGAAAAAAAAACATGTTTTTTTCATGTTTTTTTTTCACGTCAGAAAAAAAAAAGTTTTTTTACAACACTAACCCGACCTTTATCGCAACAATATTGAGCAGGCAGTGACACTGCAAACATGTCTGCTCCGCTAGTAGATTGCACGAAGGAGGAACAGTGATACAATTTCTTTGGTTAGAAGGAGTAAAAGGGGCTGCAATTTATCGTAAGGTTTTTTTTGTTTTGTTTTTTTTGTTTGTTTTAGCACAGTACGGGGTCTGTACATTGTGGCGGACTAGTGTTTTCAACTGGATCGAGAAGTTTAAACATGGTCCGACAACTGTAATGCAAGAAAAGGAGCAGGCCTTCCGTCAACGTCCACCACGGGCGACAAAATTTAGAAATCCTGATTGATGGTTTTCACAAATAGGTGAGTTACTACCGACAACGTAGCGTCTACTTTGAACATCTGCCTATAACATTCTCGATGATGAAATGAACTTCCGTAAAGTTTTTCGCAATGGGTGCCAAGACAACTAACTGAAGAACACAAATTCAAAAGTCTTGAGGTCCGCCAATGCTTATATGACCGTTACAACAAAGAAGGTGACTAATTTTTGGAAATAATAGTAACCTGTGATGAAACGTGAGCTCATCACTATGAGACAGAATCAAAACGCCAGAATATGGAGTGGAAATCTCCTGAATCAACAGTGAAGAAAAAATTCAAAACTGCACCATTGGCGGGAAGGATTATGGTAACCTAATTTTGGGACACAAAAGGACCTTTTTTGGACGATTATATAAGAAGGGTAAAACTATCAACAACGAATATTACTGTAAATTGTTGTCTGACAAAATTAAACCAGCAATTTGCAGCAAACGACGAGGTCTTTTGCCGAAGAAAGTGTTACTGTTGCACGATATCGCCCGTCCCCACACGGTTCACCCTTGAAACCATCAACAAATTGGGTTTTGAGGTGCTGGAAAATTCACCTTCAGTCCAGATCTTGCTCCGTCGGACTTGCATTTGTTTGGGCTGCTGAAAGAAGCTTTGCAAGATAATTGATTTTCCTCAGACAAAGAATTGCAGAAGCGGTGTATCAGTGGCTTTACAAACCTTCTTTTTGGTGAGAATACACAAGCTGGTGAACCGCTGGGCCAAGGGTGTTACAAAGGAAGGAGATTATCTTGAAAAATACTGAAAAAGTCAAACTGTATTTTTTTATGTAAATAAATTGTTTTACGAAAAGTCCGGTTAATTTTTGACGCCTCTTATTTGCCTTCCATTAGTAGTTCCAATTTCTCCTATCAAGGAGTCTTTCCATCAAAAGATGTTAGGCGTGAATAGCATCAATCGTCCCTTGAACCTTTCATGAAACAACTCTCATTTGGGTCAATCTTAGCTATGTTACGATGGCGTGCTCAAAAATCTACATTGTGCGGCGAAGAAGGCGAATCAGTCGACAGTTTGAGCAGACTAGCAAATCTTTTCCTTTCCAAAGCGGTATTGTAACATTAGTGAGGGAAGTATGTCGGATCGGGGGTACGGAGCTACTCTACTAGATGGCGCCACAGACGAGGATGTCAGCGCCACAGCGACTAGAGTTGATTTACGAGGGGCTACTTTAGGGTAGTACACATCAGAGCTTCGGAACTCGCACACGATGGCATCAACGTCGCCTGTGCAGACTGGTAGAGCCAAGTCTACTCGTTCGTGCCTATCTGCTCTCACTAAGGCAGACACTGCAGCTTCTAGTAGCGACCCTGAGGCGCCCGTGAAGCTTGTCGCAACCAAGCAGGCAAAACGGAGGAAGAAATTCAAACCACCTGGCGCCTTCCCGCGGGAAGTTGGTTTCCTGGCGGAGGCCTCCCACCTTCCACCAGGGGCCACTGAACATGTTGTGGAAGAAGTCAGACCAGAAAATTGGTCCTTTAAAGTATGGAAAAGACGCCTTGCACAAGGCAACCCTGAGAAATGGAGTTTCGCTATCTCAGTCATCCTTGACGGCCTTCAATTCAGCTGGCAGGTTCCCACCTGCGACGCCGCCACTTTCAAGAAGGTCCTGACAAGCCGCAACCACCGACACCTGGTCAAGAAGTATCGCCCAGTCGCAGGAGTCGAGGCGTGGCCGGAGGCACTTGTGTTTCCAACCTCACTGGCCAGCGACTTCGTCTAGGAGGAATATGTTGAAGACACCAAAAGAAGGTTCCAGACCTTCAGCTACGACCCAAAGACGAACCGCAACTTCAAACCGACGCCGATAAGGCCCACACCACCCTCTACACCAACTCCATCGCCTCCTCAAAATGGTGAGCCAGCATCCCAGTTGCCTGACTCACCAGCACCAGCAATCTTCCTTGCCGCACAAGTAGGCCCAGTACCACCGATCACCGTCAGCTATGCAGGGAACTACTGCAAATTAGTGGCTCAGATGCAGAGTGCCATGAAGCTTCCTGTGTTCAGCTGGCCAGACCACCTGGGATTGAAGATCGTGCTGTCCTGCCCCGAGGACTTTGAAGCAGCCATCCAGATGTTGCAGCAGGACTCCATATCATATAAAGTCACACTCTCTCACCCCAGGACGAAGAATGCCGGCACTTCTACGCAGAAATCAGCAGAAAAACTGCAGCCACGCAAGCTGGTGCAGTGCTACAGGTGCCAAAAATTCCGGCATCTTGCCAGCGAATGTACAAAGCCAGCAAGATGCGTTCGTTGTGGAGGTGGACATTATGTCGCAGAATGCAACCAGCGTCGCGAGGACGCCGTTTGCTGCAACTGCGGCTCTTCACACGCTGTTTCTTATCGCGGTTGCCGAGCTTGGAAGCAGCAATGCAGCAGGAAGAATCCTCATCCGAGTAGCACGTCACATACGCAGCCCGCAACAAGCCGGCAAGAGAGCGGTGTCCGTCCTACTACTACCACACGGCCCGAGGAGCGCCGGAAGTTGCACAGCTTCCCGCTAACAGGACGACAACAGAACAGGGCCGTGCCAGCGGAGACGATTAGGCATCACGCGGATTACACCAGACGGCGTCCACCAAAGAGTCAACCCAGGCAGAAGATCACCGGCAGAGAATCATGCGACCACACCACCCGTCAATCATCCGACCAAAGAGAAGAAAGGTTGGATTCACTCATCACCCTTCTCACAAGGCTTGTCAATCACCTCACATCAAAAGAAGACACCTCTGCCCCCTTGAGGCAGCATTAATGGAACGACACAAAATGCGGCCAACCACTTTTGAGGAAGAAGGTCGCGGTGGCACCCACTCAGTTCAAGAAAACATCGACAGCCAAAAGCAACGACAAACCAACAGAGAAGAAATGCCCCATCAAAATGAAGCTGGAGTAAATGTCTAGCGACAACACACTCCACCCTACTCTGCTCAACGGAGCAGTAATTGGCTGTGGCTGCTGCTACAGAGGTCTTTTCATGCCTGACCACCGAGGCGACATCACTCCGCTATCTGTCATCGTGTATTGTGAGACTGAGTCTAAAAAACGGATCCTTGTATCAACTGTGTTCTCGTAGTTACTCTCCACTGTGCTAGGGATATCCACAGCCTACCTTCGCTGATGAGCCATCAACCTCGAACCGAGAAATCCATTCAACCCGCCCGGCTTCCGCATTTTCCCCGATGGATTCGACAAGTAAAAGAACTGCCAGGAACAGAGTTGACTGTGATCCTAGTATTTTCCGTACCTCACATGGGAAATCATCTGTTTCAGTTATAACACATCTAAAGCTGCAGAATGTGCTCGAAGAGAAGTTGAGTTGAGTTGACTCCTTGTGCACTAATTCTTTTCTTATCTACTTAGGGCTTAGTGGTTACTTGACGTCAGTGTCGTCAATTTAAGGAGAGAATTGGGGCAAGCAATTCTAAAATAACCTTCCCGGTATTAGATAGATTGGAAACTGTGGAAAACCGAACTCAGGTTGGTCGGTACGACGAATCAAACTGATTGCTCCAAAATGCGATGTACTGCTTACCCACCCAGCTCGGAAGGAATTTGCTGCTTGCTGGAAACCATATAGTATTATCAGAACAATCTGTGTGCGTACTAACAAGAACATGTCTGAAATGTCTTTCTATATACGAGATTGGCTGTTACTTGAATATACAGACAGCTGAAGGACGTAGGTATAAATGAAGGACTCAATATCTTTGATTTAAAAACTAATGCCGATGTCCGGGCTTTACTTTTACGTCCTGTGTTCCAAACATACAGAACGGTTCCGTGATGCTACAAACTTTCATATACGATGGAGAGGTGTAAATGTGTCAAATTGAGGTAACTGACTCTGGTCCGGAATTGAATACTCAAGTTCTGCCTTAGCCTTGCGCAGCATGTAGAGACATTGAAGTCTTATGATGTTCTGATAAGAGTTAGTAAATAAAGCTACTTTTTGTTTCTGCTGGTGGTAAACTAAGCAGTGGTTTAAGTTATGCGGCATTGTACTTACTTCTGGATGACTCAGCGGCTGGATCACAGGTGCAGTTGCAGTTGCATGAGCAGTCGTTCAGGGACAAGGCTTCTAAAAACAAGAACCAGTCATCATCAACAAAGTTTCTTTCACGTTTGTCACATATCCAGTTAATCTTGAATCACTTCTTCCAGTTAAATAAAAAGGAAGTTTTAACAGGTAAAAAGTATTATAGAGTTGTGATGAGCCTCATGGTACTATTTTTAGGGGTCTTTGAGGCTTGTTGAAACTCCTACATAACCGCTAGAATAACTTGCGGGTAGACTGAGGTAGCATGTAATTGTGAAACGGATTGGTTGATACACGGAATTACTGACAACTAATGCGCAGGAAGGCAGTTCCAACGGTCAAGTCGGAGCTCATTTAACGAAGAGATATTACAGACGATTTTGACTAACAAATTAAATTTTTCACTTCTTTATTTCCTGTTCTGAAAATATGCTCATATTAACTACTGTTACAAAATATGCAGGAAACGTTTCATAGCGCAATTCCAATTTTCAACGCATATATTGACCTTTTAAAGCATTCTAGATCAGTGGTTCCAAATTAGTGGTTCCCGAACCCCCAGGGGTACTTGAGGTTGCTTCAAGGGGTACACGCTGTAATCTCTTGGCTAAAGTAATCACTACGATAAATAACAGAAAAAAACTATTACGCCAACATTACTATCGTGAAAATATATTTTAAGACAATCTGCGTGTGTATGAATTATGTTACTGTATTGCTGTGGCTGTGTAAAGTTTATAATTTCAGGTATAAGGGGTACGCTAGGTTAAGCTCTAGGGGAAATCTAATTGCGAACCACTGCACTAGATGACTACCAGCAGTATTTCAGCAGAATGTGTCTTTTCATATAAGACGTCTGCTGTCATGTGCAATAGTATTTTTTTTTTTTTTTTTGTCCCAGACAGCTGGTCTAAATACAACGATATCGTAGAGTTCAATATGACGAATGTATATAACAGATATTTCCTTCGCTACTTTATAGATTTAATTAAAACGTTATTGCATTGAATAATGCCTTTATAATATAAATATATCACGGCTGGCGGGAAAGGCTAATTCTAATTATATTTGCATTGCAAAGAATAATACGTGCCATGAGTGACCCGATGGCAAGTATGCGTCCATTAATTACATAAGCTCAAAATAGGGGGGGGGAGGGGGGAGGCGGCAATATCTCACCAAATCTCATTTAACGGGGGGGGGGGGGGGGGGAGGAAATTGTCGATAAAAATAATCTCACGTTAACTTTTGTTTAAAATTGCCGCCCTTCAAAGAGCAGTATTTAAGAAGGATATGGTTTATAAAGAATTATAAACCGCTGCAGCCATGATTTATTGTGATACAATATATAAAGGTGTATTAAGAAATAAAGTTTAGTAAATAAACAACTGTAAAATATATGAGTGTTCGAAAGTAGATATCGAGGAGGATAGTATTAATTAAAAGCAGAAAAGCTGTTTAACTTAACAAGCAGAGAAAGATAAGTCAGTTTGTTTCGAGTTGAAAGGAAAATGATTAATAATAAAAGGGAGAACCAACATTCGAAGTCTTTTTAATATACAAATAGAAGGGATAATGTATTACTTCTACTAGATTGGAAGGTATAAAACAGTAGAATATTATTGTATTAAGTCAGAAGTAATTAGGTATACACTAAAAGCCTTCGGGGTGTAAGGGTTTGGGAGAGACTATACTAGTCTTTTCCAACCAAATGTCAACCTCTCCTTCACGTGGTGCACCCTGTTTGCACGGACGAGGCTCTGGCGACTGAAAGATTCCCGGTATAAGGAGTCACCCACTGCTTGCCAACGGCCTCCGAAAGGAGGGCGGAAGAGCGGGGAGCGGTTCAGGGCACCCTCTTGCCCTTGGGGTTGGAAACGGCCCCTAAAGGCGGATGAATCAGAAATGATCAACGGCATGGGGATGCAGAAGGCAACGGGAAACCACTGCATTAAAGACCCAAAGGGTATCCCGAGGACATGTAATCCTCTCAAAATTACATATATCATGATGGCTTCTTCCTGGGTAAAATATTCCGGAGGTAAAATAGTCCCCCAATCGGATCTCCGGGTGGGGACTGCTCAGGGAGGAGTCATCAGAATGGATAGAAACATTCTACGAGTCGGAGCGTGGAATGTTAGAAGTCTGAATAGGGCAGGTAGGTTAGAAAACTTAAAAAGGGAGATGGAACAACTTAAGTTAGATGTTGTTGGGATTAGTGAGATTAAATGGAAGGACGCACAGGATTTCTGGTCTGGGGAACACAGGATAATTAGCACACAAGCTGTCAATGGAGTCACTGGTGTAGGATTTGTAATGAACAAGAAAGTAGGGAAACGGGTTAGTTATTATGAACAATTTAGTGACAGGATTATTTTGATGAGGTTAGAAACTAAGCCCTGTCCCAACCACATTAGTACAAGTATATATGCCAACGTCACAGGAAGATGACGAAGAAATAGAAAAAATATACGCTGAAATTGAAGAATTAATCCAATATGTGAAAGGGGAGGAAAATCTAATAATCATGGGTGATTGGAATGCAATAGTGGGAGAAGGAAAAGAGGGGAATACTGTAGGAAGTTTTGGTCTAGGAGAAAGAAATGAGCGAGGAAGCAGGTTGCTAGAATTTTGTGAAAGATATAAGCTAGTAGTGGCGAACACACTGTTTAAGAACCATGCAAGAAGAATATACACCTGGAAACGTCCTGGGGATACAGGCAGATATCAGCTAGATTATATCATGGTCAAACAGAGATTCAGGAATCAAGTTCTAGACTGTAAAGCGTACCCAGGAGCAGACATAGACTCGGACCATAATTTGATAGTAATGAAGTGCAGGCTGAAATTCAAGCGAATAAGGAAGCAGCATAAGCAGAACAGACTGGAAGTGAATAAACTGAAACAATCTAGCACAAGAGAAAAATTTGCAGAATATGGTAGACTTAGGTCTAAGAATTAACTGTGAAAGGAGCTCAACCGAGGACGAATGGAATGCATTAAAGACCGAAATAATGAAAGCTGGCAAAGAAACCTTAGGCTTTAGGGAACAAGCTGCCCGAAAACCTTGGATCACAGAAGAAATTTTGCAGCTGATTGATCAGAGGAGAAGGTACAAAAATGCTCAGGATGAAGCAGGAAAAGAGCAAGTACAGGCAATTTAGAAATCAAATAAATAGGAAATGCAAAATAGCAAAAGAAAAATGGCTACAAGAAAAGTGTGAAGAAGTAGAAAAGGAAATGGTCGCAGGAAAAGTAGATGTTGCATATAGAAAGATCAAACAGAATTTTGGAGAAATGAAGAAAAGAGGTATGAACATTAAAGCTGCCGATGGGAAACCTCTTTTAAGGTCAGAAGATAGAGCTAACAGATGGAAGGAATACATTGAGAAACTGTATGTTGGGGACGACTTGAACAATAGTGTATTGGAAAAGGAAGGCGATGTCGACATGGATGACTTAGGAGATCCTGTTTTGAGGACAGAATTTAATAAAGCTCTGAATGACTTGAAAGCAAATAAGGCAGTTGGAATTGATGAGATCCCTGCAGAACTTCTTAAATCCCTAGGAGAGGAAGGAATCGAAAGATTATTCAAGCTGATATCAAAAAGTTATGAAACAGGAGAAATTCCAACTGATTTTAATAAAAATATCATCTTCACACTTCCAAAGAAAGCACAAGCCGACAAATGTGAGAATTATCGCACCATTAGTCTAACATCACATGCTTCAAAATTACTGACCAGAATAATATACAGAAGGATGGAAAGGGTAGTAGAAGAGATAGTAGGTGAAGATCAGTTTGGGTTTAGGAAAAATCGCGGTACAAGGGAAGCAATTCTGTCTTTAAGATTAATACTTGAAGGGCGGATCAAGAAAAACAAAGATACTTTTATGGCATTTGTTGATTTAGAAAAAGCTTTTGATAATGTTAGGTGGGACAAGATGTTCAAAATTTTAAAGAAGTCAGGTCTAAAGTATCGAGATAGAAGAATACTCTATAAACTATATAAGAATCAAGTGGCTATAATAAAAGTAGAGAATCACGAGAGACATGCATCAGTTAAAAAGGGTGTGAGACAAGGTTGTAGTCTATCCCCGTTAATATTCAACTTGTATGTAGAAGAAGCAATGAAGAAAGTCAAAGAAAAATTTCCATGTGGCATAAGTTTTACAGGGAGTAAAAAATCAGTATGCTACGATTTGCTGATGACATTGTCTTGTTAGCAGAGAAGGCTGAGGATATTGAGAAGTTACTGAATGGCATGAACAAAATACTGAAGGAAGATTTTGGACTGAATATAAATCAAAGCAAGACAAAAGTGATGAAATGTAGCAGAAATGATACCGATACTAGTAGATTAAATATAAAAATAGGATCGGATGCAATAGGAGAAGTAAGCTGAATTCTGTTACTTGGGAAGTAAAATTACAACCGATGGCCGAAGCAGGAATGATGTTAAAAGCAGAATAGCACTAGCAAAAAGAGCCTTCATGAAAAAGAGAAACCTTTTAGTTTCAAATATTGATCTAGGAATTAGAAAGAACTTCTTAAAAGTCTATGTGTGGAGCACAGCACTTTACGGTAGCGAAACATGGACTTTATGAATACCGGAAAGAAAGAAACTTGAAGCATTTGAAATGTGGTGCTACAGAAGAATGCTAAAAATTAGGTGGACAGACAAAGTAAGAAATGAACGAGTTTTAGAAATGATTGGTGAGAAAAGAAGTTTATGGAAGAAGCTTACAGAAAGAAGAGACAGGCTGGTAGGTCATATTTTGAGACATGCTGGATTGGTTAATTTGTTAGTGGAGGGAACAGTTGAAGCTAAGAACTGCAGGGGTAGACAGAGATTAGAATATATGAAGCAGATAATTGAGGACGTGGATTGTAAGGGGTATGTAGAAATGAAGAGGTTAGCACAGGATAGGAAGGGATGGAGGATTGCATCAAACCAGTCTAAAGACTGACGACAGCAAAAAAAAAAAAAAAAAAAAAAAAAAAGCCTTCATCAGATTTTAACTGGCACTTTAGTCATGAATAAGTGCTTTCATCTTTTCAATTTTTGTAATTAAATTTCATGTTATTTATTCTTGCTTACTTGGTTTAAGCGAGTCGTCTCAGCAGGACGTGGCTTCGACCACTGGTCCGTGTTTCCAGTTATCCGTGGTTCCTTCAATATTGAAACAAACCTAACAGTATATTACAAGAGTACCGTTTTGATCTTTCTTGGGTTTCTTTTCAGCACACTTCGTCAATGGTTGTACAAGCTTCTTTATGTTCTCATAAGAAGGTTTTCTAATTGAGAAATGAACCACGCAAACACCAATTTCTTCACCTCTTGGCCCGTGGTAAATAGGGTTTTATTAGTTTATCAGATAGGTGAATGTCTAAAGGTGTAAAGTAAAAAAACATAATGAGAATCTTCCATTACCTCAAAGTGGGGTAACTGTAGGATCTGAATGGTACAATTCAGTATTTTGTTTTATAGACCCCTGTTCAGGATACTAAAGTAGGTTGTGGTCGATTTCAAGCTAAGCATCATGATATATTGGCATACGATTTTCCACTTCATCGATGGTCATAAATCATTTCTGGAGTATCGAATGCGAAATCAGTATTGCTATTAGCAATAGGTGTGTCAATCCACTGCAGAAAATGACTGTCTCTATTGTTCTGAATAGACTGCCATGAGTTTTGGTACCTTGCATACCTTGAGGGGCCACATAAAACGGATCACTCCTGGTTTCTATTTTCTGCTAAAGATCATCTATGTTTAAGGGCTCAACAGCCACAACGAAACTGACCTGTGAAGGTAAAACCAGCACTTCTGAGAGTAGAACTGAGGAATTGTTCAGTGATTAGCTTGCAAATTGTAATGGAATAATCAAAACAAAAAAATCACTGAATTGCGGACATTAATTAAATACACATCGCTACTTCGTTAAGCTACTTTGTTTCATATGAAGTGCAAGTGTGCAGTTAGGGTTCATAGTGTTCTTCAATTTTTTAGATTAAGCGGTAGATTGTCCTTCATCTTCCACTGTGCTCTTACTTGTGCACTTTGTTTCTCTTCACATAAGAGGATGTCCATTAATCGCGTGGAAAAATCTCACCAAATCTCATTTATAGGGACCGGGCGGGGGGTGAGATTAATAAAAATCCCATATTTTTAAACAGCTTTTCTCATATTATTTTAAAGAATATAATGTAGTACATAGAATACGTCAGTATTAACGCTTAGGTATATTTAGTGGCATGAAGCAAAATACATGAATATATCACATAAATTTAATTATTTAAAAATTAAAAGTATAAGATAAATTTCACGTGATGGGTTGGGGGGGGGGGGGTTCCTATCACGTCTTAAAAAAATCTCACCAAGGGGGAGGTGGGTCTAAATTTAAGGAGAAAAAAAAACATTTGACGTATTTAATGAACGTTCTCTAAGGTACATTCCATATAGGGCCTATTGCTACGATACAGTTATAACATCTTTTTTTCCCCGACCTGGCCATCAGAAACATTTTTAGTCGAATATAATTGGTCCCGCAACAGTACTAATCATACGTGGCCGAATATTTGAAGTTATCCATTTTACTACTTACGTTGTTATTTACATAGATGACTCCTACATCTGGCTGCTGTAGATAATTTAATCCATAGTCTCTGCTCTCTTTTCATTTTAACAACACTAAATCCATTTCTAAGGCCAAACGGTTTTCTTCAGAACCTACTTTCTGAATACGCTTAGCTTAGGGAAATAATCTGACATTCGTTTGGAATGACAATCTGTATCAATAAGGGTTAGTGCCATGCAACATACCTGCTTCGTGCGTGACTTAGAATTTGTCCTTTAACTTCCTCGTCGTGTTTTAAAAAATTCTCGGCAACAAATGTTTCGTTTTTTTTTTTTTTTTTTTTTTTTTTTGTGCTAAGATTTTGATCATTTTGTAATGATAAACTTGATACCAATTAATTGTGTCATTAACTTCAGCACTAGAGAGCAAACTTTTCTGCGTACCACGTATTTACCACTGGGGATTCCTTCAGCAAAACCAAAATCGCATTTGCAGACGATTAAACAGATTACACTTCTTTTCTTTTCAACCGACGTCTGTGAAATCAGCTTTAGAAATACAGCCCATTAAAAGAAATGCACGTTATTCTTTTAATTTCTGGCGTTACTACTTTCTATCTGCATAAGAAACAAATTTCAACATGTTTTGAATCAGTCATTCACACGTAAAAATAGTAAGTGTAATTTTCATTTCTCACAGAAAGCCACGTAAATATTGAGTCATAAGAATGAGAATGCGGTGATACGATGAAATAAGATCTTGAGCGATTCCATTCATCGTCTTCTCCAAACAGTGTTTTTAAATTTCACAAAAAATCCAACAAAACAGAAGTTATCGTATTACGTTAGTTAGTTAACTTATTCATCTAAAAACGATATAGAAAAACTTACGGTATGGTGTTACTACGACTTGCGCCTGAAACAAGAAAGGAAAAAATGACATAAGTACGTAAGAAATAGTTTATAAAATTACTACCACTGTTGACTGGTTAATGAATATTTAGGGAATATTAGTTATGACGATCAGGAACTCAAATATTTATAATATGATAACTTCGTCTTGAAACAAAATAACTATCTTTTATTGAGCAGACGCCTTCCTCTTTTTATTCAAGACATTGGTTGACATTTATCAGTACAATTGTTAAATTTTTTATATTTATATTTTTAGAGCTCTATAGTGCAAAAATCATTTCACATTAATCAAACAATTGATATTATATAATTATACAAACAGACATGCAATTTTAAAAAAAAATATGTGTATCAAAAGACGGAAAGCTCAAAATGCTACTAACTTTCGTATAAAAAGAAGCTGTAGTCAAAAGAAAATTGATTATGAATGAATGAACATCTCAAAACAAATCAGTACTTTGAACAAAGAAAGAAAAATATAAACCAAACTTGCAACCACAAAATTGAGTAGAATGAAAATTAAAAACATCATTTTAAATATCAGTTGCAACACACATAGTCTGCTCCTGGCAGTTGTTTAATGCTGCACAAGAACAACTACATTTACATAAAACAATACTTGTGCAAGATAACTGAAACAATAAAATAGTTCTATGGAATTATTGTCTTAGTAGGAACGTAAATGAGCAAAAATACAGTGGAATGTCAAAGATGGCATGGAAATCTTCGAATCTGCGTATGCTAGTTTTAAACAAATCGTAAGGTAATATTAACATAAGAGAACATGTAGTGGAACATGACTATTAGTAACAGTACACACCAGTTACTTAACCCCAGTGGGCAGCAATGTAGGTAAAAGGGTTGAAGAAACACAGAGGTAATGACCTAGGTAGATAGGGCAGTATCAAATCGAAATTGTCACACGCCACAGCATGTGGCCAGCTCGTGATTGGGTCGAACGTCCTCGCCTCATCATCACTTTGGATTTCTTCAGACATTCCATCGATTCATTAGATACTTTTCTAATTATTTTTAAAATATGGCCTTCGGTGTTTGCGACCATTTAGCCAGCTTCAATTTGTTTATGTTCCAACTGCTGTATCAGGCTTTCTTTATTATATTGTGAACACTACAGTGAGGATAGCACAAGACGAACACAACAATTAATTAAAACTACCCATGCCCGAGGTCGGACTCGAACCGGCGGCCCTTGCAATGCGAAGCCAGCGTGCTAGCCCCTACACTGCCAGGGCCGGCCATTACGTAGCTAAGTTTTGGTATTGAAGTGTCGACACTGTTTCCGCTTACTCCTATTTCCTCATATCAACATTAGTTCAGTGTTTGATACAGAAATATTGAAAGTATTGGAATAGTGGAAATCCGATGCGCTTTGGGAATCCTCTGTTTTAACTAATACCGCAACATAGTACTACCAAAGGCTCTAAAATACGATTTTTTTTACCAGAGTTCTCTTTTTTGAAAAGGAAAGTGCTGCCATCAGATTTTGTTTACACATTAAATATGTTAAATATTAACAATATTTAGTACAAACTTACCACTACAACAGCCAAGGAAAGTAGCAAGATGAATGTCAAACACTTCATGGTAATTTATCAACTTGGCTCTCTCAGCTTCAAACGTGCTCCACTACTTTCAGTTACTCCTTTAATATACTATTTATTATACAGTCACCAGTTTATGAGGGATTCTTAAAATTTGTAACAAATCTCGATGTACTGTAAAAAGGTACAATTAATTTTACTAGGCATTGTTCCCGGAGCATAGCATTATAAAATGTTATTACACACAATGCTGCAAAACTTTAATTATTATGGTCTCTATTAAAAATTAAATATCAGACTGCAAACTGCATAATTCGCTGGAATGATAACAAATTTAAAACTACAATTAATCCTTAGGATATACGTGAACGTTATACTTGTAACATTTCTCCACGAAGTGTCAATGCATAAAACTGGCATTTTTAAGACTACCTTTGACATTCTTTTAAATTCTGGCAATATGATCTTTCCCCAACACCTACCTTTCCTTCAGATTGCTCCCTGCGGTTAGTAACATGTTCTAGCCCGCCTTGAACAGTTTTCCGGCCCGCGAGATTCATCACACTTTTACAAAATATGTTTGTTTTATGAAGGCCAAAGTAGTGAAAACCAATGTATTAAAAAAAAAAACATTATTTGTGCATCCATATATTCCAAAATTAACTGTCTAAATTATGAGTATAATAATTACATATAAGAATAATAGTAAACACTATAATAATAATAAATAATCATGTTTCAATTTTTCACACAAAAAAATCTCTATAGTGGGTATAAATCTAATACGAGGATATAAGATTTTATATGCGGTCCGCAGAGTTATGATGTTTTTCCAAAGTGGCCCACGAGATCATTTGGGTTGGCCACCCCTGTTCCAGAGTCTTCTCCTCAAGAGATACCCTCACCCAGGCAGTGGGCAACATTCCAAATCGCCGCATTCGGGAGGACGCCTGTTCGAATCCTCGTCCCGGCATCCAGATTTGGGTTTTTCATAGTTTTCCCAAATCACTCCAGGCGAATGCCGGGATGTTTCCTTCAAAACAGGCCATGGCTGAATTCCTTCCCGTTCCTTGTCCCCAGTCCCTCGCGCCTCTAATGACCTCGACGCTGACGTCGACGAGGCGTAAAGCCATAAGTAAAAAAAAAAAAAAATCCAAATTGCCAACTGGTTTCCCTTGAGGTTACACTACCACGCAACAACTGATTGTGGCAGTAGAAACTGGTACGACGGCCCTTAATGAAAAGGTTTGTTCTAGTTTTGTGCAGCTAAGATATAAGCCAGACCGTTGATGCCGTCAACAATAATATCCTACGAAGTGGGGCCATACACAAAACTAATGTCGAGCCGAGCCTTTAGGGAGCGTCCATAAACTACGTGGATTGGTCTAGGGTGGGGGGCGGGGTTGGCTGGAAAGCTACGCTGGGCTACGTGGGGAAAGGGGGGGATTCCGAGTCAGGCCATGTAGCTTTTCGCTCACATTATTTGTCACAGTTAAAATGAGATACAGAATACACAACAGCACGTAAATTATTATTTCCCCCATTTTGTTAATGTAATTTACGATAGTCTGACAAGAGAAAACAGTACAAAATGTCTTCTGGAATCAATAGGGAGAAAGGGTACGTGCTACGTGGAAAGGGGGGGGGGGGGGTTGTAGAGACAAAAGCCACGTCGGGCTACGTAAGGGAGAGGGGGGACGGGGGAGGGGGTGACGGGGGGTTCACAGGAGGCCAAAATGGAGCTACTTGGTTTATGGACACTCCATTAGCGTCAGGTTAGACTAGGCGTTCTTTCTATAAAAGGATACCCGTGCAGATGTTCCACGTGGTTCGCAATGAGGCCTCTGTTGTATTCTGTCTACACAATCGAGTTGTCAGAACCAAACTTGCCTGTGCGCAGACAACACAGCATTCTTCACATCAATCTTTAGCTGAGCAATTGCAGCTCAGTAGGAAACCCTGCAATATACCAAAGCGTGGGGTAGACCTTGGCAGGTACCTATCAACTCTGCCGAAACACAGGCTATCATCCTGACGCGACGCTCAGGGTGGCGTGTGGAGGAAATGGTAGATTCACAGCTGCAGCTGGAAAGTAAGACAATATTCTAAACACATTACCTCGGTTTCTCTTGATAGCAAGTTGAATTGGCCTCATCACACTGGGGACATCAAGGAATGAGTCAGCGCACGATCATGCCCTCAAGCTTTACTGCGCGCTTATCATGCCGGTAATAGGATAGGCTTGCCCCATGTGTGAACACGCAGCCCAAGGAAATATGTAGATGGCCGAACATTTCTGGCTGCTATCCGAGAAGTTCTACGAAACTGCACATCGCTCCGACATCCTACTGGTCCAGTCACCTAGGCCAACACGAATCAGACGGCGCAGAACCAAGAAACCAGTCGTGCTTTTTTTTGTTTCTGGCTTTACGCCTCGTCGACGTCGAAGTCATTAGAGGCGGAAAAGGACTAAGGTCAAGGAATGGATAGGATTTCGGCCATAGTCTTTTGAAGAAACCATCCCGGCATTCGCATGGAATATCTTCTAGAAGCTATGGAAACCCCAAATCTGGATGGCCGAAAAGAGATTAGAACCCGCATCCTTCCGAATGTGACGCCAGAGTGTTACGGCTAACCCACTTCGCTCGGTTTACACCAGTGGTTCCCAATTAGTGGTACGCGTACCTCAGAGGTACGTGAGGTTACTTCAAGGGGTACGCACGGTAATCTCTTGGCTAAGGTAAACAGTACGATAACTTAAAAATTACACAAATATTACTATTGCCAAAATGAATTTTAAGTCAGTAAAACTGTGTGTCAGTACCGGATTAACCACGTAGCAGGAGGTAGCACTCCCAGGAGGGGGCCTTTTCTTCACATTTGCTACGGGCCCCGCGCTATCTTAATCCGGCCTTGCTGTGTGTGTATGTGTGTGTGTGTGTGTGTATATGTGTGTGTGTGAGTGTGTAGTCCTGGTACTGTAATGCTGTGGTTGTACGAAGTATTCGACTACGATAAACGCATTTATTTATTTATCATTTCAGCTATAAGGGGTATGCGAGATTGGCCTCTTTCTTGAAGTGGAACTCGGGAAAAGCTAATTGGTAATCTCTGGTTTACACAATTTTTTTTTATTTATTTATTTATTTATTTGGCCTTTGGTCCTGACGACCATATGGCCAGCATCAAATATATACAGTTGTTCTACATACTTATCTATGATATATGTTTATATGTTATTTTCTGTACATCTTTTTACATTACAGTTGTTCTACATAGTTATCCATGATATATGCTTAAATGTTATTTTCTGTACATCTTATTACATTACAGGTCTCTTTGTGTTGCATTTAACTTTTGAAATTGGAACATGTCAACTAGTTTTATCATACTCAAACTTTGTTTCCACAGTTTTGTTCTAGGTAAATGGTATTCTTAGATAATTTAACGTACAATCTTGAACAGGAGGGAAATTTATAAAGTGAACATAGTTAAATGTGGAATCCTCCTCAACTACAATTTTTGTTTTTAATTATATAATTAAAATAAAATAAAATATTTGTTTTAGCGTAAAACTGTTGTAAAAGGGTGTCTTAGTTGATAACTATTTTACATATCAGAGTGATTCTTAAATAAATTATTATATAAGTTTACAAAAGAATTGCTTTTTAAAATGAACTCAATTAAAATTATTTTGCTCCTATCTTACAGCTTGTATTTAGAACAGTTATTTCTTTAAACAATTTGTAGGTGAGAATCTTAGTGAGTAACTATTACATTCGTAATTTTCCCTATTAATACTTCTTATTTTGCATTAACCTTCCTTAGTTGATGCTTTGTGATATATTTTAACAATCAAAAGCTAATATTGGCTTCACTTAAGTATCGGGCTATTGCCCGATAAACATCCTGTCTCTCAGTCCTCAGCAAATCAGTTACCGAAGTGGGCAGAGGTATCTTAAGCTTAACAAGATTTTTGTATAGATTGTTTTGATGTACCCAATAGCGGACGCATGCGAGGATGATGTGGTTAATGTCGGCGACCTCTTCTTGTTCTTCCGGGCAGAATGGGGAATGTAAAATTCCGATTTTGTATAGATGGCTAGGGTAGCACCCGTGACCCAATCTCATACGTATGATTGACGTTTTGTGTCTTTTTCCCAATTTGGAGGATACGTACCAGGCTGTGAGTGGGATGTGGGGTTGTATTTGAGAGTAGTATCTTCCTCTGTAGGATTGTGTGATAGCCCATGATTCTGACCAGGCGCGGAAGGACTCTTTCTTGATAATTGGTGTGAGGTCTGTATGAGGAAGCTGGATGAGCTGAGTCTCCCCGTCTACTGTACTTTCCTTAGCTAACTGGTCGACTGTTTCATTGTGTTGAATGCGTGCGTGTCCCTTTATCCATAGTAAGTAGATCTCTTTCTTTTCTGTGGAGGCTAAATACATCAAGTTTAGTATTTCTGTTAATACCTTGTTCAGGCCAATCTGCCGTTTGGGGTTTTCCAGTTTTTGAGCCACACTTTTGGAGTCCGATAGGATAAGAATTTTATCATAACGTTCAGTACCGTGTTTTATGGCCTCTCTAATTGCTATTGCCTCTGCTGTATATGTAGTTGTTTCACATGGGAGGCGAAACTTCTTTGACTCATGTGAGGATGGGCAGAAATAGGCGCAGCCAACTCCATCTGAGGTTTTAGGAACCATCCGTATAGATTTGTATAAAATCCGGCCAAGTTAGACTTATAAAACTATCCGTCATTGAACTTGCAGAGTCACTTCTTATAATCCAATCTGGTAAATAATATATATTTGGTTTGAATCTGAAGAGATTATAATGAAATGAAAAGATAGGTAATAGGTCATTTTGAATTATTAACGGTATCAGATGATTAATTTTGGTAAGACTTTGCACTAACATGGGCTTTCTGAGACTGGTGAGGATACCTCTTCTGTCCAATGTTTTTGAGTATTCGATGACCTTCTGAATCACAGGATGATTTGTTATGGACGCACGTCTCATTAAATATAGTTTGGATAGGAGCTGGCGGCGTATGTCTAGAGGCATTTCCCTCGCTTCAACTAGCAAGGCATTTGTTGGGGTGGATTTCATAACACCCAAGCATAATCTGATAGCTCTATGTTGTACTGTGTCCAATTTACTTAAGGTATACTTAGGAGCATTTCCAAAAAAGGAGCTTCCATAATCTAAGATGGGTCGAATTATTGCTCTATATAAGTTGAGGAGGATGACTGGATCGGCTCCCCACCAGATGCGTGTAACGGATCTTAGAACATTAAAGTGGCGTTCCGTTTTGGCTATAATGTGGTCTATATGGCCTTTCCAAGTGAGTTTACTGTCCAAATATAAACCTAGATGTCTGACCGAAGCTCGAACCGGGAAGATATATGGGCCCAAGTGTATCTCTGTCTCTCGGAATATGTTTTGTTTACGGGAGAAGATCACAACTGATGATTTCGATGGTGATACAGATAATCCTAGTTGTAGTAACCACTCGTGCAGTTTCTTTGCTGCTTCATTCAATCTCCAGAAATTAATCCCCTGGGAGGGAGACCAAGTGTATATGCACACGTCATCTGCGAATTGCAGCACCTTTATTGATGGGTTAAATAAGTTTTCTAAATCAGCTGTAAAGATGGTGAACAGGATGGGGCTAAGGATTGCTCCTTGAGGTAATCCCTCTGAGACGACGCGTGGTCCATAAAGAGAGTTGTCTTGATGACGAACGTAGACAGTTCTGCAATGGAGAAGATTGTAAATTCCACGTATGTATCTTTCCGGGAGACGTAGTTTCCTGAGCTTCTCTATTAGAATTGGGATAGGGACGTTATCGTATGCTCCCTTTATATCCAGGAATAAGGCTGTCAAGTATCCTTTGTTGATGTAGGACTGTTCTATGTCTAGGGTAAGGATACTAAGATTGTCATTTGTGCTCCTACCCTTTCGAAATCCATACTGTGTCTTTGGCAGCATACAATGGTGTTCTAGCCACCATTCCAGTCTCGTTTTTATAATCCGTTCGAAAGTTTTAGCTATACAAGAAGAAAGAGCTACTGGGCGGTATGAATTGGCATTATTTCTATCTTTTCCAGGCTTCAACACAGGAATGATGATTTGAGTTGTCCAGTCCTTCGGAATTTCGCTTTTGTCCCAGATGTTCGTAAACAGCTTTAGTAGGATAACTTTGGCACAGTGTGGGAGATGGTGAAGCATCGAATAATGAATATTATCTATGCCGGGAGCTGTGTTAGATCCGGTTTTCAGGGCCAATTCCAGTTCATTGAGCGTGAACGCATCATCCAAAATGTTTTGTCCGTGGTCTTCCTTGACGTGATTTGGAAGGATTAGTGGTCCGAGTGATACCGACGGTGGAGCTATTTTATGTGCAAATTCTTCTACCCAATTTGCTGGTGATTTAATTCCCGCAGGTTGTTTCCTAAGTCCGTTAATCATGTGCCATACTGTGGTCATAGAAGTATTGCTGTTTAAGTTGTTACAGAATTCTCTCCAGCACATTTTTTTTCTTTCTTTCAGGAACCTTTTAGTTTCGGCGTCTATCTTCTTGTATTTTAAGTAGTTTTCCCATGAGGCTTCCTGTTTGTATCTTGTAAAGGCTAGCTTCCTTTTAGCTATCGATCTGGAGCAGTCTTGGTTCCACCATGGTGACGGAATGCTTTTTGTCATTTTTACTGGTTTGCGCCGGGGGATCGATCTTTCTGCCGCTTCGTTTATAACGTTTAAGAATTCCTGGTATTGGAGGCTGGTAGTATTGGCGGTAGAAACCCTTTTAATGCTTCCTTCAATTAACTGACTGTATTTAACTCAATTTGCTTTCTGTATGTTCCATTTGGTAGTGGGGTTCCTGTTCTGAAGAACTTCCAGCTTTTTAGTTGTTATTATAATGGGGAAGTGATCCGACCCCCAGGACTGTCGCAGATTTTCCCATTGGAGTTCGGTGGCCAGTAAGGGGGAGCATACTGTTAAGTCTATTGCGGATTTCCGTTGGCCAGGCTTAGGGATCAAAGTTGGAGAACCGTCGTTAAGTATAAACAAGTTGAACTCTTCTATGATCTCTAATAAGGCTTCCCCAAATGCATCATTCAATTCACACCCCCATGACGTGTGGTGTGGATTAAAATCTCCGCATATTAAAAAGGGTTCTTCTATTTGTTGGAGGAGTGCATGCCATTCACATATTCTGATTTTTGTTTTAGGTGGGCAGTATACTGAAATAATAGTTAATTTTTTGTTGTGACTTCGTATAGTGGCTGCAATGGCTTGAAATGATTCTATGTGAGTATGATCGATGTGAATTGGAGAGAATGGAATATCATCGTGTATTAGAATCGCTACTCCACCTTTACCATCTACTCTATCTTTTCTTAGTAAGTTGAAGCCTTTGAAGGAAAGGACTGTTTCTGTATTAAGCCATGTTTCTGATATCGTTGCGACAGTAATATTGTTTTCGCTTAATTCCCGTTGTAGCGATTCCCTGTTTGCACGGAGTGACCGGGCGTTCCATTGCAATATCTTGATTTCCGACTTCTTGTCAGAGGGTGTTTGCGCGAGAGCTGCTTCGTTGATACTGACTGAGAGTGATTTGCGCTGATGATTTAAGGGCTCAATCTGTTTGTTATCCATTGATTGAAGATTTATGTTCCGGTGTTTATTAATAATTCTTGCAACTGATTGCTGATGAAGATCGGATCGATCGTGCCCCCTGATTTAACCACTTCAAGAATGGCGGTAATGAAGGTCATGAGGTATTCAACTAGTGAAGAGGATTTGCTAACTGATGTTGTAGTATCTGAATGCTCTAGAGTATGGGATGGATCTGCGGGAGGTGTTGTGTTTATAGGCTCCCGGTGGGTGTTGAATATTGGTCTAGCCGGGCCGTTGCTTCTCCAGTAGAGATGGTTGGGAATTGTTATTTTATTTGCCATTTTTCTAGGTGGAGCCGAGTTAGTATTTGGTCTGCTGAGCAAGGTTGTTTGAAGTGCGTCATTATGCCTTCTGATTTGGTATGCTTGACTTGAGGTAACCTCATAGGCTGCAGATGAAGAAAAGGGAAGAGTTGGCGGGATTGCTTGTATGTTTGCCAGGGGGGTTCCACTATTGTCTAATTTAATAGGTGGAAATTGGCTGTAGTTTTCTATATCTGGCACTACAGTAGGGTTAAGATGATATTTTCCTTGTTCATATATATTAGCGACTTGTGCATATGATCTATTTTTAAGAGCAGATTCCGCTTCCCTTAGCGATATGTTGTTGCGGGTTGCAATTTCCTGAATGTTTTTCCGCCTATTGTACTCTGGGCACCTTCGATCCGTAACGTAGTGAGCTCCCCCGCACTGGATACATGTAATAGATTGAATTGTACATTGGCTGTCAGGGTGTGCCCCACCACACTTGATACAACGAGCTTGTCCACGACATTGTTTTTTAAGATGTCCATATCTATAACATTGATAGCAAATTTTTACTGACGGGAAAAATGGTGTTACTTCGCATCTAGTCCCGTGAATATTTATATAATGTGGGATGGACTGGCTGTCAAATGTTAGAACACATGTTTGAAGATTGATTACTAGTTTTTCATTATTTTGTATTACTGTTTTGTTCATTCTTCTTGCACTAACTACCTTTGCCGGTGATTGAATTTCCGCTAGTAACTCCTCCATCGTGATACTCTGGTGGACTCCTCTTATCACCCCCTGTTTATATACTAAATGAGCGGGGATATATATTTCTAAGTCTTTGGATATTTTCCCTGAGGATCTAACAATATTGTTGGCAGCATTTGCGTCACCTACTTCAACCTTTAGTCTATTCCTACCACTGTAGCTAATATTTAAGATTTTTCCTTTAGTTTCCGGGATTGACGAGTGGAGAATTTTCCCTATAGACATTGGGTGTAGTTTTCCTATATTGTTATCCCTGCTCTCAATAAATATAATGAATGGACCAGTGTCCGACCCTCTATAAAACCGCTGGGGTCTGTTGTTCTCGGGTTGGGTCTGTTTATTACTTGACTTTTCATTTTGAACCAATTGTTCCCGTCCTAGCTCTGAGTTTTTCTCTATTTGGGGGGGTTCGTAGCATACACTAGCACTAGCAATTTTCTTTTTCTCTGCCATAACATTTGCATTTGATTCTATAGGACGCTTTCTAGTATACACACGTTCTACATCATCAATTTCCGGTTCCAAGTTATATTCCATATTCACCTCCGCTTCATCACTTCCACTTATAGTACTCACAGCTTGAACTAATGCTGCTCCAACTGCTGCTACACCTGCTGATGCTTCTGCGGCCGTCGGGGACGAAGACGCTCCTCCGCCTTCTCCGTAGTGGCCGCCAAACATCCTCGCCCAGCAGGGGGAGGACCTCGGGTGGTTGTTGAGTTCTCGCTGCACAGGCTGCGCTTGTGGATACAGCTAGTTTTCGATGCACTTATAAAAATTTATTCCAGCACTGAGTGTTGAACTTCGCTGTAAACAGGAAGACACAAGTTCACGTTCACTGCTCCGAGCTACCCGGAAGTTATCGCTTCGGTGACTAGCGAACGACTGCTACACAATTTACTTTTTCCACGTTATGAAGCTTGCATTTGTTGTTGGCGGTCACAACGTCAGTTTTTATGGCAAATATACTATTATCTTGTTCTGAGTCCTTACGTGATACGTATTGCAACCTTTGCAACGATTTTTACTTGTTCCAGAAACCCGTTTCGTTGATTCAAACGATACTTCATGACGTTTGCATCTACTAGATTTTAAAATATAACAGAAAACTCCCGTACCATATTATATTTACAATCGCCAATTTTTACTATTTTATTTTATGGCTTTAGCCAAAGGCTAATACAGCCAATAACCTCATACAATATATTCGAAAGAATTTTACATTACAGCTTTAGTACATTTAACAATGAGGTGCCGACCCCGGCAGCGTAGCGGTAGCGTGCTTGCTTCTCGTTGCAGGGGTCGACGGTTTGAGTCTGGCCTAGGGCATGGGTGGTTTTTATTAAATGTTGTGTTCGTCTTGTGTCGTCCTTTCACCTTGGAAAAAATAACCATACTTATAAGAAATCTGTACATTGTAAGAGAAACAAACACATTGAGCTGGCTAAATGGCTAACATGGCCGAATGCCATATTTAAAAAAAAAAAAAAAAAAAAAAAACGTACAGGGAAATTATCTTGACCGATTTCTTGCTCGGAACTGAGAGAGATTTCATCAGAGGAGTTATATCAGTTATATTCAGACCATCTTATAGCAGTTGTTGTCTTACTGATTGATGTTGCCTGCAGCTCAGCATGAAGTGATAAATATGCTCGACAGAATCACACGATGGGCACAACGCACAATTTTATCACAAACGCAATATTTAGTACCCTTTCCGGACAGTTATAATTTGAATACTGCACGTCCTGCCTGATACATAAAAATGGCTCATAAGTAGATCTTCATCTCTGGTACCTTGTGACAGCTTTCTTTCGCACAGACCACTGACAAACACCTGCAGGATAATCGAGGAACATCCTTAGCTGCAATTTTATATCAACACAGCTCTTCTTAGTAGTTGCGTAACTAACATGAGCCATTACAGCACTCTATTGGTGAGTCACCAGTTAACATTTGCAGTTATTGATATTTCAGCTCACTCAGGTATGAATAAATAACCAACTAGAATTTGGGTGGAATGATATAACTGTAATAAAGACACTAGCCTTGTCGCGGGTATTTATTTTGAAGCATAGATTTATTAGCCTTAAGAATACAGTTACCTTTCGGAGCCAGGCCAACGGCCTAAACATTCATTCCTTGTTCACGAGAGAGACAACTACCTAGCATGTGATAGACACGTCCAAACGGCATGATACCCAGCTAATGAGGCGCTTGTTTGCTGTAGAGACGCCTGCCCAGTCCGCGATGTAAAGTTACGCAGGGCAGACCCGCTATAAACCAAAAGTTTGGTAAATTTTCCGTTCTGCCCTCCGCTGGCTCCGGAAGCAATTGCTACCACTTCCGATCTGATGATCCACTACTTCACTATCATAAAAACCTGCGATTTATGTACCTATCGTTGTAATGAATGCCATGCAACAGTTTTCTGCAATAAATCCAGTTAACCACAAATCTCTAGACCAGTGTTTCCCAACGTGGGGCCCAAGCCCCACAGGGGGGCAATTTGGTTTTTTTAGGGGGGCAATTTAGAAATTGACTGGATACGACTTTACCGCTTTCTCTACGGGTTATTTAAATGCAATGTTAGATATAGGTACAGAATATAGCAAAAAAGCAAACTCTTAATAATTATTAGGTATAGTTTCGTTTGATGTTAGCAAAATAATTTTTTTATTAAAAATTATGTATGGGGGGCAAAAAAAAAAAATGTTAAAAGTGGGACATGACCCAAAAAAGGTTGGGAAACACTGCTCTAGACCATTCCAAGGAGCACCTACGTACTCATTCCAAGTAACGCTAAGTATCTGTTTGTCTTTTATCCCAGCCAGGTACTTTCAGATGCCGACCGGAAACTTCAACCTCAGCCGACAGTTAGGAGGGGCCCACAATTTGGGGTAAGTGTTGCAGCTCTCTCGGGCAACACTCTACAGCGAAACTTATCAATCGTCATGCACCACAGTCGAAATCTAGCGGCGTGATATACGTACCAATCACGAAGCACAAAGTATGGTATCCGCGTGCAATCGCAGTAGAATAAAAAACTGTGGGGTCCTGTTTTACTGTAAGGTAATCCGCCTGTGTTAGTGAAATTAATCTACCGAGAAAGAAATTGGGTCGTTATGTTTCCTACGGCAAGGAATCAGCAGCCGTACCGGAATAGCTGTTGTGTTGGACTTCGGGAATAGCGCTACTCTTGGGCTGCTTGCTGGTTGCTGTTACCCCCTCCATTACTGGGATGAGCGTCCACAATGCACCCCGGCGCGGCGGTTCCACCTCATCAGCCAGAGTACAGGCCACGACTCTCAGCCAGTAGCACGACCTCAAGGGACGACTGCTTGAGCCACGGTCCCTATACTACTACGTGCTTCACTCGCTGCTTACAGCATTCAGTAGCACCCGTAGCCGAGATGTGATAGCAAGAAGGAGATGCTGTCATCTTGACACTGTGCGGAATAAAGCATTTCCATATCAATATATCATCATTACTGTTATTAATGTCATTTTACGCAAAATTGCGAAGAATTGACTATCAATAATAAAAGGATAAACATGGTCATTGTGTCCGTAACGCTGTGACGTCACGCTCCAGGCCTTGGCTGCCAAAGTATCAACGGCCAGAAATGCTACGTTAATCGAAGTTATGCGCGTTACTTAATAATGGCTTTATTTAGTTAAGCTACAGCGGGGAACTGGTTGCCAGGATAATGAAAGAAAATTAGATGTTTCGTTTAAATTAACATACAGCAGTAATAATTAGTAGCTATTGTTTATTTATATTCTTTTGATGTAAATGTTTTCGTTACATTTACTAATCACTGTTACAGGAAGCTAAGAAATATGGGATTGCATTTATATTGCGATGCTGTGAATGTAATAATGCGTGTTTTATGTAAACTTCCAATTTATGCAGAAATTTTAGCACTCGTCATTACAGCAGAGGAAGGAGTTATTAAGTTTTTAAAATATAATTTAAGTAGCATTCATGAGAGCCATGTTACTGAAGTCTATTTACTTCGTTTGAAAGGAAGTAGTCCCTCATTGATCGCAATCTATGCGGCCTAGACCACGATTAAAACTTACATTATGCGGCATAACGTAATTTGTTAATTAATTTTGAATTTTCTTTGCTTTCACTGATGCCATATTGCTTAGGTCATTATTTGAGTTCCTCGCATTCTAGAGGACGGCGGTTCGAATCCCCGTCCTGGCATCCAGATTTGGGATTTCCATGGTTTCCCAAATCACTCCAGGCAAATGCCGGGATGCTTCCTTCAAAAGGACATGGCCGTATTCCTTCCCGTTCCTTGCCCCCCCCCCATCCTTTCCCGTCTCTAAAGACCTCGCTGTTAGAGAGACGTTAAGCAGATTTAAAAAAAAATAATAATAATAAAAAAATAAAATGCTAGTTGGACCCGGATAAGAACTGATACTTTCTTCTACATCTTAAGGCACCAGGAACTGCATTCAACGTTATTTGATAACAATTCTATTTAGTTGTGCACCTGCGAACAAATGACTTGCCACTTGATTCCTTTCAAACCGTCGTATTTTTACGGGCTTAGAGGCAGGTTTATTTAATTATTTACTTAACAATTGGCATTACACCATACCAATCATTTGCCTATCTAACGCAAATCCTTACGCTGCATGGTCCGGTGGCCTTTGTTTCAAGACTTGGATTATCCAATTTCAATGCCAGCTGAGAAAGTGGTAATTTGTAAATAGATGTTATGTCCTAAAAGTTTTTGTTAGTAGTTAAGCTACAGATAACCTGTTAGAATCCGTACATCAAGTTTGTGGAATTAAGTTAAATATTTCTACCCGAATCTCCCCGTTCGACTCCCGCACCACGCAAAATTGAAAAATTATGTATTTTTTCCTGTAATCCTGTCTTGTAATAAGACTGCTGGTTTACAGTAAAACCAGAAGCTAAGGTAATACACACGAAACAAGTTTTAACTGTAAGTTAGGCTTGATTGATAACAATAGAGTTCAGGCATGTACTTAACATAATTCTAAAGTAATAAGAATGTGACATATCGTAGATATTTTGCGTTTTTTTTGGGGGGGGGGTCTTTCAGCAATTTATTAGTATCCTGGATACCACCGTTATAATTTTTACTTAGTGTCAATGTGTCTTTTACCTTCAGTTTACAATTTTAAGTTTCACTGAAAGGAAAGTGCTCCAACCCACCAATCTCGCGGTTTCCTGCAAACGGGCGAAATAAATGGAGCTGTGTTCTCATACACACAATTATTAAGGCAAGGAGGCATAATATATCATACATGGACAACACGTATATATTCAACAGCATCCAGAAGCTGAGAAGGGCACGAGCACGAGCACAAGAAGGTGGCTTTGTATAACCGAGCGGGGTGGTGTAACGGTTAGCGTTCTCGCCTCGCATTCGGGAGGACGTTGGTTCGAATCCCCGTCCGGGCATCCAGATTTGGGTTTTCCATGGTTTCCCAAATCACTCCAGGCAAATGCCGGGATGCTTCCTTCAAAAGTCCATGGCTGAATTCCTTCCCATTCCTTGCCCCAATCCTTGCCCCCATCCTTTCCCGTCTCTAAAGACCTCGCTGTTAAGAAACGTACAGCAGTTAAAAAAAAAAAAAAAGGCTTTGTATACCTCCCTGACCTTGTGGTCCATTGGCTCCTGAGACGAGATAATGTTTGCCAGTACAGCGCTTACTCTTTCGCACGTGGTAAATGCATGTCCTTTGGCACCATGTCATAGCCGGAATGTCGTCTAGGTGCGTCTTCAAGGATTCATCAGGCAACATTGCTCAGTTCAAAATAGGCAATATTTCACTGACATCATTAATATTGAGAAAGTAATGTCTCAAAGTAACTTTCTTAGCCTTAGCCTCTATAACTGGCAACCAAGCAACTGGTACAGTAGAACTACAATTATCCGAACTCCGACTATCCGAACTCCGACTACCCGAACTGCGTCTATCCGAACTGCGTCTATCCGAACTGCGACTATCCGAACTCCGACTATCCGAACTGCGACTATCCGAACTGCGACTATCCGAACTGCGACTATCCGAACTCCGACTATCCGAACTGCGACTATCCGAACTCCGACTATCCGAACTGCGACTATCCGAACTCCGACTATCCGAACTGCGACTATCCGAACTGCGACTATCCGAACTGCGACTATCCGAACTGCGACTATCCGAACTGCGACTATCCGAACTCCGACTATCCGAACTGCGACTATCCGAACTCCGACTATCCGAACTCCGACTATCCGAACTGCGACTACCCGAAATCCGACTATCCGAACTGCGACTATCCGAACTGCGACTATCCGAACTCCGACTATCCGAACTGCGACTATCCGAACTGCGACTACCCGAACTCCGACTATCCGAACTGCGACTATCCGAACTCCGACTATCCGAACTGCGACTATCCGAACTGCGACTATCCGAACTCCGACTATCCGAACTGCGACTATCCGAAATCCGACTATCCGAACTGCGACTATCCGAACTCCGACTATCCGAACTCCGACTATCCGAAATCCGACTATCCGAAATCCGACTATCCGAACTGCGACTATCCGAACTGCGACTATCCGAACTCCGACTATCCGAACTGCGACTATCCGAACTGCGACTATCCGAACTCCGACTATCCGAACTCCGACTATCCGAACTCCGACTATCCGAACTCCGACTATCCGAACTGCGACTATCCGAACTCCGACTATCCGAATAGCTGAATATCAAAATCGCTTTTTTAATTAAGACATGGTGGCGGTAGCTTGGAGCTTGGTTAAGTCAGTCACAGTAAGAAGTGCGTGGAACAAGTTGAAAGGCATACCAACTGAAGAAGAGAAGGAAAAGGAGAAAACTGAAAAAGAAGCTCAAGAAAAGGAAATGGAAGAGACAGGAGAAGATGGGGTCAAGGAAAGCTTCACACAATGGGCAGGACTTACCTATTCATTTGGCTCGCCTGCGTCAAGAAGTTAACAGCGGGAGTTAGGTCGTTGTTCTTGATAGGGTCGGTGACTTCATTATGTATGGAGGGAGAAACAGACGCCATGTTTTGGTGCGTAAAGAAACGATTGAAAGGCATGAACTGAGCGAGAGTTTATAATGTACAAATAAGAACTAGGTTCCAAATAACTGCAGCAAATGTGATTTTTTTCTCTCTGTTTTCTGGTCTCGGCGGGTCTTGGAGAGACGTCGACGAGGGAGTCGAGTGGTGACTGGAACCGCTGGAGATTGAGGCGGAGCTGCCGGTGAGGCATTGACGCCTTCCCCAGGTGATATACCTGGTAAGTACTGTAGAGTACTTGTGGCCGTAGTGAGTGTGTTGGCCACGACTCCAGAGTGCCTGGTGTTGTTTGTCTGTGGTGCCGACACGTACAGTGTGTCGTCGTATCGGCGTGAAACGTTGACGGCTTGAAGTGTTATATTTGCGTTCCTGACGCGTACAGTGCGGCTACATTTCTACGTCGCACAATAATAGTGCAGCGACTTGATCGGTCTACAGTGCGAGGTGCCATTGTGGACTATCTGTGATGTCAACATCGCTATTCTAGCAGCAGTGAAGTGATCGTTGCATCAAATGGTAATATACGACATGTAATATTTCGATTGCACTGTCTCAATTTCGGTCAAACTGAACATGCCCTGTCAGGTCACCCTGAGCAGATAAGAACTATTCTATGTAGCTCTACCCTTTGTTTTTATCATAATACTTCCAACTATGTGCCTATCTTAACTTATGCTGCTGAAACGTGGACAATGAAAAAGCTGGACATCAGCAGAGTACAAGCAAGTGAAATGAAGTTTTTAAGAGGTAGAATGGGAGTCATTAAAATGGACAGAATAAAGAGTGATTAGACGCACCATGAAAGAGGAACCCCTACAGGAAAGGGTAGAGAGGACCAGACTGAGATGGTATGGGCATATCAAGAGAATGGGGGCTCAGAGAATCCCGAGAAAGATCCATGAAATTAATATGGAAGGTAAACGACCCAGAGGAAGACCAAGAGATGGATGGCTGAAAGGAGTGGAGGAGGGTGTACGAAAGAGAGGAGAGGACTGGAACAAGGTGGTGACAGAGAGGTGGTGGGAAGAAAGAAGGAAATGGAGAGGCTTGTGCATAATGCAGACCCAGTCAGAGGCCGGAAAATGTTGAGGATGATGATGATGACTTCTGAGCTTTGGCTGAGTGCCGCCCGAATTGTTATTATTTGCAAGTCTTATGAACTTTTTCAGATTTTGTGTTTTGTTATGATACGTAATTTTTCATATGACAAGTGTAAATAAATGTTAAATTGTGAAATACGAAAATTAAATGTTTTTCAATGTAAAAATTGAAGCTATCCCATCACAAAATAATTCACAGAAAAATTAATAGCTAATAATCAATCATTTCTCAGAGCAGTATATTTTTCATCGTTTTTTATTGATTATTTGAACGTACACTTCTTTTCTGGCCAAATATACCTGTTCCGGTACTATTCAGAAGCTGAAGCATAATTTTATAGAAGGACCATCTGTTAAAATTACGCGTTATTTTATAATATACTTAGCGTTGCGTTTTGCAGTGTTGTCAGATGAGTAAATGAAGATTGGTTCAATCTACGGATTGCTTTGATTCATACACATCTCGTTATGTTTGTCTGACTCTATAGGAGTGCTGGAATATTCACAACTCTCACGTTCCCACCAGAAATCATATACGGTACGACAATCGGTTGCTGGGGAGTAGGAAGAAAGCCACTCAAGGACAGATGAACGGAGACCAGACTGGAGTCAATAGCCTTGGCGTCCCACGCAGCAAGTCTCGGCGCTGCCTTATTCAGCCGGTGACGACACTGCCTCAACCTGGACCGCAGTGCTGGATCCTTGACGATGGACTACAACTGTCCGCCCGGCCACGGCACACCAGTACAGACACTATCGACATATCATATATATTATTTCTAAAAGGTGTTTTTTTGTGACGAGCCTGTTATCTTCCTTTATAGATAACCGAAATCGATAAATGAGGAACCATTTCAAAGATTAAGGTCTCCGCTTTGGTAACATTATTTTGGTAACAATTTTTTTGGAATTCGGCCCTTAAAGTGAAAAAGCTTTAACTATCAATTTCACGTGTATGAGACAGTTCAAAGTCGAGATGCTTCTGTGGCGTCCATACGAATTGATCTGGCTACCACTAGATAGCAGCACTACATATCGATACTATGTGTGTTTTGTTCAGCTTTGTTGTATTTCTGTGATGTCTTTGAATTTCGGTTTCCGGAAAAAGTTTGTTTCAGCTGTTTACGTCAAAGTAGAGGACTGCAGGTGAAATCAGAAACATATTGATACAAGTGAGGCGGTTATTCTTTCAATTTACTAAGAATCACCAACATCCAATCATTGCATTTTATTGACTACATTTTTTTATGGTCTACTGGTTTATGATGAATTGTCGAAAAAGCCTCCATCAGCTTGGGACACTGTCTTGAGGAATATAATCCATTGAATATGTCAGCCGTGGATTATACAAATGTGATGGCAAATGTAAGATGTTTTCCGCAGTGGAGACATGGAGACATCATGCGGTATAAATTATTATCCGAAAACCGTTGGTTAGCCGATCTGGCAACGATCTTCTTGTGGACATACATCAAAACAGACGTTCAGACCAATTTTAACAGAAAACTATGGTTCTGCACTATTCGTACTTAGCGAATATACGAAGTATCAATGATCCACAAAAATTTTGATGATACAACAATCCTTCTGCAATTTAAAATGTTAATTTTAAGTATGATTTTCTTTTAAAGGTATTCAGTATTATTTTTTCCAGTAAAGAATATGTTGACGACAACGCCGAAAGATGATTTTGCAGTTACTTTCATAGCTACTGAGCAATCATTGGCCAGCAGTGATGAATTACTGAGGTCGTGTACCAGTCAACTCAAAATTGAAGCAAAACATCCAATCCCTGAAGTCCATTATGCACCAACATAGTCAAATAAACTTACTGTATTGCATATAACTGCAAAAAGCTGCTAACAAAGTGTTGTTTGATAAAAACTCGTGTGTTGTACTTCCATTGAAACCATTTATCGGTTTGTGGTGGGTTAAAAAGAGAGTGATGAAAACATGCATTGATGCTTGACTCTCGTTACCATGACCAAAACTTATTAACAACAGAAAAACAAAACGCGGGTTCTGTCGCCAGAGAGTTGTGTTGAGAACTGTTGCTAGAGGTGAAGTACCCCTTCGCCTGGTCTAGTATCTTAACAGTCCACGAAGCACATAGCTCACTTTGCAGGACTCTATGGAGTATCGTACTTAGAGATTTAACTATTATATGATAACAACACTCGAACTTAAATCTTACAATCATCAACTATCAAGCTGCCAAAATGCTAAGTGCCAAAGATGTGTTTCATAAAACAGGGACGGGGGGGCGTTTGAAGTTGGGTATTTACGCTTAGCACCCTCTCATACTCAGTATTACAACAAATTCAGAGATTTTGAAATCTTAACTTGTACAGTGTACTCGCCAACGATACAGATCACTTTCGTAATACTTTTCAATATTTTCCTTTTCTTTTCCTATACTTGTCCTGAAGCCACTGTTTACTGCTTTTAGAGATGGAATTTACACGACGGCGATCTTCTTCACAACGATTTACTCATTTCAACGTTCTTTTTTTTTTTAACTGTTTAACCTCTCTTAACAGCGAGATCTTTAGAGACGGGAAAGGATGGGGGGGGGGCAAGGAATTCGGCCATGGCCTTTTTGAAGGAAGCATCCCGGGATTTGCCTGGAATTATTTGGGAAACCATGGATCACCGTTCTTTAAATCACTGCAACATTAGTAAAGACACTAATGCAAGTTGTCAAATGGAATGGATGCGACGATCATTAGTAAATATTAGAATGAGTTAAAGCTATCTAAAGTTATCTTTAGAACTACAGTACCGTAGATGAGAACGAGTAGGAGGTTTTCTTCTGTATCTCCTTCACATATTGGTTATAGCTATTCAAAATTCTGTCTACGAATGCAATGTGAAGTTAACAAACCATAAATGCTTTTTAACACCGTGATATGATAAAGACACGCTTCCCCTCAGCTTCAGATAAAAAATTCAAACCACCCACTACCGAGCGATTAAATCAATTGTGTAATTCCGCTTTATAAGTAGTAATTTTGAAGGCACAGAGAGGAGAATTATTAAAGGATTGGTTTAAGGACTATTGAAAGATAACTAATAGTCCTTATCAGGATGGATGATAAGCTAACGTTTGAATGCTAACGTTTGCCGATTCTGGTCTGTTTATGTCAATGGCGTAGAATAAAGACTGTCTTGCTAATTGTCGAAATACTAAAAGAAATCATCATCATCATCATCATTAGTTTTCTGCCCTCGGGCAGGTTTTCACTTGGCTGCTCTCCATGATCTTCTATCTTCTGCCTTTCTCTTAAGAACTATGTAGTTGCCGTCTTCCTTGATGTTGTCTATAATTTGGTATCACTTTCTTCCTCTTAATCTCCTCCCACAGACTAAACCTTCCAAGGCGTCTTTTATCAGGCACTCCCCTCTCAACAAGTGTCCCACACAGTTTTTCTTTCTCTCCTTTATTATTTGGAGAATTTTTCTGCTTTCACTGACCCTGTCCAGCACTTCAGCATTGCTTATTTTATCCATCCAGCTTATCTTCTCCATCCTCCTCCACATCCACATCTCAAATGCTTCTAACCGCTTTTCATCCTCTCGTCTCAGTGTCCATGTCTCCGACGCATAAAGAGCTACTCTCCATAAGTATTTTGTCTATTTTTCCTGTTAGTATCCTCCTTTTCCTATTAAACGCTTCCTTCGCTACAGCAATGCGAGATTTTATCTCCTGATGGCACCTCAATTCTTCGGTGATCATACTCCCAAGATATTTGAACGATCTTACTTGCCTGATATTAGCTTTTTCTAACTTAATATTTATTATATTCCTTCCTTTTCCAATCACCATACTCTTAGTTTTTGCTGCATTGATTTTCATTCCAAACTCTTGGCAAGCTTCATCTAGACCTTTCAGCATTCTGTTTAGTGTTTGTTCGCTTTCTGCCAACAATACCATATCATCAGCAAATCGTATGCACTCTATTTTCTTGCCGCCAATTTCTAAAAGAAATAATAAAAGAAATAGACATAATTAGATATCATGACTGTCAGGTAATTCAGAAAGGAGGTGCAGTATCACAAATGTTAATACAAACATCTGTTTGCTTCGTAGACGAATCATGAAACTCTTTTCTTTTTGTTCAGCTTATATAGACAAAAATGCACACTCATACCTAATTACTGAAGTATCAGGGTAATAGGAAAGGGGATAACTCTGTGTCTATATTCAACCGCGACTAGTATTCTAAAGTAAAACAGATATATTGGTCAAATTTTAAACGTTAAAAACTTTCAATGATTAACTGATGTTTCAATAGTATGTTGGGAATCCAACCAGTGTCTGCCAGTACACCAGGAACGAGTGACAACCGTTTACCCAATTCATGTGTTTTATATTAATTTTTTAACACACGGAGTTGCTAATGTAAGGAATTCGTAAGATATTAATGTGAAATTGGGTCAATGTCACAAACAAAAAAAAAAAAAACAAAAAAAAATCCGAGACTTTTAATCTTACGATAGTGACGGAATTTCATTTCGTCTCAGACAATATAACATTATAAAGTATTCGTCGGAACTGAATTCGAACCCGGGACCTACTATTTTCAATACTAATCATTTATAAAGTTGAATTTGCGGGGTTATATTTATCTTTCACTATCAGTAAACCATCTATTGCCCTTAACTTCGCTCGTTCATATTATTTTACGAAGGATTAAGAGATGAAGTCATGTGTTCCATCGATGTTACTCACAAAGTCAATTTGACCCCCTAATTTTCAGTCAGTGCATCGTCAAGAATATTGTAAATAGATTGATAAATCAAATGGCACACAAACTCTCAGAAATTAGTTAAGCGATAGATAATGATGAATATAAATTCAATTCAGATTTATACGATGTTGTTGGTTTCCCCGCAAGCATTATTATGAGAAATAACCTGCCTTTAAATGGATACTAATTTGCCGAAACATTTGTCTCAATTTCTATTTTACTCTTGGGACATGGGCTGTACAGATTTCGAAAACCCATTAAAATTTCAACAGTAGATTTTATGAAAATCACGTCCAACTTAACAAACAGGTAGGCGAACAGACTCAATTTTTTTTTTTTTAATTTCTCAGTTTTTGGAAACAGTACTAAGATAAAATGTCCCTAATTTTAATACTGAAACCCTACGCTGGATAATGTTTGCAACCCTATGAAAGTCCGATCAATTGTTTTTATGTGAAACACACTCAATGAAACAGAATTTGATTCTCGCAGTCGATATTTTAGAGCAAATCTTATAAAAGTAGGGGTCTAGTTGCTTCAATAACTGACAACGTTCCATTAAAATGGATGATTTCGTCCTGTGCTACTGCTAAAATACTTTAAAGTTAGATTCTACGTTGAGTGTTATATCGGTTTATTTTCAGTTGTAGGCCACTTCACTCTTTGAACATGCGTGTCGATTAGTTTTTATCTAGACATATAAAAAATCTTTTTTGGCCCTGAAGTACTTCCCCATATTGTTTCTAATTCACACTGTTGTTTTCTGATGCTAAGCTTTGTAGTTTATTAAAAAAATATGGATATGTGCGAAATTAGAACGAGAGCATAAATATCTGATAACCATGTGATAGATATAATTATCTTTGTGAGATTTCGGAATTTTATCGGCATTTATAAGTGAATTAGAGATGTAAAAGTAACGAAAAATTCTGTACCCGTATGTATTCGTTTCCAAACCAATCAGTACCCGTTACTTTCGAATCGTTACTTTCGGTACAATCGAACAATAGCATTGTAATGAGAGGCTATAAGGAACACTAGCATGATGCATCGAGTCTCGTCGCGTACGGGATAACTTCGTTACTATCGTATCGTTTCGTTACTCGTTACTTTTGATACAATACAAGCTAGCATGAAGCATCGCATTTGCATCGAGTCGGGTCGTATACGGGTGACTTCGCTCGTACTTGGTAAAGTTTAAGTAAATTGTTTATAAACTAAAATAAGTTTAGGTAAGTTGTTCATTTGGATAAAACTTAAAGTCAAGTAATTAGCACATGGCTTTCACGGAAAACCTCTGATTGTACATTTGATTTACTGTATTGAATATTATATACACAGCAATAATCGAATATCAAAACAAACACCTGTTTTCATACATAAATAATAATAAAATAATATGTTTGATGTACCATGTTTTTGTAACGGTCTAAAAACTATTAAATAATTTCTCTAATCCTTATGAAGGATAAAACCACATACAGATTTCTAACTTCTTCTAAATTGTCCTGAAAATTTATACTTCGAAATATTTGATAGCTATTAAAATACTTGTAAGATTGATGACGAAAAAGATTGGGTGCATGCAAAAGATAATTGATTAATTAATAGCTCTACTAACAATTTTATTGCACCGCAGATAATTTGAACTGATAAGTAAGTTCCTTCATTGATAGCTACTCTCTACACTTCTCATAGTCATGTATTCCATGCACCCAATGTTTTCCGTCGCCAATCTCGAAGTATTTTAATAACCATCGAAAATAAATTTTCAGGACAATTTAAAAGATTTTAGAAATCTGTATGTGGTTTTATCCTTCATAAGGATTAGAGAAATTATTTTATACTTTTTAGTCCGTTATAAAAACATGGTGCATTAAAAAGATTTTTATTTTATTATTATTTTCTGCTTTTTAGGATTAAGTGAGTGAAAAATTGTAAATAATTTTAAATACTTTGATGACATAATCACAGAGACATGCTACAAAATGCAGTTCTTTTTTAATACAAAACATTTAATTGAGTTATTACCATCCTGGGGAAATAAGAAACAAAACAAAAAAAAGAATTATGCATATCCATCTTTTAAATCTGGAGTTATGGTCTTGAATTTGAACAAAAATCCAATCGATAAAAGCACTTTTAGTTCTGCCAGGATTCTTCAGGCAGCATTTCCAGTTTTCCTTTCCCTAAAACCATTATTCTGGCATTTTAAAAGAATTACCCTAATTGGAGCCTAGAAAATTTACCTTCAGTTGTTACCGAATTTTCCGGGACACTTTTCCTTTTTTCTTTCTCTGAAAGACTATTAAAGACATTTAAAAATAGCTAAATTGTTCCATAAAAAATACTTTCAGTTTTTGCAGGCAACTTTTCCATTTTTTTATTAACTAAAAACATTATTCGTACTATTAAGAACATTTTTAAAAAATTAGCCAAATTCAGTCCATAGAAAAGAGTAATTTCAGTTTTTCCAGAATTTTCAAGTCTGCCAGAAAACTTTTCCAGAATTTTCAAGTCTGCCAGACAACTTTTCCCATTTTTCACATTTTAATACATTGTCATCAAGTTCTGAACTATTGTCAAAATGTTAAGTCTCTAGCTCATAGAGAAGTTGGTTTAAAATCAATTACAAAATTCCACCCGGACAGACATAGCCCAAAGCGAGTTAATAAAAACATTTAAAAAAATAAAAAGACCTCACCGTTCACGTGACTGTGACATATCTAGTGACAATAACTAATGACGGTTATTTTTTAAAGTGCATACTTAAAACCCTGCATAGAAGCCTGGTATGATAATGGAACATGTATTTAACAAATATTATAATCTCATCAAAGTATTAAGTTTTTAAATAGGAGGTTTCACCACTGTCTTCATTTACGGTTTTCCTTTATTTTTGTAAATTCTTCATCTTTTTGTGATAGATTTTTTAAAATAAATGTGGACATACCATCAAACCGAGCCTGCAGGCAGAGTGCTACTGACTCCCGCTTTAATTGTTTCATTTTAAAAATATCAGTATTCAAAACTTTTAAATCAATAACAAAGGTACCGTACAAACATGCGATAAGATTCGTAATTGTTGTTGCGTCCCGGTTACAACAAACATTCAACATAAAAACCAGTACCGCGTTGATCACATGGATCTTGCGGTATTAATACAATAACTAACACCAGACAAAAGGAATAGAGTCATTGTAACTTGTTCTTTGTTTATGGAATTCTGGAACTGCAAAAAACGGCTGCTAGATTTGTTTCTGGAAATTATCGCAGAAACTTATCAGTAACAGATATGATAAAAGAGCTGCAAAAGGATTCATTGGAAGACAGGAGGAGGGTGAAGAGGGTCATGGGAGTGTACAAGGCGTATATTGATGATGTGGCATGTAAGGATATTTATGTAAGGATTAAAACTAATGCTTGGAAGGAAAAAGATGACCATGACCACAAGCTGGCACTCGATTTCAGGCACAAGGGTGTAGGAAGATTCTCTTTTTTAGGTAAGCGTATCAGGGATTGAGTAAGTTAACAACAGAAATTATGAATAACTTTCCAAAAACGTTGAAAGTATTTAAAGTTAAAATCTGTAAAGGGAAAATGTAGGCGGATGCAGAAAAGAGGGTAAGATGAGTGTGTAGGGAAATTGCCACCTGAGCGTGTGCTCCATTGTAATTTAATTAAATATTAAGCCTATCAGATCATAACAAGTGGAGGACAACTCTTTTATATTGCAAATTACACTGTAGTATAAAATAGAAGATATCAAATCTTGAAATAAACAAATTTCATAAATGTTTGAAATCAATAAACCTCACTAATGAACAATCAATGAAAAAACAGTAACTATCTCAAATTATCCATACAAATTTTCTGTTTACAAATTATTCACTGTAAATTTTAATGTTAAACAAAATAAAATCTAAAAAATTAGTCTTTACGTTGTTAAAATTAGTTACCTGTGGTACCTGTATCTGGAACGTGTTCTTATCTGTACGTCAAATGCGAGTAACGAAACATGCGAGCAACGAAATGAATTTGTGAGTAACGATTCGGTACTTCGAGTCAGGCGACGAACCCGTTACTCAGTAACGAATACATCGTTACTTTTACAGCTCTAAAGTGAATTATTCGCAATAGTTATTAGATGTAGACCAAAGCTACAGCGGAAGCCAAAACTTAAAACTAAGGCGCTATAAAAAAACGGAATGTTAGTGTAATCAATTAAAAGTGTTATCAGTTGGTGTAGTGCTGCGAAGAGATCGAAAATAGGAGTGTGCAAAAGTATTTACGCCAAAACACTGAATCGAAAATATATACAAGGGTGTTAATATAATTTTGCGTTATAAGTTGCGTAAAATGGTAATTCAAACATAATAGTGCATAATGTTAAGCTGTACATGGCAAGTATGTTTAATAACGGTACGGGGATTCGAACCGCCACCCTCCCGATTGCGAGGCCAGAACGCTTACTGTCACACCACCACTCTAGGCCCCATTTCTAAAGATTCGGGTCACTTTTCTACTTCAATCTCTCCGGTCTGGATGACACTACATGCCTAAAATTTATATTACACATAGTTATCTGCAGTCGTGGAAACACAATAAATTTTTGTTCTTAGTTTAGAAGTGATTTATATACATATTTCACGGATTTTGTCGCTCACTGACTGATGATCATGAAAACTCTAAGATACTTCTTGTAGTCGCAGAAAGCTAAAATTTGGTACACAGATAAAATTTTACCTCCCGATTATAAGGAACGTCTATAACTGTAAATTTTTGTATATCTACATCTTATCTACCCTATATATGCCACAGATTTTCATTATAAATGGAGCCTACTAATTTTTTAAATGATACTCCATTTATCTCCTTAGTCCCGAAGTAAGGTTTTTAGCCGACAGCGACAACCTGTAATCATAATTTCACAGTACGTGGTCCTAGAAATGTGTAATTTGATACACTTATAACGTTTCACCCTCAAATTATAAGAAATTTCCAAAATTAGTGATTTTCCCGGCATTTATCCATTAGAAACTCCAACCGTAAATGTCTCGACCCATATTTGCGCTTAATTACTTTCATCAGGAACACGTTATATGTCTCGATCTTCTGTTATGCATAGAAACTAGTAATATTAACAAACACGTTAAATTTTACTTTGTTCCTATGTTTGGTTTGGAAGTATGTAAATTACTTATGGCTGCAGATAAATGTAAGGATACCGGCATCGCTAGCCCAGGGCCACATCCATTATTTGTGTTGGTATTAGACACATGTATATTGTGAGAATTGATTTTATTTTTACCATACATATTGATAAGACCTGAATTCCGAACGTACTTACACACGTATTTTCAAATGGAACTATTATATTCGAGGTTCGACTCAGAATAAGCTGTCAACTTACAAAAATAAATACAATACCACAAAAAAATCTTGTAAAAACAGGCTTACTCGTAGTTGTTTAGTGATAGAAAGATTTATATGTTTCTTAAACCAAGAATGTTGCACTCTGAAGAGTTTCTCCACATTCGAACTACGGATAGCATTTCTTCTTGATGTAGATCATTGATTAAAAATATCTTGTATGTTGGCTACTAGGCATGCCTTGCTTTAGAAAGTAGATACAGTGAAATTTCTAGCTATATGAATATCTGAATCGTGTTTTTTAATTTTAATTTAATTGGAATGGAGCACAGGCTCCGGTGGCAATTTCCCTACACACCCATCTTCCCCTTATTCTGCAGCCACCTACATTTGCCCTCTACAAATTTTATCTTTAAATTCTTTCAACGTTTCGGTAAATTATTCATCATTTCTCTTGGTAACTCATTCCAATCCCTGACACCCTTTCCTAAAAAAGAGAATCTTCCCACACCCTTGTACCTGAAATCGAGTGCCAGCTTGTGGTCATGGTCATCTTTTCCCTTCCATGCACTACTTTTAATACCTATTCCAATATCTTTCCATGCCTCATCGCCAGTATATGCCCTGTACACTCCCATGACCCTCCTCATACTCCTCCTGTCTTACAATGAATCCCATTTCAGTTCCTTTATCACATCTGTCACTGATTGAATTCTGTGATAATTTCCAGAAACAAATCTAGCATCCCTTTTTTGCACCCTCTCCAACTCCTGTATTTGATACGTAAAATGAGGGTCCCATACTACACTACCATATTCGAGCAATGGTCTGACCAATGTTTTGTAACCCAACTACCTCACTTCTCTCGTACCTACATCCCCTCATCACTCTCTCCAATAAGTGCAGAATTTTGAAACCTTTTCCTACCACCTGCCCAATGTGTCCTGCCCAGTTAAGCTTGTTATCAAATGCCAAGATATTTACATTTCAAGTCTTCAGCAAGCAATTCTTTCCCCACTTTATATTCATAATTAACCTTTTGTTTTTTACTTGTGTATCTAATAAGCTGACTCTTCTTTGTATTTATCTTCATCCCATGTTTACCAACCCAACTAGATATCCTGTCCAGATCAGCCTGCAACTGTTTACAGTCGTCTATCGTTTTGATTCTTTTATATAGCATTATGTCATCTGCAAACAATCTAATTTCAGATAGTAAACAATCAGCACAATTATTCATTAGAATAATGAATAGCAATGGTGCCAATACACTCCCCTGCGGCATTCCTATTTTTACTTCCACTTCTTTTGATACTACATTTCCTACCCTAACTTCCCGTTTTCTACCTTTTAAAAATTCGTCTACCCAGCAAATCGCTTTCTCATCCACTCCAATAGTTTTTACCTTATTTACTACCAATTTATGGCTCACTCTGTCATACGCCTTTGACAGATCTAGTGCTACACTATCAATTTGGCCTCCCTTGTCCATTTCATCTGAAATATCGTGTTGCCTTTACACGCTTAAAATCCACGAATTACAAGGATTTCAGTTGCATATATTTCGGTTGTTACAAGTCTTAGAATAAATCATAAAATTTATATATTTCATTTCAGAATAAATTTTGTCCTTGCGTGGTTGGTCGCGAGTGCCGCTCGCCTCAATGGTGGTTTTTTGGCGCAAGTAAAAGCTGCGAGCTCATTGTTTACACCAAGGCTGCCCACAAAATATGGAGAAGAGCCACAATTTCGATTCTGAATCAGCCTGCGAGCCACATAATACTTGGCTATAGTTGCAATAGATATTTTAATATAACAAAGATATAAATAACACAGTTTAATTACAATCACAAAGTGAAAAACCTTCGATGGGGATCTACGCAGAGGTTTTTTTAATTATAACAAAAAAAAAAAAAAAAAAAAAAAAAAAAAAAAAAAAAAAAAAACATCAATGAGACATTTGCAAAGCGTATTCTAAATCGTTGTTATTGGCTGGCGTTGGCAGCCTTGGTTTAAATTATCATATCGATACAGCAATTGAACCAAATTTGAACTACGAATTGCAGAACTCTTATTAATCCTACCTAATTAATCAACTGATTAATATTTGCATGCTCTTACGTATTATTTTGTTATTGAATTAACTTGCCTTATATCATTAGTACCAATAATATTATTTATAAATGTAAGAAAATGTAATTTATTTGAAGACTAAATAACAGAAGTGATTATTTTTTTTTAGTAAACTAAATAAATAAGTTTAATAATACCAACACAGGTATAGCACATTCTTAGTTTCTTTCATTATTTCATCCTTTAAGACAGTATGAATAGTTTCACTAATTTCATATGTAGTATTGGTATAGCTGCGTTTGAAATATTGAACAAATAGAGAATACCCCTGAAACTGTCTCCAGAAGCTAAAATCCGTACAGTTATTGCTAATCGAAGTTATGCTGGTATTGGTTCCATGAATCTAGTTTTTTGTTTTGGTGTTAAAGATTTAGTTTTTTAAAAAAGAATTTCAAATTCAGCTTGTGACATATTTAAGAATTTCAAAAATTTTTCAGAGTTTCACGAACCTTTTTTATGATCATTAGAGGTGGGAATGGACTGGGGTCAAGGAACGAAAGGTAATTTGGCAATGGCCTTTTGAAGGAACCATCCTGGTATTCGCCAGGAGTGATTTAGTGAAACTACGGAAAACCAAAATCTGTATGGTCGGACAGGGATTCAAACGTCTGTTCCGTCCTTTCATTGAAAAACTGTTCAATGAAACATAAAAACACTACTATAAATCTGCTTCTCTGTGATTGATATTATATTAAGTAAAAAATATAACTTCTTAATTTATACACGCTATTAACTGGAGAATGCAGAATCCGAGGCCTTCTACATCGCAAGGCACCAAGAGGCCCGCCAATTTTAATGTCCTCAACCGACGAACGAATTGTCAAAAAACAGTGTCCTATTCCATCACTCCATACGCAATGCTGACAGGTTTGCTAGATAAGACAGTATTTTCGTACAAATTTTGCTAATTAGGAATCCTGCGACATCACCTCTCCGACCTTGTCGGCTAAGCCCTGATGATTGAAATATTTTCTATTCGAAACAGATATAACAGTTACACCGCTATAAGCACTGAATACAATTACAGTGACGAAACGATCTGAGCCAACATTGCATACTACGTTAGTAATATTATGACATTATTTTGCTGGTATGAAGGAGAGAGAATCCTATTAATTAATCCAAGGAGACTACTTTCATGATTATGTATGTCTCCATTTGTCAATCTTTGTTCTATTTCCTCCTCTCCTTCATTAATTAATTTCTCGGTAATACAGATATTCAAACTTTTTGAATATTCATAACACGTCGTGCTTGACAAGAAAGAGTATATACCTAAAAATGTTTGCAAATTAAAGAGGTTAAATATAAATAATGTTTTATTGAACATTAGCATTACAGCAGCCAAGGAAAGTATTAAGATAAATGTCAGACACCTCATCCTGATTTATGAGATTAACTTTCGCAAAATCACTATAGCCAAATCTTTCAGATCTTCCTTTTATACACTAGTTATTCCACAATTACCATGTTCTGTAGAAAGGTTGCAGTAATACCATTTTAACTAGGTACTGATACTGATGCAGAACATGATGAAATATCGTTAAACACAAAACTTTAATTACTACGGTCTCAATTAAAAATTAAATAGCAGGCAGAACAATGCGTTGCTACACAACCTTATTGCGCCGTAATGATAACAAATGTGAGACTACCTTTAACCTATGCGATACATATGATAGTTGTAACAGCGATATATCTCTAAGAAATTTCAGTGTATTAAATTCGCATCCAGTGTCAAAATGTGTAAGACAATCATTAACTTTGTTAATAAATTCTGGCCTGTCATCGCCACAACATCGTCGTAAACATCACATAAATCTCTCTTCTAGTATCATTCACAATGCTTTTCATAGTATAAGACTGCAGAAGTTTTTAATGCGAGTGAAACAAAAATACACAGTTGCTACGCTATCAGGAACAGTTTGAAATCTGCATGGATGTTATAACTTTTTTTAAAACTGGAACAGTTATAAAAGTGTTAGCTGAGATGAAAGCTTTTAGCAGACTACTCTGCTTACAGTCATATAACACTAAGACTGAAATTACAGCTTAATTATGAACTCTAAAAGAAGAAAGAGCCAATCAGTTCATCGATCTATGACTTAATTTAAAATTTAAAGCTATTAAAATGGCGCGGGATCTGCGTCTTAATTGTAACGGACTTAGACCGGTAAATGCCTCTGTTGTACCACAATCCTTTTTGTTACCAGAATAAAATATGATTTGAAATGTGGTAGTTTTGAAATAATTGACGTTGCTAATGAAAATCTGACTGTGAACATGAGGAGCATTTCAAAAGAAAATAAGATATTAATGCGTGGCTGCGGTATTTTTGTTCATAATTCGTTTCCAGACATTTTTAGTGTTTTAAAGTACATTTAATTACTTAATAAAATGATTTGGCTATTAGATTCGAAACGATACCTCGAAGTTTCAGTCTGTTTCACTCTACTATTTACGTCAACAAATGTAAATATCAAACATCTTCTCCAAAGATATCGAATACATTGTAAAACAAGCTCTTACCAAATATGGCTCGAGTGGTGCGTTGGTAATCGTGCTGACTAATGCCGGAACATGCGAAGATCATTCTGATGTTTTAGGAAAACAACATGGACGTCAGTCAACCGGTATTCAACCTATTACAGAAACTTCTGGTCAACATTATTAATTTTTATTTCAACAATCTAAAGGTTTAGTAAAACAGTGAATTATACACTTAACATAACAGAAAAATTTATTTAAAAACTTTAACTGTTTTTCTGAACGTTATAAACAGTATGAACGAATTGACAGTGAATGGCGACACAATAATTCCTAACCAAATTAACTTACCAAATAAACTTTTGAACTAATAATTAATTAGAAACTCAAAACACATTATACAGTAAAAAATAGTAGCATTGTCACAATTTATATGCAAATAAATTCTAAAGTAACCTCAGAAGAATTTATAGACTCTGTATACACGGTAATTCATTTCTCAGTAGTTGATTAACGATGGAGAAAAGGTATCTTCGTATTAGACACTACTGTTGGTGAAAGTTGTAACACCATGGTGAGATGTTATTACAATGAAATGTCCACAGACTAGGGACATAACAACATATAAATGATTAGAATTAAATAACTGTCCATGCACTTTGAGTGGGAGAATTCAGTACAGTGTGAAGCCTCCACGTGCTGCCAACAGAGCCTCGTATCGAGGCATCGAATCATAGACAGTCTGAATATGTTGCTGAGGAACACATAGCCACGCGTCCACATAGTTCTCGACAGTGGCTGCAGAAAGACCAGAACGAACTAGTTGACGACCGAGGAGCTACCTCTAATGCCCCGGCTACACGCTCCGTCTTGCATGTGCAGGTAGACTGCGCAGTGGAAAACTGTACAAAAAGACGGAACACGGAAGAGTGGCCACACGGTACAGGTAAGCTTGTGCAAACCGAGTGTGTGGCCAACAAAAGAGATTTTGTTAATAGACGCATTATTTTATTGTTTGCTTATAAAGAAACAACAGACACATAAGCGACGCCTTAGGATTATGTGTAGTAAAAAGTGGTTTTTACGGAGAAACACACTTTCTCATGTCAACTTAATTGAAGATTTGAGAGAAGATCCGGAAGACTAGTGTGGTTATCTTAGGATGGATGAAGCAGCCTATGAAGAGTTACTTTGGTTGGTGACACCGATAATTAAAAGAAAAAATACTGTTATTCGCCAGTCTATATCTTCTCATGAAAGACTAACCTGTACTTTAAGGTTTCTAGCAACTGGCAGGACTTATAGGGACCTCATTATTATCTCAGCAGCGATTTCTCATCATTATCCATGTTTTTCAAATTTAAAAAAAAAAAAAAAAAAAAAAAAAAAAAAAAAAAAAACAAGAAAAATAAAGTATTATGAGCTCTGTGGCAGTAGCATCTCCTATTAAGGCACTAAGATCCTGTTACAAAGACAATAATTATTTACTTATGATTTCAGGACATGTTGAAAATTGGATATTGGGGTCCGAGCAGCTTCTTGGTCATCTAAAAGTGCTAACCATAAGGATGGGTGGTAAATATTGTCTGTATCGACACCTGACTTGAGGAGATTTCATTCTTTTTTTTTTTTTTTTGCATTTGGTTCCACCTTAATTACAATAAATATAACATTTTTGAAAAACGATAAAACTAAATGATAATAATAATACATAACAATGTAAACATTGATATAAAACTAAATTACATGTACTTAGTCGTTCAAAAAAAAGTTTTATTTTGAATTACAATGAAGATACTTATGTATAATTAGCGATACATACTATACCTTCTTTTAATACTATACCTCTTTTAATTTTTCAGTAATTAAATGATAAGCTTCTTTTTTTTTTTGTTCCAATAATAATATTCCTTCGACTTAATCTTACACAATGCTAGCAACGATTTGTACAATTGCATAAACTGAATTCCAAATTCTTTTGAATACTTTCATACGTCACCCATTTCACTTTTGATAAAAACTGTGCAAACCCAAAAACCATGCAGTGAAATCTTTAGCAAGTCAACGATTGCACAAGCCGCTCTTTCGAGTTTGCACGCGCTACCATGTTGCTATCCACACACTCCGTCTTGCATGCGCAAACTAGTTTGTGCATGCAAGACCCCGGCTACACGCAGGTAAACTGCGCAGTGAAAAACAAAGAAGGAACACGGAAGAGTGGCCACACGGTACAGGTAGCTTGTGCTAACCTAATGTGTCAACAGCTGTGAGTCTGTGACGATGTGGCCAACAGAAGAGTTTTTTTTAATGGAATCATTATTTTATTGTTTGCTTATAAAGAAACAACAGACACATAAACGACACCGTAGGAATAAGTGGAGCAAAAATTGGTTTTTAGGGATAAACATACATTGTCATGTCAACTTAATTGAAGATTTGAGAGAAGATCCGGAAGACTAGCGTAGTTTTCTTAGAATGGATGAAGCAGCCTATGAAGACTTACTGCGGTTGGTTACACCAATAATTAAAAGAAAAGATACTATTACGCGCCAGTCTATATCTCCTAATGAAAGACTAACCTGTCTCTGCTTTAAGGTTTCTAGCAACTGGCAGGACTTACAGGGACCTCAGATTCTCAGCAGCGATTTCTCATCATTATCCATGTTTTTCAATTCAAACAAACCAAGAAAAATAAAGAATTATGATCTCTGTGGCAGTAACCTCTCGTATTAAAGCACCAAAATCCTGTTACAAACACAATAATTATTTACTTCGGATTCTAGGACTTGTTGAAAATTGGATATTGGGGTCCGAGCAGCTTCTAGGTCATCTAAAAATTCTAACAAGTCATAGTATCATAAGGATGAGTGATAAATGTTGTCTGTACCGACTCATGAGAGAATTTTTAACTTTGATCCTTTCATTCCGACGACAACTTCTCAAGGATTTTTTTTTTTATTGTCACCATGTCCCTTGTTGCATTTGGTTGTACCTGAATCGCAATAAACATAACATTTTTGAAAAACGATAAAAGTATTGCGTATGATAATGTAAATAATACATAACAATGAAACATTGTTATAAATTTAAATTACATGTACTTACTCGTTCAAAAATAGTTTTATGTGAATTACAATGAAGGTACTTATGCATTATTAACTATACATACCTCTTTTAATTTTTCAGTTATTAAATGATAAGCTTTATTTTTTATTTTTTTGTCAGAATATTCCTTCGATTTATTCTTCCACAATGTTTACAATTCTATAAACTGAATTACAGATTCCTTTGAATACTTTCGTACGTCACCCATTTCACTGTTGAAAAAAACTGTGCAAACCCAAACACCGTGCAGTCAAAGCTTTAGCAAGTCAACGATTGCACAAGCCGCTCTTTCGAGTTTGCACGCATTACCGTGTTGCCGTCCACACGCTCCGTCTTGCATGCGCAAACTAGTTTGCACATGCAAGACGGAGCTCAAGACGAAGCGTGTAGCCGGGGCATAATAGGAATGCGTGTAGCCGGGGTATAATGCTCCGGCTACTAGCTCCGTCTTGAGCTCCGTCTTGCATGTGCAAACTAGTTTGCGCATGCAAGACGGAGCGTGTGGACGGCAACACGGTAATGCGTGCAAACTCGGAAGAGCGGCTTGTGCAATCGTTGACTTGCTAAAGCTTTGACTGCACGGTGTTTGGGTTTGCACAGTTTTTTTCAACAGTGAAATGGGTGACGTACGAAAATAGTCAAAAGGAATTTGTAATTCAGTTTATAGAATTGTACAAATCGATGCCAGCATTGTGGAAGATTAAATCGAGCGAATATTTTGACAGGGCAGTCTAAAATCGTGAGGTTTTTGGGAAAGGAAACGAAACCTCGATCATTCGGTTACCCTACAAATATGTTTACGTGTTAAGAAAAACTATCAAAATGAACGTCAAATGCTCATCGTAATTTAGTTTTCAGTTTATTCTGTTTAGCTGTTTTACCATCACTTTAGCTTTCATTTAATACATTTTTTATTTCTTTCGTTAACGACTATAGGGAAATTCATTAAACATCTAACATTTATAAAGCTTATTCTTTTGTTGAAACGTACAGTTAAACAGACCATTGCGAAATGTTATTATACACAGCAAAACTTTAATTAGTATATAGTCCAATAAAAATTACGTTAAATCTCATATATGTGTTGTAATCCACCTTTACTGCGTAGGAATGAAAATAACAGGATGACTCCAGATCTACAAATCCCCTTTTTCTAGCGCAGCTCTACAAAACGGCATTTCATAAAAATTACATTCATTAAAAATTTTGAAAAATACCAAAATACTTTTTTTTCGTTTGTGGTAATTAATTAATGCCTAAGGCGACTTCAAGTCCGCAGACACATTGTTTCTAGCACAGGTCTACAAAACGGTATTTCATAGAAAAAAACTTTAATGACAAAATTTAAAAATTCCGAAATACTTTTTTTTCGCTTGTCGTAATTAATTAACGCCTGGATACTTTATTTAAATTAATGTCACACGTCGAAAATACACAGCAAAAATCTGTAACATGAAAAATAATTAAAACTTTATAGACCTATTAGTGGCTGACAGATTATTTGTATCAGTCTAAGCGATGAGTAACTAGTAAGTTAAATAATAGTAACTTCCGAAATAAATTACTGCAAATCACACATCTTTAACGATACTCCTAGTAACAAGAAAACTTACACAGAACCTATCGACATATGTCCGATGAATAGAATGTGGCAAATAATAGTACGTATGGCACTTAGTAATTTGATTCAGTGGGACAACCAAAACAGGAAAATTCAAAGTGGATGGGAAGGATGAATCAATGAAACATTGATCAGCAAGAAATATGGGCGGAGCACGCTGACAAAAGTAGTGTTGGGATCTTTTAAGAGGACGACATACTTAGGAAAGGACCACTAGCTAATATGTGGGAGTTAATTAAAAGCAGCTTGAAGTAGACACTTCGATATACATGGGGCGGGTGACGAACGGCTTTGAGAGACAGAACAATATCAGCTCGGTGTACTGAAAAACATAAAAATAATTTTAAAAAAAAACAACTACACAGATAATGCAGTACAGTTCCCGCTAGAGCACAGTGCAATATTCATTAACATCTATATGTTTGTTCCCATGTAGTTAAATATTTTAGTCATGATTTATTTCGCACACAACCACATTATTCGTTTCTGACTGTGCAAATTTCAGCATTCGAAGATTCTGCTGACTAGCCATTGTGGTAAGAATTCGTTATAAAACAGGCAGGATCCGAAAGATGGTAGTCAGCAGAAGCTACTTGAAGATCGCATCTCATTTTCTATGAATAACAATGCCTCGATAAATATTCATGTCATCTTCGCTGTACAGCAGATTTAAATTTAGTTTTTAAAATTCTCCCTCTATAAATTTTTAAGGTTATAGTGCTTAAGGCAAGAGGGAATGGAGCACGTTCACCTCACTCGAGGACTGTGACATTAGAAATAATCCTGACAGAGGGAAAAAATTCTAACAGTCTGCCTTTATCTTACAAAGTATATACTTGAAGTCTCTGTTTACCGGAGAAAACTAACTCGTTTTTCTCTATATAATCCCACCAACTCCTAATTTTTCCTTTCTCATAAACATTTTCTCTGCTGATAAAAACTTTGGATTGCAGAAATAATCGCTAGGTAAAATAATTTTTAGAGCACCCCTACGTAAGTTTCAGTGCTCTTAATATCTTACTAATAAATTTAATCCAAGCGTGGTGGTGGGCAAGCGGTAACTCTCAGGCACCCATTCATGAGGACGCCGGTTCGAATCCCCGTTCGGGACATCCAGATTTGGATTTTCCAAGGTTTTCCCAAATCACTCCAGGCGAATGCCGGATGCTTCCTTCACAAGGCTATGGTCGAATTCCTTCCTGTTTCTTGTCCCAATTCCTCTCCCGCCTCTAATGACTTCGACGTCGACGAGGCGTAAATCCCTAAAAAAATTACTAAATTTCTGTGATCCAACTGCTGTATACATATAAAAAAGCAGTAAATGATATTATTGACAGGCTGTTATTAGAAGACAACAAGTACAGCAGAATGAATCAAATTCAAGGACACCGAACTTTCCTTACAACCCATTTAATTCTGATACAGGGGTGCAGAATTGTTTAAACTGACTACCAAGATGATTCTAACATCATTATACGAGTTAAAAGGTTTCTAGGAGATTACCATAAGCTACTTATTTGCAAATTATCTTTTTTGTGTCAATTAACTTTTGTAAAACAGATTGTATCGTATTCTTTTAAGCAAACACCGATTTTGACACAATGGGTTTAGGTTTTTTTACCACCTCCCATGTTACCATAGTCGATTAATACAGAGTTTTTTGTCAAACTTGCCCCGCATTTTATACCTGACTTAGTGGTTAAGGCGTCGTGGGTTCGGTGGCCAGTTTTCAAAGGCGCTTAATGTGACGTTAATTTCTATCAGAGTTTGGATTGTTCTTGTAAAATATGCTAAAATGCTCCATACCGCGGTTTCCTCCTTATCTGTAGGTCGAGCCAAGACGTAGGGGGAACAGACGGTAGCTTGAAACAATGTCATCAATTGAAGAAAACAAAATTTTATTTTATCGGAATCTCTTTTCATTTCGAAAATTAAAATATTATTTTAATCGTCTTTTCTGATCACCAATTTTATTCACGTTGTAACTAGGTTTCCTTGAGCACGCTGAAGAAAATGTTATTTAGTGGCCACTGACGGTGAAGAAGCATTATGGTGCAGACGAAGACCCGAGAGAGAAAAGTCAAAGGATAAAACTTAATCGTGCAGATGCGGAAAGCTACTTCAACTAATTAAATAACTTTTTGGTGGAGAAAGCTGTGCCCCCTTTAATCTGCGGACAAGCAAACGTTCTGCTTGCTGCTTTCTGAAGGACTTAATAATCCTCTTTCTGCTCTGCTTGAAGTGAATCCGTTTTAATAAACAAAAATTGTAATGTTGGCAGTGCGGTTTCACTGCACCTGACCTGTCTAAAACTTCATTAAATCACATCTCTTTTTCTTATTTTTACAGATTTTCACATTATAAGGACGAAGCAATAAGTGCTAAAAAAAAAAAAAAAACACATAGACAAAGCGGAAACGGTGTATAAGACGTGATTGTATTATATTCGTATATGAAATCTGTCCCAAAGTATGATAAATATTTAAATTTGAAATTATTCACCGACGAATTATTGCGGCTTCATGCAGAATATGATAAACTTTACGAGCAAGTATTCTGCAGCAACTGTCAGAAATAGCTACATCCTAAATGAATTTTTTTTTAAACAATAATAATCGTTATCCCTCAGGTGGCGTATTATTACAACATTAGACGACGCGTGCGAAAATTTCACGGATGCGATGAATAATAAGGTTTGGAGTTTGTAATAGGATGAAACAAGAACCACCTCATTTGTTTCAATTGTTTATTTATTTAGTGTAATAGGTACACAACAAAAGTCGACGCCAGTGAAGCAGTTAATTAGTATATCTGACATATGTGCTGCTGCTATCTAGTGACTAGGCTCTGAACTGTCTCATGCGCTCGACTTTCACAGATATTTCTATTGCTCTTTAAGGGTAAAATTCAGAAAAGTTTCGGCCTTAAGAAATGATGTGACCAAAGCATAGACCTTAATCTGTAATATGACAGCTCATTTATCAATTCGGTTAGATATCAAGAGAGCTAAATGGCTTATGATTAAAAAAAATATGTTACGGAAATAATGATAATTTTTCTCTTTAAGGGTCGTATTCTGAAAAATTTCTTTCTTAAAATATGATTTGATCAAACCGGAGACCTTAATCTCTAAAATAATACTTCATTTCTCAATTTCGGTTAGATATCAGAGATAAATAGATCTTCACCAAAAAAAAAATCGTTATGGAAATAATGATAATTTAGCCCTTTCAACGGTAGAATTCCGAAAAATTCCTTTCTTAAAATTCGATGTGACCACGGTGGAGACCTTAACCTTTAAAATTACACCTCATTTATCTATATCGGTTACATATCAAGGGAGCTAAATGGCTCGTGACACAAAACGCGTTGTGGAAACATTTATACTTTTGCCCTTTAAAGGTCAAATTCGGAAAATTTTCTTTTCTTAAAATATGAGACCAAAGCGGAAACCTTAATCTCTAAAATAATACCTCATTTCTTGGTTTCGGTTAGATATCAGGGGAGATAAATAAATAAACATCTCGCGGTAAATAATAATACGTTACGGAAATTATGATAAATTTGCCCTTTAATGGTCGCATTCTAAAAAATTCCTTTCTTAAAATATTATGTGACCACGACGAAGAAATTATACTTTATTTTTCTATATTGGTTCGATATCAAAGGAGATAAATGGCTCGTGACACAAAAATGCGTTGTAGAAATATTGATACTTTCGCTCTTTAAGGATCGAATTCCGAAAAAATATTTTCTTAAAATATGATTTGACCAAAGCGGAAACATTAATTTCTAAAATAATAACTCATTTCTCGATTTTGATTTGTTATCAATGGAGATAAATAGCTCGTGACAGAAAAATAGGTTATGAAAATAATGATAATTTTGTACTTTAAGGGTTGAATTACAAAAAAATCCTTTCGTAAAATTTGATATGGTCAAAGTGGAGTCCCTAAGCTTTTAAATGATACCTCATTCATACATTTAGGTTAGTTATCAATGGAGATAATGGCTTGTGACAAAAAAAACTTATAGGAATAATATATATGATGATTTTGAGAAGGAAAATACCATATTATTGTAACTGTTGCTTAACGGTTTTCTTCTGTGTTCGTCGTATTTGAACCTGTCTCGGAGTTTCTAACCATTTCTCTTTCCAGCTTTGTCTGAAACAGAAGAGAAATAGAGCATTATTTATGATACTACTCTATCGTTACATCCGTCACAGACATCTAGATACTGAAAAGATTAAGTTTCGAGCTTCAAATTTGTTTAATTTTATCTCTTGGAATTTGTACTCGAATTCCCAAACATTTGAACTGAAGTAAAACGTTCGACTAAGAACCATGCTACAACTTTTCCACATTACTTTGTTAATGTCATACTTGATTTCAGAAGAGTATGTTTCTTAAACCAAAATTTTTACCTATGTTTAGGTGTTTTCGTAACCATTGGTTGCTCAAAGTAAAATTTGTTAACTGCGCTCATCCCGAAAGACGCATTGCAGAAACGTCCTATCTGATCTCTGAAAGTTTGTGTCATAATACTTCAAAAGCCTCTAGATGAGTGGATGGAAAAGCATATGCCTTCAGCGTTTAGTTGGTCCATGATCGTTAGTAGGCTGTAGTAACTGTCCCACATTCGCCGCAAGAGGTTACTTGACTCAAACGGTAATGGTGGAAGTAATTTTCACTAACCAGTGGCCATCACGGGTCAGAGGTAGTGGTGCGGAATTATAGTCACGCCGAGCATGTTGAGGATACGGTTACGCTGTCCTTTTTGTTTGGGAGGACGCTGGTTCGAGTCCCCATCCGGTCAAACAGTTTTCGCTTTTTCCTTTGTTTTCCGAAATCACTCCACGTGAAATCTGGGATAGTTCCTTCAAAATACCATGGCTGAATTCCTTCCCGTTCCTTGTTCTCTGTCGTTTCCCACCTCTAAGAACCCCGTCGTCAAAGAGGTGTAAAACTAAACTTTAAAAAAAAAGAAAAGGAAATGCTCTAGTCAGCAGGTTACGTGTCGTGCAATAAACTGCTCCGTTGAGTTTACAGAAGGGGAGTATATGACACTGTTGATGATGAATCGTCAATCGGACTGGGACATACTTTTCGACTCCTTTGTTGCCTTTCGTAATATTAGGCCTGAATAGGATTGCTATAACCCTCTCTGTTCTTTCAGTCTAACGCACAGTACCAAAAATATACGGCATTTTATACACATACATCTCTTTCGTGTATAACTCGAAAGTACTCCATAATTCAATTTATGCGGAGAGTATCTGTAATTCAGGTAATTGTCCCAGAGATCGAGGATTACACTCACTTCATCTCTATATATATTTCCCCCTCTCCGATTCTGCCGACAAGGACCACGTGGACACTGAACACCTCACTGGTGGAGGGGAGAGGGAGGGGAAGGGGCAATAATTGAGTTCTTGCCCAAAATCTAACAGGGCCTATTAGGCCCAGCGTACCTAATCTATTACAGGAAAGACTCGTGCTGCCATCTCTCCGCGAAACGTGTAACTTTGCGTGTTCAATAAGAGAAAGTTTTCGTGCCGAAGGTCGCCGGTTCGACTCCGGCAGCGGGCATGGGTGTTTAAGTGTTGTGTCTGTGAATGTCATGTCCGTCCTGTGGTGTGTCTAATTATCTGGAATAGCTCATCAGGCTGGCTGTATGGCCTAAGATGCCAAAAGCCATTAAAAAAAAAGTTTTCGTGCCCTGCACAGTCTTTAAGGCCATTGTCACCAACATTGTTAACACTGAATGGGAGAAGAAATGGTTTGCCGACTGCCAAGGTAAGGGACTTAGTTATCGAGCCATCGGCAGCAACATAGTAGGCAAGCCATTGTACGCTCAACTAGAGCTGAACAGGAAAGAAATTACTTTAATGAACAGACTTAGGGCAGGACACACTTTATTACGTTACAAAAAATACGTGATGTGGTTGGTGAATTCGCCGATATGCCATTCGTGTGATGTTGTGGTGGATAACTATCATTTCATGCTGAGCTGCATGTAACGAAAAAACAATGCTAGAAGATGGTCTGATATAACTGACATTACTTCTCTGGTGCAATCTCTCTCAGTTTCGAGCAAGAAAGTGGTCAAGATATTTTACCTGTATGTTTCTTACTCGTACTTTAAAATGAGTTGAAAGTATTATATGGTGTTATTGGCTGTATCAGCCTGTGGCTGAAGCAATAAATAAAAATAAATAAATACAAAATATATAGTTTTTGTTTTTGAAATTTATAGGCTATGAGGCAGTGATTGAGAACCGTCCCAATATTCACCTAGGTACTGCAAGAAACCGCCTAAAATCGCAATAAGGGACCCGGTACCCGGGGGGGGGGGCGAGGGGGGGGGAGACTGGACTCGTACCCTGTCCCGTTGTACCTATCTGATCCAGTGTGTGACACTTCAGTGCACTAAGTCACATTGACGATTTTCATCTCTGTATTTTTCTTAAACCGTTTTCAGAAAACAAATCGCGAGGTATGAGTAGTGGTAAAGGTAGACATCTGCCTGAGTGAATAAGTTGATATAATAGAAGCAAAAAGTACTTTAGTTCTGTCTTACTGATCAACTTGTGTCAGTTGGTGCTGTAATATCTGACCCCGCTATCACATGCCCTGTTCCACTAACAGTTGAACTGTGTTGACGGCTCCTCCCAGGTCGTTGACTGCTCTCACGACCCTCCAGACTGCCTCCCCCGCCTCTGTCGCTTCTCCCCCAGCATCCAACGATCGATACTACACTCGACCTGGGCTCCAGCCGCCAGCGAATTACTGCGACTTAACGTACAACACGAGCGGGTTAAAGCACCGCCATACTAGAGTTGGGTAGACTACGTACTACGAGCCCTGGATGAAAGCGCACGCGCTTTTCAGTAACATGCTAGTACAGTGTTTTTTAATCTTTTAGGATACGCCATCCTTTTATAAATTAAAAAAAAAATTGGCGACCCTCATTTCAGTCAAATTTTTTTTTGGAGATCCCCAGATCCATAATAAATCTATCTCAGCGATTTAAAAAATTACGTTTTTTTTTTTTTTTTTTTTTTTTTTTTTTTTTTTTTTTTTTTTATAGAGACTATACTTAGTGATCGAAAAATCAAATGCTGTGCAAGGTAGTCGTGGGCACTTTGCGCGCAATGGTTAGTATATTCTTTGCAGCGGTGGCGGTGCGGGAGGCGAGATTGTGGCGTCTGCGGCCACATAGGAACCGTTTGTCTTCGTTCACTGCAATCAGTTGTATACTGGCGAGTACTGATTTTTTTTTTAAACTGCTTAACGTCTCTTAACAGCGAGGTTTTTTAGAGACGGGAAAGAATGGGGGCAAAGAATGGGAAGGAATTCGGCCATGGCCTTTGAAGGAAGCATCTCGGCATTCACCTGGAGTGATTTGGGGAAACCATGGAAAACCCAAATCTGGATGCCCGGACGGGGATTCGAACCGCCGTCCTTCCGAATGCGAGGCCAGAACGCTAACCGTTACAGCACCACTCTCGCTGGCGAGTACTGACTTGCTTCCCTGCGAGTGAGGATAAAATCCAGCTCTAAAAAGATCTACACAGCTCTACACTTCAGGCTGTGGCGGAAGTAAATCAAAAAGAAAAAAAAGCTTCATGACGACAATTTCCTCAAATATGGTGGTATAAAGAAGAGAAATAGTCTACAATTAGAAAGTGATTTTGTTATTTGCGTCTCAAAAATACAACCACGATTCGGCAATTTATTAAAAAATAAACTGAAAATTTTGTATTTTTATTGTGAAGCAGTGCGCATCCCTTCTGTTGCTGTAAAGTGTTCTGTGCCAAACGACACTAGGCAACGTGGTGTGGAGGTGGCGGCGAGATAAGCTAGTACTAACCTGCGGCTCGCGATCCTCCCTACACTTCGGCTAATGAGGTCCCGTCTCGTCTCGCCTTCGTTACAAGGGATCGTGGGAACGCGCCTTAAGGCGGACGGATCTGAGGATCTTGCTGGTCATGGAAGTATCTCAGCATCAAGCAGATAGCTCATGGATTAACATATCGTATTTGAACGAGCATTGTCTTGTTGAAAAATGGCACCTTGAGGTGACACAGGAGAGGTGACGCAGGATGGCTGTTGGTGGCTTCCCATTGCGTCATGCAGTTAAATTTTACGGATCATCACGCGCCACAGACTAGCTCTCGCCACCTCCCAGCCACTTCCCCACCCCGTTGCCCACTGTCGTTTTAGATATTTGGGCGTTTGATGTTTACCGACTGGATGACGGATAGAGGGGAGCCGTCCCTGTCAGTAAAGGTGGCTTTCTTCCAACGGACCTCTGTTGATAGCTAGACCGGCGCGACTGGCGCGGGCTGTGGGTAGTCACTTTGTGACGTACCGTTGTGCCAGCTGTATTCCCTCAGTCACTACCAGCCGTGACCTGAAATCATCACCGGCAGCTTCCCACGCCATGACACCAGATGTTACTCCGCTGTGCGTGTCTAAAACCTAAAAAGAGTGGGACCTCTCACAAGGAAGCCGTCAAAATTGCCGACGATAGCTATCCGAGATTGCGCAGAACCGCGATTCATCGCTGAACAGAATGCGACGTCATTCATTGTGTTCAGCGATTTTTAACTATCTCGAATGGCAGAAACATTAGCCAATGTTTACGACTGTCAGTTATTCCCCTATTAAAAGATGCGAGGTATTTTCTGTTAATGAAAGGTGAGAGAATTACAACGTTTCTTTCTGATCTATCAAATTTCACATTTAAAGAGTCAATTAATTCAAAAGCAGCTGAGCTAGGAGCGAAGAAAGAAAGCGGATAAAGGTAGTTTGGAAATACGTTAATGAGGTCTGAGCAAATGGTGGCAAGTGCTCGGGGTAGCTGGTGAAAGCAGTGTGAAAGTTTTCTTTTTGGGTATAGCACACCGACCCGAAGCTTTTGGGGCACAATGCCCTTCTGGCGGCTTTCTGCTGCCCGTGGTATTGTAGGCCGCCCCATGCAACCCAATTGTAAAGATCAGCACACGCCACAGGCTAGCCCTCGCCACCTCTCCACCACGAAGTCTATTGTTTTTTCAGCTACCCGGGCGTTAGATGTTTACCGATTGGGCGATGGATGGACGCGCGCCATCCCTGCCAGTAGAGGCGCCTCCCTTTCCACGACCCGCTGCTAATAGGTAGGCTGGCAAATGCACAGGCCGTGAGAAGTCACCTTTACAGGCAGTTACTGTATAGCTACAGTTGTGGATTAGTAAATCCCTTTAAAAAAGGAATTAGTAAATACAGTAAGATTTAAGTTGTCTTATACCCTGTCATCCTAGTCACACATCTAGGGATTTGTTTAGGATTAGATAATTATTGTAATAGCAGAAAAGAGGGAATTACTGTTTTACTTTTCTTTAAAAAAAAATATTTTAAATTGTGTGTTACTCAACTTTTCCATGGACCTGCAGTTGGATGCTGAGGTTTTCTAACAGTCACCCTTCATTCCAGCCACCAGGGTCTCCATAAAGAGGTTGAGTGGAAAAAATAATCAAACGGTACAGAAACAATATAGGTTCTTTTTCTCTCTGAAACAGGTATTCCTAACAACACAATTTCTAATTTTTGTGAGACTATACATCGCATTATGGCATATTTCATCCGCGATCCATAATTGCCATTTTTATTATTTTTATTCAGTAAATTCATTAAAACAACATTACGAAGACTCCTCGCTATTATTTAGTTTAGATAGTTCAAGTATATGGTGTGTTCACAAATTCGTGGTTCTTAGGAAAAGGGCATCATTAAGTGGGGATTGTTGTAATTTACTGACTCGGTTTTCGTTTAAAGTATAGCGTAGCTGAAGTTACGCTGTAAATTGCAGAATTTGATCGGATACTAATAGGGTAACAAGTAATTGCAAAGTAAGCATCTTCTATTGTTAATTTTTCTTTATGAACATTATTGCTGTAGGTGTTTTGTTCTGATTATTTAAAATATGAATACGTTTTTATGGATAACTTCATTGCATATACTTGTATTATTGCAATAACTTTATTCGTTATTGCTTCACATGGCGTCGATTTCATATAAATACATTTATATCTTCTTGTGTGTTATAAGTCTGTCTATAATACTCCCATAATGTTCGCTTGAAGTAGGAAGTAATATCTATAATGTGTGGGAAAATCGTATTTGTTATTGCTTAATGGGGAATAAGTCATTATACTGAGATATAAATGATCATGTGATGTTAGAGCTGATTAGCTAAAACGCTCAGATAATACCACTCAAAAATGTTGTTCTCGGTAACATACGGACGTCCTGCCACTCAGCCGATTAGCAGCAAGCAGGTGAGTGAGGTGCGCGTTAGAGCACCTGGCCACGGCGTCAGGCAGGAGGAATCCAATCGCGGTAATGGATCCCGCCCACAGCTTCATGTCTCCCATCGGAACGCACAAGTATCCTGGAAATATCGCACCCGCGATGTCAGGCACGCCTGAATGCCTACTAATATGACTTGCATATATGAAAAGTAATAATAATAAATAAAAAATAGAAAAAATGAATATTATCTAACCCACGAAGCTTCATTTTTGGGAAGTAACCCACTTTTTCCACCAATAATTTAATGGCACCCCTCGTAGGAACAGTTTACTATGCTATATATTGAAAAACAAGGATAGATTATTAAAATACTCGTGCATGGGGAAGACCACGGCAAGTTGTTGTTAACGATTAAACATTTTTCATAAATTCATTTTTGAATAAAATATTTTTTCATTGCAAGTATTATTAGACTGGTCTTTTAATGCAATGTTCGTAATTATATGTAATTTTATTTTCAGATTATCAAAGTTATTTATTAATTTTGGAAAGTAATGCAAAACTTTCATCTTGCCTCAGGACTGGGGCAAGATAACACTTAACGAAATTGTAATACATTTTTATTGTTATACATTAATATGTATACATTGTTGTACATACATTAACAGAAGTCACATACAAAAATTCCTCCTTCACAGTTTGAACAGTCTTCGTGCCACCATTTAAAGCACATGCAACACTGTATCCAGTCATCTGATGGTCTTAATAGATCTCATCACATCCAGGACACTGAACTAAACTTTCTTCGGAAGCATTTCTTGATGTTTTCGCAACTCGGAATTTTTTCATTAATTCAGAAGAGGTAAACGTCAGTTTCTTAGCAAAACTTCATTTCTTATATCCCGAGCCTGTCGTCTTTGTTGCTTAAGAAGTTCTTGTTTCATCTTCTGTGCTTCTTTCTGCTCTAAACTATCTTTCATAGGCGTATGCCTTTAACTAGCTGTTGTCCGCAACTTCGGTCACACGAACTGTTAATAGACATACCTCTCAAACCTATTGTCACCGTTAACATACATAACGTACATAAACTTACACACTTGGTGCTCTATGTGGTGCACGGTGCATGCTGCGACTCCTGTATCAGTCAGAAAGGTATTTCGAGTAACAGTACCTAGTTATTATACCAACTCGTCTTGCTTGAAATACATTTAGAACTTTTTTTAAAAAAAATCCATTTTATTATCTTTAGGGTCAATCAAACGTTTTAACTCGTTGTTGCAAGTATTTCTCAGGGGGAACGGTGGTTGATTATCAACGAGTCTTGCACCAAAAGCGCCCTCTATGATCTCTTCAACGCCCACCGGTGTGTGGTACCGACCCCGTTAGCAACCACTGCTCTACAGTCTAGTCGCAACCTTCGGAGAGCGAACTTCCTTGTGCTCGCGGAACGACTACGTACAGTTGTTGTTGTGTGGACGGACCAGGAAAACATACATATCGAGTCAAAGTGTACAGTGAAGTTACAGTAGTCAGTGACAGGCGAAATACAAGACATTATCTACATATAAATTAAATACTCCTCTCAGCGAGAGAGTAGAAGAATCATCGTAACCTCCGCTCAACGCATCGACCATGTTTGGGGGCCTATACGGCGCGGGAGGAACTCACAGCATAGAAGAATCATCTACTAGTGACACAAATTTCAGACACAACCCAACAAGTATGGTATTACCAACTACACTGAATACAACCACCAGCCCATTAACAGAAGAGGATAACCCAACTAGCATTACACCTACCCTACTTGGTCTGCAGTCGGACGATCCCATGGGAGACTTCCAGCTTTCGAACATCAAGACGACGAAACGGCAGATACCTGAAGAAGAGGACTGAAGGAGATCCACGCAGCAAGCAGAGAAACTTGCAAGACTATCAACAGACGTCGCAACACCACATCGCCCAGCAGCCTTCTACAGCAAGGAGCCGACACCAACAAACGGCATCAATTTGCAGAACCAACAGCAGAACTCAATGGCCAACAGGTACGAGGCAAGTGATTGTGGTCCATATATAGTAATAGTAGAAGGAAAGGTCAAGAATATTGGGCGTATTCACCCAATGGCAATAGGAAAACTCATGAGGGAGCAAGGTATCATGATTTCTCACAACTTAGTAAACATTTCCAGTGTCGGGCGCAATATAATTAAAATAGAAACCAACAGCAAAGATTCTGCAAATAATCTGGTAACCTCGGAAATATTCGCTAGACATAACTTGGAGTCCTACATCCCTAGATCAATGATACAAAAACAAGGAGTTGTGAGAAATGTAGATACCCTGCTTAGTGAAGCAGAGATTCTTTCGGTAATAGAAAGTGAATTCCAAGTATTGAATATCAGGCGGTTCACGAAAAAAATCGATAAACTAGGGAAACAAGAAACGATACCATTACCGGTATGCGTTTTAACATTTCGAGCGCAAGTCCTTCCCCAATTTGTTTACATTCACGGCGTTAGATGTAGGGTAGAACCTTACATACCCGCCGTCATCCAATGCTACAAATGTTTACGTTTCGGACACGGCAGTAATCAGTGCCGTAGTCAGGCCCGATGCAGCTTTTGCTCAGCGGACCACAACATTGATGCATGCCCTAAGACCGCTCCACCATGTTGTGCCAACTGCACAGGACAACACCTAGCAACTGATCGGATATGCCCTGTGGTGTGACAGCGTCACCCACAATGAATATAATCAAATCATTATTAATTATATTCATATTTCTTTTTTTTTTTTCTTCTCTTTTTATTATATTCAAGTTTATTAATTATTTAATCTTGGAACGTGTAAATTAATTGTAAATAATGAGGGTTGTCTGAATAGGTTAAATGTATGTTTAAACCAGGGCGGCCAAAGGTATAGTTTATTATAAATTAATTTTTCTGTAAACGCATGGCTCAGAACGCTTAAATATTGAAGGCTAGAGACTGCCATTTCGACCGTTGAGGGTGGAACAATGGAGCAGGCGAGGCGACAAGGTGACGCCGGGCCAGCCCGGCTTGAGTCCCGTTGGAATTCGGTCAACGAACTACCCCACCTTGCCGCTATCCCGAAGGCCAAGTAGGAAACGCGCGAAGGAGTCAGCGAATGTGACGCGTGATATTAAACACGTGACGACGGAAATGTGTAGCTAGCCAATCCTGAACATTTATTGGGGGCTACAAGACTAATTCCGTGGAGTTCTTTTGCATGTGGCGAGCAACTAGCCGAGGAAGAGGAAGGAGCCATTTTTGAGGACACTTCTGTCCAAGACGAGCTGATGAACGGACGTATCAGCCGATACGCTCTCTGATGATCATTGTGGTTGATCATTTCTTGCTTTGGGAAAGCGAGATGTCGAGTGGCATGCTTGCCATTATGTGGAAGTTATGCTAATAACGCGGTCGTAGCCGCTTATTTAGCTTCCATTGCTGCAGTGGCATTGTGTTTGTCGCTCACCATCACGGCGATGATACTATGGTAATGTACCAGAAACGACGGTCACTATCCAGTGGATTTTTAACAGACTTATGTGCCCTTAAGCGACGCCTGGGTTAAGACTCTGCTCCCGCCACTTAAATTCTGAGCTAGCTGGATTTATATTTCAATTCAATTTTTTAAGCATCTTGCTGTTTTGTTAATTCAATTTTGATGCTTTTCATTCACTTTATACGGCGCCCCCTGGGATTTTCCTTTGTACAGTAAAATGTTAGCGTCAATTTGATGGCCTGTGTTGCCATATTATTTCAATGTTAACTTTGCTGTTTTTATTACTTGTTTGAGATATTTCATTCAGTTTTGTTTGCTTACTCCGGCGAATTGTAAACGTCGGGTATTGCTTGTTTTTGCTGATCTAATTGTGTTTAACGTAACGCTAATTACTACCCGACCTTGTAAGGCCATAAGACTCAATAAATGAGGTTTTATTTTGTGTCTGAAATTCATGGTTCTAGTTAGTAACCTATTAGATCCCCTTATAACATCATTATATTATGTGTTTTCATTTTCAGAAAATAATTATAAATCCCCCCTCCCTTTTTCTGCTTCACCCAAATTGTACTATTACAATTGGCACCCAACGTTTCGGGCTTTTGCAAGTCGAAATTATTTTGAGAATTTTACAAGTCTAAAAAATCCATGGATGTGACCTGTGTTGATTCATTTTATTATTTTAAAATAAGTTTTATGTTGAAATTTGTTTGCTTTGTTTGCCATGCTTGATTTAAATCTAAATGTGTGATTTATTTCAATCAGTTGTTCAAGTATATTTTCGTTCACTTGCATCAAGCATGGTTAGTTTAAAATTAAAGATAGAGTCAGTGCTTTTGAAATTTTAATGCATGGTAAAAGTTAAGATTTTTCTTTATGCTGATTTTGCTCATGTGTTGAGGTATTTGTGTCGCATGAAACATCGTTGTTTTTCCTTGTTGTTCAATTTTGGATGGGTTTTATTTCATGTTGAAGGGATTTATGCGCGAAATTTGTTTAATGCTGTACTTTTCGAGTTAAATCGTGCCGGTTGTATTTTGTTTGTTGTCGATTGTTCAAATTGTTCGGAGTTGAAATTTTGTATCTTACGATCAAATCTATGAAGTTGAGGTCACGCACCATTAATAGGGCAGATCAATCTATTGTTCATAAAATTTCCGAGCAAACTGACGCGATGAATCAAGCACCGGAAATACACGAAATGCCGTTGGCGGACGAAGAGTGCAATGATACTCCTAGTACGCGCAGCATTCATTCAAATGCATCATTGGATGGGGAACAGTTAGGAATTTCTCCAACCCCAGACAATGAAACCGTTCAAAATCCACCCATGCGGGCAGAAATTGAAACATGTGCGTCGCAAAGCACGGCAGAATTGCCACCGGCGACCGCACAACCCCAAGACCAAAACCTAATCCTTAACATGCTGGCGGAATTAACTAAGCAAATGGCTTCACAGAATCAGAAGTTAGATGCACAAAGTCAAAATTCTATCTCGTTGAGGGAGGAATTAACTAAACAAATAGCTTCACAACAGGAGGAGATAACTAAGCAAATGGCTTCGCAAAATCAGAAGTTAGATGCACAAAATCAAAAATTTGAGTCGCAAAATGCTTTGTTGAAGGGCATGGACGGAAAATTGTCCGTTTTTCGCGAGGAAATGACCCGTGAAATGAGTGCATTCAAATCGGAGATGCGAGCGAATGTTTCAGTGTTGGAGAGACGCACAGATACGATTCAGGCAACGTGCACTGCATTGCAAGAATCGAGCGCGAAAATCTCGAAGCGTTTTGGACGCGACCGAAAAATCTGTCGAGCACGTGCGGCAAGAAAGCCACCAAAGTCTCGGTCAGATTTCGGAATTTGTCCACGAGATTAAGGATAATACTGAACGAAGCTTGCAGGCTGTTAATGCAAAGGTGTCGGAGGTTGCAAGTTCGGTTGAACGAGTACAAACGGCACAACAGGATTTGCAAGCGTCACAGCAAACACTTGCGCAGAACACTAATTCAAAACTGGCGCAGTTGGAATCCAAGATGAAGGAAGTGAGTAGTACCAACGCTAGCGGGAGTATTGTTCACGCGAATTACGCACAGTACGCTGCAGCTAATATCGAGCTTAAGTTGCCACGTTTTGGGTCTCGCAAAGACGTAAATCCTAGGATTTATCTTACCGAAATGGAGCGGTATTTTGAAATCAAAGGAGTGCCGGATTCCATGAAGCTTGTGTTAGTCGAGGAATCATTTTCAGAAACAGACAGACTCTGGCTGAAAATTGCGTCCGAAACTAACTTATCTTACGCCGAATTCAGAGTCCCGTTTCTTGAGACCTTCTGGTCGAAAAAGATCCAGAACCAGGCGAGGATAAAGCTGTACCAAGGAAGGTACATTCCCAAGTGGCATTATTCAATGGAAAGCTACGTGAAAACTTTGCTGGTGCAGTGTAGGCAATTTGACGACAAAATGACGGACGGAGAGTTCATAGAGATGGTGATCGCGCACTTTGGTCCACAAGTGCAGTCACTCATTAACCCCGTGGTCATTCGTACGATACCAGAACTGCTAGAAACCGTCGGTAACCTTGACAGAATCGGGAAAATGGCCGATAATCTGGCGAGACAAGACGCGGAACGAAACCATGGCGAAGCGCAAAGCGAGTCTAAGCGACCGCATGGCGGCAATAAAGCTTCCTATGCTGATGGACAGAATGGGAAATCTTCCAATCAAAATTCCGGCAATCGGAATGGAGGGAAGAAATGGAAGGACGGAAATGCACAATGGAAGGATGATAAAAATCATCAGCGGTCGGGAAACAACCGATCCGCGTATCCACAAGAATTTCCAGTGAACGCGATCTCAATTGAAAACGCGGAACCGGAAATGTGTGCAAAGGCGACGGAGGAAAATGTGGGCGGCGTTAACAACGCGTCTAACTTCCCGCCGTCACAATGAGATTTTTCGGGGGACGCTGCAAACGCCGACAGCATTTGCCTCGGCAGTTTGGAATATTGGCGCGGCGAAGGACCGGAAAATATCGCGGAAGAAGAAGATATGGTATCCGGCGACAGCCTCATGGCACGCGCGAAGTGTCCCCGTGTAGATATTATTGCATATGGCATACGGGCGAATATTTTAATTGACTCGGGATCGTCTGTCTCCGTAATGTCTAAGAAATTTCTGCTACGCTTGAAAGATAAGAATCCGCGGCTAAAAGAGATTCCCACAACGCAAGTTACGGTGGTTCCTGCAATAGGAAAGAGAGAAAAGATCGTTAGCACGCAAGCGCTAATCCCCGTGAAAGTCGCGAATAGCGAGTTAATGTTGCCACTACTTATAGTACCCGGTTTGACGCAAGATGTGATCGTTGGATGCGACCTCTTAGCAAAACGTAAAGTCATTCTGGATTGGGGAAATAAGACGGTGACAAATTTGGTTCCGGAGGTGTTGCATTGGAAACATGAGGCCTGTGAGCAGAGCCTTGGAATAAATAGTTCCAAACCAATGCAAGACACCGCGGAACGCGAAGGCAATTTGAATAACGGAGGAAGAGCTATATGCGCATCAGCTGACGAGCAAAATCTCATACCGCAGAACCCAACCGACAAAATGCGGGAAAAAGGAAAACTTGACGCCAGCACGGAAGCCAAAGCTATGCCGATACTGACGAGAAACTTGACGACAGCACCACAGTCAAAGCCAAAGCTATGCCGATGCTAATGAGAAACTCGCGATCATTTCGTGCGGGATGAGACTGCGTCTGATTCGTATCAATGTAAAATTTAAGGATCAACCCGAGAAGAATCCCGAGGATGACATCAAGAAAGCACATGAATTCTTGGTAGAAAAAGCTACGAAGCGGCAACGCAAGCACGACGGATTGCGGACGCAAACGTTTAGCGTCGGGCAGCAGGTGCTACTTAGGACTATGACCCCGTCTGACGCACAGCGAAAATTAATTTCCAAATTCTTTCTGCTGTATTCGGGACCGTTCTCAGTAGCGAGGATTATCTCCCCAAACTGCTACATGCTGACCGACGGCAGAACGGAGTTCGGCCCGCATAATGCCCGGAATTTGCGCCCGTTTCACACAGCATAGGCTACAAGTTCCTAGACGGATGTTTGTAAATGTAGCTTAAGGATCAATGTACATTTAGTTAGGTAATAACGTAGAGCATATCTTTAGAAAGTGAGAGTGTCAGTCTTAAGACACGTAATTGCCTAACAAGCGTAGCGCTAGCGCAGCGAGAACAGGTAAAGGACGCTCAGCTGTTTGAGTAGCGGCTGTGCCGACCGCCAGTTTTCCTGGAAGGATCGTAATCAGGTTAAACGAAAACAGGTAGCCTGAGCCGCGAGCCTAATGGGACAGCGCTTACTGACAACAACAGAGCGGGCAAAGTGGAAACAGCTGATCGCTTAGTTTCACCGCTATAATGTCTTTGCTACGAGTGTAGTTTGGAAAGCATAATATAGTTCATTTCGCGAGAACCGTCTTTCTTTTGTATTGTATGGATAATTATGTAAATTCGCGGAAGATTTTTCTTTTCCATTTGATTTTCATGTTATGTGGTTTCGGCATACTTGTGTCGGCCTTGATAATGAACATTCGGTGCATTCTTTATTCTTGTTGTTGCTATATCTAACTTCAACACATGTGCTAGATTTGCATAGCCCGTTGTAAATAATTAATTGAGTTGTCTAGTTTTAATGTTAATATCTTGTGCTTACATCATTTTTTGTTATTGATTGAACAGATCTATTTTGTCATTCATTTACATCTATGTACCTGTCAATGTTTTATGATGTTTTACTTTGCATATTAGGATAAGACATTTCATTATTTATGTTAACCAGAGTCACGTGTCGTATTTACATATTTAAAGAGGTCACATGTATGCGATAGTTTTGAGTGAGCTGGAACCATGAAACTATAATGTAGGCAATGATTTTGATGCAACTGTAGGGTTACAATAGTTCAAATAAAATTATTGGCATAATTTTATTTTGATTGGGTGGCAGGTATATTGTGGGTGACAGCGTCACCCACAATGAATATAATCAAATCATTATTAATTATATTCATATTTCTTTTTTTTTTCTTCTCTTTTTATTATATTCAAGTTTATTAATTATTTAATCTTGGAACGTGTAAATTAATTGTAAATAATGAGGGTTGTCTGAATAGGTTAAATGTATGTTTAAACCAGGGCGGCCAAAGGTATAGTTTATTATAAATTAATTTTTCTGTAAACGCATGGCTCAGAACGCTTAAATATTGAAGGCTAGAGACTGCCATTTCGACCGTTGAGGGTGGAACAATGGAGCAGGCGAGGCGACAAGGTGACGCCGGGCCAGCCCGGCTTGAGTCCCGTTGGAATTCGGTCAACGAACTACCCCACCTTGCCGCTATCCCGAAGGCCAAGTAGGAAACGCGCGAAGGAGTCAGCGAATGTGACGCGTGATATTAAACACGTGACGACGGAAATGTGTAGCTAGCCAATCCTGAACATTTATTGGGGGCTACAAGACTAATTCCGTGGAGTTCTTTTGCATGTGGCGAGCAACTAGCCGAGGAAGAGGAAGGAGCCATTTTTGAGACGACACTTCTGTCCAAGACGAGCTGATGAACGGACGTATCAGCCGATACGCTCTCTGATGATCATTGTGGTTGATCATTTCTTGCTTTGGGAAAGCGAGATGTCGAGTGGCATGCTTGCCATTATGTGGAAGTTATGCTAATAACGCGGTCGTAGCCGCTTATTTAGCTTCCATTGCTGCAGTGGCATTGTGTTTGTCGCTCACCATCACGGCGATGATACTATGGTAATGTACCAGAAACGACGGTCACTATCCAGTGGATTTTTAACAGACTTATGTGCCCTTAAGCGACGCCTGGGTTAAGACTCTGCTCCCGCCACTTAAATTCTGAGCTAGCTGGATTTATATTTCAATTCAATTTTTCTTAAGCATCTTGCTGTTTGTTAATTCAATTTTGATGCTTTTCATTCACTTTATACGGCGCCCCCTGGGATTTTCCTTTGTACAGTAAAATGTTAGCGTCAATTTGATGGCCTGTGTTGCCATATTATTTCAATGTTAACTTTGCTGTTTTTATTACTTGTTTGAGATATTTCATTCAGTTTTGTTTGCTTACTCCGGCGAATTGTAAACGTCGGGTATTGCTTGTTTTTGCTGATCTAATTGTGTTTAACGTAACGCTAATTACTACCCGACCTTGTAAGGCCATAAGACTCAATAAATGAGGTTTTATTTTGTGTCTGAAATTCATGGTTCTAGTTAGTAACCTATTAGATCCCCTTATAACATCATTATATTATGTGTTTTCATTTTCAGAAAATAATTATAAATCCCCCCTCCCTTTTTCTGCTTCACCCAAATTGTACTATTACAGCCCCAACTACCAGAAAGCTAAAATAATTAAACAACACATGATATACAACAACGTCAGTTTTAGAGAAGCATCAGCTGAACTGGAAAATAGAGCTTACGCCCAGACAGCAGCAAACCCCAGCCCTAGATTCAAGAGCAATACTGAATTCCCGCCCTTACCAACTATCTCTCACGCCCCAATTATCCAGAACTCTAGCACCAGTTACCGAGAAGGAACCTATCTAGCGCTTCAACCTAATCCACAACAACCCGCACAACAAACGGGAAAAACATTGTACAGTCGAACAAAAGAATCGCAGCCATATGCCAACACAGCAAATTTAAGCTCTAAGGGAAACGAAGTGAGAATTCCCCAAAAATTGTTCTGGAGAAGTAACGGACCATACCAACCTATAACCCACAACCCGTACCCACCTCTTCCACATAGTACCTTAGAAGCACCATATAACTATCACCAAACAGGGGGACACCAACTCCCAAATACTGAAATCCCACTGATAGAAAAACTGATGACGTTCATAATATTCATCACTAAGCTAGTCAGAACCAACGGCACAGTGGACCCTGTACAAGTAATCAACTCACTCCAGCAAATTATTAATTCCTCCACTCCATGAACACTACAGCTAATTCAAGGCACCACAATCTCCCCCCGTACACAACTCAACTTAACCTCCTTCAATGGAACGGAAGGTCCGTGTACTCAAATAGGGAAAGGTTGATCATCGAGCTACGTAATAGTAAAATCGATATTGCACTATTATCTGAAACTTGGGTCCAACCACAGAAAGAGATCAACTTTAAGCATTACCAGACATATCGAAACGACCGCCCAGACGGAAAAGGAGGAGTCGCAATCTTGATTAGACATCACATACCACACGAACCGGTAAAGTTAGTTCCCACCAACTGCCCATTCCAAGCTATTTCTATTAGATTGCGCCTTAAAAACCTCGAATGCACAATTATATCTTTATACTGCCCCCCGCGAACTAGAATAAGTCGAAACGACTGGGACCATCTCTTTAAACAAATACACCCCCCATATATTATAGCGGGCGATTTCAACGCCCACAGCAGAAGCTGGGGCTGCCAACAGGACGACCCCTTTGGCTTGGACATATTACAAAGAATAGAAGACCAAAATCTCGTCACAATGAACAATGGATCCCCTACGCTAATCCCAAGAGTAGGACGGAACCCATCAGCTGTGGACTTAACACTCTGCTCTCCATCTATTGCATCCGTAACTACGTGGCAAACTTTAACCGACAGTTTAGGATCGGACCACCTACCTATCAAAATCACGATAGGTTGCAACACCAACTTCGATTGGAAGGGACACCCTACAAAACACTGGAACACCAGCCAAGCAAATTGGGCACTATATAAAAAATACTTAGAGGAAGAAGTTAGGAACATCCCCACGGATATCTCGGCCAGGGAGGCATACAAACAGTTGATACAAGCCATCACAACAACTGCAGACAAATTAATACCGCTTAAAAAACGACGTAAACACACAAGTAATCCTCCAGCAATTTGGTGAAATATGGAGTGCTCTAAAGCAGTGGCCAAAAGGAGATTAGCACTCAGAAATTATCGCAAGGAACCGACAGTAGAAAGATTCTTAACCTACAAAAGAACATGTGCATACACCAAACGAATACTGCGAACTCAGAAACGACTCAGTTGGATGCAATATTGTGAGAAACTGGGGAAAGATACAAACACTAGCACCATTTGGCAACAAATAAGAAACTTGAAGAACAGGAAAACGTTCACTTCAAGCAGTAAGTTAGACAGCTCATGTATAGAAGCCATAGCGGAAAGAATTGCCCCCGATAGTGTTAACCATAAAAACTTTAGATATTCTCCGACAGAACAACATCGGAACACGAACTGTGCTCTCCATTCACAATTAAAGAAGTGGAACGAAATATTAAACAGTCCCCTGACACGACACCAGGCAAAGATAGAATACATTACTCGATGTTGTATAATCTGCCTGTCAATGCCCTACAGCTCCTAACTAAAATCTTTAACGGAATCTGGATGAAGAAACCGAGTCCCATAGAGTGGAGAACTCAGATAATTATACCAATACTAAAACCCAACAAAGATCCCAAGCAACCAGGATCGTATAGACCTATTTTCCTGATGTCGTGTGTATCCAAAACATTAGAACGCATCGTAAAAAACAGATTAGAATATTGGATGGAAAAAAACAACTTACTAGCAACATCACAATTTGGATTCAGGAAAGGAAAAAGTACACTCGACAACATATCATTAATTACTACAGATATCAATATTGCATTCGCACGGAAATTTTACTTAGGGGCAATATTCTTAGATATCACTTCAGCTTATGACAACGTTGTTATCAACATTCTGATGCAAAAGATCTCCATCTTGGGAATCCCACATGAGTTTGTAGCAGGGATACACTCGCTCATATCGGAAAGAGTTATATACATCTCAAACTCAGGGGAACTGGTAGGCCCCCGTTGGGTCTACAATGGACTCCCACAAGGAGCGATATTAAGTCCTCTCCTTTATCTGATATACACTCACGACTTATAAAAAATCTTTTCCCCAAGTATTCTAATCCTCCAATTTGCGGACGACATCGTTATATACTCTATGAGCTAATTAATAGAAGATGTCTTCGAACAGTTGTATGAAGCGATACAGACATTCATCAAGTGGGCCCAACGGAACGGACTAGACATATCTACTGAGAAATCATCCGTAGTCATATTCTCCAAACGCAACATTCCCGATATGGCCAGGATACAACTAGGTCCCTTTTCATTCCCAGTACATAAACAGAGCCGATTCCTAGGAATGATATTGGATTATCGTCTAACTTGGAGAGACCATATTCAACATATAATAGCCAAATCAGACCAACGACTTAATATCCTAAGAGCAGTGGTCGGAGCGAGATGGGGATCCCACCCCAACGCACTTCTGCTCCTATACAAAACAATGATTAGATCTATCATAGACTATGGCAGCGTCTTTTACGCCAACGCCACAAAAGACGCATTGCGGAAATTAGATTCCCTGCAGTATCGCTGCCTCATAACATGTTTAGGAGCATTCAAATCTACACCAACCAACGCCTTACTAGTGGAAGCAGGCGAAATGCCACTCAACATAAGAAGTCAACTACTTACAGAGAAGTTTATAATCGAAAAACTGAGTAGCACCACACACCCACTAAAGGAACGGTTAGACAACCTCAAACACTGTAAGCGAAAAAAAGGAAATAAACAGACTGGCGCGCTAAGCAGCATTCTTCTACTTAACATGTACAAAACGTGGGAAGAAAGGAGCGTTAACATAACGAAGTTTTCCGCACACCCGATATTCCAAGCTCCCTACCAGCTCCGATGTCTAGACACACAAGTAATGTATTTGGAACACACGCCGGGAACCAACGCCAACTACGCCCTGAACGCCCTGCTCGCCAGACAATACCCAAATTCAATCCATATGTACACAGATGGATCAAAAAATAATACAGGAGAACGAGTCGGCAGCGCACTATATTGCCCCAAAACGCAGTACAAAGCCCTATACTCCTTACCACCGCAAACTACAATATATTTGGCAGAAGCGGACGCGATATTAGAAGCTGTAAGATACGGCCGGACCAGAAGACCTAAGATGGTGGTCTTAATAGCCGACTCCTTGAACGTCATCAGGAGCATAGCAGAACCAAAGTGGAATTATAGGATGGCACCACTACTAATAGAAATACTAAATGAAATACACACAAGCAACAACATAGGCATCACAACAAGCTTAGTATGGGTTCCCTCGCATAACGGGATTAAGTTCAATGAAACTGCGGACAGACTAGCCAAGGAAGCCATCGCATACGGACAAAGAAAAGAACTACTACTACCCCCATCAGCATATGTACAAGATATTAAACAGCGTGCAAGAAATAGATGGCAAACAGATTGGAACAATACGATGCACCATAAAGGATCCTTTTACGGACATATCCAACCACATATTCCTTCCAAACCCTGTTTCTACAGCTATAAAATCAACAGACGCCACTTAATTAATATAATCAGAAGCTGATTCCACCACGGAAACTTTCCCAGCCACTTGAACCGGATAGGACTAAGAGATACCCCCAGATGTGACTGCGCCGATCGAGCAATAGGGGACATCAACCACCTGCTATTCTCCTGCAAAAAATACACCAACATCCAAAACAAAATGCTGAAGGAACTCACAAGGTGCAATATCCCCTTCCCAACTAATTTAGCCATCCTGCTCTCTTCCAACAACCACTCAATATACAGAACCATAATGTCCTTTTTTAAAGAAGGAAATATTCAAATATAAGACAAAGCTGATAAGCCAATCCTAGACTAACAGCCATAAACTAAGTAGATACACTAACCCTTCACAAATACTCCACATTATCTAGAACATACACACTAAAGCAACACCCAAGGAGAACAGTTACAAATACAAGTACGCAATATATTCTCACCAAAGGGTCCAAATAGATCAGGCAACCAGAGAAACTATTTCATGAACATTCAATTGTGGTGAAAATATACAAAAAGCTGCCCCTGTGCTTTTGGCGACGACTCACACTGTGCAATTGAAAAGGTAATAACGTGATATATTTTATAAAGAAATTGTAACCCATTTCTCATGGGACTTATGAACCATTGAAAAATAAAGGATAAGAATTGTAACTTAACTAAACATTAAACATAATACACTGTAAAATTTAATGTAAAGAACCTGGCAGTATGGCCGAAAAGGCCGAAAGCCAACACAAATAATAATAATAAAAAAACCACTGCTCTAAATTATTCAGAGCAACCGTTTTTCCTCAAATTTTAATTAATCAAGCGATCAACAGGTTGCAGTATACTGCAACGCCAAGCGTCGTTTGTCCGGTCAAAGTGTTTCTTGAGATGGGGCTCATCGAAGTGGTGATAACCATTTCGGCATGAAGTCTTCTGGAGGCTAGAAGACGTACATTTGTGACGGTTCTTCCATTTTTAATTTGCTGTTTCTTATAGAGCACTGCATTAAGTGGAACATAGTAGCGAATGGACTCGAATAATGTAAACTGTGCATACCTTCTTGATTTCTGTTAGCCTTACCTTGTTCAGCAGAAGTCAGAGGCATTTTCCTTATTTCCGCAGTATTCAGACAACATAATCTCGCCATTTTATTTAGTTTTTGGTTGTGTCTTCTTCATATTTAACAAGACATTTCTTTTTTTAATTCTTTTTTTTTATAAATAACATAAAGATGAAAGATTGTGTATTTTATGACGCAAAATAAATAATCCGTGAAGTTTCGCAAGTTCATCCCCATCAGCTCGAACTAAGCAAGCATCTGCATGTAACTTCCGTTCTAATTTGACCGTACCTCAATTTCGATCTTCAGGCAGCGACGTAAGACTACGCGCGGGGGCAAATGTAGATGTCATACGGCTTATAACAGACCTCACACCCACCCATTTTATGAAATTATATTTTAAGAACTGTGTATATCAAGATGGGATTTAATTAATCGTGGATTTGTCTATTTTTCTCGTGATTAGTTGTGAATTTGTGTATATGCGTCATGCAAATTAACCTTGTTTTATGGACAAAAACTGTGTAAATGAGATGTAATACGATTAAGGCCAGTATTATCTATGAAAAATTAACTAAAAGTTTGTAATTGCAATTGACCTACGATGTTTCGAGGACAAATTGCGACGGTTTGGACTGATTTATGTCGATAATTTTGTGTGTAAATGTATGTAAATAGTACTAACTTTAATTTCAAGATGTTTTTTTAATGATTGCGAATCATTTTGTACAATTTGTAATTATTTTTGTGTGGGTTTAATTGTTAAAGTATTGTTAGAATTCGAGAAACGTTGGTCGGAACTCTTTGAATTATTCTGGACGTTTCTAAATTGTCTATTTAAGCGCGCATAGAGTTATCAGTCAGTGGTTTTTGGAAGTGTGTGAGTTTAATCATTGGAACATTAATGTATGATTGTTCATGGTATATTTCGATCGAGTCGATGCCTTGCTGTGTAATGTTATTATATAGCGTACCAGAAAATAAACATAAGTGGAAAGTGATTCTTCGGAGTTGTTTTTCCATCAACCAAATTCTTATCAAGGCTTCCGCGAAAGGACTGGGATAATAATTAACGAGAAGCTTATCAGACTGTACTGCAACAAGCTTTCATCAATATAATATTCAGTAATACCAAAGCCACCCAGTTCATACGATGAGATGATAAATTTTTACGAAACAAGTCAGTACTTTCTAAAAGTTCTCGGGCCTCCACTCTGATGCGACGTTTCGAAGCTACTCTCCTACTTCATCTACCGTCGAAGTATAGGGTTATTTTTTTTGTTTCATTCCCACAACTGAAAACTAGGGGCGGACCACTGAAAACCATGAGCCCTTTTCAGCTATATGTTAGGTTGTTACTTTTTTTATTATTATTATTTTCCTTTTTGTCCTCTATGTGCCACGTGGTTTTTCACTCTGGTGAACTTTCTTTTTGGCCCAAAATTCTTCCATCCTTGCACTGTGGTTGTCTTTTATTTCTTTATTTATTAATTCATACTACGAGGGGCTACTTAAAAATAACCAAAACAGCATTGCCGTGGGCGGAGCTTGTGTGGTACGCGTTTCTGCCGCTAGGCGTTTATAGTGCAACTCATTGTCAGTTCAGTGCCGCCTGTGTTGTTGACTTGGCTTGTTCTGTTAATCTTCAGTGATTGGTTTTGCTAGCGCTGTTTTGTTATTGTTTAGTTTTTGATGATGGCAAGTTTAATTGCAGCTTTGAAATTTTGTTTTCTACTCTGTAAAAATGCTGCTGAAACTGTTTTAACGTTTAAAGCAGCTTACAGAGATGACGCTATGAGAAAAACTCAAGTGTACGAGTGGTTCGCTAGGTTTGAAAATGGTGACATATTGATTGATTACGAACCTCTTGCTGGACGTCCATCAACTGGCCGAATCGAAGAAAATGTTGAAAAAATTCGAGAGCTTGTGCTCTCAGACCGTCGACAGACAATTGATCAACTGTCAGAGATTAGTGGGGTTGTCTTGGAGCTCGGTTCAGCGAACTTTAGCCGAAGATTTAGGAATGAAAAGGGTTGCTGCAAAGTTTGTTCCTCGGGCTCTGACTGACAGTCAAGAAGAACGTCGAGTAGAAACATGTCGTGTTTTGAAACAACAGCTTGAAATTGATACAGATTTTCTGTCAAAGGTCATTCATTACTGGTGATGAGTCATGGTGCTGTTGTTACGACCCACAAACAAAGCAACAGTCTAGCTAATTGAATTTTTTTTTTTTTTCTATCTGCTTAACGTCTCTCTAACAGCGAGGTCTTTAGAGACGGGAAAGGATGGGGGGAAAGGAATGGGAAGGAATTCAGCCATGGCCTTTTGAAGGAAGCATCCCGGCATTTGCCTGGAGTGATTTGGGAAACCATGGAAGCTAATTGAAGACGTCATTGTTACCACGTCCAAAAAATTTCGTCAAGTCAAACATCAAAACAATGCTCATTTGATTTTTTGATGCCAAGGGCATAGTTCATTCAAATTTTGTTCCCCCACATCAGACCTTCAATAAAAACTTTTATTTGGAAGTTTCAAGAAGATTACGCAACAGTGTTCGTCAAAAAAGACCAGATTTGTAGCAGACAGGAGATTGGTTCTTCCAGCACGACAATGCACCTGCACACACAGCTGTCTCTGTTAGGCAGTTTTGGCTAAAAATGGCATGGTTCCGCTGTCCCAAGCACCTTACTCGCATGACCAGGATCCATGCGACTTTTTACTATTTCCACGCATGAAAAGGGGCATGAAAGACCGATTTGACAACATTGAAGAGGTCAAAAAAAAAAAAAAGTGAGGGAGCAACTGTATGCCATTTCAAAAGATGACTACAGAAAATGTTTCGAACAGTGGAAGCATCGGTGGGACAAATGTATTGGTTGTAATGGAGGGTATTTTGAAGGGGATAAGGTTGTTTAAGAAAAATTGAAATGCATAGCTTTTAAAAAATAATTACGGTTTTTTGGGTTCCTCCCTCGTATACAACTAACAAAAAATTTAAAATGGATTAGGGTATTTTATTAATTACGGAGTTTTAAGAATCATAATTGTTATTAACAGCGTGAGCAGTTGAATTATTATGATGAAGGTATCTTCTTTTGTACACTTTTTTGAGCCGTTTTCGGCCTGGCAGTCGTGATATCGGCTCAGGCGTCCCGCACAATTTGATTGACGTCCTACTAGATGCAGGTTGGCTCGTAAATGGACTCCAATGGTTGGTTTGGCAGACCTGCGCACCTTAGTTCTATCGGGGTATCTTGGTTTCTTGGCCTGGTTTGGTTTGATTGCGACATCTCTCTTTACATTGGACTTCTGCTTGTCTTTTGAGATCTTGATGTATCTGCTTTGTGTTCGTGGGGGTCATCCACCGTAACACGCTGCGTGGGGAACTAAAACAGAATCGGTCTTGGCGGTCTCTTTTGCAGTCTGATAATCGATATTTATCGCCGCAACGAAAAATCTCACATGGTTCTTGCAGGGAGATATCAGATGTGCAAATTTTTTGTATCTGATGCAATGACGCCTAGTGGAATGGTTGCTCTTAAGTTGCGTTCCTACGACGTCTCTTAACGGAGGCTTCCCGGGACGGGACGGGACAGATACCCAACAACAATACGTCATGGGAACGGGGCTGCCTCTGCTAGCGGGGATGAGACGCAGCTAGCCACTCTATGTCGATAAACATCACAGGCGTGTTAGTGGTGCGCTGTTGCCACCGGTTTGCAGCAGCGGTGCGCTCCCCTTCTGTTGCTGTAAAGTGCTCTGTGCCAAACGACACTAGGCAACGTGGTGAGGATGTGGTGGCGAGGTAGCGAGGGCTAAACTGCGGCGCGCACTCATCCCTACACTTCGCCGTGCGGCGTACAACCTCCGTTACAAGACGCCGTGGGAACGCAGCTTTATGTAGCATATTCCGGTAAACGGTTTGCGCCGACGACATAGTGACGTGCGCCGAGTTCCTCTCCATACCGAGGTGGTGGGGATAGAAGCGTGCTGGAGAGATGCCGACAGTAAGGTGTGAGATGTGACAGGAATACACGCGGTAGAAGAGGTCGGTTGATCAGAGTTCATTCTCAAAATGTTATAATGACTCTGTTTTGTTAATCTTAGTTTGTAAGCCTCGGCAAGTTGATCCTGATAGCTAGCATCTCTGTTTTCAATGATTTTCACAAGACGCTTCGAAACGTCGCATCAGACTGACGCTCTCCTCCGGTGAGAAGCTCGAGAACTTTTGATACAGTTAATACAGTGACCAAGTTAAAATTGGTGGCCATTGCATGTTGACGCCAGAGCGTTATGCATTACGTAACTAGGCTCAAGAGAGACTCGTATGATTGCTCGAGCCATTTATGTGAACTGGCGACCGAAATCCAGGAACCTCATATCGTGGCTGTAGGGCCACGCCCACTGTGCAGTAGCACGCGGTCGTCAAATTAATGTGTTTATGTTGCATTATGAAATGAACTAGAGTCAAATGCGAAAAGTATGTCGTCACTACCGTCCCTTAAGTTAGAACTATTACTTTAATTTAATTTAATTGCGAAGCAACGCACTTTCCGATGGCTATTTTCCTACATATATATTTTCCCCCTTCTTGTTCCCGCTTACTTTTGCGCTCTGCGAATGTCAATTATAAATTCTTTAAGAGATTTTGTCAAATTATTCTACAATTCCCTTGGTAATTTATTACAATCCCAAAATCCCTTACCCTATATATATAAAATCCCACACTCTTATGCCTGAAATCGAGTTCCAGCTTGTGGTCATGGTCATTTTTTCTCTTCCATGCACATCTCTTAATTCATCCACCTATATCTTTCCACGCCTCATCACTAACATACGCCTTTTACACTTTCAAAACTCTCTTCATCCTTCTTTTGTATTCTAATGAATCCCATTCCTGTTTCTTTATAGTATCGGTTACTCATCGTGTTCTGCGGTGATTTCCAAAAACAAATCTCATCATGGGGGAAAAAAACGTTTTAAGCTGAACGCGTTGCGGATTTTACTAACCGGAACTTGTACATATTTGAGAGTTTTTGAAGAAACATGTTAGTATTTTAGAATAATACATATTTCTTATTTGGTTGACAAGCTATAGTGTTTCTTGCAGTTACCTCGTCCTTTGTCGTAAGTTGATCGTTCGCCACGCCATCAGATTTGGAAATATTTTCCCTTTCATTTTTTTAAATTAATAAAGTCGACAACGCTCTAGATTTCGCATGGATTACATTTCGAAAAATTTAGCCTGATGTAGAAACCGTTTTAATTTTCTTTAATTTTCCGGGCTATTTACGTTTTCAATCAAATTTTCCAGTACCAACTTTTTTCTCAGTCTATAGTTCTTATTCCGCTTCCCTTTAGACACGCATTTCTGTTTGGTTTTGCTTTAATTTTCTGGCGATTTAGGCCCTTTACATTGCTCACGTTGAAGAATTTTTTATTTATGTGCCCGTAATTTTTTCAAATTTTACAGGAGAATCCACAAATCCCCTGATCAACACCCACTGGACTCTATTCCCATGCCAGTAACCAGGATATGAAACAACAATTGTGAGCCGGCTTGCCTCAGGAGAAGGTACCACGGATTTATGACACCCTTCCCAACCGAATTACTAGTAGTGCATGCATCTGGGTCAGAGGGGTGCAACTTCATGCTGATAAGTAAGCTTACATAGCAAAGTTCTTTTTAAATTTAACTCGATTTTATGATCTCTGAAACAATTTCATAAACTCCCTTAACCCGCCAATTTTTTTTTCTTTTCCCACTCCCAGTCTGGAAGCATCACTTTTTTTGCCATGTGGTGTTTATATTCATAAGGTTTTATATTTCCTTATTCTTCTTTATAAAAATAGTTTCAAAGCCTTAAACCATATTTTTTTTTATATTTTTTTCTCGCAGCAGAAAGCTGGGAGACGGGCTGTTGAGGGTCTCAAGGAACCTTTTCAGCCTAGCTAACCTACGGAGGGGGGGGGGGGGGGGGGGGGGGAATGGGGAAGGCCTTTGGAACGATCCGGGCATTCGCCTGGAGGGTCTGCGGGAAACTCCACTTAAAACATTATCATATAAATAATTTACTAACAATAGTTATGAAAATTTAACTGACAGAGGTCTGTGGATATAAAGGGGGAATAGGTCACAGTTTCTGTGGGACCGAAAACTTCTTGATTGACTTTAGGAGTGTCGACTCTTAGAATCTGTCGATAAGTTATCTGAATCGGGGACTTGTGACGTGAAGTAAATAGCAACTTTTAAACATTTCAGTGTGGTGTACTTGAGACTAGGCTAGGATATTTCGTGACAAACTTCGCCACGAACTTGCAATATATCAAAACTGCTGCTGCACAAGCAGATCTGCAAATTAATAGCGTATTTTGGCTATTCGGCAGGAAACTGTCAAGTGTTGGCATAAGTGATAAGCCAGTATGTTTGCTCTATGTGAATAGAGAGACAGTATCATTACAAGCAGCTATTTTGGTGTTATTATATCAAGAAGAATTACCGTCTTCTAATGTACCAATGATGAATATGGTCCGTTGTGCTCCGAAATAATGTTGTCTGATGAAGACATCAATATCAGCGATTTAACCATCCACCCATTCAAATTCAAAATATGAACATTATAGTTACCCGATCTCGCACTGATCATGCACATCACGCGATGAGAATTCTAATTGGCGATAATGACCTCGCTGTCGACGCGCCCTAAAGCAACAACTACAACAATTCTAATGTTCTGCTTATTTGTTTTCATGGAACTATAGCAATTTTTCTTGTTGTGTTGAGTGCTTATCGATTCAATTTAATGTCAAATAAGTACGTCGACTGTTTTTTAATTTGTTTAATTAGTGACGTGTTAATAAACTTGTTTGAAAAATAATTTTCAATGTTAAATTAACGATTTGTGTATTTGTTACCTTAATTTGGTCCATAATTCATATCATCCTACCTGTCCATTGTAGATTATTAATTTCATTGATTTATATGTCAAAAGGAATTTTTAAATATAAATTATTTTCCATTGTGCCAAACATTATAATTAACATTAGTGATTAATGTTAATATTCGTAAATGATCATTTGATCAATTATACGGAAAGGAGGAAAGTGCATCAAGATAAATCTAGAAAAAGAATAGGTTCATGTTAAATTAGAGAAAACAAAAGAACAAAATTGTACAGGAACAAGTTTATATAAAATTCAGAGCAACGTCAAGAATTCTCTTCAAAAGTCTCAAAAGTTGACTGTCTGCAGTTTTTTTTAAGGTATACGGGAATCTGAATAAAATTGTTCAACCTGTATAAGTCAGTAAGAATCCGAAACTGCCTATAATAGCTGTCTAATTATTAGAAAATAATTGTTTAGCATATTGAAGCACTTTATCCGCTACATTATTTTTCTGAAAGTGGTCAGTGGTTTAGCAAAAATAACCATATGGAGTGTAATTTAGTTAGAACTGCGATATAACTAATTTTGGGAACAATCGGAGTTATGTTCTTGACTTAAACGACAAAGCCATAGGTCACTAAATTATAGGCTGCCGCGTAATTTAAAACGCTCACGACGTTTGCTGGTAAATTTCGTGATATATTTCGAAAAATATTGGTTATCCGAATAAATATCTCATTGTAAGCACATTATTTATCCAAAAGTTAATTCGCTATATTTAACTGAGCATTATCTTCTTTAAAAACACATTTGTAATTTTTAGTAAACGTTTCACAAGTATCTATTGTTTACGTTATCATTTTCTGTAATAAGCGATGGCAGCGCTATTGCTACGTCATTGTCAGGTCGCAATACTTTTTGCAAACGTTATTTTTTTTTTACTTATGGCTTTACGCCTCGTCGATGTCTAGGTCATTAGAGACGGGAAGAGACTGGGGGCAAGGAACTGGAAGGATTTGGCCATGGCCTTTTTGAAGGAAGCATCCCGGCATTCGCCTGGAGTAATTTGGGGAAACCATGGAAAGCACAAATCTGGATGCTCGGGCGGGGATTCGAACCGCCGTCCTCCAGAATGCAAACGTTCTTCTTCCACTTTTCCCTTTGTATTGTTACATTTTGTATTAATAACTGATTTTTAGTAAATATCGATTGTAAAATCAAATAATTCAATTTTTCTGGGGTTACGCATCGCTGATATCGAGGTCACAGAGCTCGAGAGGATTGTGTTCAAGGAATGGAAAGGAATTTGCTCATAACAGGTTGAATGAACCATCCCGGCATTCCACTCGAGTGATTTCGGAAAGCCATGCAAAAACGATATCTGGATTGCCGTACGGTGATTTGAACTTACGTCCTCCCAAATACCAGACTCGGTTAATTGTTTGTATTAAGCATCTATTTTATCTCATTATATGTAGTGCTTCGGAGTTTTCTCCTGCTTAGAGATCATCAGAAAACAAATAGAAAAAAGAGGAATACGTATTATTTTAATGTACATGGCATTTAACCATACCATTTATGTTGTTGGATAAACTGAATGGCTACATTTGTTTGGTTTCAGGGTTAAAAATTGTGTAACATTTGAGATCTTAATTTTTCGATCCTCAACAACCGATATTTTCTTTTTGTTTCGATTCTATAGAATTTCATTCATGTGGTCTACATACATGACTTTTTTTTACACTTACGCTTATAACTATTCTATTACATTCTTATCGAGCGTGATGGGTGAGCCGTACGGCTATGGAATCGCATACGGGAGAACCCTGGTTCGAATACCAGTCCTACCGTCAAGATTTTGGTTTTTGGTGCTTTACACAAATCACTCCAGGCAGGATGGTTCCTTCAGAAGGTCAAATCCGAATTCCTTCCCTTTGCCATCCTGGCCACCTGTCCTTTGCCACCACTAATGACATCGACGTCAATCAGGCATAAAGCCAAAACAAAACAGAAAAAACTTAATATATTTTAAGTAAATTTATCTACTTTAGAAATTAAATGTCAGTGAAGGTTGAATCATTCAGTCACTTATTTACTACTACCACTACTGTAAAGATAAAATCTATTTTTTTAAATATTTATGTTAACTGAATAGAATGGATAGATCTTCCCGACGTCACTATGTAGCTATGATAATTGTATTTGTTGTGAGTGCAAAAATGTAGTGAATAGTATGAAATGTGCATACAAGAAATAAATAAACAAATGTAGAGATTTTTTTATTGAAAGACCAATATTTAGAAAATTAAATGATTATGGTGGTAACGATAAGTTTGGTTAAGACAAACGACAATTTTGCTATTGTATGACTAAGCTGCTTTTTTATTTCACTAGCGTACATCTTCATTTTATTCATAATTATTTTGTCTGTGTGTTTTTCTCGTGTGTCATTACCACCCTTGGTAACTTGCGTTCATTCATTTCGTGGCTACCGCGTTAAGAATACCTTACCTGGTATATACTAACAATAACAGAGAGACTGATTGTGTCAAATGAAACGCAATCAATCCACTCCACATTTTTTTCCACCTAACGACGCAGAAAGAATGTCCGTTACGAATCTATTACTTGGTAGGAAAGAGGATTGAGGCGTGGTGACGAACGAAATTCGCGTTAAGATGAATCTAAGGGGATTTTCTTATTGGACGGTAAGGCGCCATCCGAAGAGATCTCGGTCAATAGCGGAACATCCGGTTGGCTGGAATCGATGTGCCAACGAGCAGAGACAAGGAAAGGGAGGAGCCTCAAACCGAAGTTGACTACTGCGGATGATCAATTAGTCTCCAAGTGACGGATCTGCAAAGGGGGTCAACTGGAAAGGACCAGCAGCTGCCCACAGGAGGAAACTGCGTCCCTATACTACTTCCAACTAAGGCACGCCCTAGAACAACGTCATTCTTAAATAGTTTCCAATAGTAAAAATGTGTCAGATTTGTTAAGAAACTCGTAAAATTTCCGAAGCAGGTGAGTGAAACTATCTTTGGGAGCGTCGATAAACTACGTGTCTCGGTCTGGGAGGGGGGAGGATTTGAGTAGTAAACTACTGAGCTATGTGGAGGGGGAGGGGATGTTCCGAGCTAAGCCACGTAGTTTTTCATTCATGTTATTTGTCAGAGTTAAAATAAGATACAGAGTACACAATATCATGTGAATATTTATTTCCATCATTTAATTATTTCCATTTGTGGTTTACGATAGGCTGACAAGAGAAAACAGTACAAAATGTCTAGTATGGAATCAATAGGGAAAAAGCTACATGCCACGGGAGGGGGGGGGGGGGGTAGAGACAAAAGCCACGTCAGGCTACATGGGGCTGGGAATGGGATTCACATGAGGCCAAAGCGGAGTTAAGTAGGTTATGGACGCTCCCTTTGAACTTTTAATCAATACTCAGGAATCAAAGATTTCTCCTTCCTAATTTCGTAGCTTAGATGCATAGAAAAAATTGTCTCATTGTTTCTAGGTATCGTATATTGAGCTGATGATTAATTTTCGAGGGTCAGTGTATGGGGGCATCGATAAATTACGTGAGGTGTTTTTTCGGATTTCCGGAACCCCCCCGCCCTCTTCCAAAGCCGGTTACACGCCCACTTTTCGACGAAATACCCCCCCTAAATTCGACTTTCGCGTCAAATGTAGACATTTTTTTTTAGCTCTACAGTCCAACAAAAATGTTCAAAACCTCACTTGAGATTCCGTTGACCCCCCCTCCCCCTTGATGAGTTTTCGCCGGACCCTCCCCCCCGCCCAATTTCACCTCACGTAATTTATGGATGCCCCCTATGGCCAGAACATACTCGTTTTGGGCTTACGTAAAATTACGAATTTCATGATTGTTTGATAAAACCACGTTAATGTGAACCAGACTGCGCTTTCGATAACCGTTTCCCATTATTATTATTATGTAAAATCGATGAATAAAATATTTACTGCCGGTATTAAATAAGGATTTAATTCATGTGTATGTCACATTTAACCAGTACATACCGAAAGATTGTTCGACTGCAAAGTGACATTCGTAGTCTCTCATAGCTACAGCCCTATCCATTTAGAAGGAATGTATGGTTTTACTGGTTTTATATGGAATCGAAACTTCGCATAGTCCTAGCCATAAGCAAAAACTAGCCTTTAATACATAAAATTACTAATTTATTTATTCTAGCACATAAATTTTATGATTAAATAATGTAGAGGTAAAGTATACTCGACATGGAAAAAAAAAATCAATTTTTACTTAATGCAGAACACAATTATGTAAAAACAAATTTAAGGTGCGGGACTAATGAAAATACTCATCACACGTGTTTACGGTTGCAGTGACTTGTTGGATAAGATCAGTAAAGAAAGATGATATGTTGATACTTGTACTACATGCTTATTGTACTTCACCCGGTTCGTAGTGATTTAAATGCGCAATGAAATGGGAAGGGTGGGTGGGAGAACGGGGACTGTGGTAGAGATGTTAAGCACCCTCTGGCAGGCGCATTTTTTTAAACTACAGCGTAATAACTTCAACGAAACTGGAATGGGCTAAAGGAGAAAGAAATACATTAAGAGCGTTTAAGTGTAGACTGTAAAAATAGTATATAGGCAGATAACTAGTGAAAAAAACTAAGGTAATAATAATAATGAATAAGGTCGTGTGGCAGTTTTTAAAGTGTATGAGAGGCGGTATAAAATATACAGAAGATACCATGTGTAATTCTCGTTTAGTATTGATTTAGAACCAGTTGTTCTAATTGACTGTAATGTTGATTGCAATGTTTCAATACAATCATATTTCTCCAATTTGTCGGTGACACGATTTGCAGCAAGGAGTAGATTTTTGGGGCTTGTCCCCTTAAATAAATACAAGTATATAGCAAGAGATCGGACCATGCTACCTCTCTTAATACCTCACGCCTACAAGTTTACGTATGAACTTTCATGCTTTTTTTTCTTCCTGTTCTTGTGTAAAACGGTAGACATTTTTTTTATTCCTGCTTTTTCCAAGTGAATTACAGTACGCGAGTGTGAGTTGTGATTAATATCAAGTTTTTTTTCTGTTTATTTATGCCACATTGGTGTAGCTTCTACTATGTTTTCGGGGAACAGTCTTTAAAAGCGCAACGTAAACTACGTTCTCCTCTTCTTAAAACTGTTTATAAATTTTACTTTGGTTGCAAAGTTGGTAATCAGGACAAGGTTTGGGCTCCAACAGTTTGCTGCAGTTTGTTGCAGTAGCTTGGCCAAATGGCTCAAAGGTATCCATAAATCAATGCCATATTTTATGCCCATGGTTTGGCATGACAATTGCTGTGTCAGTTTTGTATGACTTCCACCGTCGGATTCTCTAGCAAAGGTAAGCATACTTTTATGCTTACGGCTTTACGCTTTGTAGACGTCGAGGTCATTAGGGGCGGGAAAGGATGGGGCAAAGAACGGGAAGGAATTCGGCCATGGTCTTTTTAAAGGAAGCCCGGCATTCCCCTAGAGTGATTTGGGGAAACAATGGAAAACCCAAATATGGATGCCACGTCCTCCCAAATATGAGGCTAGAACCTTAACCGTTCTCCCATCGCTCGGTCCCCTTCATCTCTAAGCGCATTTCCTTACTACGAATCTTTGCCAGTTTCAGTGCCCTTAAGAACTTATGATCTAGAGTTAGAAATGGATTAGAAAGACTTTAAATCACCACCTGGACCATCAAATGAAAAGTCAGGGCAAAGATGACGTACTTTATGATTACAGCCAACATGGTTATAGATGTGTGTTTTAAATCAAGTTGTCTGTAATCATAGCGGTAATGGAAAAGAACACGAAGAAAAAAGGCATGGAAAATTGCAATGCAAACCTGTAGACGCGAGGTTTAGAGCGCGGCAGCGTGATACAGTGAATCTCCTGAACTCTTTGCATATACTTTTACTTATTATTGCTCTATATTTTTGGGGGTTTTTGGCGGGGGGGAGGATGAGGGAGGCTGGTAGCTGGAATATGTAGAAGATTAGTGAAAAAATTTGCGAAAACAATCGATCTTTTTTTTTAATTTAAGGGGGCAAATTCCCCAAATTTATCTTCTTGCTACAAATGTTAGTGTTTCAGATCTTTTCACCTCTATAACTCCTCAGAAGAAATGTAATGGCTAAAATAATTCTTTTCATCCCCCTAAATTATGGAAAATGGTAAAAATCCGTGGTGGACCTCCCCCGGAAACTGTGGGTGATGGGGTGGGGGGAGATCATATTCAGATACAGTAGGTCATCTTACATAAGAATCAGCAGGAATGGTGTCAGCGTCAATTTTCATGCAGACTGGTGTTATTGAAGCAGATTTTTTTTTATCTACACGGCTTTACGGAATTACTGATGGTGAACACTTTAGCCCCCAAATGAACCCCTATATCCCAGACTACAAGATTACTTCCAAACATTATTCTACACTTTCGAGCGATGTGTCTTCTTTGAGAACAAGCTCTTATACTACGGTGTGGTTACTGTTACAGGTAGCTTTGTGAGTATATTTTGGTTCGTATATTTCTGGAGTATATAGCATAATAAGCTCTTATTATTAAGTCAACCGTCGCCTTATTCATTTCTTAGTGGCGTTTGCGTTTGCTTTTATTGATCAGAATATTCCTATTTGCCAGTCGAGCTATTAATTAATGTTACAATGCGGGTTTGTCGTAACGGTTGACTGAGGGACCTTTTCTCTACACTCATACGCACTTACTGTCGACCGAGCGGGGCGGTGTAACGGTTAGCGTTCTCGCCTCGCATTCGGGAGGACGGCGGTTAGAATCCCCGTCCGGGCATCCAGATTTGGGTTTTCCATGGTTTCCCCAAATCACTCCAGGCAAATGCCGGGATGCTTCCCTCAAAAAGGCCATGGCCGAATTCCTTCCCATTCCTTGCCCCCATCCTTGCCCTCCATCCTTTCCCGTCTCTAATGACCTCGATGTTAAAAAGAGACGTAAAGCAGTTACAAAAAAAAAAAAAAAAAAAACTTACGGTCGACGTCTAACAATTTTTGTTTCCAGACGTATTAACCAAAATTATCTGCTGCTTCTGCCTGCGTCACAAGTTGTTTTCGTAATGCTCAGTGCCCTCTACCCACTGTGGCTGCAGATGGAATTCACACCTCGCCGACCCCGGCAGCGTAGGGGTAGCGTGCTGGCTTCGCGTTGCAGGGGTCGCCGGTTCGAGTCCGGCCGAGGGCATGGGTGGTTTAAATTAAATGTTGTGTTTGTCTTGTGTCAGAATATAGAATATAGAATATAATCACACTGAATTGTAAGAGAAATACACACGTTGAGCTGGCTGTATGGCTAACATGGCCAAATGCCATTTTATTATTATTAAAAAAAAATTTTAAAAAAAATGCACACCTCAGTGTCACTTCCTCCTCCAGCTGAGAGGCTTATCGCGTGCTCAGTGCGTCGATCACAAACAATATATGTTCTTCTTTCTTAGTGAAAGAAAAATTAAAATTTATTCTTTTCCTTACAAATCCTCACAATTTTTCTCTTTTTCCCCAACAAACTCCGGCACCATCTCGGTACAGTGCTCTTCTCTTTCAGCGCACACACTACCATTTTCCTCTGTGCCGTATACATTGAGGCTTCATTTCATGTATATTTCCATCCAGTTACCCCAATTTTGAAGTGAAAACTACAATAAGGGAGCGTGCATAAACCACGTAGCTCCATTTTGGCCTCCTGTGAACCCCCCCTCCCCCCCACGTAGCCTTACGTGGCTTTTGCCTCTACCGCCCCTCCCCTTACCACGTAGCACGTAGCTTTTTTCCCTTTTGATTCCAGAAGACATTTTGTACTGTTTTCTCTTGTCAGACTATTGTACATTACATACGGAGATAATTAACTGAGGGAAATAAATATTCACATGCTGATGTGAGTTCTTTTCCTCATTTTAACTGTGAAAAATGTTATGAAAGGAAAGCTACGTAGCCTGGCTCTGAACCCCCCCCCTCCCCCCACGTAGCCCAACGTAGCCTTCCAGCCAACCCCTCCCCCCCCCCCCTGGACCGAGCCACGTAGTTTGTGCACGCTCCCTAAGCGTGTTAGGCGATGTTTGGACGGGGCTAAATCTATGAGTTCGCGACTTCCCGTCACCGACATGCTATGACGTGTTGTGCGTATGACATGCGTGTTGGACGCTTTTTGGATGTGTAAAATCTTACGAGTTCGCGTCACCAACATGCTAATGCTGACAGTATATATGTAGCTCTAAGTTTGACGTTGAGCTTGGACGGCAGTGAAATTATAGATTATACTTGTATCTAATATATAGAAATGAATGTTTGTTTGTTTATTCTGCGAATGTTCTTCATACAGTTTTTATCTGATTTTAATGGGAATTTTCATACGCAAACTTGGAAACAAATAGAAAAATATTGCTTACGTTTGATTTACAAAACACCTAAAGCTTCTCCTTCTTCCCTCCCCCTCCCCACACCTTAATTTCTGTCAACGTTGTTCACACAAAATCACCGATTCTGATAGTACTTAGCACTAGTATACTTCAAAACAAGCCTGTCTTGTAGCTCGGCGGTTCAGGCACTTACTTCCCAAAATTTCTCTCTCCAGTCGTGGGATCAAACCCCGTGGCGAGCATGAACTTTTAGGAGTTGTTTTCGATTATATGAGCTATGCCGCGACTTTCCGTGGTTCTAATTCAGTGTTAAACTGCGGGCCCCTGAGAAAGGGAATTGGCCTTCCTGCCTCTGACAAAACAGCCTGGTAAATCTCCTTCGGGAAGAATCGACCAGCATTCTGGTTATGGAATAAGTTATATTTTTAGTTTTTGAAGTGAAAATGTCTTTAGGAGCGTTCGGAGATTTTTGATTGGGTAAAATCTTGTGAGTTTGCCGCACCGACATGATATTGTTAACAGTTTATCTGCTGTGGTATGGTGGCTCAGTGGTTAAGGTGTCTGACTGGAGAAATAAAAGTCCACGGTTTGAATTCATGTTTCGGCGGAGATTTTCATACACCCTTACCCCGACCTCACCTCTGGCACATCTTGCTGTGTAATGTGATGTACGCCAGAACACTTCAGTGGTTCGAATTGCACTTTAAACTGTAGATCACCTGAACCTGATAGCACTACCGGGTTGGGTTCAGGTGGTCTAAGACAGGGGCGGAATGCGCAGTCATTAGAAACCTTGTCACCAGGTCATTACGACCAGACGGAGTTATTATTATTTAGTACTCGCCTACACCGGCATGCGTTTTTTTTTTTTTTTTTTTTGTTTTTTTTTTTTTTTGGTGTCATCAGTTTTTTGACTGGTTTGATGCAATCCTCCATCCCTTCCTATCTTGTGCTAACCTCTTCATATCTACATATCACCTGCAACACACATCCTCAATTATCTGCTTCATATATTCTAATCTTTGTCTTCCTCTACAGTTCTTACCTTCGACTGTTCCCTCCACCAGCAAATTAACTAATCCAGCATGTCTCAAAATATGACCTACCATCCTGTCTCTTCTTTCTGTAAGCTTCTTCCTCAAACTTCTTTCCTTACCCATCATTTACAAAATTCGTTCATTTCTTAATTTGTCTGTCCACTTAATTATCAGCATTCTTCTGTAGCACCACATTTCAAATGCTTCAATCTTCCTTCTTTCCGGTATTCCTAAAGTCCATGTTTCCCTACCGTGAAGTGCTGTGCTCCGCACATAGAGTTTTAAAAAGTTTTTTCTAATTCCCAGATCAATATTTGAAACTAAAAGATTTCTCTTTTTGATGAAGGCTCTTTTTGCTAGTGCTATTTTGCTTTTAACATCATTCTCGCTTCGGACATCGGTTATAATTTTGCTTCCTTAGTAACAGAATTTACTTACCTCTCCTATTGCATCCGATCCTATTTTTATATTTAATCTACTAATATCGGTATCATATCTGCTGCATTTCATCAGTTTAGTCTTGCTTTGATTTATATTCAGTCCAAAATCTTCCTTCAGTATTTTTTTCATGCCATTCAGTATTTTCTCAATGTCCTCAGCACTTTCTGCTAACAAGACAATGTCATCGGCAAATCGTAGCATACTAATATTTCCTCCCTGAACATTTATGCCAAATGGAAATTTTTCTTTTACTTTCTTAATTGCTTCCTCTAAATACAAGTTGAATATTAACAGGGATATACTACAACCTTGTCTCACCAACTTTTTAACTGATGCTTGTCTCTCATGATTCTCTACTTTTATTACAGCCACTTGATTCTTATATAGTTTATCAAGTATTCTTCTATCTCAATACTTTAGACCTGACTTCTTTAAAATTTTGAACACTTTGTCCCACTTAACATTATCAAAATCTTTTTCTAAATCAACAAATGCCATAAACGTATCTTTGTTTTTCGTGATCCGCCTTTCAAGTATTAATCTCAAAGACAGAATTGCTTCCCTTGCACCGCGATTTTTCCTAAACCCAAACTGATCTTCATCCACTATGTCTTCTACTATCCTTTCCATTCTTCTGTATATTATTCTGGTCAGTAATTTTTAAACATGTGATGTTAGGCTAAAGGTGTAATAATTCTCACATTTGTCGGCTTGTGCTTTCTTCGGAAGTGTGAAGATGATATTTTTTATTAAAATCAGTTTGAATTTCTACTGTTTCATACCTTTTTGATATCAGCTTGAATAATCTTTCGATTCCTTCTTCTTCTAGGGATTTAAGAAGTTCTGCAGGGATCTCATCAATTCCAACTGCCTTATTTGCTTTCAAGTTATTCAGTGCTCTATTAAATTCTGTCCTCAAAACAGGATCTCCTAAGTCATCATTGTTGACATCGCCTTCCTTTTCCATTACACTATTGTTCAAGTCGTCCCCATCATACAGTACCTCAATGTATTCCTTCCATCGCTTAGGTCAATCGTCTGAGCTTAAAAGAGGTTTCACATCGGCAGCCTCAATGTTCACACCTCTTTTCTTCATTTCTCCAAAATTCTGTTTGATCTTTCTATATGCATCATCTACTTTACCTACGACCATTTCCTTTTCTACTTCTTCACACTTTTCTTCTAGCAACTTTTCTTTCGCTTTTTTGAATTCCTGTTTATTTGATTTCTAAATCGCCTGTATTGTTGCCTTCCTGCTTCATCCTGAGCATTTTTGTACCTTCTACTCTGATCCATCAGTTCCAAAATTTCTTCTGTGATCCAAAGTTTTCGGGCAGCTTGTTCCCTAAAGCCTAATGTTTCTTTACCAGCTTTCATTATTTCAGTCTTTAATGCATTCCATTCACCCTTTCGGAGTTACTTCTTAGATCCAAGTCTACCATTTGTGTAAATTTTTCTCTCGTGCTAGATTGTTGCAGTTTATTCACTTCCAGTCTGTTCTGCTTATGCTGCTTCCTTATTCGCTTGAATTTCAGTCTGCACTTCATCACTATCACATTATGGTCAGAGCCTATGTCTGCTCCTGGGTACGCTTTACAGTCTAGAACTTGATTCCTGAATCTCTGTTTGACCATGATGTAATCTAGCTGATATCGTCCTGTATCCCCAGAACGTTTCCAGGTGTATACGTATTCTTCTTGCATGGTTCTTAAACAGTGTATTCACCACTACTCCCTTATATCTTTCACAAAATTCTAACAACCTGGTTCCTCGCTCATTTCTTTCTCCTAGACCAAAGCTTCTACAGTATTCCCCTCCTTTCCTTCTCCCACTATCACATTCCAATCACCCATGATTATTAGATTTTCTCCCCCTTCACATATTGGATTAATTGTTCAATTTCAGTGTATATTTTTTCTATTGCTTCGTCATCTTCCAGTGACGTTGGCATGTACACTTGCACTAACGTGGTTGGGACGGGCTTAGTTTCTAACCTCGTCAAAATAATCCTGTCACTAAACTGCTCATAATAACTCACCCGTTTTCCTACTCTCTTATTCATTACAAATCCCACACCAGTGACTCCATTGACAGCTTGTGTGCTAATTATCCTGTGTTCCCCAGACCAGAAATCCTGTGCGTCTTTCCATTTAATCTCGCTAATCCCCTCAACATCTAACTTAAGTCGTTACATCTCCGTTTTTAGGTTTTCTAATCAACCTGCCCTATTCAAACTTCTAACATTCCATGCTCCGAGTCGTATAATGTTTCTATCCATTCTGATGACTCCTCTCTGAGCAGTCCCCACCCGGAGATCCGATTGGGGGACTATTTTACCTCCGGAATATTTTACCCAGCAAGAAGCCATCATGAAATATGTTATTTGAGAGGATTACATGTCCTCGGGATACCATTTGGGTCATGAATGAAGCGATTCTGCCAGTTACTATATGGTCATTTGATTATTTAAAATGTTAAACTTTGGTTAAGTGTCTTTTGATTTTTTAATTTCAGTAAATTCATTAGAGAGAGAGAGACAAGAAATAAGGAATACTTATTTGCGTGAAATTCAAAATGATAATAGACCAAATTTAAATAGCGAACACACAAAATGACGAAATTATTTTGATAGATACATTTAAATGCGCATGTTTCATAAAGTTAAAGCAGTTTTCCGGCCTTAAATCAAAATGAATATTTTGAATTCAAGTGAACCATCGATAAATACATTTCATCAGTTTCTATGGTTAGATTAGAAGTTCAAATTTAGCATACAGTTACGCGTGGAGTGTATCGTTTTATATTTATAACTAATGCAGAGAATTACGAGATTATTACTCTTTCATGAAAGAAACTAAACAACTTAATGAATTACGGTCGAATTTCGATCGCTGGGCAATCACTAGTTATTATTATTACGAAGTATGACTTATCAACATCTAGTTGGTATTGCATCTATGGTATTTCACGCTGTACGTTCGGATTTTCACTTACTGCTCCGGAGCTATTCAACATTGAAGCATAATAAATACTAAATGATTTAATTCAGATTCTAAGCTTTAAAACGGTGAAAACCCCATCGAAATCTGCTCATTAGTTTTTAGTTTTTCTGGAACAGATATATAAGGGCTCGGTTTTATAGATACAGATATACATACGAGGTGAGGTTTTAACTGATAGTTGTAATACAAATAAACTGTTTCGTATATAGGTGTATAATTTCCGTAACCAGTGCTTCCTAAATAAATGCTAATATCATTTAAGACCCAAGGTGCTAGTTAAGACAGATAAAAAAGACATAAATTTTATTTACACATAAAATGTACATCTACTACGCACTTGTAATATCCCCTCTGTTAATATAAAACAGTAAAATATATTAAATGCGTAGTAATATCTGTGATTAATAAATTATAAACTGTAAGGAAATTATTTTAAAACTGAATTAACTTATTTTTAAAAGTATCCTTTCAATTAGTATAGTACATTGCCCTTTTCTTTCGATTAGGCATTTTCGGATCGTCGACGGAAAGAACATTACATCAGTCAAATGGATTGTCAATCAGTCAACTATGAATTTAATTTAAAAAAATAAGTTCTGACGAAATATTGAGATTATGTGTACTCACAATAATTAGAACCGAGTTTGCTTATTTTTGTAGTATCATCATGGCGTGAAAATTAGCTGATTTTTTTAATGTAATTAAATAGGTTAAAAAGGAAACAGTCTATGAAAAAGTCTTGAAATTCCTCTCCTGAATATCATCGTAAAATTTTTGGTGGCCATTTCCATTTTCTGTATAGGTCCATGATGTACTTCTGGTATGGACGATATTCGTTGTCATAACGAGCAGAATTCATTCATTTATTTCTACGGTGCATTAAACAGAGGTTATAAAGGTACAGAGATATTTTATATCTTTTATTGAGGGTAATTATACAAACTGCATCAATGTTCATCATGCTTTCAAAGACAAACTTTCTTAGTTTTAGTACTAATTGGAAAGGAAATGTTCGGTATGAAGTATAAAGGTTATTAGGTAAATTATGATACCAGAAGAAAAAGTTAAAATAAGATTACTTTTGTGGAGAGGAAACAGAAAATAAAAAAGTCTAACATAAATTAACAAGCACGACTAAATTTAGTGCTGTTGGCTTTAAAAAAAACACCTCTGCCGTGCATCCTGAAGGCCGTAAATATGCATATATATTCGCCGGAAGGCAAAGCAATATCCAACTGCCCACACACACAGGATTTACGGGCAACGAAATATCCAGACGCGTACGGAAATGGAAGTTGGGCAGGAATTTGCATTTCGCAAAGTAAAATGTACGTCCAGCAATTAGATCCCAGCCGTGGAATGCAAATTGGTGTAGCAATCCGTAGGGCAACAGAAAACAGACAAAATCCCACCCCGAACAGGACTTTGTCACCATCTGCTTTTTTTACTTTATATCTGTTTCTGTTTGTTGTGTGTATGTGCAAGAGACAGAGAGAAACATGTTTCCAGATGGAAATTTGAATGTATTTGTAGGCTTCGGCAACATCAAGGGGAGAAATTTCCTGAAATATCACTCATTCGAGCAGACGTAACATAACTGGACGAAGAAAATACTGACGTATATTTTGTAAAAAGTGAACACAGTGTATTCCACAAACTTTTTTTTTTATCTTTGCAGATGAGACGTTTGATTCGATTTTGGGTGATGTCGTTGTTTCCATAACACCAAATTTCTAACCGAACTAGATTTTGGAACTAGTGCAGGAATAATATGTCATTCCGTTACACAATAAGACTACTAAAAGTGTGGATAAGTGATAAAAAAATTGTAACGTAATGATGTCATCGTGTCCATAATAGTCGACTTCTGTATAATCAAGTTCCGTGTATATAGAGTGATATTGATTGAATTGCGTTGCAAGTACTCATTTACCTACATATCCATTCAAATTATCTGTAGCATAAAATGTCCATCAATGTTTATAATAATGGTTGTGGCCACTAGCTGGTCGTAAATTGTATATTTATTTGGACTTAACTGGCGGTAGCAGTATCATTTAAAGGATCCAAATGATTTATTTTATTGTTTTCAGTCTTCAAGTTGCTATTTTAATCAGTATCATTAAGATTTGTAACGAAAACTAAGAATAGGGAATTTTTTGGTGTGTATCTTTAATTATTAGTAACGTTGGAGAGATTTGTGTGAAAACTTGCGTCATGAGCGGCTGGCAGTAACCATTATTTTTCCAGAAATTTCTTTTATGAATATTCTTCCGAGGTAAAGATAGCAGAATACGTGCCGCTGTATTGTGATGTAATTTGCGTTGAAATTTGTAGTAGTTTGTTTGCTGTGACGAAAATAACTACATTCAATAAATACAAGCAAAATGAATCTGTAGGTTCTAATTTTTTGAAACAAGCTGTCACCAATACTAAATTACTAATTAAGTGGAACTTAACGCGAAAGAATAAATATCATGGTGATCGATAATTCTATAATTGCCTGTAATCAACTAACCAGTTTATCTTTTCTGTTTTGGCCTTGATGTGGACCACTTCAGGTGGGATAATTAAAATTCAAAATTTAACTAAGGGAATTAATATGCATCGAAACATGTATAAAGAGGTTCGCGCAGGATGCCAAAAATTAAAGTGTTCCTTTCTGAAAGTTTCTTAACGGTACGTCGATAGTCATCAAAGTTGAATGAAATTTAAGGCTATTGTGATTGATATTTTGCAAACAACTTACATGTAGTATTTATTGTATGTAGAGGTTTAATGAGTACTGATTAACAAGAGATTGATTTACTAACCATGAATTTAAATCATTTATTTAACATCAAAAAATTGGTTTCCTTTTCACTAAACATTAAAAGTGATTTATTGAATTCATAGATTGCAATTCGAGCAAATAATCTCAGGGACAGTAACCGGTTCGAACTTTGGTGTAAAAGTTTCTCATCATAAAGCGATGTTTACCATTTTGTTCGTTTACTGCTGTAATGTACCACTTGGTGACAGGAAAGTATGCGCGTGTTATTTAGCCAAATTCCAACTGTGCTGCAAAATTCCACCCGCCTTTGCCGACAGCTAGAGTCCCGTGACTCCAACATGTGTTAACAGGACGAACGATTTATTGCAGACCATAACGCTAAAAGCTTAGTGCATTGACAAAAATTCGAAGATCCTATCGGATCTGTGCCGACAGAAGGTTTCCGGAAGGAGAAGAAAGTTCTAACCAAAGAATCGATACCTCGTACTTTTCTCAGAAAAAGGCACGTAGCAGAACGCCTCTGGCGAATCGAAGAGCTTGCTAAAAACTTTTATAAATTGTATTTTTCATGAGGAGCACCAATGGAGATCGTAGACGCCCCGCCAAACGCTCCCATTGGCTGAAAATTCCCAGACCAGCTAAAACATCGAGGCCTGGGAGTTTTCGACGGAAGCAACAAGCGAGGGGAAGACACTCTGTTTTCTGGTCGGAGAGGGACTTGACCTTCTGACTGGGGACTCAGCCCGCCTGGCTGAATTCTCCAGGGACCAGCCACCACCTGCAGGCAGCCAACGCCCGCCACCCTTGCAACCAGCTGATCCAGGGGCTCGCTTAGACTTTGTGTTCTTCATGCGTCATCTACTACGGTAAAGAACTCCGGCGATGTACATAGACACTCTTGCTTAATTAAACCCTAGCCAACGCTCTGAGATTTGTATCATGCTCTGAATTGTTCCTAAATTCTTCATTTTGTAACCTCCTTAAATATTCAGTTCTTCTCAATAAATTAGTCAACTTTATATTCAAAGAAAATAACATAGGTGATGTAAACCCTGCTTTCATTGACTTCCTTTCCTATGTATCTGTATGTCATTTGGCTATATGAAGATATGTATTTTAATAGTAACTAGCTGGTACTCACGACTTCGTTCGTGTTTGTGAAGAATTTGGATTGACACCTACCGACATCTAACCACCATAGAGCACGATGGGAGACTAGATGCTATTACCACACACAAACGCCAGTCGTCTGCGCTATGTAGTTCAGGCAGCAAAGTAAAATATACGGACACACATGTCTTTGGCCGAAATACGAAAATATCCTTAATCGACCAATTTCAACCACCATATCTCCCACACTCCCACAGTTACCGAAATTCGGCCAACGTTGTTATCGACGGGTGACTCTTTGCTACTACCACACACAAACACCAGTGATCTGCGCTAGACATTTTTGGCTGAAAAGTGATACACCATTACACATACGTCTTTGGTAGAAATATGAAAGTGCCACAGGTCGACCAATTTCAACCACCATAACTGCCACACCCCCATACCTACCGACATCTAACCACCATAATACACGATAGGAGACACGATACCACTACCACACACAAACACCATTGGTCTATGCTATGTAGTTGTGGCAGCAGAGTGACATATACGGAGACACATGTCTTTGGTCGAAATGCGAAAATGCCCTGCATCGACCACTTTTAACCATCATATCTTCCACATCCCCACAGCTATCGACATTCTGCCAATATTGTGCACGACAGGAAACTCCATGCTATTTCCACACACAAAGACCAGTGACCTGTGCTAGTTAGTGGTGGCTGAAAAGTGAAATATAGGAAAACACATGACTATTTATTATATATATATATATATATATATATATATATATATAGAAGATTTAAAAATTACAATTGCTTTGCTGAAAAGTATTTTAGAACTGGAACGTCGCTTCTCTCGGATAGAGGACACTTCCATTCTTGGCGCCTACCAGGGATTAATTCTACTAATTACCTTATTAATTAATATATATCATTAACTTGTCAATTTTAATAACTTCTTCAAAAGCAGACACCACACCGTTGAAGCGAAGAGAGCACTGCCGTCGGCAAACAGTGTCTACAGCGCCCCAGGGTTTCTGGATTGCCGCCGCAACCAGACTGCAACATCTCGTGATGACCAAGTCAACTGTGTAGACCCCCGGCGCTGTGCAAGCCGGGGATAGCATTAAAAACTCCACTGATGACCTGCAGTTCTCCAAGAGTACTTGAAGTGTACTTCAACACGAGTCCGGCTAGATTGTCTCTCCTCTCAGCAAATCTCGATGCGCCGTTCTTTTGAGGATGTCCACGTAGCTACGACAATAAGGTGTTATTACACCATTTTTTGAAATGATTGTTAATTTAATCTTTTGAAAATAATAAGTTACTACAATTTTTAATTTAATTTTTTTAAATCGGTAAACACCTTAAAACGGCATTTAAACCTTACATTTTAAACTTTTGAGCGAAAACGCTAGCTGGCATGCTGTTTTGGTTCGCTATGTCACTAGATAGTGAACTAAAAACTGTCAACCGTAAAACATCTTCGAGAGCGGAGACGAAGGCGATTTTAAAAGGAGTTAATCTAAGCATTTTGTAATTTAAAATGCACCAAAAATAGAAGCAAAAAGAGTCCAAGCAGTGGCAGACTTCGAAGCAATCAGAAACTGTTATTCTTTCATCTCTGAGTTAATTCCATAAGCACTTTTGTCTCAATCTCGGATATCTTTTTTTGCTTTTTCTATGTTGCTCTTACGAAATACCTATCGAAGTAGCGCAATGTTCAAAATATGAGGGGAACAATCAGTATTAATCATATAGTTGGTTTAAATAGTTAACAAGCAATATTAATCAACATCAAAAATTTTTCTACTAATCAATCAGATATACATGTGAAAGAATCAACGAACTGTTTAATAAAAGAGGAAAGTAAATTTATTTTTGCGAGTCATCATTTGTACGGTAGCAAAGTGTCGTTTCATCAAAAAATTAGGGAAGTTATAATTAGTCTGTGCATTTGAGAGAATACTTTTTTCCGTATTAAATATACAATTTTTTTGAGCATCCGCGGCAGAGAATTTGACTAATTAAAACATGTTACAAACTTTGAACATTTATTTACTTTTCATTTGCTTCATATTCTTAATCACTAGTTTTAACTTCAAAATTTTATAAGTAATCATATCTTTTCTTAAATTTATTTATTTACCCACTGTTCATTACGTTTTTTTGTCTTATATGTATGATTTAAAAATGATAACACATTCTTCGGACATATATTGTAGGAACAATAGGCGACAGTGACATCATCATCACATATGAAATACTCGATTAGAAGCCAGAGCAGGCATGTTTATTTGAACGACGCTCACTACGGCTATAGCCAGACAAGAGATTACATCGCTTCACAGTATTCTGTGAGGGATATTAGGTCACCTCAGGGTATCATACTTGCAGGCAACTCAAACTGAAAATACTGAAATATGAGTTGCGTCGCCTTGGAATTGCTCAGTCTGAGGAGGGTGATAGATAGTTAGTTGCTTGAAATAAAAACATCGATGAATCAATTTTCACTTAAGTTTATTATCCCGTGTTGTCCTACAAACCATCCCATCTTGATCCAAAGATCCTAAGCGTCTACTCACCTATGTTCCAGCGATTAAACTACTGAATGACAAATCAAATTTCAACTAATTGTCAACTAACTCGCCAGGCGATACACTTGCCAAAGGATTTTATATACCGGTGCGGTATTGGGCAGGAAATTCCACCACCTTGTGCAGGCATTGCACCAACCAGTCGAGATCCTTACAGGCGGGCTATAAAAACCATACCACGCGCCAGATCGTTATAAGGACATCAAACTATGTCATTAATACTCCAATTTAATAATTATCGTTAAAAATGTGGCATTTTAGACCTATAGCACTCTTGTGTCATCTCTAAAAAATATTTGAACGATTAATTCTGAATCGTATCCAGCCTGTGGTTGATCCAAAACTTATTCCACAGCAAGCTAGCTTTCGTCCTGGCAAAAGTTGTACTGGGCAACTACTGAACCTAACACAGTTTATAGAGGATGGATTTGAGACCCTTAAAGCAACGGGCGTGGTCTTTGTGGACCTGTCAGCAGCATACGATACTGTTAACCACCAACTATTACTTGACAAGGTCTACAGTCTGACAAAGGCCACCGGATTAACCAAATTCATCGCTACTCTTCTTCAGAATCGTAGGTTTTTCGTTGACTTTCAAGGACAGCGCAGTCGATGGAGGGTACAAAAGAATGGCCTACCTCAAGGTAGTGTACTGGCCCCAATACTTTTCAACATTTATACAAACGATCAGCCATTACATCCAGCTACCAGGAGCTTCGGGTACGCTGATGACCTAGCTCTAGCCTCACAGAGCACAAAACTTGAAGTTGTAGAAACAAATTTGACTGCTGCTCTTGAAGGCCTATCAAGCTATTATAAGGAAAACCACTTAAGACGTAACCCTTCAAAAACTGAAGTGTGTGCCTTTCACCTAAAAAATAGGAAAGCTCAGCGTAAGTTAAAAGTAATGTGGTCAGGTATCGAACTGCAGACATGTAACACCCCAAAATATCTGGGAGTGACACTCGATAGAACCCTCACATATAAGAAGCACTGCATGAATTGCAAAATGAAGATCTCTACAAGAAACAACTTACTGCGCAAACTAGTTGGATCGCAGTGGGGCAGTCAACCACAAACTATACGTACATCGGCAATGGCCCTTTGTTATTCTGTTGCAGAATATGCATGCCCAGTTTGGTACTCATCATCTCATACCAAACAGGTGGATGTAGCCCTCAATAACACCTGTAGGCTAGTGACAGGTTGCTTAAAGCCTACCCCAGTTGATAGGCTTTACTAGCTTTCGGGCATTGCACCACCCAGTATCCGGAGAGAAGTGGCTGCGAACAAGGAGAGGACCAAAGTAGAACGGGAAAGCGCTCATCCACTGCACGGCCATATACCACCAGCCCAGAGACTCAAATCCAGGAAAAGCTTCCTCAGAACATCACGGGAACTAATTGGGTCACCTGAAAAGGCAAGAGTACAATTATGGAAAATGAGGGTTCCCAACATCTCTGGACCACTGACAGTTGCAGAGCGCTTGCCACCTGGTCATGAAGAAGACTGGAACGTCTGGCGGTCTTTAAATCGATTGCGAACAGGAGTGGGCAGGTCCAAGGAAAACCTAATGAGATGAGGTTATACTGATACTACCAGTATTAAATGAGAATGTGGAGAAGACCAAACTATGAATCATATGCTCAGTGCCCTATGTGCCCATCATCCTGCAACAACGAAGACCTGTTTCAAGCAACACACAATGCGATTGAGGTTGCGAAGTACTGGGCCAAGTGTGTTCAAAGTTGTTGATTTACAAAATGTATTTAACTGTGTATTTTGATGTTTTTGATACGAGAATAATAATAATTATCGTTACAGATATTTTCGTCGGCAGCGTTACTGAATATTCTCCTTGATTAAGGAGTACAAAACGTGTCGAAGTTGCGTACAGGTACTTCCTTTACAATTGCCAGATCTACCCTCTTACGGATAACTACCAGACAATATTAACAGGTGTATTAAAGGCAACCTCTCCTTCACCATCAGGCATCGAGCAGCAGGCACCTTAGACAAAGGGGCCCTACAACATCTGTGGAAGGAGTTTTTCGGAAACCAGATGGATACAGAAGTGAACAAGCGAAGGTAGCTCAAGAAATTAGTATTTATCTACGAATATGTGTATCGGTAAATATAACAAAGCCATCTGCGTAATTTTATCACCACAAATGATGAAAAGGTGGCGGAATTATGAGGTGGTCGGCTTTTCGAACATGACCAAATTATAAGGTTCCAGTATTTACCGTTCTTGGTTATGGATCTTTAATAAAGGAAAACCAAGATGCTAATACTTACTGATGTTTAAAGCATAGTTATACTATTCAGCAGTTTCAGCTACATCATCTACATGAGCATGAGCTGATTCTCAACTTCCATAAACACAGGATATTATGGATTCTAAACCAACATGAACACAGTAGAATATCACTTTGAGTTAAATTTTTTGTAAATTAATGATACCATGGCTATATTTCAAAGAAGAAAACCTGAAGCAGCAAACCAATGACGAATGGAAGGCTGCACCGTATTGTATTCTGTGGCACTGTGTTTTAAAACTGTTGGATACTTGAACACTGAACTTCTGGCTGAAATACGAACTAGAGCTCTACGTGACACTAGGGGTTCAATCTGCAAAATTTTATGAATTTCTTTTGAGTTTGAAGAGAGTTAAAAGTATCAAACACGAATAGACACGATCTCGCTATTGTACAGATAGTACGACAAATCGGTAAAATCGATAATAGCACCGAGTTTGGTGGGTAAGGGGTAACGCTCTGGCCTCGCATTCGGGAGGACGCGGGTGGCCATCCAGATGTGGGTTTTCCCAAAATCACTCCAGGCGAATGCCGGGATGCATCTTTAAAAAGATTTCTTCCCGTTCCTTGTCCTCAGTCCTTTCCCGCCTCTAATTACCTCGACGTCGACTATGCGAAAAACCGTAAGCAAATAAAAAAAATAAGATACTAGCCACATTTTAAGTCTACGGTGGTTTGTGACGGCAATCTACATCTACATATATACTCTGCAGTTCACAAAACTAATCTCATTGCTGTGCATTCCAATCCCAAATGGTACGAGGGAATAAATAATTAATATAAGAATCAGTGCGGCACCTTATTTCCCTAATCTAATCTTTCCCGTCATTCCGACTCAAATAGGTTGGTGGACGAAGTATTTTACCACAATAGTAAGTGAAAGTGGGAGTACACATGTTTACCAACAAGTTTAAAGGAAACGTGGGTCGTCTATCTACCAGAGACTCCCAGCCCAGTCTACTAACCAATTCTGTGACGCTTTCGTAACGACTGTAGCAAGCGGTCACGAATCGAGTGGCTCTTCTCTGTACTATACTGTCAATCAACCCCTTACGAAACGTACCCCAGTAGTCCAAATGTGGACGAATAAGAGATTTGTATGCCGTCTCCTTTGTTTGTTCATTGCAATTTTTGAATGCGATGAGGTGTGTAAGTTGAAACTCCGATATCGCACACAACAGAAGTCCATTTGGCCCCTCTCGAGAAGAAGCCGTCTTGTGAGGAGCGTGGCTCATCCGTGTGAGCCATTGTCTGGCGAGCACTTGGCGTTCCACTGTGCCCACACATTTCGTCCTCCAACGGAGCAGCAAATCGACGCCAACGCCGGCTGTCATACTAACACCACGCACGCTCGGTGACTCGCCAGTCCGTTACCCCAAGGACTGCTGGTTCCACAGCTGGGAGCATCCTGACACAACGTTCACGGTGAACGTAACATGTTTTGCTAACTAAGACAAATTAGAACCAAAACTAGAGTCAGAGACGAGTGGTTCACTTTGTTAATAAACCTAATGTCAATTATTATCTTTGTTATGTTTACAGTTGGATACCTTTTAGTATAAAAATCGCGTCAATGAATGAAAAAGCATTGTGTATGTTGTAGTTCAACTGAACTAAATCACAGATTGCAATGCAGCGGAAATTGAGAAACTACTATTGAGAACCTCTGTCCGATCGGAATATTCACGAATCGTAAGGAGTAACAGTGTTGATGATTTTAATATTATTTGCAGGTCCAATGTTATTGACGGCATTGTTGACGCTTTTCCCTTTACGCAAAGTATTGGTAAAGTACATTGAAACTCAGCCGTAAATAGTATCTATACTATTAAAACGCAACTTTTAGTCATACTTCACGCCATGACGTCACATTATGACGTCATTCTTCCCGCCTCCGCTGCACTGCAAACAGCGAATGGAGATGTTCCAGGTAATGCGCGCTATTTAATGACAGTTCTATTTAGCTGTGCATCCGCGATTAACTGTCAGAACACTGAAGGAAAAGTACGTATTCCGTTGAAATCGACATATTAATTATTAGTTGCTTACTCTTAATGAAAATTCGTTCGATGTAGTTTTTTCTTATACTCTCTGGAGAGCGATACAGTTTTACAGTAAGCATAACAAATATCTACATTACATCATTTTCAAGATAATGAACTTTATTTGATGAAAATTGTACTTAAATAAGTGAAGAAACGGATTGCTAAAATGCTGCATTCAACACGTAATTTTTGATGGGATTACAAGAAATTTATATCGAATGTAAATATGTTAAGTCACTGTTAAAATATACTGGAAGGAATGATTTGCCGAAACAGTGAAATAAACGTATGTACTGCGTTTAAATTAATATCTATATTAATTATTAGATGCTTTTATTACTGATGTCACTATATCAGATACATGTAAATATTTGCATTAGGTCAAAATTTACACATTTTTTCTTGTAAACTAAGTCACGATTAATTTTTTTAATATAAATAATTTAAGCTGCTTTTATAAGTTCCGAGTTACGGTATTCTTATACGGAAGGAAGTTGTTCCGTATGAAACGTGCTGAATGACACCTTGTAACATGACGCGCTGTCGCCACGTTACAAGGTGCATTTTTATTATTGTATATCTCATAATGTTAAGTAATTTACATAAATCTTGGGCGACCACCTAAATAGATTTTTGTTGTAATTTTATAAAGTACGCAAGATTCCAAGTGAGGACTGTAATGAAATGATGAACATACAGTGTATCTTGGTAAAGTGAATATTCAAGAATTATTGAGCTATGTAGGCTTGAAGCTAATCTTGGTGTTCCCGGACCTTGGCGACAAGACGTCGCGGATTTGGGATTTGCGAGACCACACACTCTGCTCCCTGGGGATGGGCGGTCAACAACATCACTCATCTGGCGGGAAAAGCCTGCCGTCCGAAACCCGAATGTTCCCTCGCCCCGGCGAACTTAGCCGAATATGTCCGACCTCTGTTAGATACTCTAGCCAAATCACATATCTGGGATATCACGTGACATTAGGTGCCGACCTGAAGATCCAATCCAAATGAGCGTATAACTTAAAATCCTGGGAATTTTTGTTATATGTGAGCTTCGAGACTGCAAAGGGGCGGAGCGAGAAGTTTCCTCGTGGACCGAAGAGCGAGGAGCTGGACATTCTGACTTCGATCTTCGAGTCCAAGCTATGCGAGCCTAGTCTGAGGTTGACCTGGAAAGTTGGCTTCTCTCGCCAACTGCCGTTGTACGATTTCTGGCTGCCAGCTTGCCTTGCTGGAGCAAGCTTATCGCAGCAACACAGCCGGTAATGCGATGATGCGCATTGTCAGACCAGAGATGCCTATAGCCGACTTGTGAGATAATCTCACATATCGTGGGTCCGCTACAGTCACCGCAGACATCAGACGCAGGACTACAATGGTAACTTATTACGACCAAGCCATCTGATTGTGCATTCCGTGAAACAGAACCCGTAAGCGACTTTGAGAGGATAGGTCCATGTTCTCACTTTGTAATTGTAAAAAACCCCTGAGCTAGCGGCATAATTTGCCAGAACTAGTTATTTTCGAATGATATATTGTTCATTCTGGCGCCCATGATTTTCCTTTTTTAACTGTAAAGTCACAGTATTATGATACCTTTGTCTGAGGTCGTCATAACTTGTATTTTTTATTGTTCCAATTGTCATTATTTCTTGCATTTTGATTCTGAGATATATTTAAAAGTAAATATACGTTTGCTTGCTCATGACGGCTAATTGTAACTCTGAGCGTTGCTTTTATGATTTTGCCAATTTGTGTTAATGTTAACGGTAAATTCGCTCAGACTTGTAATCGCCAGTGATAAGAAAATAAATGTCATATTGTGACAATTTTTCCTAAATTCCAACTAACGTCGAGATTCTTGCAAAATTAAATAATTTCCACTCCTTCATAAAAATTAAAATTAAAAATCCACAATTATTAATCATAAAGGTATGAAAGATAATTGTAACGTAGTTTGCCCACCAAGGCACCCCACCACAACCTGGACCAGGTATAAAAATAGTATCACGCATTATAGCATAAGGTTTAAGGATTCCTAATTTATTTTTAATTTTATTGGTTTCCTAATTCTCACATCATTCATTCAGTAGAACTTCCATCTGTATCGCTGTGTAAACTACAACCGAAATATGTACAAATTACAAAATAAGGTTATGAGCATTACATAACAACAATTCTATTCACTTAGGCAACCGCAGAGAAATGAATTGTCAGAATACTCCGCCAAACCCGTGATTTTTGACGGTCTTTTGAAGCTAGTTCCTAATATTCCAGATAACTACATTAAGCCTTAGGTGTTTGGCAGTTTTTGATGCAACAGTTTCGAACTGGGATGGATGGTCCGATAGGCTGCCCACACGCCTTGGCCTTATATAAGGTCTCTTGATATAATTTTATGAAGATATGTTGCGAATACAAGATACATTCTACTTATTTTTTTCTACGCTTTGTCGGCGTCGAGATCGTTAGAGGCGGGAAAGGACTGAAGGAAACATCCCGATATTCGCCTTTCGCTATTTGGGGAAACCATGGAAAATTCTTTACTGTTTAATACATTCAACGTTTGGAGTAAATTTAACACTCTCTCTTGCAATAGTACTGACAAAGATTTTGGAGAACACATTCACATAAATTTTGTTTCAGTTAGCAACCACCATGCAACAACACAAGTACATGCTGAAGTGTACTAATCAATAAATTTTTTAAAATATTCCATAATAGAATGAAATTTATCAAACAAAAAATGAATTGGTACTTCACTCAATTTTCTTGTGATAAATATTTGTAATAAGCAGTTTTTTCTCCACGATTCCGGTGTAAAGTGGCAGGAGCCACAGGAAACTCGATAATTTTTTCCTTGTTAGCTATATTCAGATCGATTATTCAAAAAAGCATGTGAAGAGAAATAAGATTAATATCTATTTTTAGGAGTTCCGAAACTTTTCACGTTATACCTTAGTACGTCCTCGGTGTTTCTTTTGTTCCTTCCTCCTCATTTTCTGGATTTGGAAGTTCTCTTCTCTCTTCTCCCTATGTTTTTTTTTTTTTTTTTTTTTTTTTTTCTCAAATTTTGTCTGACCCAGTCCTTCGTTCTTCTCTTCGACAGTTTATTGATTCTGAATCCATTCCTAGTATAAAATGCTCAGGATTCTTTCAAAATAACTTTCACCTCTTCTCATAATGTACCGTATTTACAAAACACGCGCAATATGGGCAGTAATGAATCAGCTTGTAAATTCGTCTGGTGTGAAAGAAGACTGATAGGGAACAGAGAAAACAAAAGAAATACTTCTAAGTTGTATACTGAAGCATGGATCCTAAGCATTTTAAATGAAAGGAAGGGATATTGGTAGAATCGAGGACATTGAAATTAAATTTTATTATATTAAAGATGTATAATTTATATCAAACAAGATTCCAAAAGAATAATTGAGAAAAGTAGTAAATGAGGAACAGGACATAAAGTTATAGATTCCCTTGGTGTGGATACATGAGGAAGCTGAGTAAAAAGTCGCTGAAATTAAAATGTATAATCTGAATTTTGAAGGAAAGAAGCCGCAAGAGCGACCTAGAAACAGATAGGTAAGAGAGTGCAAGAAATTGTGGTGGATGGCCACAAAATACTGGAGAACCTTCCGCATCAGAGATACTCGGAGAGACGCTGGAAACTGTCCAAGATGATGATTAGTCAGCTTGTGTTGCTGTTATTGAGTCATAAGAAAACTGGTGGATACAAACGCTGAGAAGAAACACAAAAATCGCCGTTGTGTTAGAACAGAAAATTTTCTGCAATAGACTAAACTGATTTCTGTATATCATGGATGTCAAACCCGAACGTTACCTGCCATACTCTGTCCCAGAGAAACAGGCAAACAAATATTCAACACATAACAATCATAATAGTGAAACAAGCCGCCAAAAATTATAAGACAAATCTATATCTTTGTAGTAGAAACTTTACACAAATAGTACACCTTGCAAACAGTATCTAGTCTGAAAAAAATATATTAATTGACAAATTAAGGCTCCAGTACAGTCTTTTAAATATTATCAGAATCATGAATATGATAAGGAATATTACTTTAATTTATTTAGGTCGGCGCATTTCAGTACTTCTGTGTGTCTCTTGTACACATAAAATGTGGCATTTGTGTTGATTGCATAGGTCTTGTAGCAATTCTTCCTTGGCTGATGCCCTATGTGCCCATCATCCTGCAACAACGAAGACCTGTTTCAAGCAACACACAATGCGATTGAGGTTGCGAAGTACTGGGCCAAGTGTGTTTAAAGTTGTTGATTTACAAAATGTATTTAACTGTGTATTTTGATGTTTTTGACACGAGAATAATAATAATTACTTTAATTATATATACGAGATGGAACTGCTTCCAGATTGATTTGTTTGCGTGTTTATATTGTGTATCTAGCGTATAACCGCGTATTCTTTTGTCCAATAGTGTTGAAGTGATATTTTTCAGTCTTAGACCTCCATTTCTCTGTAATGACTAATGAAATCTATATAAGAGCGATGCTTATGTTATGCTGGTCTTTGCCAACAGACAGAGAAACCTGCACCGATACGACACCTGCAGTCCAGGGAATAACTATTTAGACTGAGCTCAGCGGGTGTGAGTTATTGGTCTTGCATTAGTATCATTTGGGGAGAAAGTGAAAGTTTTCAGCAGAATCGCCAATTGAAAGTACAGCAGGTAGCTGCCAGCCGTGGAGGTTGGTCGTTGAACTTCTATCAAGTAGGCCAGGCCGCCGCCTCCAAATGTCGCCCGCCCCCGTAACAGCAGGTAGACTCGGGGTTACCGACCTATGCGACAGGACATTCTCCTGAGATAATTCCAACAAAAACTGCACTTTGCCGATGCGATCCTCTGTTTATTGCCTACCTACACTAATATTATAAATGCAAAAGTAACTCTGTTCCTCTCCCTGTTGGTTAAGTTTTCACGACTAACCAGCTCAACTGATCTTGATGAAATTTGGCAAAGAAACACTACATATCAATCGGAAAGACGTAGGATACAATTTTTCTGGATAAGTAACATATTTTGTCATGAAATTTTGAAAACAAGCCGAATGGTGACAGACAGACGAAATGTGTGTGTAAACCAGTGTAATTCTATATCGTCCCTCGCAGGCAGTTTGTGTATGGTGGTATGGTGATGGCTTCCCCGATATACAGGGTGTATCAAAAAGAATCATCCAATTTTAAAAAATCATAACTATTATGTTATTTGAGAAATGTGCGTGAACAACATACTGTTGGAAAGAGCAAACTCTCGGGTTTTACATGGTTCCCGCTATATAGCAGGAGTGTGCGCCCACTTCAGTTCTAGTAAAAATGGCGTGGGGACAACAGAAAGCTTTTTTGTTCTACGCTTTCCGCAGTGCAGGTCACTACCAACTGTTAGGTACGGTGTGGATCCTCCTACAGCACAGAGCATTAGACAATGGCATGAACAATTCCAAGAAACAGGTTGTTTGTGTAAAGGTAAATCACCGGGCCGCCCCCGAGTGTCTGACGCAGACGTTGAACGCATACGGCATACATTCACAAGGAGCATGCAGAAATCTTGTGCGGGTTTATAAAAGACTACGTTAGAACTGTGACATCGCATAACAGCCGTGGAAGCTGTCACTCAATTTATTTATTTTTTATTTTTTTTTAACTGCTGTACGTCTCTCAACAGCGAGGTCTTTAGAGACGGGAAAGGATGGGGGCAAGGAATGGGAAGGAATTCGGCCATGGCCTTTTTAAAGAAGCATCCCGGCATTTGCCTGGAGTGGTTTGGGAAACCATGGAAAACCCAAATCTGGATGCCCGGACGGGGATTCGAACCGCCGTCGTCCGGAATGCGAGGCCAGAACGCTAACCGTTACACCAACATGCTCGGTCTGTCACTCAAGACATGCTCGCTGCACTGTGGGAAGAATTTGAATACTGCATTGACATATGCCGTGCATCTCAAGGGGGACATATTGAACACCTATGAAAAGGTATGAGAAAAAACACTTTTTGAGTTTCCCGTTCATCAAAAAACAAAATTCATTGTATATGTTTATTAGTTTCAGAAATATGGACGTGTCAAATAGGATGATTCTTTTTGGTACACCCTGACTCAGTGCTTTTTAGGATACCTTTTACGTAATTTTAGCCTTCTATATCCAATTTTAGCAATAAAATTTTAAATCCACGCGTACTAAGTTGCGGGTAACAGCTACTAACAAATATATCATGTAGTAAGCAGGTTTGGAAACAAATAATGATGAAACCTTGCCACGTTTTATATTTACTCTTTCGTCACATACTTTAATATATTCAGGCGGTGGTGAAAGTTAAAAATATTGGTTCATCGATTTCGGAGAGCTACAAAACATTTACCACTCCATTATGGTACCACCTACTGCGTAAACTTTTTCCAAGCATAAAACATATGTAAGCCCCAATTAAGTTGTTCTAATAATTGTGCTTGCAGGAATACCGTTATAATCTATTGCAACTTCTGTTTATCCGGATAAAGTCAAATGTCACATTAGTATGTTTAAACATCTGTTTAAAGGTATTTAAGTTCAATGTATAAGAATTTCTGCTTCACAGCACATTCTTCCTGATCGTTCGAAACTGAGGAAAGTGAACAAACTGCCTTAAGTGTCAACACACTAGGTATAATCTTAACTGACTTTTGTAGATGAAATCCTTGAATAATGTCATCTTGATATCAACATGCATCGTCACACAAAAACCGTTTGACTGTTACCATTCTCTGTAAACGATAGCTTGAAATATCTTGTAATTCACCACTTTAATAAGGATACCAAATTAATTAATGAAATAACAGTGCGTATGGTTCCTTAGACGGACTGATTTTTCACATAAAACTGTGGACTGTGATAAATAACAAAACAAATGTAAATGATAAAAGGAAACATACACTGAGTTTACTAACTTTTACAAAATACACTCCTGGAAATTGAAATAAGAACACATTGACGCCGGTGTGTAAGACCGCCATACTTGCTCCGGACACTACGAGAGGGCTCTACAAGCAATGATCAAACGCACGGCACAGCGGACACACCAGGAACAGCAGTGTTGGCCGTCGAAGGGCGCTAGCTGCGCAGCGGTTGGGCACCGCCGCAGTCAGTGTCAGCCAGTTTGCCGTGGCATACGGAGCTCCATCTCAGTCTTTAACACTGGTAGCATGCCGCGACAGCGTGTACGTGAACCGTATGTGAAGTTGACGGACTTTGAGCAAGGGCGTATAGTGGGCATGCGGGAGGCCGGGTGGACGTACCGCCGAATTTCTCAACATGTGGGGCGCGAGGTCTCCACAGTACATCGATGTTGTCGCCAGTGGTCGGCGGAAGGTGCACGTGCCCGTCGACCTGGGTCCGGACAGCAGCGACGCACGGACGCACGCCAAGACCGTCGCATCCTACGTAGTGCAGTAGGGGACCGCACCGCCACTTCCCGGCAAATTAGGGACACTGTTGCTCCTGGGGTATCAGAGAGGACCATTCGCAACCGTCTCCATGAAGCTGGGCTACGGTCCCGCGCACCGTTAGGTCGTCTTCCGCTCACGCCCCAACATCGTGCAGCCCGCCTCCAATGGTGTCGCGACAGGCGTGTATGGAGGGACGAATGGAGACGTGTCGTCTTCAGTGATGAGAGTCGCTTCTGCCTTGGTGCCAATGATGGTCGTATGCGTGTTTGGCGCCGTGCTGGTGAGCGCCACAACCAGGACTGCATACGACCGAGGCACACAGGGCCAACACCCGGCATCATGGTGTGGGGAGCGATCTCCTACACTGGCCGTACACCTCTGGTGATCGTCGAGGGGACACTGAACAGTGCACGGTACATTCAAACCGTCATCGAACCCATCGTTCTACCATTCCTAGACCGGCAAGGGAACATGTTCCAACAGGACAATGCACGTCCACATGTATCCCGTGCCACCCAACGTGCTCTAGAAGGTGTAAGTCAACTACCTTGGCCAGCGAGATCTCCGGATCTGTCCCCCATTTAGCATGTTTGGGACTGGATGAAACGTCGTCTCACGCGGTCTGCACGTCCAGCACGAACGTTGGTCCAGCTGAGGCGCCAGGTGGAAATGGCTTGGCATGCCGTTCCACAGAACTACATCCAGCACCTCTACGATCGTCTCCATGGGAGAATTGCAGCCTGCATTGCTGCGAAAGGAGGATATATACGGTACTAGTGCCGACATTGTGCATGCTCTGTTGCCTGTGTCTATGTGCCTATGGTTCTGTCTGTGTGATCATGTGTTGTATCTGACTCCAGGAATGTGTATATAAAGTTTCCCATCCCTGGGACAATGAATTCACGGTGTTCTTATTTCAATTTCCAGGAGTGTATAAATCATTACCTACTGATTTTATTTACATTCACGAAATGGAAATCATTACTTTGTTAATCGATATCAACTCATTGACTGGATCATTAGTAGTTTCGTGCAATACTGAGTTTTGGAAAACATTTGGAGTTTGTCTGTCTTTTGGTGGCAATCACAGGAGTAGAAATTACCGCAATGATGAGATGAAATGATCAGGCGACGACGTGTCGTGTTCGCCGGTGTCCGACTAAAGATGGATTCCCACGGCCCGTGGTTTTGTAGGTCGCGCTATGCAGCCCAATGGTACAGATCAGCACACCCCACAGGCTAGCCCTCGCCACCTCCCCACCACGTTGCCTATTGTCGTTTCAGCTACCCGGGCGTTTGATGTTTACGGACTGGGTGGATAGAGGCGCTCCATCCCTGCCAGCAGAGGCGGCTCCCTTCCCATGGCCCGCTGTTGATAGCTGAAACGGAAGTACACAGTTGACATAAGCGCACGAGGGTCTATAATATCCTCCCATCTTCCTGGGAGGTGGTGTCGTCAGAAAAACATATCACCGAGACTTTTTTCACATGTGGTCAAAGCGAGCATACCTAATCTAATCTAACCACAACACTACACTTGCATTGCCTTTGTCTACAACAAATCTCTGCAGCCTGGGTTACAAGAAGAAATAATTATTCAAATTACTCCGATTCGATTCCCAGTGACCAAGATTCATATTGATGTGGTTTGCTAGTTCGATAAAAATAAATATTCACCATATTCCATCAAGCCGGCCTCGGTAGCGTAGGGGCTAGAGTGCTAGCTCCACGTGCCGATGATCGCCGGTTCGAGTCCGGCCGAGGGCATGGGTGTTTAAGTGTTGTGTCTGTGAATGTCGTGTTCGTGATGTAGTGTCCTTGTGATTACATTTGAAAATATGTACACTGGAGAAACTAATACATTGATGAATCAGAATCATATTGAGCTGGCTGTGTGGCCTCAGTAGCCAAATGCCATTACAAAAAAAAAAAAAAAAAAAAAAAAAATATTCTATCAAGCACTATCGATTTCGTTTATTAACTACGATTGAGGAAACTACGCTTTTCGACGCCTGGTAACCATGGAGGAAGGACATATATGGAGACGACGCAAGAGACCTTCACCACGCATTGAAGTGAAGCAGGGCGGAGGAGGAGTGGGGGAGGGGGCATGACCGGAGTGGAGGGGGCATGGCCGCTTCCATACAGACGGGGAATATGTACAAAAACGTCAAGGGGACTCTAGGATAAAGGTGACGCCGCAATCTGGTGATGGATTATTATGTAACTCGATATGGCAAATAAAAAATTAAGAATAAAATTTTTTGATATCCTGCTTAGTTTTCGAGATATTCTGTCCCAAATGTGAAATTGTTTTGGTTGAAATTCAGAAGAAAAAATTGGTCAAAGTCAAATTTGATGATGGATTCTTATTTAAAAAGACGAGACAAATGAAAAATAAAGAATACAAATTTTCTATATCTCACCTAGTTCTAGAGATATACTGCATCAAAAGTGAGGTGTCTTGAGTTGAAATGGAGAAGAAATATTTCGCAAAAGTCAAATTTAATGATCGATTCTTATGTAACACGACGAGACAAATCGAAAATAAAGAATAAAATTTTTCGATATCTTGGTTAGTTTTCGGGATATACTGGGAACATCGCAATTGTTTGGAAGCGCTATATCGCCGCTGCCGCCACTGCGCATGCGCGAGCCTGCTTCACCAATTTAACGTCACTTCTCCTCCATATATTTCCTTCCTCCATGCTGGTAACTTGTGGGCAGCATAACGTAGGAATGAGAGCAGGTAGCCGAAGGTGAGTATAACAGCCTCCGCCCACAGCGCTTGCGTTGTGCGCTTATGTCGTATAGTCGCCATCGCTCCATCTGTTGTTCCCATTAGCTGCTATCACCTGGGCGTGTTTACTTCGATACTAGGTAGGTAGTGATAACGTTATGGCTGATCAGTGTGGAGCTCATTAGCAAAATTGTGAACAATTTCATATGAAAATCAGCACTTCTCGGCGGGCGTGATAAATTCTTTGACTATTTAGTGGACTATTTCATTTAGAATACAAAAATTAAATTCCGATCTGCAGTGCCAAACAGAATCCTGTAATTTTATTACCAACGGGTTTTCTGGGTTTCCTCCCAAAAAAGAAATTAATTTGGAGTTCGTATCCTGAGAACAGGGATCCAAACTTATCTTCGTATGTGGTCTGGTTATGGTTAGGTCTCGAAATTATGTATGAGCGTACAACTATTAAACTGTGTATTATCACCAACGAAGACAGTGGAAATGTGAAAAACAGTTGTCTCTATTGTATGATAATTGAGCATAATATTGTAATCAATAATTGTATTATTTGATAACAGAGTTTTACTTTCTGTCTTTCTGGTTGTTATGAGATATCCGCTAGTCTGTCGGGGAGCTTAACTGGGCTTGGAACCAATCCAAACAGGCAAACAGAGCTCCAATGTACATACAGCGCGGTCAGTGATCACACACGCACGGGCGAAAGAGGAGCAACAGCGGCTGCCAGGAAAAATTAAACGGAACACATTGTGCGTTTCAAAGCGCTGTGTGATGTCTTTATAAATGGTGTCGTTTATATTGTAAGCTATGGATGTTAATGTTAGCTGTGAGAGAAGAATAACTTAACATAACTTAGAAATATCAAGATAGAAATTTAAATTTTAACATAGAAGCTAACAAAATAGTCAGATGGCACAGTCAATAAAAATCGCATGATGAAATTTACAATCTCGAATGGGAAGTTTTATTTGTCAAACAGGAATCACTGAAAGATTAGTAAATTGAAGGATGGAAGCGTGCCTTATTATTTAATTTATTACAAATAGGGAGTTGATACTGTTATAAATATGTGAACCACATAAAAAATAGCTCTAAGTTTCATCAGATACAGGTGAAAGGTTTTTAGAAACGGTAATAGCTTGTTGGGAATTAACCTAAATCTCTTCAATCAAAACCGTCGACAGAAGAAACAACAAAATTTTCCAGGATTATTTAAGCTGCAGGAAAGGTGCCCACAGTGAATTTGAATAGCGTTGAACTACATTGAAAAACAAAACCATGTACATTACTTACCATATGTTATTTTTTTAAATAAGGAATGTAATTTAAAATCCTACGTCCCTCACATAACCGGCAAGGATTGAAATAAAACTCGAAATCCGTATTCTCTTCCCTAATTTCTTTATTTATAAATCTCCTTGTTTGTTGATAATGTTTTATGGACTATTATTAGTTTAAAGAATGCGAATAACACAGTTATTAAAAACAATGCCACACCCTAGCCCGGTCACTAACCGGTGACAGTTGTAAAGGCGGCACCATAAACAATACGCCTGCAATATATATCAGCTTGCATACCTACGTGTAACACAGCACTCACTGAATTGGAAACCACTGGGGTTAGGAATATTATGCTAGTCTATGTACAAGTGAGGGCATCGCGAAGCTGTGGCTTATTCGGGAAGTCACGCCAAAGTTGTTGAGTTGTGACGTCACGAGGAGGAGTGGAATATCTTCACGTCATCTATAGTTTATATTGTGACACTAAGAAGCATCTATATCTACTGTCAGAAGAATTAAAGTGCGGACTATGATAAAATTATTGGTCAACTATAAGTATTTATTAATTCTAGAAAATCATCTTGTTAGTCCAGAACCATTACAGTAGCATGCTGGTTACTTTCTTTATAGTCGATGATCTTCATGTAGATTGTGCTGGCAATAAATGTTCCACCGTCTACGAACAGCGAAAAAAGTAAAAGGAAAACAGGCTTTCACTAGAGTGCACTAATTTACAATTATTCTTTTGGTTTAGTCTTTTGCAATACATCTTAGATATTGTCAGCTCGGTGTTAAAAGCATTCTTCTATAACATAAATTTGTGTTTCTCTGTCGTTTCTTCATGACTTCACTGTCGGTGACAGACGTCGTATTCTGGTTGAACACAAGGTAGTCCCGGAAACAGCCATTTTCCTCACGTGCCACTCTCATGCTAATGAGAACACGTGGGAAGTGGCGCGTGTCATCTTGACTTGTGAGCGGTACGAAGCTGTGCCGTTACCACCGCTGCCTCCGCGAAATACAAAAGCAAATAAACAGCGGCACAGTAGTCTTAAACCTCGCTGCACACAGGAAATGGGTGAGCAATATTCCAGCCTCTGTGTGTACCGCCACGATGGAAAACGATCACGCCCCAGACGCAGAAAACTACTTTGCATAAAAACGGCTCGGTTTCTGCACTCAACCCTGTGATAATGAGTACGCCTCATGTTAAATTCAAACGGGACTGTGCGTTAATAGGTATTATGCATACCCGCGGGGGGAATTCGATGCCGACAGAATACCGCACAGTGGAAACTACGGGGTTTTGAACACAGACTTCACAGTTGAGCTAATTTTAATCCGACAAAAACAGTGTAGTAGGGCACGTGAAAAGCGAGACGTAATGCAGTTAACACATGACCACATGCAATTCGTGTAACACTGGCGTATTTACACGCTACACAGACAGTATTTTTCGTCTGTCGCAACAAACCTATTCGAGAAAAATATTGTGAATTTCCTGAAGGTAAGAACAGGCAAAACGTAAACACAATTGTCGTTACTTAAATAGAGTGAACCAAGGTTTAACATCATATTTCCCAGCACGAATTCTTGAACACTTTATCATAACTTTATACACTTCAAAAGGCGCTAAATTAAGCTGCTTGGTTTTCATAAAAAAGAGGCGTCTTCACTTCAAAACTTAAAATACCAAATTATTTACTTTTAATGTGAAAAGAAACAATGTAAAAAAACATATATAAATTGGTAAATATAGGAAGTAATTAATATAACTAGCGGCCCTATATTATTCTGTGCTTGCATATATTGCAGATCAAGAAACCAACAGCATCAAACCGAGTGTGGTGGTGTAACGGTTAGCGTTCTGGCCTCGCATTCGGGAGGACGACAGTTCGAATCCCCGTCCGTGCATCCAGATTTGGGGTTTCCATGGTTTCCCAAATCACTCCAGGCAAATGCCGGGATGCTTCCTTCAAAAGGAATTCCTGCAAATTCCTTGCCCCCCCCCCCCCATCCTTTCCCGTCTCTAAAGACCTCGCTGTTAAGAGACGTTAAGCAGTTAAAAAAATATATCTTCTCAAGGAAAAATTAAACTTAGTTCTTAGATATTTCTGAGATAAATTGCGTACAGAGATGCTAATTAGGTGACGATAGCGATAAAAGAATTAGTATTCCCTAATGTTTTGTACAATTTGCTGTAGAATTTCTACACAAGTAAAAAGAATTTCCTCAGAAATATGTATATAATTTCTTAGATATCGTGCAACAAGATACTCCAAAAACTGCTCTTACGAAAAGATTGCATTCATTTTTGTTTCATTTGAATAGTTCTAATATATTTCAACTTACTGCTTCCGTGGTATAATCATAGATTTGTATCGCTAGAATCAATTTCAATATACGAGATGCTTTTGATGTACCATTTCTAATTAGTTTTGCTACCATTTTTGCTGATAGTGTTACAGCTCACCGTTCCGTATAGCAGATGCCATATTTGGGGTATGGAAAGTAGTTACACAAGCAAACCAAACACAAGTCAACAATTAAAGCGCGACATTTCTGAAGAGACAAACCAAATTACCGAAGGGTTATTACAAAACTAAAGAAAACTGTAACTTAAAAACAAAACGTATTCACTGCCGCCAGAGAAGGTCAGTGAAAGTTAGGATTTTTATAGATGTAATATTTTTATTTATCTGCACCAATTCCACTAGTTGCGAATACATACACAACAGTTATTCATAGTGTCGTCCTCCAACTGTCGTACTAAGTTCTGTCGTACAATTCTGGTGTCGTTCTGACGCTTGTCACATGCAGTGAGAATTCGTGTCAGGAGATCCTCGTCAGCCTCGACAAGTGTCTGGTACACAGCTCTTTTCACGTGATTAAACAACAAAACATAAAGTGTGGTCAGATCAGGTGAACGAGTTGGCCACGAAACTTGACCTACTCTTCTTCTCACTAAAGTGTTCATGAGCACCATATTAAAAATCTCCTGGAGCTCCACCATTTTGAACCCTGTTTAAGTAGTTAAGACAGAATTAAGACTTTCTCAGTATATATAGTGACGATTTCAGATACTACACTTCACGCCATCTGCATTGCATTACTTGCGTTCATAACTTACGCCATCTGTATTCCATTAGTGGAGTTTGAAGATAAAGAATATTGCAGTGAGAAAGTCGATGTAGGCTTATACATATCATAACCTCATAAATGTTACCCATCAGTGTTATTAAGAAAAAAATTACTTTTATTCGCAATGTTTTCTGAAACATAAAACCATCGTGCAAGATAGGTTCACCAAATGTTGGTTAATTAGTTTCCTGCTAATATGTTGTGAACTTCACCCATCCCGAGTACTAGACCTCCTCACTAGAAACTTTCTGGCAAAATTTTAAGGCCCAGTTTAGGAGCCTTTCTTTGTTTCTCAAACAAAGATCTAACTTTGAATCCACTGCTACCGTTAAGGAAAATTTGCTAATGCATCAAAAAGGAAGCAACAAGAAAAGTTTCCTTTAATGGGAGGAACGCTGATGAAGCGGCCTGCTTGGAAGGGGTCCAAACTAAGCGTATTCGGCTAAATAAAGAAAAAAGATTATTTTTAAAACATTTACCAACATTTTGAGCAGACATTACTAACTTAGGCCTTAGCTTGCGGCAGCACAGTGATTAATCATCTGTCAATTATTCCGGCACGAGTCACCATGTGATGCTGCCATGATAAGTAAATGGCTAATTGTTGCATTTTGAGCAGACATAACTAACTTAGGCCTTAGCTTGCGGCAGCACAGTGATTAATCATCCGTCAATTATTCCGGCACGAGTCACCATGTGATGCTACCATGATAAGTAAGTGGCTAATTGTCTGCTTAGTTGATTGCCCCCTTGCGGACTCATATTTCTGTGAAGACCCATCTGACGATTGAATTAAATACTTTATGGCTATTCCACGAGATTAAAGAATGTTAACAGAAAACTTGATTACTTTGGCCACTCCAAAAATAACACAAACAAATATACGTTAAACTTCTTTAACTGGTAAAATCCAAAGATCACAATTTCAGTGAGAGAAGATCTTAATTAAATAGGACTTCAGTCACTCGCGTGTTTCTGATACTGTGCCTCCAACTAGACTTTTTTTTTTTAAAAAAAAAAAACAGTTTAACGTCCCTTTTTAACGACGTGGTCTTTAGAGACGGGAAAGGATGGGGGCAAGGAATGGGAAGGAATTCGGCCATGGCCTTTTGAAGGAAGCATCCCGGCATTCACCTGGAGTGATTTGGGGAAACCATGGAAAACCCAAATCTGGATGCCCGGACGGGGATTCGAACCGCCGTCCTCCCGAATGCACCAACTAGACTGAGATTCTTAGTTTTTGCAGCTCATTCACCAATCAGAATGGAAAATATTCGAAGCTTCCAACTAATCATAATAACCTAAGGAAGAATAAGTGGCCTCTCATAAATCTTGCTTGAAATTAAACAGAGAGTATTTAAGTGAAAACTAGAATTTATAAACATTAATTAGAGTTAATACAACCATAAATACGAACGGTATAACACGTAAAATAATAAACTTATTTAATTATTTGCTGATGTCCAACCATTACAGAATAGTGGAGATATTACCAGTAGCACAGAGGTTTTGTAAAATAATGAACAGTCCCTTGAAATAGCGTACGATTACTGTCTGTACAGATTCAGTAGGAGTATACTATCAATTAAGGCTGTCCGAATGAAACTAAAGAACTGAGAGGAAATATTAAAATCATCACCGTTTACAGTGGAAAATAGGAGTGACAACGTTAAGGCTTTTGTGTGTTGCTTTTGGAGCAGTAAAACGACCATCCGCGAACAGCGAAGCAAGGCCTGGTCTAGCGCTTCGTGTCTAAACCGCTGAACCAATATTTGGGAGGGGCCTGTTAACTAAGCGGGAGTAAGCTCACCGCTTTGCTTGGCCATTAGTCATTCCCTCAGACTCTTGCCGTCTCAGCTCGCAATCCCGAATTCCTCTTAGCTGCTCAGATATTCTGTTTGACCTTCCCTCCTACCTGCATTCTACCTCCAACTGCATTGCTATCCTGCAATAAAACTTTTTCTTTCAACTGGTAGTTTGCAAGGCGACTAAATTTATTCTCTTTCATTCCAGTTCGTAAGCAGTATTTCCCACTTCACTGAAACCGACAGTCGACGTCTATTAAACATGTTTTAAAACTTATTATTGTTATAGTGCGTTCAGTTAACAGAGGCGGCTCAAGGTCACTCGTTTGTATCCCCACACTGATGCCCTTAGCCTTACATGAGAAGTGGAAAGAGTGCCCATTGACAAATTTGCCACTCGCCTGTCTGTACAAAGCTGTCTGCTCGGAGGATTAATCAACGGGTGGGTGGTGGGGTAAGGAGCGCGTCAAGGCGAACATGACCCTGAAACGCCAGTTACGGATGAACAGGGTATAGCTCAATTATATCTTTCCGATCATATGAAGATTTGTATTACTCTTTGTATCTTCAATTCAACGTAGTTTTCCCAGTTCCTGCTGCGTCTTCACACCGTTAATAATTAATGATTTATCAGGTTTTTCGACAGCAAGGTACCTTAAAACACAGCAGTGCTCTTAATAGAAAGTTGTTGGCAAGTGGCGTGTGACATCATATTCTCCAGTTTGAAATGTCTAGGCTCGTTATGCCGAGAAAACATTTACGTGCATGAGATGCAAGATGTTATTTATTTTTAAAAAATGTTCTTTTAATATTTATTTTTAATTGCAAAAAGCAGGCTTAAATTTAAATTACACCCTCTAATTACAAAAGGACAACACGAGTGCGGAATTAAAAGAAAAGAGTACATTTATAAAATAAAACACAAAGAAATACATGTTTGTTTAAGATTACACAAAAAATTGGGCTCAGCCAGCAAAAAAAAAAAAGAACAGAAACTGACAGACAATAAACAAAATGTTCCCGGCTAGGGAGAGCACGAAACTCCATCAGTTTGGGCGTATACTGGGTAAATGTTTATATGAATTTTTATCACTTATCGTTATGGAGTAAACTGTCGGTGACCTCGATATTTCCTTCACAATGATGAAACACCTTTCAATGCCATCCACGAACTGAGATGGGTTCATTCTTGGCAGCACATGACGAAAAACAGCACGACAAATGATTTCATGACAAAAACGCGTCTTCCACGTTTCCTTGAAAAGTCCGCGTACACACACACATGCGGACTACACGGGGTCCAGCCCCCAAGTGCCCACGACAGCTTGACCACACTCCCCCCCGGCCTCCGGGAGTGGCATCTCTACCTGCGTCAAACAAAGCAACCTCGCCGACAACAGGACGCCAGCAGGAATTTGCCAACCTTCCCTGTCTTCCAAAACGGCTGGATGAAATGTCTCACAAATGGAGAGGTGATGGAAAATCAATGACAGCAGAGGCTGGACATTACAAGTTCAACAAATTTACAGAGCCAGTAAAACATTTTTATGATAGCATAAGTGAGTTATTGTGCCAAGAAAATTTATATCACAATACCTTTTACTATTATTTTAACGACAAGTAACCAGAACTTTTGCAATGGCATTTTGTTTATCTGCAAGATAATACGCTAATTCTCTATTGTATGGGTCGGTACATTCACAGTGCAGCCGTAAAAGAAACAGTAAACAAATTACTGGGTGTCTGAACCAGCTAATATTGAAAATGTACTTTGTTATGCGGGCATTGTACTTCGTGACACAGTATTGACTGAAGTTGTCGAAAGGAGGAAGACCGATTAAAAGCAGTAGCACCAAATGCATGGTTGTGGACCACGTAGACTGCGGTTGAAGTTCAGGACAAGCTTACTAACTTCATCGTTGATGCTAGAAATACCACCACCTGCCTGCATATCACTGAACAGATTGAGAATGCGCTGCAAGATCTAATCTCAGTCTGCAGAAGTTCGCACATCCACACAATGCAACAGTGAGGAAAAACAGACAATGAAGTACCTATTTGCTTCAGTGTCCATGCAGACTCACGTCATACAGTGGAGAGAGCTGAGGGCAATCCAGTCGCAGATGGCATTTTGGGTAAAGATCGTCGAGTTTTGATTTTAGATTTAAAAAATTTCATTGTGTCCCTTTTTCATTGCTTCTGAAACGCATAAACAAGCTTATTACATAACACAGTGTAATATTAGATGCTGTGTAGGAAACTGTATGTAATTCTGTAGCCTACGTGTTTTCAAGATATAGCAGAAATAGGAAGGTTTTCTGAAAAGTTTTCGCCCTCAACTAAAGTTATTTACACTGCTAGCCAAATACTTTTCTAGATCGATATATGCCAACCCCGATAGCGTGCTTGCTTTTGCGTTGCAGGGGTCGCCGGTTCGAGTTAAATGTTTTGTTCGTCTTGTGTCATCCTTATACAAGATGGAAAATAATCACCACTCACACAATGCAAATGAAATGTATACATTGTAAAAGAAACGCATACGTTGAGTATCGATATATATGTCCTACGTTCTTAATACTGTAAGTCATTATCTTTAATACAGCTGTTTGAATCAGATGCTTCTATTTATTGCCTGGAGTACTTGCTCATTGTATCCGACTAATTTTTCCAATCTGCCATACCTGATAAATCTGCATGTTACATGACCTAGGTATTCACCTGACTCAGTTCAAGAATAGTTATTTTTATTCTAGAATCTGAAACTCACTGTGTGAGATCATGGTTTAGAAATCATTAGTACAACTGACGAAAATTCTGTAAAGTCCTGGGAATCTCTAAAGAACATTCGGACATTTTCTTTTGATACCAGTGACGTATTTACCTTCAGGAATATGGAAGAGACATTCTTGGAGTCAGGAAGACTGCCCTCTGGCGTACTTCGAATAATTTAGACATACGCTGATTGCGATGATAAGTGCTAGAAGTACAGTGGGTTTGCTGTTTGTCACTTGGGGGGCATCCACAAATTACGTGAGGTGTTTTTCAGGATTTCTGGACCCCCCCTCCCCCCTGGTGAGATTTCGTGAGATCTGGCCGGACCCTCACCTCCCTCGGGTGAGATCTGGTCCGTGAGAACCCCACCCCCCCCTAGAAATCGCCCTGGAAACTTTTGTAGACCTTTTTCTTTAGGTCACACCCTAACTTTTTTGACGAAATACCCTCCTAAAATCGACTTTGGCGCAAATTGAAGACCTTTTTTTTTGGCTCTACTGTCCCCAAATTTTTCGCAAAATCTCACGTGAGATTTCGCCGGACCCCCCCCCCCCCCCTATTTCACCTCACGTAATTAATGGATGTCCCCTTGCCGTGTCAGCGGATGCCGTAGTGACGCACGAAGAAGTATCGCGACAAGATCGCCGCCACCACGCCCGTCTCTGACGTCACCACCACAGTGTCTGTCAGCCACGCCCAGCAGAGTCCGGAGTTCAGACCCCCTTAACAGCAACTGACACGACAGTCCACACTTAAATCATCACAGTTGTGGAGGAGATTCGTTAGCTATGGCTGTTAATGAAAGATTCTCTAAACGACGTTCCACGTTGAACTGTAGGTCCCCAAGTAAAGGAACTGGCCGTCCTATCTCTGACACAATGGCTTAGTATGCCTGCTTTGCTTTGTGGACTACATTAGTTAAGTTAATCGAAGTTACAGAAGAATTTTTTGATAAATGCATGGAAATCTTGTAACATTTGCATAATTTTGTCTTCTTTTTTTTTTTTGCTGTCGTCAGTCTTTAGACTGGTTTGATGCAATCCTCCATCCCTTCCTATCCTGTGCTAACCTTTTCGTTTCTATCTGTTCATGAAACACCTTTTTCTGAGGATAAAAAGGGTAAATATCTGAATTTCTGGTAGATGATTAAGTACACTAAGTTAAAACAGAAACTAAGACGGTCAGTACTCCAGGAGATGATTTAGAATTATTGCTTGACGTGTCTAGAAGCGTTCAGTATCGCCCGATTTTACGAGAAGACTTCTTCCTCGCCACCTTTCTTCATCATTTTGTGGTGCATTCGATGAATTTTACTCATCGTTGGCGTGATTAAATTTGGAGCTAAAGTTTTACGGCAGCCTATCCTTGTTGTTACCAAGCATTTTGTACCTTCTACCAGGTCATACTACATACTAATGGGGAAAGTAAAGTGTTGCCACCTATCTGTGAAACGTATAACTATGTTCAGCGTGTGATAGTGTATTTTTGTTTGTGAAATGTGTAGTTTATGAAGCGGAGATTGGAGATCATCCTGGCATTCACCTTGATCTCTGTGGAAAACCGCCTAAAAACCGCAGTCAGAGTGGCCCAAACGCAGGAGCTGGTTTCGTGCCCGGAATGTTATACCTACCCAGCTCAGACACTAAGCCACTCTGGTGGATATTTTACGACGGGCCTGCTGTTATCTTGTTCAATAAACTCGAACAATCAGTCGTGATCCATTCCGATAAAAACACCTGATCTTTTTTTTTAAGCGAAACTTTTATTCTATCGCCTCAAATTTTTCCGTTCATCTATCGCATGTCGCATTACAGCCGGCCAGGCGCATGCGCGCAGTTATGACGTAACCTACGGAGGCCTCGTGTCCATTAACACTCACAAGGGGAGGTTTTCAGTGTGGAAATCGCAATCGTAGAACGAACAAGTCTAGTAAATAGCACGTCACCTCTGGTTTCTCGCCCTAAAACAGTTCTGCCTGGTGGGCCTCCGTTTAAGAGAAATCGGGGATTAAAAAGTGCTTAAATTCTATGTAAATAAGCTATACTTGTACGGAAGACCGTTAGCATATAATGTCTATTTGGTCGTGCTTGTTGAGGTGGTGGTTCGATACCCCCACCCGCGATTTTTTTTTTCTATTTGTTTTTTTAAATTGTTATTCTATGTTGTTGCATTAAAAATTGTTTTGAAACAAATTCTACAAGTTTTTTTTTTTTATTTTCCTTTGACAAATATGCAAATATTAGGATGGTACCACCGAAATGTACGCATTTACGTCAGCCATATGATGTGTATTTCTATCATCAAGTAAAAATACTAATAAAAAAGGTCAAAAATGAGCCAGAACTGTTGCAAGATAACCGTGCAATATATTCTCGTGAAAATGCTGTTAAGATATATTCTCTTATTCACCACATTTTGCAAGCGCCTGTATTTTATGACATGATAAAATATTCTTGGTATGGTCCAAAATTAACGAATAAAAGGCCGAAATTTACAACTGTTAACGAAACCTGCTTTCCTAAATCAATAATAAATACTGTATGTCACTGTCGAAACATATCTTTCATAAACTGTTCCTGGTGTGCACGTAATTTTTGTTTCAAATGTTTTTATGATTTACACCAGCCTAATATTAGCGTATTTGTCAAAGGAAAATAAAAATTTTGTATATTTTGTTTCAAAACAAATTTTTAATGATGCAAGATGGAATGGAAATAAAAAAAAATAGAAAAAAATTCGCGATCGATATGGAAATGGGTGCGTGCAAAATTAAACAAAATATCCAATGGGGATTTATATACCTTAACGGACACACGACTTCTCAGACGTGATTTCAAACTGTTCCCAACCGTCAAAACACAAGATGTTGTCTGGATGATTACATATTTTGTGACTTACATAAAATGGAGCAGAGTCATACACTCGAAAAATTTAAAAATACCCTCAGAATCGACAGATGGAGATTGAAAACTGGAAACTACATTGATAAAAATTATGGCCCATATTTGTATGATTCGTATAACATTACAGCACTACAAATGTGGAGCACCATGCACTGTGTGATGAAATATGACGGAGACCACGTAAAATGCAAAACTGCCTCGGAAATCGCGGCTTTGAAGCAAACTTCATTAAAACATGGTAAAAGCTGTTGGTTGAATTCGCATTTCCGTTCTTCCTTTTGTTAAGTTTTGGCGCGGTTATAATCATGGAGGAAGGATATATTCCTCCATGGTTATAATGTATGTAAGCTGAGTGAAGATCTCTGATTGTAATAGAGACTCTTTGGCAGTAAGAAAGTATCTGTAGAGATGAAGTTGACAGTTGTGCACTGTAAAATAATGAAAATAAAGATTAAAAAAAAAATAAACGGTCTTCAGTAAAAGTATAGCTCATTTAAGCACTTTTTTTAATCCCCGATTTCTTTTAAACGGAGGCCCACCAGGCAGAACTGCTTTAGGGCGAGAAACCAGAGATGACGTGCTATTTCCCAGACTTGTTCCTTCTACGATTGCGATTTCCACACTGAAAACCTCCACATGTCAGTTGAGATCTGTCTGGCGTTGAATACAGTTGAAGTGAAGCAAGGTAATCGGCAACTGACGGGTGCTTTCTAATCTTTTCTTCCGAAAACAGGAAGTGTTATTTCTTCGTCCATCTATCGCATGTCGAATTACAGCCGGCCGCGGAGTGGGGATAAATTGAAAGGCTCTCGGCAGAGCAGCACGGACCAATATGGCAGCGCCCATAGCTCGCATCAGTTGACCGTTTAGCATTTAGATTCTCACTTATTAGTGCGATTGTATTTATTATGTATTCCGTACTCTATTACATAGATTGAAATTAAAATTTATAGTTGGTTATCTTGTTTACTATTGATTTCCCACTATCATTCCCATTTTCCAATTATTAAGTTAAGATTAAGAGCGCAATTTTAATACCCTAAATCGAATAATTTTCAGTTAAATGTTTAAAAAAGTGTCACTTGCCACACAGTTGTTGTTTTCTTTCCCCTAGGGTTCCAGAACATGCATGGAATTACTCATTTGAACCTAATCCATTTCAGTTTCCTATCATTTCTTCTGGATATGATCCTGGATGTACCTACAACGTTTCCTAAAATTCCACTGTTCCTCCCTGGGTTGCTCTTTTAATTTCCGCCAGTATATTTACAAGGGAGCAAAGTGCCATCCTACTGTTGTAGGGATGTAGTAACTGGGTTGGGGTGGAGACAATATGAGAGAGATAGGACTACGGAGGTGTCCGATGCAGTGGCCGGTGAAGGTAATTAGAGGCCTGGCTGCACAAAGCTGTGAAGGGCCTCCCTAATGAGGGTGCAGAGCCTGGTAACCAGATTACCGGAGAGTCCACAACAAGGTTCGCCGTGTGACTTGAATAATTACTGTACCAGCCATTCTGTAGACAAACTAGATTCATTATCACGTAACAGCGAGGAAAATTTCGCATGAGACTTCGGAGTTGATCAAATTTGAAACAGTAGGCTAACACCGAGTGATAAACAATTCTTCCACCATCCATACCTTCAAAGTAAGGACACTTCACTCTATCCGTTAAAAAAACTCATAATCTATAAGACCTTATAAGAAAAAGATGAATGGGGTACTCACACAAGCTTTGTGATCCTTGGTTTGTGATTGGAGGATGTAACTCAATATTTCCTTCCAGTACATCGCTACTGGGGGGGAAAGAACTTCATTTTTTTGCGTCGTCTATTTTTACATATAGGAGAGCGTTACAGTGGCTCAGTGGTGGAGATGCCAGACTGAAAATCAGAGGCTCGCAGTTCGAATCCCACAAACGGATGGAAATTTACAAGTCTTAAAACGACTTTTAACTATGGCATAGCTTTGCTCTGTTCACAGGAAGTGCCAAACCTAAGAAACTCCATAGTTTGGATCGCACGTAAAATTGCAGGTCCCCATATCCGATAAGATTACCAACTTACTTAAGTTACTTCACTGGCAATAAAGAACGCCATTTCAACAGTTTCCTACTTGTTTATTGCCGCAAGCGTTTCACCTCTTATCGAGGCATACTCAGCGATGAATGTGAGTTCACATTTATACTTGGTGTTTACAATTTATTAAACGATGTTTGCGTATTCGTAAATTTGTAAGATTTGCTGGATGTTTATTATCTACTTTTGTGTTATTAGGATTTACCAACTACTCATATCTGGTTTTTTTTTTTTTTTTTTTTTTTTTCCTCAAAGTGAGTTATAGTTCCAGATGGCTTTATAGAAAACGCGAAGATGTGCATCTACCAATGATTATAACACTAAATTGAAATGTAACTAACAAACAACCGGCAAATGTTAAAAATTTAAGATTAGGTCAAACATATTTTAATAAGTTTTAAACACCAGTTGTAAGGTTTAAAATAGATTCGATGCTGATGATAGTTCGATGAGAGGAGAAACACGTACGCCAATAAAGAAATAAAATAAATATGGCATTGAGTTTCTGTATCAACATTTAACAATGTAGTAACTGCGAAGAAAATCGTTACAATAACACTGCCTTATACCCTGTTCACTCTCAACTGGCGACTCAAGGTCATGCTCCCCTCGCCCCGCTCCTCACCTCACCACCCCCATCTACTGTCTACTCTTCCTAGTAGACCGCTGTGTCCTGGAAAGCGAAATTTTTCAGCGGTTACTTTTTCCCCTCCGCGTGTAGTGGAATGGCTTTTCGCCTCGTCGACATCGAGGTCATTAGAGGACGTATAGGGGTAAGGGTTATTGCTACCAATGCTCGCTCAGCAATACCATATAGATTTACTAATTCAAAGCATTCATCGTTTCTCTGTACAGCATTGACGAGAAATTTTAATATTTTAAAGCATTACAATATTGAACCTACTGACCATTGTGATTACTATTTTTTGGCGGAGTTTATGAAAAAAAAATGGATATGTTGCGGCGATAGGCACTTCTATCTTAAGAGATAATACACGCAGAAACAGAATAAAGAAATACGCGGTAGTATATTATAACAATCCTCATCTTCGTCAGTTAAGTTCTACCGTCCGTAATAACACATGAAATTAAGATACGATACAAAAACCAATCAAAATATTCATTGTATTCTGAAAATACATTATTTCGAATGCTGCCTTTGTCGTAATCAAATAATGTTGTGCTGTTAGCCATAGGGAACCTTTAAAAAAACCTGCATGCGCTTGAGAGTTTGAAAACCTTTGTATGGCAATATTACCACTTCTATCGAGAATAATGATGGCTCCGTGGTTTGGTCCGACATCGTGTATTAAAAGCCTATTCCTGGAATTCTCAAAGGACATACATAACCTGCCAATTTTTGTCAAAAATTATTTTGTGTACGTTTGTCCCATAACGTTACGGAATTGGGTTAGACAGCTGCGGTACAGGTGGACAGCCCAGCCAGTAGAGAGACTATCAATATGTCATCAAAACCACACGAAATAATTAGTGCTACCTTCCTTTCCCTTGAACGACCTGGTGACTCAGTAGTTAAGCCGTCTGGCCAGCGATCGAAAGGTCTCCGGTTCGAATTCCTGTCTCGCTGCAGAGTTTTAGAGGCCCTTAACCCGATTTTCACCACAGGCATAGCTTGCTGTGCAATGTGAAAAATTCCAGAACGCTTCCGTGGTTCGGAGTTAACGTTAAACCCGGGATGGCCAACCCGCGGCATGAATATTTTTCTGACCCGCAAAATTCATCACACTTTTACAAAATATATTTATTTTACAATGGCCAAAGTAGTGAAAACCAATATATTAAAAAATACATTATTTGTGCATCCATATTTCAAAATTTATTTCATTTATATTTATATATCATTTTTACTGTTATATATTTCTATAAAATATGCGTTTATTGTCATTATTATAATATTATTTATGTTTACATGTAAGAATAACAGTTAACACAATAATAACTCATTATGTTTCAACTTTTCACTCCAAAAAAATGTCTATAGTGGGTCTAAATCTAATATGGGGGTATATAATTTTATATGCGGCCCACGGAGTTGTGATACATTTCCAAAGTGGCCCGCAAGATCATTTGTGTTGGCCATCCCTGCGTTAAACTGTATGGTCCCTTTACCTGGTAGGGTTACCAACTTAAGTTAGGGAAAGCCACGACAGAAGCGTTTGCGCGGCAGATCCAAACTCTCTCAAATCATCCGAATATACACTCCTATCTACACTACCAGACCCACACTGTGAGATGTCTGAGAAATCGCCGAGTAATTGCCCCAGTTCAGTTCAGGTTAGACGGAGAAAGCCGTCCGCCCCGGTATGAAAGTGTTCCAGCATTTCCTTCATCTGACTTTTAACAACGAACTCGAATAAACGGGGCGCTTGCAACTGATAGAAAAATCATTGAGAGTTAATCAGTAATATTTCACAGATTAGAGAGAAGATGGGTCCTCATTTCCATAAACCGAACACTGAATTGTATTAGCTTGAGGATTATGAAACTATACTAGCCAAGGGATATATTATGTGCTCTTATATAATGGGTGTAGACGGATTAACTAAAGCAGGCCAGAAGATTTTAGGTTGCTAACTTGCAGCAATTAAATATTAATTTTGCCATTCTGCAGAAAAAAAGTATTTGAAATACGTATTTGAAGTTAAATGTTTGACCGTGCAAGTCTTTAGAGGAAAAATGGTATTCTGTTCCTTTCGGTCAGTTGATTTTCTCCCAACCCATCATTCCTGACAATGTTGCTTCTGGCTAGAACTTGAATGCGCACTTTTCACTCAGTCCGTATTCTCTAAGCTCCATCACGTATTTTCCCCCCTAACTAAAATACTTGTATTTCGTTGAAGATAGTCGTTTCAAATGAATCGACGCTGTTAATAAAGTTTCCGTAGCCGGGTTATTCAGACCCCATCCTCGCCAAAAAGAGTTTCACAGTAGTTTCATTCAGAACAGAAATACTTGAATCACTGAAGAGACAGGGCTGAATACATTTTGGGTGAATGGAAGAAGCTTTAAGAGTTTCTGAAGTATACTAATAGAACTCCAGAAAATGTAAACATGTTGATGAAAAGTTTGAAAGCTTTGGAAACGAGGGAGAAAAAGGAACAAAATAAAAATGCAAAAATTATACAAGACGCAATTACAAATCTTTAGGAGAGAGGCTACTCAAGTGCTAAAGTAAACATCTGATGGTTGAAAAATGAAAAGTCACATAAAACCAAAACCGATTTCTGCAAATAAAGTTTCATTCTCAGATAAGCTATACATAAATTATTATCAAACAAGAATAACAGCGACAAACGTGGAAAGTTACGGATATTTGGCGCATTTAAGTTGGAGATTGGAAATAACTGATGGTATGAACATACTGAAAGTGTGGAACAGACACAACTTTCGAAAATCTTCTTCAAAAATAACATATTAAAAACACTTCAACTGGGAAGACCAGAATGCTCGAGGAGAAATTTCTGCTCACTAAACAGGTAAAAGTCCGTGTTTCACAGCTGCTTCATCCATATGATCATAAAATACATAAAAAATTAGCATATTAATAAATACAAGAAAGTTATGTAAAACTGTATCAGATATAGTTCTAAATACAGTATAACATACTTAATGCTGATTCCAACCTATTTTCTGTTACGGATAAGGATTTTCTGCTCGATAAGGGCAAGCTTGTGGAAAACAAAATTTGTCTAAAAACAGTTTTTACGGTACATAATAATGAAACTTTTCTGGTATGTAGTTACAATGAAGATTTCACAGGTGTGACTCCAGATTGTATTCTGAAAATACAGTATTTCGGATACTGCCCTTGTCGTAATCAAATAGTGTTACACCCGAAGGAAGGTAGCTGAGCCAACCACCACACTACCATCCGACGGTAGACGCGTGAATGGAGCTGTATCAGAAGTTTTCTCTTTTCCCATCGCCCATAGTTAACTCCAGTGCAGCAAATGATACTCAAACAATAGGGCCTGATGAATGAGTGGATGACGTGTGGACTTGGTATTCCGGAGGGCGCCGTTGCGAATACCACCCAATCAAACAAATTTCGTTTTCTATTAATTCCCTAAATCAATCAGGTGACAGCTGAGATTTATTTATTTATTTAGATTATGGCCATGGCACAAAATACAGCTGAGATGATTCCTTCAATAGGCCATGGCCGAATTCCTTTTCGTTATTTTTAATCAATACTCTCTAAGTTCCAGTGGCCTCGATTCCGCTAACCATAAAGTCCCAAGTAAAAAAGAAATGAAGGAACAGAATTCAGATTATAAAAATTTTACTCCGGTGTTCTGTCGTGCAAGTCGTTTCGACATCTGCCTTCACTGTCTTCATGAGATGAAATAACAGGATGAAGGATTCATATGTCGATGATCAGAACTAATTAATCTTTCGGATGGCCATTCAGGCTTACTCATCCTGATATGAAATAAAAGTCAAGGAAATCGACAGGTGATTAAGTGGGCACAACGTGAAGAATTCATCCAGTGCCCTTCTAGATCCCAGGTAAGGAAAGTAAAAAGTCGTACCTCAGCTTCCACAGAGAGCATGGCTGATAACCGATGGCAGTCGGGAGGAAATGGGATCAAATCCACATCTGCCCATTTGGTTTCAAGTTATTTTCCCCAAATATCTCCTGGCGAATACAGGGAAGATTCCTTAAATAGCCGTAGCTAAATCTCCTCCCGTTCCTTGTCTCCAATAATCCACCGCATAGTATTAAGGTAAAAATACATACATTCGCGAGAACTAGTCAGTATGTCTCAACGTCTTGGACACTGTCGTGGTAACAGAAGTTTTTCACGGAAACTGCATGTAATTGATCAAGGTGTGTGAGAACGGCAAATGTCGATTTAAAAAGAAACAAATTTGGTTTAATTGTCGCTAGAGGGGTTTGTAGATATGAACCGAATAGTCTAGACTAAACGAAACTGACAGATTGTGGCATAGTAAATAAATGAATAGGCAATACGATTGTTGGGAGTATTCATCAGGACTGTGGAAATATTTTGGAAGCACTGAAGGATGAACAGTGAGGATGAAGACGATAAAAGATTCTATAATTCCAAAGAGAAACCTGTGTTATACTTCTCTTCTTGAAGTTTTGAGGAAAGGTTAGTCAGTCAAGATATGCTGACCAATAAGCAATACGGTTGAGAAGAGCCACAATATTGCTTACAAAGCTGTCTTTTAACTGTACGGGGAGGGAATTCTTGAACTGTATAAAAGAATTCACACCGAGCGTGGTGGTGTAACGGCTAGCGTTCTGGCCTCGCATTCGGGAGGACGGCGGTTCGAATCCCCGTCCGGGCGTCCAGATTTGGGTTTTCCATGGTTTCCCCAAATCACTCCAGGTGAATGCCGGGATGCTTCCTTCAAAAAGGCCATGGCCGAATTCCTTCCCATTCCTTGCCCCCCATCCTTTCCCGTCTCTAAAGACCTAGCTGTTATAGGACACGTTAAGCAGTTAAAAAAAAAAGAATTCGCAGAATGATCACAGAGAATAGGAAAGATTAGCTGTAGATTTTTTTAAATGGCTTTATGCCTCGTCAACGTCGAAGTAACCGAAGATTGGAAAAAACTGGGGGTCAAGGAATGGGAAGGAATTCAATCATCCCGGCAGCAATTGTTTTGTGTGATTTACCTGTCACTGAGGAGAACTGTAGGAACCTGGCAGTTAGTGTGGAGGACTTACCAAGTCAGAAGACGAGAAATAAATAGCCGAGTGAAGTGTGTGGCATAATCTTTGATCGATTGTATTACGGAAGGAGCTGGTAGTTTAAGGTAGCTTGCAGGATGAGCACTGCCGAACTTTTAGTGCAGTAGGGTTATGACTTACTCGTCGAACATGAAACTCGGGAGATGGAGGAATTGATCATACTTTCAGGATGATCAGAAAGGATACTTAAGATAGATATCGGAGTTACAAAGAGAAACATGAGAACAGTACTAAGCGAATACAAAGAAGCTATAGAGTGGTATGAGTTCAAAATATTCCTTCGGAGATTGTTTCATACTACGTTCATGTAATCGCTTTCATAATTTATTTGCTAGAATGCGAATCATGAATTGCGATTATGTCAGTTCAATTTATCACTCAAGATCTAGCCTTCATGGCACAACACCAACACCAAGGTTCGTGAATCAGTTTGATTCATAAATAATGGCAGAACAAAGATATCTGCAAGGGTAAAGTGGTGAAAATAATTGTGCCTTTAATGTTTTTGTGTGTCATAAATCTTGAATAGTTTGATCAAAGCCTCAACTACCCGTATTGCTTGAGTAACTTTTTTTCCTCCACATTTCAACTATAACCCATGTACTTTTATTTATTTGGAATTTGGCCATTTATAGGTCACTTGGAATCTAAGACTGTCGTTCGGTCCTTTTTTTCTTTTCTTCGTAGAGCTTCTTCATGCAGGCCTGTCTGTGTTAATCTGGCATCACTATCTATGTTTTTAGTTTAGGTTGGAGAACCAGAAATTTTGAAGCGTCAATCATTATTCTAAGGTCTTTTTAGTTGATGATGATGTCTTCCGTTATCTTTAATCCATCCAAGCCCCATCTTATTACTTTTAACCACCTGGTATTTTTTAATTTAGAAATGAAGTTAAATATTTTTTTGGTTAACCTACAGTGGCCCATCCTTTCTATAAAATTATTTACATTTACTTAATGTGTCTGTAGTTTTCTTATTGTTCTTGTATAAGTCATCAGTTTTCCTTTTTCTCCAAAAGTTAACTTGCCTGTTCTGTTGCCCCACAATATTCCTGTTTTTCTCTAGTTCTCCCTCTTTTGCTTATGTTTTCAAGCCTCGTTGGTGTCGAGATCATTAGAAGATAGTGGGCAAGTAACGGAAAGGAATTCTGCCATGACCTTCTAAAGGAATAAACCAGGAGTTCCGAGTGATTTCAGGAAACCACGGAAAACCGAAATCTGTATGAACGGACCGAAGTTCGAAACTGCTTCCTTCTAGTTACCAGACGCTAACGTTAGCTACAATTTCGTGAGGATTAATAAATTCCCTTTTAAAGCAAGCATCCTGCAAAATTTGGAAGGTTTTATAATTTTTTTAAAGGAAAAAGAATGCCTGTAGTCTTAAAAAATACATAGGCATGAATAAATAAAACCACTCTCCCAATTTCGAATAGGAAAAGATAAAGCGAAGCATCGTCACGTCCTGGGTTATAAAGTATTGAACATTACGATGAGGAGACTAAATAAAGATAGGCCCATCTCTGCACGTGGAAAAAGCTTCTCATGTAACGCAAGTAATGGGAGTCGCTGATGGATACGAGCTTCGCTACAGGAACCCGAAGCGTGATTGCGTCGTGCCGTTTAAGGTTGCTCGCAGAATTGGACGACATTAAATGGTCTCCGGGACAGCTTAACGTCCAGTAAACCTGGCGAAATGGCCCCAGGGTTCCGCTTAGTTTAATGCTCGATGCTGGAGCAGTAATCTACGGCGAAGGATTCGAATCGTATATCTGAGAACGAACAACAAAGCCGGCAATGCATGCGACCCAGTTAAATTACTCCCCGCATCCCTTATCTCTCGCTAGCTGCGCAACAGACAACAGCACACTTAAACCCCTGTACGGCTGGACAAGTACGAGCTTCCACCAATAAGCTGATCGGGTCGTAGGACAGTTGTTTACGTAATAGTATATAAAAAAACACATACAAATAATTCTCATATTAACATTAGATTGATGTAAATGTTCATGACCTTTTTTTTCAGTCATTGACTGTAAATATCGTACGATGTTCCATTAATATGCCAACTTTGCTGACTGATATTGTTTATCCTGTTAACCAATCACGACTGTGCAGATATGAGTAACGTCAGGCACTTCAAGAAAAATTTATTTAAAACAACATTAGCTTTACTATTCAGAAACCGGGTATATTGCAGGAATAAGGTTTTTGCGACTTATTCGTCTAGTGCAGCTAAATAAAATAATAAAAAAAGTTTTTATTTAGCTGCACAATACGGATAAGTCGCAGAAACCTTATTATTAAAACAGCTAAGCATAAAAAGGCCTGGATATCAGCATATTGCAGGAATTCTATGAAGTGTTAAAACTATCTTAGAAAATTTATCTTAAGTATAAAGTACAAAATATTGTGGAGGCAGGCGAACCTAAAATGGTAGAAGTGCAAATTAGTGAACGCTGTTTGAACGATCTTAAGTGTTTTCAAGTAATTAGATTGTGACATGCTTAGCAACCACTCGTCAAGTAAGTGAAATGAAGCTAAACAAATTCACCTGCCGAAGGGCCTCCAAACTACGTGAAAAGGACTAGGAACAAGGAACAGGAAGGAACTATACCTTCATTCGTCTAGAGTGGTTTGGGGAAACCATTGAAAATCCGGATTCGAACCCGCATGCTCCAGAATGCGAGGCCAGAACGTAATCGCTCACCCACCATGGTTGGTCGTGTGTTCTCGCCAGATGAGGTATCAATACGCATTTTTTTACCAATATTCACTCTGGTGCTACTAATTTTCAGTAGAGTCCTTGGTTCCCACAACGAATTCTGCAATGTTAATTTCTTCTAGGTTTTTTTTTTTTTTTTTTTTTTTTTTACTTATGGCTTTCCGCCTCGTCGAGGTTATTATAGGCGGGAAGGAACTGGTAACAAGGGACGGCCTTTTTGAAGGAAGCATCTCGGCATTCGTCTGGAGTGGTTTGGGAAACCATGGATAACCCAAATCTGGATGCAGGGATTCGAACCGGTGTCCTTCCGAATGCGAGGCCAGAGCGTTAACCTCACCCACCTCGCTCGAATTTCTTCTAGGAACCCTCTAGAATTGTCTGGCCGCTTTTATTGATTTTATGAACTTCTAAGTTATACTGATTATATTGCGACTTTCTTACCTCTCTGGGTACCGGTAAACAAAAGTATCATAGTGTTTAAAGTGTCTCCGCCAAATCCCGATGAAATTCCTCAGCGTTGGAAACACCACTGTCACTATTGCGCGCTTAGGAAAAGACAAAATGATTTTCTTCTAGATGGTATTGAACCACTTTCGCTGCCTTTACTGCTCCGTTAAACTCAAGTAGAAGAATATTTTGGAAATCATCACTTATTTCACTTGAAGCTTCATCCTCGTTTTCACACAAATATTATGAGTCTTATAAGATTTTACACTTTTTGCAGCCATTGTATTTTGTTTATTTAAATACCAAACTGACCATTCTGATGTGTCTGTATTTTTCTTTTGTCATCGAAATTTACATGCCTATTTGGAATCTTCTTCAATTATTTTTTTTCCGCCAAATAAATCGATAAAAGGCTGATGATACAACCTTCGTAGTTTTTAAACAAACTTGGATAGAAAGGAAAGTGCACAATACATCCAAGTTATCCAACAACTACGAACGATATATAACTGTAGATTGGGCAGGTGGAAGCCCTGAAGGAGAGTCCAAGCGGGAGATCGAAAATAGTGACGGAGCAGGTTTGTATAAGAGAATTACCTTAAGAAACAGTTGCTGATATGGAAGCCGGTTTGAAGTCATTGGAAGACAATTGGCGGTAGAAGAGACTTTCTTGAGCCTTACATTGGAAATGCAACTGGGATGGATACTTGTACTTGCAGTCGTATTAAGAGTGGTTCGTACTATAGATTATACGAGATACATGCCCATGAACAAGCACTTGATTTCATGTATAAGGCAGTGGTAAAAAATTGTAAATGAGAGAGTATGGGAGTCGAATGAATTAGCGAGGCATTTGCTGAGTAGATTAACTGAAACATCGAAATAATTTAAAGAAAAAATAGTATGGGGAAATTGCCATTGAGACACGCGTTCAATCGCAGTTAGTTAATAAAACTAACACACGCAGCAGAAATACTAGCTAGACTGACGGAAATGGAATAGAAAGAAAGGAAGTTTCTAAGGAAGTTGCTGGGAACAAAAAAGTGTGAGGAAACGAATTTAATTTCCGTCTGAGATCAAACCAACAATTATGTATAAGTTTGAAAAGATCTCAAACGCAATTAAGAAAAGGAGATTAGCTTTCTATGGCCACATCAAGGGAATAGAACCAAAAGAATTGTAAAGACAATCCTCAACTTTCGACAGAACAGGAAGACTCAAGTTCCATGGATGAAAGAAGTTCATCAGGATCTGAGGATGTGATTCCAAGTTTGATGATATGGGAGAAAGGAAATTGTTCAAAAGAAAAATTGCGGAGGTAAAGGATCTGTCCAAAGAACAACCAGTCATGAGATGGAGAGTATGGAGAAGAAGAAAAAGAGCCAGGGATTGAAGGAGCGCTGGCGACGGAGGAAGGAAACTCAAAAGAGGAAACGAAATTGCCTAATCGTAGTCTATAGACGGATGGACCTAAAAAAGGGGGGGGGGGGATATGACGAATCTATCGTTGTACTGTGAAAAAAAATGTTTCAAGACCTGGTTCATAATTACTCTCTTGAAACGCATATAAGTATATTAAGATATTCCGTAAATTTGTTTATGATTGCAACATAGGGTAATCGACATCGTCATATATGGTCGAACTCGATAAATTTCCAAACCATCAAATTTTGCACACCTCCTGAATGTTGATGGGAGTAGTTGGTCAGCTTGGAAGCTGCAGTGAGTCTGTTCTCGCGGCCTCGTGTGCGGAAGTGAGAGCCGCGTGTGGAATACGGATGTCCACCGCTACCCATTGTCTGAGAGTCAACGGTATAGCCCGGCCACTTCCCACTCGGGAGAAAAGGCAAAACAAGAACACCGTGTTTTCACTTCCTCGCCCCACCTAGTGGAGCCAACAGTGAGAGAATAAGTAACGCAGCAACTACTAAAAAACATGTGAGCCATCAAATTTATTATCTCAGATTTTTGAAGTCGTTTTTGGGACAATTTGAATCCCACAAAAACAATTCTTGTAAAAATAGGCCAAGTCTCGCGCTCGTGTAGTAACAAAAAGTTATGAAATCTTCTTCTGAGCCAATTCTACACTCTGTATATTCACGTCGCTTTGTGGAACAGAATGGTTTCTCTTGGTGTTATAGATTGTTTATTTAGAATAAAAAATAAAAAAAAATCTGGTGACTTTGCCATTATGCGCGCCATATTTTGGTTAACCTATGAAAATACCTTAAATGTGTTTTCGAATTTGACAAGTATATGTTATGCTTTCTATTCCAGTAAAAATTATGACGTTCATAATGGCCAAATCACTAGAATTTTTTTATTCTAAATAAACGATCTATAACGCCGAGAGAAACCATTCTGTTTCACAAAGTGAAGTGAATACACACTGTTAAAGTGTAGACTTCGCTCAGAAGAAGATCTAATAACTATTTGTTACTACACGAGCACGATACTTGGCAAATTTTACAAGATTTGTTTTTGCGGGATCTTATTTCTTTTTGTAGGTTTATCACCTATTCTGAATCGTCGCTCAAATGTAATGATTCCATTAGAAAATCGGTGAACAAGAACATTTCAGAATTGAAGACTTCAATACACGTTACCAACAATGCTCCACTTTCTGAAAACAATGGGAGTGCGCCGTAACCAGGCAATGCAGATTGCCGCTGGTTTAACTACCACCATTAATAAATAACTAATAACTTGCAAACTAAGCACACGAAAAAAGTAAAATTGAAGATATTATCTAAACTTACTGATCTCTATACATTAAAGAATTCTCAGGCATATAGATTCATCCGGAGCAAAGCAATTAAGCCGCAAATATGTTCCAGGGTTTTTCATGTTTTGGATTCTAGTTAAATAAATACGAAGAAAAAATCCAATATTAGACTTTTCTTATGATTTAGGGATGAAACCAAACATGTCCCAAATTATTTGTTGCTAGGATTACTGGGAGTACAGTGGAATTTTGATGTCGGGGTGTTGTGATAGAAATAAAATTTTGAATTTCAGTAACTTCCAAAGTCAGGAAAGGAAAGAAGTAAAATTCAACACGTTAGGTAAACTTAGTAAGCTTTCTCTACATTGAAAATCTGAGATATATTAAGTTATTAGGGTAGAAAGCGATTTCACGTTAGGGTTAAAAAGGAGTATGTATATATATATATATTTGGAAATTTAGAATTTCAGACTTTTCTTATAATATTTGGGTAAAATGATATTTGTGTACAAAATTCAGCTTTCTACGACTACGGGAAGTACTGTACCTCAGAGATTTGATGATCATCAGTCAGTGAGCAAGTGAGTGAGTGACACAATTGCTAAGATAGCATCCGTATAACATTCGAACTAAGAACTGTAACTAAATAAAATTTAGTATTTATAAACGTTTCCCGGGAAACAAACCGAGTAATATTATTGTTGATACACAATATTTCGGCGACATAAAACTCCGTCGCCATCTTCAGGTGCGTTGTAAGCCTCGAAGCTTGCCTTAAGCAGGTTGTTTAAAAAGTGGTATGGAAACTCCAACGATGTCGGGACTAAAACATTGTACCTCGATTTGATGAGATTGATCACCCGATTGAGTCTTTTGCGGTGAATAAAATTCTACGGAAAGCGAGTTTGGCTCTTACAAGGGAGAGGATTCAGTACACCAGGCGTGAGTTAGACTCTGTTTCTCAGTCTCTTCTTGCTTGCCACATGTTTTTGTCTAAGTATCTGCACCGTGACGCCTGGGAGTGGGTAGACAGCTGTACGGTCGCTGAAAGCCACAGAGTTCAACGCTGTGCGACGGCACGGCAATGCGGGAAATTCGTCCGACTTGCCCGCAGAGTTAACGCCTATTCTGGACCTGATAGAAGGACAGTAATTAATTTGAGCGGTGGTGAATTAGATACTCCCACCATTTCGGTGCTATCTAAAGGGCTAAATTTTGCGCCAATACCCACGCCCATTCCATACAGGGATATTTCCACTGGCGGCGAGTTGGCCGTTCGTGGTTTGCCTGTGGGGGCTGCTGAAGAGATAAGGCGAGAAACCAGTTGAATCTTATACAAGGCCAAACTGCATCGGCCAACACCACAGCTGCTGAGCGAAAAGCACTTTGGTAATTGCGTCACAACCATGATATTATCGTCCTGCCTGCAGACAAGGGGAACGATTCGCTGTTTCTTACTATGGCAGATTACCAACGGAAAGTAGAAGAACTTTTGGTGGACGCATCTTATCGAAAGGTGTCGAAGGATCCAACCAATGCGGTGGGCAAGAAAACGACAGCTCTGCGAAAATGTTCGGGTCTACCATAAGATTGCTTAGAAATTCAGCGCGATCTGGATGTTATTTCGGAATGGTGCCGTGAATGGCAGCTTACACTTAACTGTAAAAAGTGCAAGGCAATGCACATAAGTAATAAAAAGACCCCGCTTGCTCTGGAGTACAAAGTTAACAATTCAGTTGTTGACACTGTAGATTCCCTGAAGTATCTAGGCGTAACAGTACAAAGCAACATGAAATGGGACTTGCACATAACTTCCGTTGTAGGAAAAGCTAATTCCAAACTACGATTCATAGGACGTATTTTGAGAAGTTGTAATGCTCATACAAAGGAAATAGCGTACAAAACACTAGTGCGTCCGCATTTGGAATACTGTTGTGGAATTTGGGATCCGTATCGCAAGGGATTGATTGACACATTAGAGAAAGTACAGAGAAGAGCCGCTCGATTCGTGACTGCTAGTTACAGTCCTTACGTAAGTGTCACAGAGCTAATTCGTGGGTTGGGCTGGGATTGTTTGGCGGACAGACGACGTCGTTTTCGTTTGAATTTGCTGGAGAATATGCGAAAATCTTTAAGTTACGAGTGCAACGAAATACTTCTTCCGCCAACCTATTTAGGTCGCAATGACAGGAGGGATAAGATTAGAGAAATAAGATGCCGTACTGATTCATTTATGTATTCCTTCTTTCCTCGATCTGTTCGGGATTGGAATGCGCAGAATTAGGATTGGTGCTTAGCACCCTCTGCCACCCACAGTATTTGTGATTTGCAGAGTATAGATGTAGATGTAGAAGACACTATTAAACAGTTACAACCCCGAGCAGCTGTTCCACCAAGACTTTACGGATTGCCTAAAATCCATAAACAAGGAACACCACTATGGCCAATAGTGTGTACTATTTCATAGGCCACTTATTAACTGGCTCGATTCCTAACCGGGCTGTTATCACCAATTGTGGGAAAATGTCCTCACAATGTGAAAAACTCGGCGGAATTTATTAATATCGTTAAAAAAACTTCACCTGCGTTAACAGAATTTGATGGTGAGCTTCAGTGTGGTTTCACTCTTCACCAGGGTTCCTCTACCTGATGCGCTGTCTCTAATACAACAGCACTTCAATCCCAGGTTAGTTGAGCTGTTCCGCCACACATTACCATTGTCGTACTTCCTTTATGATGGACACTACTATGAACAGATTGATGGAGTAGCAATGGACAGTCCTTTTTCACCTATTGTAGCTAATTCCTTTATGGATGATTTTGAGGAGAAAGCGTTGAAAAGTGCCCCCATGAAGCCCAGTGCCTTCTATTGGTACGTGGATGATGCATTTGTTGTTTTCCCCATGGTAGAGACAACCTTGATAAATTTCTCCTTCATCTGAACAGTATCAACACAAACATCCAGTTCACGATGGATGTGGAAAAGGAACGCCAACTTTCTTTTTTTTAGACATTCTTATTGAAAATAAATCTGATGGAACTTTAGGACACACTGTGTATAGAAAGCTAACACACACGGACCTGTACCTACACACGCGCAGTCATCACCATCCAGCACAGCGCAAGACAGTGTTCACTACTCTTGTCCACAGAATGCGGGCAATATGTGATGAGGACAGCCTACCTGGTGAGTTAAAACATCTACGTGATACCTTCAGAGAGAATTGGTACAGTGAACATCAGATACAGTTGGTATTCCGAGAAGTAAAATGCAAGACTAATAACCGCAATAATGTTCCACATGATCACTTAGCCTTCTTGTCGTACTCTGGCGCCACAACATCGAGGGTTGGAAGGGTTCTAGCAAGAAATAGCCGTAAGACCATTTTCCTACCACCTTCAAAATTAAGGAGCATTTTGCGCTCTCCAAAAGAGGACCTTGCCCTTCGTACACCGGGAGTTTATTGTATCCCGTGTGAATACGGAAAGAAGTACATCGGCCAGACAGTACGGTGTGTTAATAAAAATTGTTTGGAACACGCCCGACATGTTCACCTGGGGCAAAAGGACAAATCCGGGGTGGCGGAACATAGTTTGGAACAAGGACATGGATTTCATTTCGAATCAACTAAGGTGCTGCCACATGCGAGAGGCTTCTGGGACAGCGTCGTTACAGAAGCGTTTGAAAGTTGCCTCGCGTCTAATTTGGTTAACCTGGATTGTGGTTTCCAGCTAAGTGATGCGTGGATACCTGTTATCGAGGCTGCTCGTCATCAACGCTCTGCTTTTTGTGTTCCGCTGGCGTCTAATGAAGTCTGATATGCTGCTAATCAACGTAACAACATCTGTAGTTGCCATGCAAGATTTGAAACAACGTGCTCAAGGCAAACTTTACGGCTTACAACGGCACCTGAAGATGGTGACGAAGATTTTATTTCACCGAAATATTGTGTATCAGTAATAATATTACTCGGTTTGTTTCCCGAGAAACGTTTATAAATAAACAACACCGAGAAAAATTGCATTCATTTATAAAATTTGGTATGTTTGCTGAGATTGCTGATATCTATGCATAGCAGAAATTTGAGACATGTAGCATCAATATGACCGAAGAAATCGAGATTCAAAAATGGCCCGAATCGCTGCGACAAAAGGGTAGGCAGTGCCGCCGTTGACTCGACTTAGATCAGGGGTCCCCAAAGTGGTCGATGCTGACCCCATGGGGTCGATAAGAGATCTCCCGGCGTCGATTAATACAGGGGGGTCGAAAGGGGGTCGATTAATACTAAAGAGGATCAATTAAACTGTACAAGAAAAAATAGGAATGTTCTACTAACAATCAGGTCAATAAATTAAAGTAAAGCTCATCCTCTCAATTCTCGTCTGTTTGTGAAGTCATGTGAAGTAAATGATGAAACTTTCAACCAATTACTTTTGCTCACTGCGGTAAGGTGGTTGTCAAGAGGTGATAGTAACAGTATTGAGAGTTGAAGAGTGCCTTAGGAAGGTGCATTCATCGCTATGTGACAAGTTAAAACAGTGCAAGAGCCATCTGATCTTTTTGGCAGGTCTTTACTTGAAATTTATTCCATCTATCCATGGTTTTGTTCCTATTTTTTGAGATTATAATAATTGTGGAAAGTATCTCGTTTTTCTGTTAATGTTATTGGGTGGATTTTATAAGTTATTTCTCTGAGTTATGCAGGCCGCCTTAGTGCTTAGCACCAGAAATGCCAAAAATGATTTAATACTTGTGGGGGTCGATAAGAAGGCAAATATCGTATAAAGGGGTCGACGGGGTAAAAAGTTTGGGGGCCCCCGACTTAGATAATAGCTTCAGATCATTACCTGATTAAATATTTAATTGGCCATTCAAGTATGATATTCTGGGAGATTCCCAAGAAGAAATAGATTCTTGTAATCTTCCAGGCTGGAATCGGAAGGATCTCGAATCGAATCTCAGTTTCGACATGAATTTTTAAGGGCTCATATACTGATCTTTGCATGTATTCTAATAATGTTTGTTTATATCAAATTTACTAGGACGTTTCATTTTCCGAATTTGGCACTTAAATGAAAGATCCCTCTGATTCCAGTCCGGCCATCCATACTACGGTTTCACGCTATCACTCTAGGTGAATATCTGTATGGCTCTCTCAAAAAGCTATGACCAAATTCCATCCCGTTTCTTGCCCCCATCTCTCTCGGGTGGGCCACAAGACATAAATTCAAAATAAAAAAAAATAAAAAAATATATTGTTGGAGATCGCGATGCGGTCAGGATATTTTAGGGCCTTTTGTTGATTATATTCTGACACTTTGTGGTTGGGAGATCCTTTTAAAAAACAAAAAAATAAAAAAAAACGATCCAGCCACCAGGGAGGTGGAATACTTGGAAAACATTAAGACCAGACGAATTTTACTAATTCAGTCGAAGGCTTTAAATGAAGAGGGAAACAAAAATTAGAGAATATGAACCAGTTAAGTCAAGACGTAAGTCGTATTGGGTATATAGAAAATAACAGATTAAACAAGGACGGAATCAAATTGCACCTTAAAAATCATATAAGATTGAAACAACACACACAACAGTTATTACGTCACTATTTTGTAACTCATTCACTTTATTTACGAAATCGGCCACAAGTAAAAATGTTATTCAAATTTTTGTTCAAAGTGTCATATACATTTTCTTGTTACGGCTTTACGCATAGCCGACGTTGAGGTCATTAGAGGCGGCAAAGGACTGGGTGTGAGAAACAGGAAGGGATTCGGCCATGGGCTTTTATGATAATCCTTAAATTAAATTAAATTGCAATGGAGCGCATGCTCCGGTGGCAATTTCCCTAAACACCCATCTCCCAGCCTTCGCGTGGAGTGATTTCAAGAAAACATGGAACTCCGAAATATGGATGGCCGGAATGGTTATCGAACCTACGTCGACCCGAATGCGAGGCTAGAGCGTTAGGGGGCATCCATAAATTACGTGAGGTGAAATAGGGGAGGGGGGGGTCCGGCGAAATCTCACCAGATCTCACCAAGGGGGAGGGGGGGGTCTACGGAAATCTCACGTGAGATTTTTCGAAAAATTTGGGGACAGTAGAGCAAAAAAAGGGGTCTCAAATTTGCGGCAAAGTCGATTTTAGGAGGGTATTTCGTCAAAAAAGTTAGGGTGTGACCTAAAAAAAAAGTTTCCAGGGCGATTTCTAGGGGGGGTTCTCACGGACCAGATCTCACCAGAGGGGGGGTGGGTCCGGCCAGATCTCACGAAATCTCACCAGGGGGGAGGGGGGGTCCAGAAATCCGGAAAAACACCTCACGTAATTTATGGATGCCCCCTTACCGCTCACCCACCACACTCGGTACAGGTTCGTAATTGAGTAGATTCTATTTGCATTCCTCTGTAGCTAACGTTAATACCTGCAGGAACAATGTTGTTATTTACAAAATGTGCGAGACATTTAAAACGGCCTTGAGAAGCTGGTCGCTGCGATATGCAGTGAATTAATATGTTATATAAGATATAAGCAATTTACATACATCACAAAATGACGCCAGAGTATTGCAATGCCCTGGTCTTTGAGTTAGGCATTCGGCACTGGGTTAGTTGTTTTGACTCCCCGTTGTGGAATAAATATTCAACATCGAATACGCGACCAGCGGGACTGGAGAAGAAATTACAACATTATTCATAATCAGCAGATTGGGAGCCGAAATTTGGGGTTAAATTTCTAACCTCTCAGTAGTGTATATGGAATGAAGGCATACGACACTATTGCTGGTGATTCAACCGTCGAATTGAGACATTAAACTCGGTGATATTACGAAGTGTGGGGGGTGGGTGGTGACACTATTCTCGCTTCAGGAGGACGCGGGTTCGAATCCTCGTCTGGGCATTCAGATTTCCCTTTTCCATAGTGTAACGAGCCGCGCTGTCGCCACGTTACAAGGTGCATTTTTATTATATATGTAATAATATAAGAGTAATTTACATAAATCTTGGGCGACCACGTGAATAGATTTTTGTTGTAATTTTATAAAGTACGCAAGATTCCAAGTGAGGACTGTAATGAAATGGTGAACTTATACAGTGTATCGTAGCAAAGCGAATATTAAAGAGTTATTGAGCTATGTAGGCTAGAAGCTAATCTTGGTCTTTCCGAGCCATGGCGACGGGACGTCGCGGATTTGGGTTTTTGCCGGACCACACACACTGCTCCCTGGGGATGGGTCACTCACCGAGCGGGAAAAGCCTGCCGTCCGAAACCCGAATGTTCTCTCGCCCCGGCGAACTTAGCCGAATATGTCCGACCTCTGTTGGATTCTTTGGCCAAATCACATATCGAGGATATCACGTGACATTAGGTGCCGACCTGAAGGTCCAATCAAAATGAGCGTATAACTCAAAATCCTGGGAATTTTTGTTGTATGTGAGCTTCGAGACTACAAATGGGCGGAGCAAGAAGTTTCCTCGTGGACCGAAGAGCGAGGAGCTGACATTCTAACTTCGATCGCACCAGTCTGAGGTTGACTTGGAAAGTTGACTTCTTTCGCTAACTGCAGCTTGCCTTGCTGGAGCGAGCGTATCACCGCAACACAGCCGGTAATGCGATGATGCGCATTGCCAGACCAGAGATGCCTATAGCCGACTTGTGAGATAATCTCACATATCGTGGGTCCGCTACACTCATCACAGACATCAGACGCAGAACTACAATGGTAATTGATTACGACCAAGCCATGTGATTGTGCATTCCGTGAAACAGAACCCGTAAGCGACTTTGAGAGGATAGGTCCATGTTCTCACTTTGTAATTGTAAAAACCCCTGAGCTAGCGGCATAATTTGCCAGAACTAGTTATTTTCGAATGATATATTGTTCATTCTGGCGCCCATGATTTTCTTTTTAACTGTAAAGTCACAGTATTATGATGCCTTTGTCTGAGGTAGTCATAACTTGTATTTTTCATTGTTTCCAGTTGTCATTATTTCTTGCATTTTGATTCTGAGATATTTAAAAGTAAATATACAATTGTTTGCTTGCCCATGACGGCTAATTGTAACTCTGAGCGTTGCTTTTATGATTTTGCCAATTTGTGTTAATGTTAACGGTAAATTCGCTCAGACTTGTAATCGCCAGTGATAAGAAAATAAATGTCATATTGTGACAATTTTTCCTAAATTCCAACTAACGTCGAGATTCTTGCTAAATTAATAAATTTCCACTCCTTCATATAAATTAAAATTAAAAATCCACAATTATTAATCATAAAGGTATGAAAGATAATTGTAACGTGGTTTGCCCACCAAGGCACCCACCACATAATGTCGCCCAACGCTGGTGCCAGATGAGACATTACTTCTTAATGTCTGCGAACTTGGTGGCACTAATTCAAATTAATACAATTTGGAGCCCAAATTCAGAAAGTTTCATGGAATGTTGCACATGGTTTTTGGCTGTTTTATTATTCTTGTAGTCAATAGATATTCATACAAGATTTTATTTTGATGTTTCACTTATATTTTAATGCATAAAGTTCATTTTGTTTCAATGCATAAAATTTATTTTGTTTCAACGCATTAAAGGAAGTTCATTTGTGTATTTCAATTGAGATGCAATACACTTTGTATTGTAACAATTTTGTGATCAGTTTAAAAATTTTAAATGAGTAACGTCAGTGTTGATTTCTTAATGCATGGTAGCTTGTAAGAAAATTAAAGACACGCATGTCTTGCCCATGTGTTTGAAAGTAAGTCTGCTTTCATGGTGTTGTGTTGCATGATTCATCGTTGCTTTTCTCTCGCTGTATTTTGGAGGGGTATATGTATTTGTGTATTGAAATTCGCGGTATTTTTGTTGCTAGTGAATTTAGATTTCGTCATTGCACAATTGCGGTGTAAATTCATTGTTTGTGTGTTCATATGAAGCTACGATCTCGTACGATAAAAGATTTCGATATGGAAGATCAGTCTGATAGGCAAAAATCTCCCGAAATCATGAACGAGGTTCAGTTAACAGAATGCGGAATATTGGCTGCAGGGGAGGGGAACGTAAGTTCTGAAGTTCCGACCCACTCATATAGTTCGCAGTCTACTTTGTCGCCACAGGAAGATATGGAAAATTTTCCGTCACCTGTAGGTGAAATGACACAGAATACGCCCACACATTCAGAACAGACACAACAAATGGCCCAAATTCCTGTAGAGTCACCACCCCCATCATCACAAATGCTAACATGTTGATGGCTGCAATAGAGCAATTGAGCCAGAAAAGTAGCCAGCAATTTCTGGAATCAAGGCAGCAATTTGATTCACAAAGGCAGCAATTTGATTCACATAGACAGGAATTAAACAAGCGTTTTGATTCACAAAAGGAGGAAAATAAGAGAAATTCAGATTTGCTTAGCCAACAATTTAATTCACAAAGGGAAGAATTTAAAAGAAATGCTGAGTTGCTTAAGCAGAGTGTTGATGCACGGTTTGATTCGCAAGCTGCGATATTAACAAACTTGGACGAAAAATTATCCACCTTACGTTCTGAGGTCACAAAAGAAATATCTGAATTCAAGTCTGAGATAACTAAAAATGTTTCTAAGCTGGAAAAGGGTACGGAAGAAGTAAGAACTACCTGTGCTTCTTTGCAAACGGCCAACAAACAATTATCCAAAAGACTTGACGCCGCCGACCTGTCCATTGAACAGATGCGAAACGAGAACGGCCAAAACCTAGGACAAATTTCGGAATTTGTTCACAAGGTCAAAGACCTTACTGAACAAAACATCCGAAAACTTGACTCGGAGGTGACTGCCGTAGCAAGTTCGGTTGAACTCGTTAAGACGGCACAAAACGAATTAAAATTGTCACAGGACGAACTGTCGGAAGCCACTAGTTCTAAGCTCTTACGGCTAGAAACTAGAATGAAAGAACTAAGTAGTTCTAATGCCGGCAATGTTCAAATTCAAGGTAGTGGCATGTATTACGCAGCTGCCCATATTGAATTAAAGCTCCCATATTTCGGATCCCGTAAAGACATTAATCCGAAAGCATACCTCGCTGAAATGGAGAGGTACTTTCATATAAAAGGGGTTCCCGAAGCGATGAAGCTGATCCTGGTTGAGCAGTCATTATCAGAAGCCGACCGTCTTTGGTTTCAAATCACTTGCGAACCGGAAATGTCATACGACGAGTTTCGGAAAGTGTTTCTTGAAACATTCTGGTCTAGCAAGATCCAAAACCAAGCGAGAATAAAATTGTATCAGGGCAGATATGTTCCGAAGCAAAATTCATCTATGGAGAGATATGTGAATAAATTGCTAGTCCTCACTAGGCAGTTCGATGTTCGGATGTCGGACGGGGAGTTTGTGGAAATGGCCACGGCACATTTCGGTTCACAAGTCCAATCCCTAATAAATCCAGTTCTTATACGTACTGTGCCAGAGTTGCTGGACACGTTAAGGAATTTAGATCGGATAGGGCGGCAAGCATGTAACTTTGAGCGGCGGGAAACCGACAATGATAGCTTGGAACCGCAAGTAGAGATGAGGCCACACGAAACTAACGGGAAAGGACGCTCGCATAAAAATTCCCAAAGAGGAAATTTTTATAACAAGCGACAGCCCGATGCCGATGGTGAACCACGTCGTAATAACGGCGATACAAATGGAAAGCCGGGAAATTCATTTTGGAAGAACGGGAATGACCGCGGAAGTGGCAAGAATTTTGGCAAGGAACGGGCTACAATTAATGCAGTTGCCGTAGAATACTAGGATTCCAAAGTCCAAGGCCAGCAAAAGGAAGAAAAGAATATGTGCGATAGGACGGCCGCACCCGGAAACGATGCGCCGCAATGAGGCCTTCCGGGGGACACTAGAATGGTGGAATGCATCAATATAAACAATTTGGCCTACTGGCGTGGTGAGGGGCCGGAAAATAGCGAAGACGACGCTAATATGGATTCCCAAGGCGAAATAAGCAGATGCACCAAGTGTCCCCAAATATCGATCATAGCATACGGAATAAAGGCTAACGTGTTAGTCGACTCCGGATCTTCTGTCTCCGCAATCTCACAAAAATTTATGTTGCAATTGAAGAGCAAAAATCCGCGATTGAAAGTCATCTCGACCACTCAAGTTACGGTGGTGCCTGCCCTCGGGAAAAGAGAAAAGATCGTCAGCTCGCAGGTGTTCATCCCGATGAAAATCGCCAACAGCGAATTATCGCTTTCAATGCTGGTTATCCCCGGATTGACCCAAGACGTGATTATTGGTTGCGACCAACTTGAAAAACGTCGGGTAATTCTGGATTGGGGGGAAGGAACCATCAAGCATTTGGTGCCAGAGGTATTGCACTGGAAAAGCGAGGCTCACTCGCAAAATCTGGAAATAAAGATTTCCGATAGAGTGCAAGATCCCGCGGAACAAAATAGCGAGCGTATTCACGGGGAAGGAGCAGCCATAAGCGCTTTAGCTGACGAACGAAGCCTCATTCTTGAGAATTTGACCGCTAAGGTCCAAAAAAAATTAATTTGGCAGTAGCACAAAAGCGTGAGCTGTGTAAAGTCTTGGAAGAGAACTTGCATACGTTTTCGTACCGTCCCGGGGAGATACGCAATTATGTGCACAAGTTCCGGGTCAAGGACAATACGCCGCTGAAGGGACGCACGTATAGTATCCCACACAAGTTGCGGCAGGCAGCCCAGGTAGCTGTTGCGGAAATGGAACGGAATGGGATCATTACCCCACGTCCTTCCATGCACCTCAACCCGGTCACTTTTGTTGTTAAGAAGGACGGGTCGGTTCGACCTTGTCTCGACGCCCGACTACTTAACCAAAGAATAGAGGCGGACGGGGAGAGAACGGAACGGATTCAGGACCTCATGACGCGGTTCCACGGGAAGCCCTGGCTGACCACTCTAGACGTGACGTCGGGTTTCAATCAGGTGGTACTAGATGAAGAGTGCCAGCCATATACTGCGTTTGTCTTCCAAGGAAGGCAGATGTGTTTTAAAAGGTTGCCATTCGGGATAAAGGACGCCGCTTCCGCTTTTATTAGGGCCATGAATTACGTGTTACCGCCCGAGGTTAAAGAGTTCTGCTCGGTGTATGTCGATGACCTTCTCATCGCGTCCGAAACGTTTCAACAACACTTGACGCATTTGGATACGTTACTGAAAGTAGTGGCAAAGAGCGGGCTCACTCTACGGCCGGACAAGGCCACTTTATGCGCTCACGAAGTCGAATATTTGGGATTCAGAATTACTCCCGAAGGGATTTCGCCTTCCCCGAACAAGATACGGGAAATCGAAAGAAATGGCGCCGCCTACCAAATTAAAGGAGCTCAGGAGTTTCTTAGGAGTGTGCGCGTATTACAAAGGGAATGTGCCAAACTTTGCGCAAATCCTGCATCCCCTATATAGCCTCTTAAAAGGGGGACGGAAATGGGAATGGCGGGAGCCACAACAGGCCGCATTCCTGAGGATTAAGCAAATCTTTGCGGAACAAATTTGCCTGGCCCATGTGGATTTTCAACAACCATTTTATTTGTACACCGACGCCAGTTATCTTGGAATTGGCGCCTGTCTTCACCAAAAGGGGAGGATGGTAACATGAAAATTGTTGCAACGGCAAGTCGAACACTAAGGCCGGCAGAGGGACGATATTTTATCTGCGAACTTGAGATGCTTGGAATATTTTATGCAGTACAAAAAATTTAAACAATATCTATGGGGTAGTGAAACCTACTTAAGAACTGACCATCAAGCTCTCACTTTTCTCAGAAGCGCCACGTTTACGAACAACCGGATTGCTCGCTGGGCGATGTTCCTGCAGCAATTTAATATACACATCGAATATTGTAAAGGGTCGGAAAACGTGATGGCGGATTATTTAAGTCGCAACGCTAGAGACCACCCTTCCGAGGAACAAAGACGCCTCCGGGCAAACGAGGTGCTAATCTCTGCCATAACCCTTGCCGATGGCACGACCTCGGCGGAATTGAAGGAAAAACTTATATCGGCTCAAGAGCGGCAGGCCGACATAAAACGGGTTCGTGCGTACTTGCGACGAGGAGAATACGCGGACGATGTACACATCCGCAACATAGCAATGCTGTGTACAATGGAAGGAAATGTTTGCTTCCGAAGGGAGGACGCTAACAGCCGTTGGAAGATATGGCTTCCAGAGTCGCTGAATTCCTCGATCGCGAGTACATACCACATTCAGTGCGGACACCCGGGGACAGAGCGGTTGTACCACACGATCCGCGCGGAATATTTCGCCAAGGCACTCCGGAAGAGCGTCGGTAAATGTACGCGCACGTGTGAAATTTGCCAGAAGGCAAAACACCCTAACATGAGGACGGCAGGACCATACGCGCCAATGGTACCGAAGGGGCCAAACGAATTAACTTGTGTCGACCACTTCGGCCCGATCCCGGCCGGAAGATATGGATTCCGACATGTGTTCCTCGTGCTAGATGCGTTTACAAAATATGTTAAATTGTATCCAGTTGCAAAGCTCAGCACGAGAGGATCGCTGAAAATAATGTTCGAGCGATACATACCCCATTGCGGACCAATGAAAGCCGTGTTGTCAGATCATGGTAGCGTCTTTTACAGCCCCAAATGGAGGAAGGCTTTTGAAGACAGGGGAATAAAAGTAATTTATTCTTCTATACGATGTCCTCAGGGTAACAACAGCGAGAGATTTATGCGTCAACTGAGTGTATATATGCGAACACTAATTGGGGACAATCACGCTTCATGGGTAAAGCATATTCCTACAATAGAAAACTATTTTAACTACACTGTGAACTGCGCGACGTTATATCGCCCCATTGATTTGCAGTTCGGAGCTCAGGCCGCTATGTTGGCAAAGAAAGTAGTACGTTTCCCGAAGGACCAACCTCCCAAAAAACTTGGAAAATGACCTAAATAGGGCGTACGAATTTCTGATGGAGAAGGCGACTAGGCGGCAGCTCAAGCATGATCAATCCAAAACGCAGACGTTCGAGGTTGGCCAGCAGGTTTTGCTGAGAACAATAACTCCTTCCGACGCACAGCGGAAGGTGATATCGAAGTTTTTTCTGCTATATTCCGGGCCTTATTCGGTTGCCAGAGTGATCTCGAAGAATTGTTATTTGTTGACGGACGGACAAACCGAGATCGGGCCTCATAACGCCCGGAACTTAAAGCCATTCCATACAGCGTAACGGTATCGAGAGAGCTGCGGACAGCCACCCTCGAACAGCGGAGCTCATTAGTGCAGATAAGCGGTGGCTCAACCTGCAGTTTCCGAGAATTGGCAGGTAGCGAATACCCCAGGATGAATGAGAAGGGAAACAAGTCGTTCCACGCCTCGTTCTAGCGGTATTTCGCGTACCCTAACTGTAAAGTGTATAGTATTCCGTAAATTAGATTAAAACTATTGTTGGACAGCATACATTTAGTTCAGGATTGTGTGCACTCAACGAAAATAATTTCAAAGTTTATATTTCTGCTTTATATAGATTTGTAGTATTCTGCTAGCGTGAAATCTCGAAATTGCTTTGTATTGGCAAACGGAAAACCTGAGAGCGAACCGTTCTGTGCACAAAGCTTACGACCTTTTCATACAAGCTAAAGAAGCATAAGTGTATAAAAGGAAAATATTCGCTAACTGGGATGGATTTTCGGCATAAAACGTGGAGTATACGGATATGTTAAGAGTATTGTAATAACTCCTAAATAAAGAGAAATATTTTATTCTTTGAATGTCGAGATAATCTCGAGTCATCAATAGACCCATTGTGAAGGAATCGTAATGTTACTGAGGAATGGTAGTTACGCTATTCATTATCCTTTCAATTTGTGTGCCGAATGGATATTTTGGGTCCGCTTGTACGCCAAAGATGCTACAGCGACTTTGGTTGACGATGATGAAAGTTCACGTCAAACCGCATAATGTGTATAATGTCTCATATGGGAATGGTAAATTTTATAGAAATTCCATTACATATACCCATGAGAAAATACAGTTTCCTTTCGCCATGAAATTCGCAATCACTTCACAGATGGTTTATTAAAAGTTAGAGATTTCGACCAATGAAAGACTAATTAGGAGACCACCTAACATTCAACGAGTAAGGTTCATAATTACGTAACAAACGAAAACATGTACTTACATCGTTCATTCCACACCACGTTGAATTATAAGTAAATGCCGCGTCATTAAAATCTAAGATTACAGTTAGTGATATTTGACCATGAACACGAACACACCTTCTCTATGAAATGCTTGTTCAATTAACCGTCGGTCATGACGCAAATCACGTCACCGAATCCGACTAAACTATTCCGTTGTTTTGAGATTAAAACCGCGCAATGTAATGAGATATTTTACGCTCACCTCTAGCATCTTAATGGATGTTTGTTGAAGGCAGAATTATTTTTATGCACATGAGTAAAACATCACGCTAAATTGTAAATACAATGTATAGTTCAGCCACTTTCTGCATAAGTGTTCTGACAATGTTTTGTTTTATTAATGTGTTTCATTTTATTAATTTAATGATAAGATTTGATACAAGTTATTTTCAAGATTATTATTATTTAAACATGAATGTAAATAATTTCTTTTCATGTATATTTTAGTATTGTGTTTAATTTAACTTTGTATTTGGGAAGGCTACCTGAATTCACGTGCTTCTGTTTGTAAAGAATTGTAAGACGGCCAAAAGGACATATGCTCCCGTTATAAATTCACCTTACAAGGCAGGAATACCTATGGTTTTTGGAATCACATTTAGAATTTATGTAATTGTAAAAAAAAAAATGCTTCAGTTTTTGTTGAGTCACAATGGAGGTAGAATTAGGTAGTTAAAAATAAAATTATTGTACCATAATTTTATTTTCACCAACGGCCGGCCATATTGTAACGAGCCGCGCTGTCGCCACGTTACAAGGTGCATTTTTATTATATATGTAATAATATAAGAGTAATTTACATAAATCTTGGGCGACCACGTGAATAGATTTTTGTTGTAATTTTCTAAAGTACGCAAGATTCCAAGTGAGGACTGTAATGAAATGGTGAACTTATACAGTGTATCGTAGCAAAGCGAATATTAAAGAGTTATTGAGCTATGTAGGCTAGAAGCTAATCTTGGTCTTTCCGGACCATGGCGACGGGACGTCGCGGATTTGGGTTTTTGCCGGACCACACACACTGCTCCCTGGGGATGGGTCACTCACCGAGCGGGAAAAGCCTGCCGTCCGAAACCCGAATGTTCTCTCGCCCCGGCGAACTTAGCCGAATATGTCCGAACTCTGTTGGATTCTTTGGCCAAATCACATATCGAGGATATCACGTGACATTAGGTGCCGACCTGAAGGTCCAATCAAAATGAGCGTATAACTCAAAATCCTGGGAATTTTTGTTGTATGTGAGCTTCGAGACTACAAATGGGCGGAGCAAGAAGTTTCCTCGTGGACCGAAGAGCGAGGAGCTGACATTCTAACTTCGATCGCACCAGTCTGAGGTTGACTTGGAAAGTTGACTTCTTTCGCTAAATGCAGCTTGCCTTGCTGGAGCGAGCGTATCACCGCAACACAGCCGGTAATGCGATGATGCGCATTGCCAGACCAGAGATGCCTATAGCCGACTTGTGAGATAATCTCACATATCGTGGGTCCGCTACACTCATCACAGACATCAGACGCAGAACTACAATGGTAATTGATTACGACCAAGCCATGTGATTGTGCATTCCGTGAAACAGAACCCGTAAGCGACTTTGAGAGGATAGGTCCATGTTCTCACTTTGTAATTGTAAAAACCCCTGAGCTAGCGGCATAATTTGCCAGAACAAAGTTATTTTCGAATGATATATTGTTCATTCTGGCGCCCATGATTTTCTTTTTAACTGTAAAGTCACAGTATTATGATGCCTTTGTCTGAGATAGTCATAACTTGTATTTTTCATTGTTTCCAGTTGTCATTATTTCTTGCATTTTGATTCTGAGATATTTAAAAGTAAATATACAATTGTTTGCTTGCCCATGACGGCTAATTGTAACTCTGAGCGTTGCTTTTATGATTTTGCCAATTTGTGTTAATGTTAACGGTAAATTCGCTCAGACTTGTAATCGCCAGTGATAAGAAATAAATGTCATATTGTGACAATTTTTCCTAAATTCCAACCAACGTCGAGATTCTTGCTAAATTAATAAATTTCCAATCCTTCATATAAATTAAAATTAAAAATCCACAATTATTAATCATAAAGGTATGAAAGATAATTGTAACGTGGTTTGCCCACCAAGGCACCCACCACAATAGCTGCCTTAATCACTCCAAGCCAATATTGAAATGGTTCCTGCAAAAGGCCATGACGGAGTTCCTTCCCATTACTGGTCCCCATTCTTTCTCAACCTCTAATGATCTCGACATCGACGAAGCGTATATAAAAAAAAACAATATTGCTAGTGTTTCTCTAAAAAGGAGGCACAGGACTTTATCCCTTCCTTCATGCTCATGTATAACACACAGAAACACGCTGGATTTAAGGCATATTTATAGTAGTTATTTACACCTACACAAAAACAAACACGAATAGAATATCAAGTGGTCATGCTGCCTTTGTATGCTGCATCTTAAGATTCTAGTAAGAGTCACTGATTGTCTTACAGCAGAGCATCGTATACGTGACATCAATATTGTATTAAACGAGAGAATGTTTCTTTTCCGTGTAGCTCATTGGTTTTCTATTTAGCATACCTGTATCTGAAGAAATATTGTACAAGAAGAAGTGCTAGCATGTTTGTTTTCCGCGTATCGTAGACAGTGTAACAATTATGTCCTTGCATCTGTCTCATTACGCTGCCGACGCGATTGCACGTGACTGCAAGCGCACTGCGGCAAGCAAAGCCGTCTCACTGCGCAGCTGGGTCCCTAACACCACATTACACCGCTGCGTGGCTGCACGCTGATCCAGGAGCCGGCCCTTGCTGTCCATATAGGGCGCCGCTTGTTTAGCCAAGGCCTCTCTGGATTACGTGGCCCGCACACCTCTTATATGGAACCTCGCCAGTTGTAAACAAGCCAGCCAACATAACAGCTCTCCCGTTACCTTTAACAACCACTTTCCGGCAACGGAGTACAAGTTTCAAAACAATGTAACCCATTACGCTTTCACGAAACGAGGAAACGAACTTTGGCCTCTTTATCTCTCCGATGATACGCCGTTAATCTTTTGACTACATCCCGAGTCTTCGACTTGTTCGAAATTTAATATTCATTCGACTAGTTTCTTAGTAGGTGATTAAGACACGTCACCAACCGCAACATGTTATTTCATTGTTTTTATTTTAAATAAAAATATTAATGTTTTCTATTACGATATGAAATTTTCATTTTAAAACGTTATTTACAGTACAACAACGCGTGACAGAACTTCGGATTCATTGCTCTACAAATCTGAACGAAAAAAAAAAAAATAGCACAAATCTTCCTCTACAATCAGTTATTATATTTCGAAGCGACTTTTCTCTTCACCTTCGAGTTGTCGAGCTTACAATTTTTTCATTTTACCAATTTATGACTCAGTTCAGTGATTCTTCCCCCATCCCCAAGGAATAATTCTTTTAATTTCTCCTTTCCTCTTCACTACCCTTCCTCCTACCCATCGGTAACCTCCCCCAACCCACAGCCATCTCCATAAAAGCCGCGAAGTTTTCCTACTTGATTATTTTCTAAATTCATTCTTACCCCCTTGGACATCCTCTCGAAACTCTATACACAGAAACATTTTCTCTTGGATTTACGCGTTTTCGACGTCGAAGTCATTAGAGGGTGACGGAGAAACGGGACAAGTAACAGAAAGAAATTCGGCCACCTCATTTTTCCAGAGACTATTCCGGCATTCGCATGGAGTGGTTTCGGAAAACAATGGAAAATTGAAATCTGGATGGTCGGAAGATATTTGAACCCGCTTCCTACCAAATTCCTGCCCCGAACGTTATCTCTCACTCACCAGGATCTTTTTGAAAGGCCTAGGAAATAATAGATTCACAAAAATGACATCATTTGAAGGTAAAAAGTTTAATTTTGTGTAAATTGTGATGGCATTAAGGTATGGCATCTGGTTATTACATCCGATTCAACATTTTTTTCCTCTAAAGTTCTTTGTTTTAACGAGAAGTTGACTATTTTTTAAGGATAATGGTCTTTCTCTGACTTCTGATCAGTAACAACCCCAGTCGGCACTGGAATTGTAGCGGAATTGTGAGATAGCTGGTTCGAGTCCTAAATGGGGTATGTGCTTTATAAAATTAAGTGTTGTTTGCGTACTGTTTTGTACAAACATAATCTAAGCAATGTGACAAAAGTAATTTATTGATACATTGTTGAAATTATATATATAACGGGAGCGAATTCGGCCGTGGCCTTCTAGAAGGAAGCAACCCGGCATTCGCCTGGAGTGATTTGGAGAAAACATGGAAAACCCAAATCTGGATGCCCGGATGGGGATTCGAACCGCCGTTCTTCCGAATGCGAGGCCAGAGCGTCAATTTCTCACCCACCAGACTCGGTGAAATTATAGAGGTTACTGTATGCACTAGTAGGCAAATGCCGTTAAAAAAAAAAAAAAAAAAAAATTAAAACATTTCCAACTAGTTACGAACTACTTCCCCAACGTCTTACCGTCAATGTTTGAAAAAATCTTTTTTAAAAAACTGCTTCATTCTTTTAAGACTTTGTAGGTACTCTTAATTTTAAAGATGTTTTTTTGACGACACGTTTGAAGTTTTTTTTTCCCTTATGTTCTGGTGTCGCTATAGATATGCTTTCCTTCGAATATAAACAGATGCATCGACCACTTTCACAATCCATCAATTCCAAATTTCCAAGACTTGAAGCTAAACTTGAATAATAAGAGGTGATGTGATATCAAAATAACTCTAAACCAAACTAGCGTAAATATCAGTTACACAACAAGAGCAATTACACTTAAAATTGTGTAAATGCTGCAGTTATCACGTGTGATTGTTGATAATAATCTGTTATGTTATGGTGTAGATTTATATTCAAAGTTAAATAAGAGGAGTAAAATGTACAAAGAACGTTATTTTCCTGAACGCGACTTTCTACGGAATCGATGAACAAAGACGACGGAAGAGAAAAAGAAGAGACGCGCAGCATCCGTTTTCTGGCCGGCAAATATAGTTGGAGAGAAAGTTTAATTGAAATTCAGAAGTACTGCTATTGGAAAACTTTGAAGCGCAGAAGCTTGTCTCTCGGGAGAAACTAATTAAATTATTCGATAAGGGATATAAAAAACATTTTGTTGCTAGTAATATTTCCAGAAACGAATGATCTATCAAAATAAAATTAATTGTAAGAAGAAATGAACATAAACTGTAGTCAGTTCATGTGGCTAATATTATAACGAAGAACGATGCAGGAGTGAAGTCCCTCGTTCAATACGAGCTGAACCTAAGAGCGTCATCCACTGGAACCAAATTCGTACGCTTTTTTTTTTTTTTTTTTTTTTTTTTTTTTGTAACTGCTTTACGTCTCTTTTTAACATCGAGGTCTTTAGAGACGGGAAAGGATGGGGGGCAAGGATGGGGGCAAGGAATGGGAAGGAATTCGGCCATGGCCTTTTGAAGGAAGCATCCCGGCATTCACCTGGAGTGATTTGGGGAAACCATGGAAAACCCAAATCTGGATGCCCGGACGGGGATTCAAACCGCCGTCCTCCCGAATGCGAGGCGAGAACGCTAACCGTTACACCGCCCCCCGCTCGGTGAAAATTTCGTCAGAACCGCATTCATCCGAGTAACGCCAGATTTGACGGCCGATAACCTCGTCCACTGCACCGACACATGCCGGCCTCGGTAGCGTAGGGGCTCCGCGTGTCGAAGGCCGCCGGTTCGAATCCGGCCGCGGGCATGGATGTTTAAGTGTTGTGTGTCTGTGTGAATGTCCTGTCCGTCCTGTGGCGTCCATACATTGGGAAAATACAATATACATACTAGATGACGACATATACACTGAAAGCTATAATAATTACATCGAGCTGGCTGTATGGCCTCCGTTTCCAAATGCCATTTAAAAAAAAAAAAAAAAAAAAAAAAAAAAAAAAAAAAAACGTTCGACACATGTTGTCGATCCGTAATTTTTGCTTCAACACCAAGCGAACGGGGTGTTTGTATAAAATGTATAGTGACCTACATTTCGTAAAAATAGACTTTACCTTTCCCAAGAGTCAGGGCCGTATTTAGGTTGTGTAGATCCTTGGGCTGAACCTGTGATGCGCACCCTGCCCCAAAAATATTTTGAAATTCAACCTCGTATTTTATAGTTATTTTCTAACCAAAATTCTAAAATAAGAATTTGAAATTTATTATTTAACCGTATAATATTTTACTATATCGTATCTAGAATTTTTTAAACAAAATTGAAAAAAATGAAAATCATTAAGATATTCAATACAATTTATTAACATCGCTCTGAACAATTATAGAACAAAAATGCAAAGTTGAGTTACTCTCAATTTCGCAAAAGTAAATATTTCAATTTTAAAAATAAATGAACGTACAAGAAAAAAAAAAAAACAAGATGTAAAAAGAAGAATTATAAGAATCAAACAAATTTTGTTTTTGTGATGCTGGCTCATAGGCTGCAGCCTATATAGCCTTTTCTAAATGCGGTTTCGACAAGAGTGATATCTCATAATCGTTTGAGAATATTCCAGTACGAAATAATTGTCTTTAGAAATTATTAATAAAATAATTATTATAACTGCGTAGACGCACTTGCAATAATTGTCCTTTCCATAGAAATTTTATTAAAATATTTATAATGACGGCGCACCACCACAGTGTATGATGGAGTTTGAAAAAAATACAAATCAAGATCAAATAAAAGACGGGAAATGAAGACTTGTTGATTAGGAGAGCCGATACTTCCGACTGATCACATTTCAGTGGGATCGGTCCGTCACTTAGCCGTATTCGGCTGTATTCGGCCGAGCAGGTCGTGTCCAGTGGACGCGTGACAATACCTTTACTTGTCTCGAGATTATTCGGTCATATTCGGCCGAACAGTCGGTCGGAGGAATTCGGTGACAGTCGGCCTAAAGCGTGTTTCGTCCCTCCTGCTGTCAGTATTGTATATCTTGCTATGTTACTGTGGTTAAAAGTCATCTTCATCATTCTTTATTATACAAGCAACTACTCTCCTTATTACCTCCTCCAAAAATGTATTCAGTTAGTAGCTGTACCACTAACAAGATGACGCTTACTAAACAATCCTATCATCACTATTCACTGGAGATATTCATAGTTATCCCAACTGCAATCACATGTGTCAACAAAGTACAATGCGAAAGCCACAGCAGGAAAACTGTCTCCTTTCCTTTATCTCTCTTGTACAATAGAGATGACACTGAGCCCACGTATAACAGACAGCCGTAAGTAAAATAACAACACCACCCTAACCGCATTTGAAAGGGGTAAATTAATAAGGTAAATTTCTCAAGGAGCTGTGATAAAGGGGAAACTATGCCAATGAGAGCGGCCTACGCCCGGGACACGGGATTGTTCAATCATTTATTCAAATAAAGATCCACTTTCAAAGGTAGTCGCTTGGTTTCTCCGACACCCTTAAAGAAAAACTGGTACCAATTTTGTGCAGGATCGTAAAAACCGAATCTCCACCACCTCCACTAGCAGTTAAATATGATTGATCGGAGAACTTTAACGTCTCTTGCAGTATAAATAAAATCTAGCCTAGTTTGCTTTATAGATATTTTCATGTCATATAATTTCATATCATTAAAGACATTTTTATGGCTTTACGCCTCGTCGACGTAGAGGTCATTAGGGATTGTGCATAAACTACGTGTCTCGATCTAGGGGGGGGGGGGGGGGTTGACTGAAAAGCTACGTTGGGCTACGTGGAGAAGAGGGTTCGAGCCAGGCCAGGTAGCTTTTCGTTCATATTATTTTTCATAGTTAAAATGAGATACAGGACACACAACAGCGTGTAAATATTTATTTCTACCATTTAATTATCGCCGTATGTAATTTACGATAGTCTGACGAGAGAAATCAGTACAAAATGTATTCTGGAGTCATTAGGGAAAAAGGCTACGTGCTACGTGGGGGGAGGGGGGGTTAGAGGCAAAAGCCACGTCGGGCTACGTGGAGGGGAGGGGGGGGAGGGGGGGAGGGGGGAGGGGGGGTTCACAGGTGGCCAAAATGGAGCTACGGGTTTATGCACGCTCCCTTAAAGGCGGGAAATGACTGGCGGCAAGGAATTGGAAGGAAGCATCTCGGCATTCGCCTGGAGTGATTTCAGAAAAACGTAGAAATCCAAAATTTTGATGGCCAAACGAGAATTAAAACTAGAACGTTACCGCTCACCGACCATGCTCGGTACCAAGTGTTGGTAATCTGAAAGTGAAGGATTACTGTTACTGCATGAATTTGTATTCAGCGATTCCTATATGTATTATATTTTAGAGAACCCAGAAAATAAAAAATAAAAATTTGGAATGTTGTTACAGAAAATCTTCATAATTTCATGTGACGTACGCTTGGAAGTTACGTAAATTTGTTTCAGCGAACAACTGTAGATGCCATCAACCACGACACAGGCTAATTGAGCGGCAAATTGAAACTGATAGGTGTTCATGGCATATTATTCAAGTTTAAATGCAAAAACGCCTATCCAATAATGTTGCCTCGTTAGAAAAAGTTTGGTGCTATTTCCATGTGTTCCGTAGATGAACATAGACCGACCGGCTTAGAACATTAGCGGTTTATATTTTAAATTTCTCACGCCTTCTATCGACTATGGAAAATTGTCACGACGTTGAGCTGCAATTTTCCGTGCACCTCATTTTTCATGCCAGTTTTTCTGTTTCCAAAGAGATCCTCGGAAGGGGTCAGTAATAAATTTCATTCTCAGGACACGTGGTGGTTGAGCGATACTATAATCTAATAGCATTCAATAAAGCAAGACCAATATCTCGATCCATCAGTCTGGAATTAAGCTTTGAAAGGCTTTCTGAAGTCATTACAGACGAATTTTGAAGTGGTGCTTTTACAGAGACCATAGTCAATTAGTTCCATCTTCTTTGCCGGAATCGTTTTTCTGCTCTAATTTCTCCCCTGTCAACGAATGACAAAAATAGATGATATTCTTTTCTGAGCAAAGATCATTGTGAAAGCCGGTTCGTCAACCATTTTGTGAATGACATGGCGGCATTAGGGTTTCAAAAGTACTAGATGACCCAAGCGAAAATTTCGCGAGTAAAATAGATCAATAGCGAGGTTGGTGGTTTGTAATAGGATGAAAGAATATTAGTTACAATGGTTTATTTGTAAAGTGAAATAAGTACGTAACAAAACACTTACATAGTGTTACTTAACAATCAGAAAAAAACTTTTGGAGGTGAAAAACATACATATGGTAATTTGCGTTACTAAACAGATAATTACTTAACAGAGAAAAATCGAAAATCTTCTTACTATAAAAAACACAATTTTCCGATATATCTGTGATGTGTGATGCTGATATCTAGTTGTAATACGGTCAACCTTACCGACGGCAACGAAGCCTAGCGGTTTCACTCTAAACTGCCTCATATGCGTGACTTGAGTTAATGCTATTTCCCCTTACGGGTTGACTGCCAGTAAATTTCTTTCTTAATTTATGATTTTACAAAAGCGTAGTCATTAATCCATAAAATTGTACCTTATTTATCGATTTCGGTTATGTATGAAGGGAGATGACAGGCTCGTTATCAAGAAACACCTTTTAGAAATGATAATAGTTTTATCCTTTACGGGGCGAATTCATAAAAATTTCTTTCTTTATTTATGTTACCAAAGTGCAGATCTTAATCTTTAAAACGATACCGATTTCGGTTAGACATGAACTAAGATAGTGGATCGTAAAAAAACAAAACCAAATGAAACAACAAAAATAGAAATGCAGTATATATGAATACGCTCACAAAGTTTACTTACTCTTCTTACTGTTCGAAAATTATTATTGATCTTCCTAGGGATCATTTAAATGATCGTCAATAATTCTTATCAATTCTTTCAGCCTCACTTCCAATAGTCATTAGAAGGAAATGCTCTTTTCGATCAGTAGTTCATCAACCATGGTAGTCAGGTGTTAAGCAACACGTGGAGTCTAAGCAGTGATCGACCCTGCTGTAAAACTGAGGTAAGGGCGCTGTTGGAAACGTGTCGGAAGTCATTAGGAGGGGAACCAGCTACCTGTTAGCGTATAATAGCCACGCACAACCTCGAGGGAGCAGCGAGCGCCTGCAACTTATACACTAACTGTGACACACAGAAAGCTAGGTTTGTGTCAGGCGAAAATGTCACCACAGCTATTCTAAAATTACAATCGTATGGCCAACGCCAGATGCATAATGGCTAGGGCGTTGAACTCGCGCTGAAAGGATCTCCAGTTTGAGTCCAACCTAATAGATACTCACTTTTAACTAAACACTCCGTTCACCCTGTGAAGATTTTACTGTGTAGAAGCAGAATGGAACGATGGTTCAGTGTTTAAAGAGCCTGGTTACGCTGGAGAAATCCCCGATTCGAACCCCAATTTGGGATTTAATTTTGACTAATCTGGCCAACATTAATGAAGTTTCGCTTTTTTATTAGACATGCGTTGGTACGCTCCGCAATTTGGATGCGAGGTGAAACCATGGTTCATATCGATCTGATATAATTATACCGGGTAATAATGAATAAAACCAAGAGGAAGAAAGTCCGACTGATGAGATCAGACATTCGCAGGATCGCTGAAAGCTTGTGTTTCATATCTGGGTTCATAACACTAAAAGAATACATCAATTAATGATTTAATTGCAAAATGATGATAAATTTAGGTAATTAAGGCAGTGGCGAATTTAAACTTTGTCTTCTGGTTCACCAAACAACTGAAACTGGGTCCCCGCTCAATAATGTCATTGGCAATTTATATATACTGATGAGCGAAGCTAGAAGATGTATTACTCTGATAGAATCAGTATTTAAAAAAAAAAAAAAAAAAAAAAAAAAAAAAAAAAAAAAACATTTATCGGGGCTCTTTAAAACATTCATACCATTCTGGCCATCTGGACATCTAAGACATCTGACGAGGTCTAGTACTATAAATGGAACACTCAAATTACTCGCTTAATATATGTTGAAGATAGCTGTTCAGACTGTAGGACAGAAAGAATTTTTCAAATACATATATATGCTTGTAGTTAGATATATTAGATTCTGTTGTTCATACTGTAACTTGTCTCCTAATTAAGTTAATAGTTCCATTCATGATGTTCTATTTGTATTTTATTATTCTCGTAATTATTTTCAATGTAATATTGTCTTTGGTGAAGAAGATTTAAGGGTCCAGTTTAGCCTCTAGATGCTGGGTCAAAATGTATATGGAAAACAAAATAAATAAATTTGGTAGAATCAATACAATATTGTTACTGTGTATGTAGCCTTATGCTCGATATATGAACGTTGGATGTGCTGCGCTTTAATACCTAAGGCCGGACTAACTGGTATGCAATTGATCAAAATGATATTTAAACAATAAAAAGTAAAAATCTCCTATTATAGCCAAATATGGTTAAATAAATTCTGATTGGACAACGTTATTATTGTTTATTTCTGTATTACTTTTTACCCATTTCTTTTTGCTGAGATAGCTTAGTTTAAATAAATTTTAATATGTGTCAATTAAAAATGCTGAGCAATTGTTCGTAAATATGATACTAACTTGCAGTTTGTACCAGTAACTTAGAAAGATTTTTCTCTTTAGGTTTGCCAACAAAATATGAACATATCCTATATCAGACTATAACATATTAATATCGTGCCCTTTTGCTCTATTTAAACAAAGATTAATATTTTTGACGCTATGCATTTCCAACATTACTTTCAATAGTTTCAATACTAATTAGCTGGTTACCTACTAAATGCTGAGCAACAAGAGTTTCGTCACCTATTATTAATTAGGTCTGGTATTAGAAGCTATACTTTATGAGTATTTTAAATAACGGTTTTAGTGGAAACAGTGTTACTATTCACTCAGCTTATTTTCTAGCTTCAGACTTTACGGCTCACCGACGTCGATAACATCTGTGCCGCGAAAGAACTGAAGGCAAGGAACGGAAAGAAATTTTGATATGGAATTTTGAAGGAATCATCCCGGAATTTACTTGGAGTGATTTCAGAAACCATGAAAAACTGAAAAGCCGGACGGGTATTTGAACTCGCGTCCTCTCGAATGTCAGACCCGAGCGTTACCAGGATCGGTTAATTATTCAACAACGATGATTTTTTCCCCCTTGCATAGCTACTTTGCAGTCCCTACGTTGTGAGGATTCATCATATTTCTGGAGAATTTTATCATTTAAGCATTATGGTTGACCAGTTCCATTTTCAAGGAATGTTTTGATTGGCTACTTTGAAGTTTCAATAACGGTTTAGCAGAGTATGCCAATAAAACTTGTATCATCCAATTTTTTCTTCAGTTTACCTCACTAAATTCAACTGGTACATCAATCTATAGCGTGGAAGAATATATTGGGCCTACTAAAAATCAGATTGACTAATTTACCTGGTAATTCCAAAGTAAACATTTGTACATTTTACTGGTGGTTTTCGAGTCACGAGCGTACTAACAGACAGCTTCAACATAAAACGATGTTTTCTTCATTAAATCTTTCATACATTGTACTCCTCTATTTCTAACGGTTTCGGAAGTGTATGCAAAGAAATCTTTTATGATGTCATTTTTTCTACTTTATACGGTGAAATCTACACTGTTAAATACCTAATTCATGAGAGTGATAACACGTATACACTCATATATCAATAACCGAACTGTGTCTCAAAATTGAAGATATTTCTGAAAAGAAAGATTGTGATTGACTATGTGGAACTTATTGAAACTAAAACAATAGTATTTATGTTTGCTTAGCCATCACGCGGGAAGACTGCTTAACAGACTATAATGGTACTGTTGAAGTCAGAAATATTAGGGTTCTGTTTAAAGTTTTAGATATGTTTCATCACCTTACATCAGGCTGGTGTTGGAGCATGAAATTAAAACTTCTTCTGTGAGTTAAACTTTTTAACTGAAATCTGACATAAATTAAGAAGTACTCAGCAGATTTTGATGAGGTTCATAGGGCTTGAAATAATAGAATTTGACATAAAATCTGAGGTATGCATCATCGTGCTACCTTATCTGCAAAATGAGCAGAAAACATCAAAACATTAACAAAGAAATTCATGTGACGGTATACTAACGCCATCTGTCAATGATGCCCTCTCCACCATGACAGTAAAAGGTAGAGACTACATTAAGAGAAACCTTACGATTCAATTCAATGTTGTGTGGCCACCGCGAAGCTCAACAAACTGCGTTGTAATGCAAGCGCGATGGCGGGGTCTCGAGACAATAGCACCGCAGCCTCCCCTGGGACATGCATTATTCACAGCACAGCCTCAAACCAGGAGCTCGGGGGCTCGCTTGAGAGGTCACGCTACAAACACTCTCAGCCCTAACCACTAACAACGCCGTCCTTCGAAAGCACTCGTTTTACAGCACGGGGTGGCACTGACTCATACGCAAAAGGAGAGGTTTGTAGGCCGTAAGTAATCTATCAATATATGAGCCTACATGATACGCTCAACAGAATGGAAGACAACTGGATAAGATTGTCTATTCTCATTTAAACATTATAAACATTCCAACCTCGCAGGTACATCGATCGCGTAACAAACCAATGAGACAAAAGAAAATTGTGAACAGACATTTATTAACTTTAAATGATTAATACAGTTGTTTGGTAAAATAATTGTAATAATACTTGTGGTAAGTTTGTTATCTTATTTAATAATTTAAGTAAGGGAAAAGACGTTTTGGGATACGTTCATAGTGTTTTTCGTTCGAGCCGTCTTGAACTAGGGATGTAACAGAACTCCGCATCCGCGAATGCGTAACTTCCGCTTGAAATCCTACCTCAGCTATCGCATCCGCAATCTTTAATGCGAATGTATAACGGAGAGTTTGTTAACATTGCAATACATATTATTCTTTTCTCTATATACGAGATTCGGCCCATCGTCGCTTAGCTGACAACAACGTGGTTGTTTTTTTCTTAGGGAGCGTCCATAAACATCGTAGTTCCATTTTGACCTCCTGTGAACCCCCCTTCTCCCCCATGTATTCTGATGTGCCTTTCCTCTCCATACTCCTCCCCCCCCCCTCCCACGTAGCACGCAGCTTTTTCCCCATTGGTTCTAGAAGACATTTTGTACTGTTTTCTCTTGCCAGACTATCGTAAATTGCTTACAGAGATAATTAAATAACACAAATAAATATTTACATGCTATTGTGTGTTCTGTAACCTCATTTTAACTGTGATAAGGGAGCGTGCATAAACCACGTAGCTCCATTTTGGCCTCCTGTGAACCCCCCCTCCCCCCCCCCCACGTAGCCCTACGTGGATTTTGCCTCAATCCCCCCCCCTTCCCCCCACGTAGCACATAGTTTTTTTTCTCTCTTTTGATTCAGAAGACATTTTGTACTGTTTTTTCTTGTCAGACTATTGTAAATTACATACGGAGATAATTAACTGAGGGAAATAAATATTCACATGTTGTGAGTTCTGTTTCTCATTTTAAATGTGAAAAATGTTATGAAAGGAAAGCTACGTGGCCTGGCACCGAACCCCCCCTCCCCCACGTAACCCAGCGTGGCCTTTCAGCCAACCCCTCCCCCCTCCCCTGGTCAGATCCACATAGTTTGTGCACAGTCCCTAAATAATGTGAATGAAAAGCTACATGGCCTGGCTTGGAACACACTCCCCCCCCCTTCCACATGTAGCTTTTCAGCCAACCTCTCCCCTCCTCCCATACTAAGCCACATAGTTTATTGGAGCTCCCTTATGATCCTGCAATAAAAGTAACAATGAACTGAACGGTGTTATTGCCCAAGTGATGAATTTACAAGTTTGAACTTGAATGTAAAGTAAAGCAGCCTATTCAAGATACTACTTCTAGGACATCCATGAGGAACTACCATAGAATGCGCTCACCCATTCACGCTACTAGAAGGGGTCACACATAATGTTCAAAGCAGTCCTTTCCTCTCGTATTTTCTCGCGGCACACATGTCCTTATCGCACGCTTGTATGATATTTGCTCCAATCACGATCCAACGCCATAGCTTGTTGGATGCCAAGGATCCGTGTTGGTAGTCTGGGAGTGCAACATCAAACACGTCCTACATGTAGTTCTAATACTCCTGCAAGTTCTTTATAAAACAAATCGGATCATCTTAGGTCTTACAAGTAGAAATTTGAATGGGCCTCTAGAGAGGTAGAAAGGTGGGAGGAGGGTACCAAGATGTGCGGTTGTGTGGCCTTGTGGTTGACACTTGAATTAGTTGAACCGTGAACTCCTCAAAGTTCATATGACAAAGATTGTTTTGTTTATCTGTGCAGACTTATGTAAATAGTTTAATTCACTTGTGAAATCATTCCCCATTTTTTGTTGTTGAAAGATGTGGAAAAAAATAAATTAGTATGGTAATATTATATGAAAATAGACTTTTTTGTGAAAAATTTAGAATTTGGGATAAAAAATATAGTTATTTTAATTTTATTTTTGATAAAATATCAAAATCTAAATAATTATAAATTTATTTTTCCACCTCCTTATCCACTTCTGCAAAACATCTGCATCCGCGGATGTCAAACACTGAACATCCGCATCTGCAAAGATGACCTCCTTTACAACCCTATCTGGGACGATACTTGGTATGAAGAGCACAGTTCATGTTTCTAACCCCCAATAGAGACATAGCTTAAGTCAGATTAGTTGAACCACTGACATAACCTAACAGAGTCAAATAGATTATTTGCAGAGTAATTCTGTTCTGAATGAGCTACAGCAGATAAAACCTGCCCCTGTTAGTTATATCAAAGATTCAAAAGCAAGGTATTGCTAGTCCACCCTCTAAAACAAGCTACAAAAGCACTTTTGTAGCAATCGGATTTTAATGTTAGATGATGTCTATAAGAGGGTCTGTGCTCTGTCTCCCCAATATTAGCTTCTCACTTCATGTCTGTTTTTCATTGTTCAGGTTCATACTTACTTGTATCGTACTTAGTGGAAGCTCGATATAAAATTACAATATTCTTATCTTATAAGTAGATGCTGCCTCAAGTGTGGTCATTAATAGAAGCAAATAGGAAATATTTTTTAATGAAAGCTGTATGTTAACAACTATTTAATGATGATTTTTATATCCCTAATGTATTTCATCCTTGTGGTAGATGCATTGTCAACAGTTACAAACATGTACTCATTGTTATTGTGGAATAGTACAATACCTGTAGACAACACTAATCATGACATAAAGAAGAGCCAGCTTACTAGGTACACAGATAAAAAGCTAAAGGTTGATTATGATTATAAAGTGAGGAAGGAGCCCTTATTGTAGACTCAAAATGTAAATACCTCAGCATAACATTTGATAGCAAACTTAATTGGCAGGACACATTGGACGGTAGTAGGGAAAGGGTTCCAAATCCTTCATCTGTTGGAAAGAGTGATGAGGGTATGCACTAGAGAAATAAGGGAATAGGGGCACAAAAATTTGGTCAGACAACTGCCAAATATGGTGGTACCCCATGGGACCCACATTTTGGGTACAGGGGTTGGAGGTAGTGCAGAGAAGGTATGCTAGATTTACCACAAAACACAATCAATAACTAATATGATAAAGGAGCTGGAGTGGAATTCATTGGAAAATAGAAGGAGGGTGAAGAGACATGGGAGTGTACAAAACAAATATTGGTGTTGGTGATGAAGCATGGAGAGGTGCATGGAAGGGTAAAGATGACTGTGACCACAAGCAGGCACTTGATATTAGGCATAAGGGTGTGGGAAAACTTTCTTTCATAGGAAAGGGTGTAAGAGATTGGAAAAAATTACCAAACGATATGATTAATAATTTACCAAAAACACTGAAGGAATTTAAAGTAAAAATTAGTAGAGGGCAAAAGTAGGTGGGAAGGAGAAAGGGGGAAAATGGAAATGTAGGGAGATTGCCACCAGAGCGTGCACACCATTGAAATTTTATCAAATAATAATAAATATGTTTTTATTAACAATTTAGTAGTTTCTGTTATATGTTGGGTAGGAACAGCAATTTTGGCACATTCTCTGACCAGACCAGGATTTTATGATGTAATTCAGCCTTCTGCTTCTCTTACTTATTGCAACATTGCTGTTATACTGTTTTGTACATTGAAATCATCAAACATTGTACTGGTTATGCTCCGGTGTTTCATTTGCTAAATTTGCTATAGTCTTATGTAAATGGTAATGTTCTAGAAGTGAAACTAACTGCTTTCTGTGATTTATTTTAAGTGTTTTCATGTCCGCATGTATTTTGGTGGGTTGATGGTCGTGGTCTAGTAAGTGTTTGACAAATGTTGAGTAATTTGTGCATGTTATCACTCTGTTATGTTCTTTAAATGCTATAATTAAATTCATGGTTTTTTGACTCGTGTATATTGCTTAAAATTATTGGGAAGTCAATTAATTTATTCCTAACTATTTACACTTATGAAACTTATCACATAAAAGGGTATTGAGGAAAACTGCACCCAATTAATCACCAAATTAATAAAACAGAATATTTATCAAAGCATTAAACAATGAACACAACACAAAAAGTACACCAGTAAATCACAATAGCTATAGCAATCACACATATAGAGAGATTATCATTATTAATTTAATTTCGATTGAGCACACACTCCTGTGGCAATTCCCTGTCATCCAGTTACCCCTTTTTAATTTTTTAAAAATTATTATTATCTTATATGATTTGAGTGTTAAATTTCTCCTCCATGTACTTTTGTGATTTTCAAATTTTAATTTTAAATTTCTTCAGCATTTTAGGTAAATTTTTCCATCATTTCACTTGGTAATTTGTTCCAATCCTGACACCTTTACCCACAAAAAAAGTTTTCCCACTCATTTATGCATCAAATTGAGTGCCAGTTTGTGGTCATTGTCATCTTTCCCCTTTCATGCATTAGTCCTAATTCTTCAACAAGCTCCAAGCTCCATCACAAACATATTCGCAGCACATTCTTCACCCTCCTCCTGTCCTCCAATGACTTCCAATCTAGCTCCTTTATCATATCAGACACTGACTGGGGGACTGGATCTTGCAATAACTTCCACAAACAAATCAAACTGCTCTTCTTTGCACGCCTTTCAACTCCTGTATTTGGTTACCAAAATGTGGGACCAAAACTACACCACCAAATTCAATCAATGGTCTGACCAAGGTTTTGTAACCCAATTCCCTGACATCTCTGGTAGATCCTCTCATCGCCCTCTCCAGTTAATGAAGGATTTTGTAACATTTTCTTTCCACCTGACCAATTTGCTCTGTTCCATTGAGTTTAATATCAAATGTTATGCTAAGATATTTACACCTCAAGCCTTCAAAAAGCAATTCCAACACCACAATGTAGTCGTAAGAAACCTTTAGTTTTTTTCTGTGTACCTAATAAGCTGACTTTTGGTATTTATCTTCATACCATGCTCAACTACCTATCCAGGAAGTAGGCAGATCAAGGATTTTGGTTTAGGAGGGGCTTGAGTGGATTTTGGTTTGGGTGAGTCTTGAGCGGATATAGTTTGGGGGGGAGGGACTTCAGCTGTTCACAGTATCCTCATAATCTTGTGTTTTGATCCTTTTATTATAAAACACTACAAAATAAATAAAATAACACAAGTAAAGATAGGAAACTGGCACCACAGTAAAAGAAAACAGAACTAAGAATTTCTTTTCACAGAACGATCTGCAGATTCTGCGTAGTGACTCCATTGCAATTGCAATTAAATTAAATTAAATTAAAGAGATATTTTGGTGGATGCTGAATGTGTGTAAAAGCATTCTCCTAATTTTAAAGACATTTTGAATTAAATTGGGCTGAATTCCATTGTGACAAAGCCCATGATTCGGTAGCAATTTCCTTAGTGATTTAATAGCACTTTTCTTATTATTTATTATTATTATTATTATCATCTTACATACTTTAAGCATTAAAGAAATATAGTTCCCTACAGTGGCGTAGCTAGGTCAACAAGGGCCCCAGTGCAAAAAATTTATTTTTGGGCCCTCAGGCCAAATGGGCGACCTTTTTTGTGCTTTGTGTTGCTGGTAGGGGCCCCCTGAGCAGTGAGGGGCTTCCTGTGTCTCAGGGGCTTCCTGTGTCTCAGGGGCTTCCTGTGTCTCAGGGGCTCCCTTAGATGATGATGACGGTAGAGCTAAAAAAAGGTCGCCAGTTTGCCGTGAAGGCCCATGGGCCATGGGTCCTCTGAACTGCACTTGGGGGAGCCCCCTGAGCGTAGGGGCCCAGTGCACTGCACCGCCTAGCCCCACAGGAGCTACGCCCCTGGTTCCCTAATGTGTTTTGTTTTCTAGAAGAAAATTCTAATGCTATAGCCTCACTGATGGCTAATCGTAATAGTATAAGAGAGACTTTGAATAGAGAGGGCGATACCTGGTACAGAATTGAGAAGTAAGAGAAGAATAAAGTAGACAGAATTATTTGTAAGAGAGATATAAACAAAGTATGTCTTCTTAAAATACAGTGGCGGATACAGGAAGTTTCCAAGCTCGGTCAGAAACTGGAATTGCCACCACCCCTTCGAACATTATTTTGCTACTCGCATTGTCACCACCTGGGGAAATAGTGTAGCTTTAAAAGCAGCAGTTAAGCTTGCTGCTACATTAACTGCTGTCCCTGTCTGCTCTGCTAAAACAGAGAGCTTGTAAGATGGACTCTTCTGTTATTTTACCAAGGCTTTTGACTCTACTCATGATAAAAGTATCTTATGTACAACAAATTATTATGAAATCAAGTGTTATCAGAATATACAGTCACTTAATAGTAATAGAAAAGAAATACTGTTTTCACCACAGCTTAAAAATATAGCAGTGGTATGTTATAGAGAGCATTTGCTTAATTCTACACAACTGTAGGTCACCAACTTTAAAACATTTTCTACTCCAAACATTTTTGCAGAATCAAGACTAAAAATAGAAGCAACATTACTAGACCATTCATCTTCATCATTATTAGACATTTCTGCTTTTGTGGACTGTCCAATGTATCCTCTTCCAAGTCTGGCGGTCATTCCAAGAATTTTCCTCCACCACTTGTCTCCAAAGAATTGTGTATTTCTTCATTTGGTCCATCTATCTTGCCCAAGATCTTCAAATTGGTTTAATTCTTGCTGTTCCCCCCTCCTTGGCATTCTACCCTCCTCCATACCTATATCATACCTATATCGTGCACTTTCCTTTATTAACATCTCTTCCAGTGCTTCAACTTGGAGTCTTTCCTTGATGTTTTCATTTCTGATTTTATCTTTCTTTGTGACATTCTCTAGCCCTCTCAGAAATCTCATTTCTGTTGCCTGTAATCTGCTAATAACTCTCTTCATTGAAGTACAGGTTTCAAAGCCATATGTGAGTACTGGCTGGTAATACATTTTATAGAGCAAAATTTTGACCTCCTTCCCTATGTTCCATCTTCACATTACATCGTTTATCTGATGATACAATTGTCCACTCTTCCTTAGTCTCTGCCCCAGGGTCGCCGTAAGCATGAAAGGCGTGCAGCGGTACGTTGAGGGTGGCGGCAAAATGAGTGATCGACAGTCGCCGCCCTGCAGTGTATTATGTAGCGGGCTTCCCTTTTTTTTAGCTCAACAGCTCGGGCAGCTGGCGACACTCGGGATGGCAACAATGGGGGCAGCAAATAATGTTCGAAGGGGTGGCATTATCACAGTTTTTTGACCCGGTTCGGAAATTTCCTAGGTCCAACACGGGCTGCTGTAGTTAGACAGGGGGCGGCATAATCGGTATTGCACGTGGGTGCTCAAACAGCTAGTGGCTGCCCTATTTCTGCCTGCTCTGCCCTATTTCTTTCCCCATCTTTCCATTGTTAGTTAGCTTGCTTCACAGATACTCAAAACATTCTACCCATTCCAACTTCTTGCCATGAAGTAACACTTCCTTTTATGGGCCAATGTTTCATTTTATCTTCAGTATCTTGATTTTTTCTGTACTCATCTCCAGGCTATGTTTACCCATTACTGTTCACCATTTCCCTAGTTCTCCTTCCAGATTCTGCTTTGTCTCCTCCCATATAATTATGTCATCAATGTATAATGTCATCTTTAGCTTTGCTGGATCTCTGTATCCCTGGACTTCTGCGATGACTACATCTAATATCACACCAAATGGGGTAGGTGACCATACACTTCATTTTCTGACTCCTCTTCCTGTGTGAAACCAATCCAAGTGTCGACTATCTATGGGCATACAATTCTCACATTTCTCATAAATGTTCTGTATTATTTACACAATTCCTTCATCTATTCCTCTTTTTTTAAACTCAACAATATGATTTCCCTTATAGGTACTTTTATGTCCGTAAAAACTATTATAGTGTCTTTACCATTTTCCCACATTTTCTCTATGATTTGTCTGAGTAAAAACTTTGCATCTACCACTGGTCTTCCTCTGCTTAACCTACATGTCTTAAACATTACTTGTGATTTGGTTAAGAAAACAAAATATTAATTTTAACTTCATTTTCCAAGTTCATGTCAAAGAAAACCATAGAGCTAACAAATGAAGAGGATATATTAACAATTATTGCTGAGCTAAAGTATAATTTTCATCAGTCACTGATAACAGTCCAAAGTAGTTCAGAGTTAATACCTCCTTTCCTTGCTTGCGTTTACAGTAGTTCATTTTATAGTGGTTTACATATAGACATGCACCCTCATCTGACAAAATGTGAGGCGCTCATAGTATTCATGTAAAAAATCAGCCACCACATCACTGATTATAAATTTTCTTACAATGACTTCTCAGTATATACATTTTGTCGTGCTTGATCACTGAACATTTTAAGTACATCTAATTCACAGGTACACAGTTTAGTTATAAGGAATAGAAATCACACAGGGAGGGAAAAAATGAACAAGAGCTTTTGCTTGTAAATAGGAATGATCAGACTAGAGAACTGAGAAAAAATATCTAACAAAATTATTGGGGGATTGGGAAAGTGTTCAGCACAGATTATTTCCATGTGAAAAATTAGGTTGATATAATAATATTACAAAACTAATACAAATAATACACAATTAAGGAATTATGAAAAGGTTACAAACTGTGCTACTCTTGAGAACTAAACAAGGCTCATAAATGAGTGGCAATTGCATTGGTTGATATATTGGCAGTAAAGGCATTAATGACATTTTCATGAACTAACAATCATTTTTAAAAGTGAGATAATAAGATATTATTCAAGTTTATGTATCACAAGCTGGGTGCACAAAAGAAGATAAAAAATAATTCATATGAAACTTGGAGTAAAAAATCAGGCCAGGAGATCGGAATGCTGAAGTCAGAAAAGAAACAATAAGGTAGAAAGGAATCATGGGAAGTCTAGGGGTAGAACCATTAATATGTAAGGAAAAGACTTACTGGCTTTACACTTGTAGAACTCCCTAGTAGTTAACAACACTTTGCATAAGAAAACAGACAGCCTCAAGTTTACTAATTTTAATTGGGACATTCAGAGTACAAGTCTTACAGATTACATACAGGAACATCAAACATTTTCACACAAATTTACATTTAAAAGCTATCCCATGTCTGAAATTAGGTGAAAATCAACAATTGCTCATATTACACTTTTAAAAACCAAGCCTGGGCAAATTATCAAAATGCTGAATCAAGCATTGGAAGCTGCTAGATAGGGGTTAAAGGAAATATTCCAGAAAGTGGTAATAGCCAATTTACCCATTGACAAACAAAGAACATTAAATGAAGAATGGGAAAGACTTAGAGTGAAAATAATAAAGGCAACAGAAAGAACACGTGAAAGAACTTCAAATAAGGGAAAGAAGAAGGGCATTCCATGGTGGAACGGATGTGTAGCAGAAGCAGTAAAAAGGAAGAACAGAGTATAATTGGTTCTGAGACAGAGAAGGTGAGGAAAGTAGTGAATTGAAAATGGTTGACCAAGCTTCAGAAAAAATAATAAAAGTAGCAAAGAACAAATGGAAGATCACATGCAAAGGCAATACCAGTAATAAATTAATTTATGGGGTGGTTTGAAAATACTAGAACTTGGAGATATGCTGATCAAAGTATCGAATGCATCAGGAAAACTGTGTTGGAAAGAAGGATGTATTGAGACTGTTTGAAGAAATAGAAGAAAACTCTGAAGGAATGGAATAAGGTACCAAGAGTAAAAAAGGAGTGAAACATTCGCTCTAGAGTAGGAAATAGAAAAAAATAAGATAACAGATCTAGAGATGGCTGTGAAAGAATTGCCAAATGGGAAATCATCAAGAACAGATGAATTGACATTGGAAATGGGGAAGAGGTGGATAAAAATTGACCGAGCGTGGTGGTGTAATGGTAGATTTGGGTTTTCCATGGTTTCTCAAAGCACTCCAGACAAATGCCAGGATGCTTCCTTTAAAAGGCCATGGGCGAATTCCTTCCCATTCCTTGCCCCCCATCCTTTCCCGTCTCTAAAGACCTCGCTGTTAAGAGGCATTAAGAAGTTTTTTAAAAAAAATGATAAAAATTGGTGGGTACAGGAAAGGGGAAAAATGGATTTGTAAGGAAATTGCCACAGGCTCCATAGCAATTAAATTAAATTAAAATAAATCCAACTACATCAGGAGTGTCTGTGATATAAAGAAGTGGTTTGGAAGCCATCAGCTTGGCTGTATGAGAGGTTATTCATCCTAATCTCAGTCAGAGACCTATGTGAGAGTAATTTAAATTAAATGGACATTGGAGGCCAAATTGTTAATTTGGTACTTGATCTGTACAATACATTTAATAGCATGAGCTATAGAAAAGTGGTGAATAATGTTGCAACCACTGAATTGAACCCAGGGGTGGATCCATGATTTTGGTTTGGGAGGGGCTTGAGCGGACTTTGGTTTGGGGGTCTTGGCTTGAGTGGATTTTGGTTTTTGGGGGGGGAGGGGCTTGAGTCCGGCAAGGGGTAGTCATTGTAGTCTCCTCGGTCCTCAAATCCATAGAGCTAAAAAGAAAAAAAGAAAAAAAAAGTCTTCAAAAATACAATTTCGGGGGTGGACCTAGAAACTTTTTTGGGGGGGAGGCTTGAGACCCTACCCCCCCCTGGATCCGTCCCTGATTGAACCAATCAGTTCCTTGCATGGGAGTGGAACTCCAAATAGTTATGAAACAGAGATTTAGAATAGGAAATATGGGATCAAGATGGGAATGTAGTAAAAATGGGGATGTCATAGGATATTTTGTTTAAAGCAGTAATTTTCTGATGAATGATTCTGCCATTAATTGCCTGCTTTTTTTAAAAAATAAAAATAAAGGCTTTTTGCAGTGCACACAATGCTGTATAATAGGGTTAAATTGTCAAATGGCAGTGATTAGCTAAAAATTAATCCAGATAGGATATCTAGTTAGTTTAAAGTTTATAGAAGAAAAGAAGCAATATTTACAAACCAGATTGGTCTTGGGTAGGGCTTATAAAATGTCACTGCAACAATGTTAGTTGAGTCTCTTGACAGAAACAAATGTTTGGCAGATGTTTCTATGGCTCTTTAAGAAGCCTTTGACACAGTAAACCATAGCATACTGAATCTTGTGACATCCAGGGACGTAGCTACTATGGGGCTAGGCGGTGGAGTGCACCCTATGCTCAGCGGGCCCCCAAGCATACCTCTGGGGGCCCCCAAGCGCAGTTCAGAGGCCCACGAGCCTTCATGGCAAACTGCCGACCTTTTTTTTTAGCTCTACAGTAGTCTAAGGGCCCCTGAGACACAGGAAGCCCCTCTGACTGCTCAAGGGGGCCCTAACCACTGCTCAGGAGGCCCCTAAGGACAACTCAAGGGCCCCATCCTCAGCTCAGGGGGCCCTTACCAGCAACACAAAGCAAAAAAAACATCGCCCATCTGGCCTGAGGGCCCAAAATAAATTTTTTGCACCGGAGCCCTTATTGACCTAGGTACGCCACTGGTGACATCAGAGGAAGAACCTTGTTAACATTGTATATGAGTACTAAATGCCAATAAAAAGAAATTATTCATAAAACTATGGAATAATATTCAAATGAAATCTCTGGCCTCGCATTTGGGAGGACATGGTTTCAAATCACAGTCTAGCTATCCATATTTGGGTGTTCCATGATTTCCTCTAATCACTCCTGGAAAATGGCAGTATAGTTTCTTTAAAAGAAATTTCCTTCCTGTTACTTGCCACACTTCTTTCCTTCCTCTAATGACCTAGACATCAATGAGGCATAAAGCCATAAGCGAAATAAAATCTATACGTAGTTAGAAAAGGAGAACAACAAGATTCAGTTCTTGGTCCTCTGCTTTTAATCCTCTATGTTAATGATATACCACAACTAATAATAATATTTATATGCTGATGATTTCTTTCATTTAAATTCAGACTAAACTAATGTAAGTTTGCTCAATAAAACTAAAAATGTAAATGATCCTATTAACCATTATTTTATGGAGAACAACTTAAGTATAAATTCTTTGCAAACTGTCGATATATATTACATTAGAGTACAGTACTATTTACAGGAAGGTGCTGACCTTGTATATAGTGCTGAAACTATATACAGGCAGGGGCGTAGCTACTATGGGGTTAGGCGGTGTAGTGCAACGGGGCCCTTATGCTCAGAGCCCCGTCACTAAGAGGCCCTCATTGCTCAGGGGGACCCCAACCACTGCTCAGGGGCCCCCAAGCACAACTCAGGGGCCCCCAGCCTCAGCTCAGGAGACCTGTAACAAGCAACACAAAGCAAAAAGACAGGTCGCCTATCTGGCCTGAGGGCAAAAATAATTTTTTTGCACCGGGTCCCTTGTTGACCTAGCTATGCCACTGCACACAGGTAACCCCAGCCAGATTCTTAGATATCACATAATATCCTATCCTAACATAGAGAAACATTACAGTGAAACATGCAAGAAGATATTTAAAAGCTCTTTCATTTTAAAATGAATTGGCCAGTATCCAAAAACTGAGATTCATTTAACAGTTAACTATGGTTTGATACAATTTTGCTTATCATATAATGTAGAAATGATCCATCAGTTGGCTCAGGATGATGAGGTATTGCATACTGGATCAGAGCAGTACAACGGGACCAGGCTGAGACAAACATCATGTAACAGCCATCCTGACTGTGATTTTTCTGCAATCATTAGTGAGATTGCTGGGACATTCCCAAATCTCTACCTCTTAAACAACACATACCACAAAATATATATAATAAAAATAATAATTACAATGAGCAGGCAATCTTTAAGTTGATAAAACTAAGGAAGAATAGGGGAAAACGACCTTACACTTACCACAGTTGAATGTGGCTGGGAAAAATGAACTTAAAAGAGACAAAATTATATTTTCGTCTCTTTTATGTTCATCATTCCCAGCTGCCTTAATATGTGGTAAGTGTTGGGTCGTATTTCCCTATCCTTCCTTATTTTATATATATATATATATATATATATATATATATACACACACCACAGATGAAGGCTGCTGGGAACAATGAACACAAAAAAGAACAAACACAAGAAACGTGCAATACTTTGATCTTTTTGTGTTCGTCATTCCAAACCGCCTTCATCTGTGACAAGTGCTGGGTCATATTTTCCTATCCTGTCTTAGTTTTATTTCCTTAAATCATTTTTCTGCTCATTGTTGTTATATATCATACAGAACACACAAAGTTACATGTTTCACAGACAGATGGCAATACAAGGTTTTCCCAAATAGGTTAGGTACATCAGGCCTAAAAGGTCTGGTTAGACTTTTGGCAGGAACTCAATCACTTCCTCTTCCTCTCATGATTCAAACTGGCGACCTGTGTAAACAGGTATCCAGTGCCCATGTGGTCCTTGGTGGCCAAATCAGAGAGGAAAAAAAGGGGGAGGGGAGAGTTAGTTTCGAAATATAGAGAGGCAGCATAATGTTTCAATAAAATATATTTAAATTTTAGGAAAATATTTGGCATAAGACAGAATCATGTACATTTAGATTAAAGCAAAATAAAATTCTAAACCTCTATGCTTTGTTTATATTTAAATTTATAATTTTGGTAGCTTACAGCCCAGATAAAATTGTAATCTACCAAAGAATTCAGAACTGTGAAACAAGAAGTCAAGATAAATACTGCAGAGTTAGAATAAACAAACAATATGCAGAACAGTATCCACCCAAAAAGGTAAATTAAGTTGCCAACACCCAACAGGCCCCATATCTAGAAGTAAACTAAAAATGTATATGAAAAATAAAATGTTACATTTGCTCAGTGAAATCTAACAAAGTAGTGATGTTATGTTGTAAATACGAGGGCAATTTTTTTTTTTTTTTTTTGTTTTTTTTACCTTAACATCCGATAGGCCATAAATAAAAGACAAATAGACATGAAAAAATATTTTATTACCAACTGTTATGAACATTTTGGTTATTTTTCAACATAGTCACCTTGAAGATTAAGGCATTTGTCTTACCTGTGGACAAGCTGTTCCATACCTTATTCATAAAATGTTGCCGCCAAGGACAAATGAGTCATCACATTGTCTTGAAGCTCCTCAATGGTTCAGAACTGCTACCTTCCTAGCCACTTTTTCAGTTCAGAAAAAAGATGAAAGTCACTTGGTGCTGGGTCGAATCTGTATGGCAGGTGATCAAAAATCTTCCATTGAAATTGTTCAAGAAGCCGCTGGGTGACACTAGCACTGTGAGGGCGAGCTTTGTCATGGAGCATAACAATGCCAGAAGTCAGCATGCCTCTTCTGTTGTTCTTGAATAAACCTCCGTAAACGTTTTAAAGTTTCACAGTAAAAGCTGCATAAACTCCACAAGGAATACACCTTTTTGGTCCCAAAACATAGTAGCCATAACCTTTCAGTTGTTGAAGTTCTCTTTGAATTTTTTTGGTTTGTTCCGTGAATTTGTGTGCATCAATTGTTGGGATTGTTGTTTCGTTTCAGGTGTGTCATACCGAATCCACATCTCAATTCATTTCAAAAAATCTTCTCTATCTGCGTGACAACAGCCAAGGAACTTCAAAGCTGACGCCATTCGGTGGGTTTTGTGGTTGTTGGTCAAAACTTTAAGAACCCAGCAAGCACAGATTTTTTTTGTAGCGTAAATGGTCTGTTACGATAGAATACAGAGAAGATCTTGACAGCTCTGGAAATTTCATTGATAAATCACATATTGTGAATCTGCAGTTTTCTCTTACCACTTTGTCAACTCGTTGAACAATGTTATCTGTAGCGACAGATTCGCATCCTTGACCTCCTTCATAGTGCACATCAGTTTGGCCTTCATTAAATTTTCTGCACCATCACACACGACTCCTTCACTCATAAAGCCCTTTCATACACTTGGCTCTTTCTTCGGTGGATTTCTGCTGCACTTTTCCCTTCTGCTTGCAGAAAATGAATAACTCTTATTAACTCGCACTTGGCGTGAGAATTGATCAATGCAGCCATGTTTCTGTGACTGCAGTTTGGCACAGAATGAAGTCACGAATGCAGCAAAAACAGAGAGTGTGGTAGGGGAGATGCACAATCGTATACTGTGCACACCGCTCATCTGCCACTCATCCAGTCTCTATGCTGTGCAATCAGAGGTTGAAAAACAAGGATGCGCCTCATATAATGTTTGTAAATATACACATTGTAAGGAAAGTGTAGGTTTAATGTTGTGATCTATGAAATTCGGTATAAACTATAGGAACTAGAAATAAACTATATTTGATTTTATGTCTGTGGAAACCACCATAGGACACTTTGAGTAACTGAAATCATAAAAGACTTGGGTGGGAAATCATTGAAAGACAGAGAGCAGGTAATGAGAATTGTTGTATTTATAAGATATGAATTAATGATGAATTCTATATGGATATTGTGAAAGGAGTAGGATATGTATGTATTGGAGTTACTCATTATTATTATTATTAATTTAATAATTGTGATGGAGCTAACACTCTGGTGGCAATTCCTCAGACATCCATTTACCCCTTTTTTATAGACATTTTTTTTTTAAATTCTTTTATAATTGAAATTTTAAATTCTTCCCCCATTTACTTATGATTTACAAATATTAATTCTAAATTTCTTAAGCGTTTTTGGAAAATTATTCATCACTACACTTGGTAATTTGTTCCAATCCCTGACACCCTTACCAACAAAAAATTATTTTTTCACACTCCCTTATGCATGAAATCGAGCGCAAGCTTGTGGTCATGGTTGACTTTCCCCTTCCATGCACTATTCCTAATTCGTTGACCAATATCCCTCCAAGCTCCATCACCAACATATGCCCTGTACATTCCCAGCACTCTCTTCACCCTCCTACTTTCCTCCAATGAGTCCAAATCAAGCTCCCTTACCATACTAGCTACAGACTGGGTCCATATTAGCCACAAACAAATCTAGCTGCTCTTCTTTGCACACCTTCCAACTCCCGTGTTTGATAACCAAAATGTGGGTCCCAAACTACACCATCATATTCAACCAATGGTCTGACCAAAGTTTTGTAACCAAACTCCGAACTCCTCTGGTACATCCTCTCATCATGCTCTCCAGTAAATGAAGGATTTTGTAAACTTTTTCTACCACCTGCCCAATGTTCTCTGCCCAATTGAGTTTGTTATCAAACATTATACCAAGATATTTACACTTCAAGCTTTCAACAAGTGACTCTATAATCATAATTAACCCTTTGTTTTTTATCTGTGTACCTAATAAACTGACTTTTCTTGGCATTTACCTTCATTCCATGCTGACCAACCCATTTAGATATTATATTCAGGTCACCATTATATCATCTGCAAAAAACTAGACTCTGACTGTAATCCATAAACATAGTCATTCATTAGAATTATGAACAGCAGTGGTTCCAATACAATACCCTGTGGCACTCCCATATTAACTCCCACCTCTTTTGATAATGTATCCTACTCTAACACTTTAGTTTCTGGCTTTTAAGAATTCCTCTACCCAACAAGTAACTTCTTTTATCCAATCTAATTTCAGTTTATTTAAAACCATTTTATGGCTCACTCTTTCAAAGACCTTAGAAAGATCTAGTGCCACACTATCAACTTGGCCTCCCTTGTCCAATTCATCTGAAATATCTTGCATATAGCCCACCATCTGGGATATGGCCATATCCACCAAGGGGCAGGGGGGTTGCTGCCCCTCCCACCTAGAAGAAAAATTAAGTTGCCTTCAGTACGCTTTGACGAGTGAAGACCTGACTCAGCAGCATTTTGTGAGAGGAAAGATTGACTGGATTATCCTGATGAATGTGCATCGAAATTTCGTGAAAGAACACCATGAGATATTGAGAAACAAAGATATTGAAAAATTTTATAAGAATCCAAGACGATTGATGTTTACATAAACTATAACTGAGTTACGATCTTAATTTACTAAATAGTAGGTCCTTAGATTAAATAATTGGATTACTATATTAATTAATAATAAAAATAGTTTCCCCAATAGGTTTGAGTTTCATTTTGTAAGAAATCATCATGTTTCAGTGCCCCACCACACTTCCTCGATACCAATAAGAGTTGCCCCCCCCCCCCCAGCCTCCCTCTAACTCTGGTCCTGGATATGCGCTTAATCCGGGATTCACATGTATATCCTTGCCTAAAGCCATGTTGTTGATCTGAATACCAGTTGTTTTCCTCACAGACATTTCTGATATAGATGCATATCAGTCTCTCCATAATCTTGCCTATCACTGATATCAAACTAATTGGCCTGTAATTTTCAACCCCATATGTATCCCCTCCCTTATGAACCGATACTACTGTCGCTCTTTTCCAAACCTCTGGTAAGCAGCAAGACTCCAAAGTCATTTTAAATAAAATTTGAAGGCAAGGTACAATATCGTATCACCCAATATTTTTTTTTTTTTTTTTTTTTTTTAGCTTTCTGAATTTCTTTATAATTTCCTGAGAATTTATTTCAAATTTTTTGATTTCCTCATTTATACATTTAGGGAGATTCTTCTTTGATTCATTCCCTCCCATCACAGGATGATTGTCCCTAATTGTATCATTAAACCAGTTGCTCAATATCTCAGCAATTTTAAAATCCATAGTGATTCAACTCCATTCTTATCTACAATGGTCTGAATTCCTTCCCTTCCTCTCAGTTTCCTAGTATAGCCATAGAAGTTTCTAAATGCATCGTTCATTGGTCCTCCTTCACCTATGATATCCTTCACAAACCCATTCTTTGCTTCTCTCTTTGCTCTCATTAACTGCTTGTGTAGTTGTTTTAAGTATTCCCTACTTCCATTCTGTCTCTTAACTCTGTTGTGTTCCAGTCTCACCAGCCTCTTTAACCACCTTACTTCCCTATTGCAGTATGTAGGTTCTGTACTTATCTTTATTTTCTGCTTTGGCATAAACATTTCCCGCCCTTTTTTATTATCTTCTTTAAGTCTTCCTATTTTGCCTCCACTGTACTTGTGCAATCCTTCCATTTGCTGAATCTTTCCCTGAAATGTCTCTTCATTTGTAAAGTCTTTGCCTTTTTGTAATTATACCTTTTCCCCCTTCTATTGTGGCCACTTGTTTACTGAATCCCCTAATATTCGTCAGTACCACACGGTAATCACATATTCCTTCAGTTACTTGACATCCTACAAGATCTTCGTCAGGTTTTATTAGAAAGATATCCAACCTGTTTGGTCCCCTCGTATTTTGCTCTACCACTTGTGTAAAACCACCTTCCCTTATTAAGGTATTTGTGAATTTCTGTTCCCTTGTGCTATTTATCTTATTTCCCACCCAGTTGACACCTGGTAAATTTAAATCCCCTCCAATAATAACCATTCTAAGTTCACCTTTTAACAGTGAATGTGAATTTATTTCATCTCCAAGAATTTCATCTTCATCATTCAGTCCTCCACAACAGTAAGCAGCCAATACCCTGATTTTTTTCTTTTTTATCATCCCAAAAATCTAACCCTAGTAACTCATGGTCATTATCTATGAATACTAGAGAACTATAGTAATGTTTGCTAATACATTGTTGAATACCCCTCCATTAATTGTTCCTCTGTATCTGTGGTGCACTCTGCAACTTTCAGGGAAAACCTCATTGTCTAGTACTCCTCCTTTCAACCAAAACTCTATCCCTATAATCACTTGCAGTTATGTACCTCTATTAAGTTTGCAAATTCTATCACTCTTTTTATTATACTTCTACAGTTCACTAATAACCCCCTTATTTTTGGCTTTTTGGTATTTTCAGCGTTAACCTTTGTCTTTTCAGTTGTAACCAATTCCATTATTATTTCAATAGCTTCATCTGTTTCTTTAGCATTAGTATTTTATCCCATCTTGCATCTACAACCAGTATCCCATTGATCATTTATTTTTATTCCTTCACCAGCAGCCCTTGACCTAAAATAGGCACAGTACTGACTCCATCATAACTGGAAGTGGGCTCGCTTGCAGCTTTAGCTAACAACTCAGAAAGTACTCCGTTCCCCCTTCTATTTAGGTGTAGGCCATGCCTAGTGAAACCCCACCTACCAATGGTGTTCACAGGCACAACCCCCAACATAGAACTAATGCCTTTCCCAAGTAGCACTTCCGTTTCCACATTAACCTGCCTCACAGCATAGTTCAATTGTGGCCGGTCATGGCGACCCGCATGTGCTCCACCCTGGTATGATGTTCCTCCTTCACCACCTTCCTCAGGTCACTCTCTATACTATAACTCGCGTTTCTATCAATACTATTTCCCGTACCTCCCACTATCACTACTCTATCATTCTTAGTGAAACTCCTACAAAGTGAACCTATATCCCCTATTACCTGACCTAATGTTACACTGGGTTTAAAAAAGCTTGTAATCTGGTAGCCTCAGTACCGGATTAACCAGGTAGCAGGAGTTAGCAAATGCTACGGGTCCCGTGCCTTGTGGAGGGACCTGCTCCTTCTAGGAAGATCCCATGTCTTCTGTAGGGGCAGCCTCCCCATCAGGCCAGAAATCCAACCTTTTAATTTTTAGCTCTACTACTGCCCCGGATGGTGAAAGCCAAGGGCCCATTCTTCACATCTGCTATTGGCCCTGCACTGTCTTAATCTGGCCCTGGATGACCTGTGCCTAATTGATCCTGCAGAAGATGACCTACACCTGTCCCATGGCTACCACCCAGCAGCAGAACCTTTTTCTTTCTACACCTATATTCCTATAGGCCTGCTGCACTTTACCAACTACTGCATCTTCACGAGGCTCTCCCCAATCTGACTCTGGTAACAGGTCAAACCTTTTTCTCCCCACAATTCTAGAGTCTCCAGCATCTTCATACTGTTAACCATATTTCCCCTACGATCTGTTACCAGTTCCTATCCATCCTTCTCACCCTCTTCACTAAACCCACATTTCTACTTCCAGCATCCAAAGACAGACCTTTCATAGCCACAGCTTCCACAGGCACATCCTCCACAGGCACAGCCTTCACAGGCTGAGCGTCTACCGGCTGAGCCCCCACAGACCGTGCCTCAAGGATCTTTACCAACGGCCGGATTAAAACAGCATGGGGCCCCCGTAGCAAATGTGAAGAAGGGGCTCTTGGTTTTCGTTGTCCGGGGCAGTAGTAGAGCTAAAAACAAGAAAGGTCACCCATCTAGCCTGACGAGGAGGCTCCCGAGACTCCTAGGCGGGGCCCCCTGCAAGACGCGGGGCCCGTAGCATTTGCTAACTCCTGCTACGTGGCTAATCTGGTACTGTCTTGACCCCTTCATGCAATACTCTGATCGTTTCTCCCATCCCCCTGACCATTTCGTCCTGCTCTGAAATTTTCCTAACCTGCTCTCAAAGTTTCCTATCTTTAAAACAGAGCGGATAATACCACTGAAGGGCCTTATTTAATTCCCGCTTTCCCATTGCCCTATTTACCCAGTGAAACCACTCTTTACACCCATTGCAATCCAAACCATTCACCACAAGTCTGCGACAGGCGCCACACTTTCCAGGCATGAATTTTCCCGAAACAATACCTACTGGTACCTTTCAAACGAACCTTAAGGACTAAATTGCAAAAGTCAATGTATCTTAAATTTAATTAATAGTCTAATAAAATAAAAAATAATTGCTTAACTGATTTTTTTATAAAGTTTTTACTTCTCAGTCGCTTTGTTGTAAATAATAACTAGGTGAAAACTACTTAAAAGCCAACAAAATAAAACGTACGGCTGTAAGCTTTAAAATTAACCTGAAGATTGAATTTTACAGGTCGATACAATTTAGTGCTAATGTGAGAATAATAACTAATCAGTAATTTACGAGAAAATATTTTTAAATATTAGATACAGTAATTGTTGTTTTAATGTATATGAAAATAATTAAAGAACAATTTATATTTCTGACAAAACAGACCAATGAAATTAACTTAAGCTTGTAGATTTCTAAGCTCAACTAACTGTAGAATTTTTTATATACATGTTTACTAAGTTGAAGCTTTGTAAGTAATGGCTAGGTAACAAAAGTACTTAAGAACCAATGAATAAAACTTACGCTTATGAATTTCAAAATAAAGATGGAAGGTCGATACTGTTGCTATATTGGAAAAGAACTAATTTGTTATTTACAAAAGTTTTTTTATAAAAAATTATGAATATTTTTATTTTAATATATTAGAAATCAATTAAACACAATCATATTTCAAGCAAAACAGATTAATTAGTTTAACATAAATTTTTGTTTTCGTAAACCTAATTGCAATATCGACAGTGGGGATTAAAATAACGATATTCTATAAATCAACTGTGAATAACTAGATGCTATATTTAAATACTAATTTTTATTATTGCCAGTTGATATATTACTGTTCCAGAACTAACGAAATAACAAACTGTGTTATTTTAAACCGGGCAGAACCTTAATATGGAACAATACAATAACCTTAACAATCGAAGTTCGAAACTACTTACTTACGGTATATAAGAAATTTAAAACTGTAAACATTACCACAATGCTTACATATGCTGTAGTATTATAATTAAACTAACTACCAAGCTTATGCTACATATAATTCAATGAAACTTGAAATAACTAGAAAAGAGACTCTTAACAACAATGACGCAAACTTAAAACTGTTATTTTTGGAGGAAATTTTAAATAACTCATCTCGCTAGCAATAATCCTAAGAATTTAGTTGATAATTTGAAGATTTAAAAGTAATTTAGTCCACAAAAACTTGCTGATGTTGCAAAAATCACAGTTTTGATTGTACAGATACTTTAGATAGTCAGCTAATGGTAACGAAGCTAAGAAAAGTAACAGATAAATGGAAAATCAGATTGTGGAAATACATGAGTGGGAACTGGAAGAGGAGGAGGGGTAGCACAAGACTGTAAAGAGCAAACCATATAGAGCCAGTCATTATAGGTTTTGACCTCAAAAAAAAAAAAAAAAATGTAGAGCTGAAATTTGGCACAGACGTTCCGTAGTACCTAAGAAACAAGTAATGAAAACTTCCCACCTCTGGTGTGGCCGCATCGTAGTTTTTTCAGGTCAAAAGGACTTAAAAAGGGATGGAGTGCCAAATCGGTATAAACTCGTTGTAACATCTAAAATGATATACTTAGAGTCTTTTTATTGCACCCTAGGTAATTAGGATAGGCTAACTACTGCATTAAGTATAATATTGGCACTATTATTATTTAAAAGTAAAAGTATAGTCACGTTTTATCATGAAGGCAATATGAAATATAATCTTTTTTAATATCTCTGCATTGCGGAAAAACTGTCAAAGTTATCAGGTAACGACCTATGTTCAGAGTTGTAGTACACATTTTCAGCATTAAAACGGTATATCGTTCATCCGTCTGTAACATATAATTGTCGAGATACGCGTTGAAACAATTAAACGTGAGTCAGCGCTTGGCCGAGAGCTCCGCGCGCCGCTTCCCGGGCATAATGGGTATGAACCTGAAAAAATATAATGTAGATCTGAAAATTGGCACAAATGTTAATTACTACCTAAGAAACATGTCCCCATCTCTGAGGTGCCCTCTTCATAGCTTTATCGGGGCAAAAGTTTTTAAGTGGTGCCTAGATACCATAATCAGTATAAAAGTCTTGTAGATCTTAAAATATCAGCTTTAGTATCATTTCATTGGACTATAAGTCATTATCTAATGAGCGCTATGAAAGTAAAGGGAGAGCTTGTGCAAGGACGTGGCCTTTCGGACAGTGTTGTCGCCCAGTGAATTCTTTTTGGTCCTGGATGTATGAAGCTCTGTTAAACTATGACGGACACCCCAGAGGTTGGGAGTTTTCAGTACTTGTTTCTTAGGTACTAAAAAACGTCTGTGCCAAATTTCAGCTCGGTTTTTTTTTTTTTTTTTTTTTTTTTTTTTTTTTTTTTTTTTCAAGTTACCCTTAAAATCTATCTAGAATGCCTGTACTAATAGGGGAAAGGCAATAGCAGAAGTTGAATGGGAAAGATTTAAAATGCCAATAGTTGTAGCTGCAGAAATAATATGTGGCTGGACTAACAGCAGAAACAGATGGTGGTATGGTACAATTGAAAAACAGGAAATTTATTGAATGTTTCGAGTGGAGGATGTCAGAGACAAGATAAATTTATTTAAGAAAAGGAAGGAGGCCAATAAGGTTGGTAACAAGAGAAAAAAGGAAGTGGGTGAAGAAAATGACCAAGAGAATGGAAGAGGGTAGCAAAAGTAATGGTTAAGTACTGTATGGATTAGTAAATAGGAAAATGAAAGAGAGGAATGAAATTTCTAGCATCCAGATGAAAGGAATAAACATTAGAGAAAAACCAAAAGGAATCTGAATGGAATACTTTGAAGCCCTCTGAACTCAAATTGGACAAGAGTGGAGACATAACTAAAGGAGATGCTGGTGAACAACAAACACGAAGGAGAGATTTAGATTAAAACTGATGTGGATAGGATAAAGAGCAGAAAGACATCAGGTATTGATGATCTGAGTGTGAAAATTGTAAGAGCAACAGGAATAATATGAAAGCAGTCATTCTACCATTTGATTAGAGCAATATGTAAAAAGGATTCAACAGTAAAAGAAATTAATAATTGTACCTCTCTTCAAAAAAGGAAGAAAAGAAGATGGAACAGACGAGGGAGATCAATAGAACACTTGATATTTATGATGAGACAGCTGCCAGAAAAGTACTATGAGTATGGGTAGTACCTGTTGTTGGTCCTCTTAGTTACTGAGAAAGATTATGACTGTGCCTACTAAAGCTAAGGAAAAATGGGAATTCGAAAAGAAACAATTAGAGGAGTGAAGGAATTGTACCAGGCATTTGTGGGCTATAAAAAAGTAGGGTACAAAATGAACACTTTTTATCATGGTTTTAGATGATATAATGAAGAAAAGATTGTGATAAGAAAAGATGGATCTGATGGTTTTTACAAAATATCTTGGGGAGTATTAAAAAGGACATTAAGTGGCTGTTGGCTGTGGGCAGACATTGTTTGTCAATATGGGAATCAAATTTAATGGAAATAAAAGTGAGTATAAGATCACAAAAAGAAAGGAGTGGCTAAGCGGGATAATTTGGTGTCATGAGAACAGCTGAAAAAGGCGAATAGTTTTAAATATTAGAGAAGTGTCGTGGAGGAAACTGGAAAAAAATGATCAAAATGTAAGTGATAGAGGGAGGTTGGCAGAATCACTTTTAAGAAGTGATAGAAGCTCGATATGGGATAAAGATTTGCCACAGTGAAGTAAGAAATTAATTTTTCGTACATTTTACCACATATGCTGCTAATAATCTGAACAATGAAGATGTGACATACCAATAAGAAACAAACAAGTGAAACGAAATTTTTTGAAAGCCGAAATTAAAAGAATGGACAGGACAAGAAATGAGAAAGTTGGGCATATAATGACATGGAAGGAATGAGATGGCCAGATTCAAATGTATGGACATATTAAGAGAACTGGGAACCATAGAATACCAAGAGGAGCGGAAAATATGTGTTAAAAAGAGGAGAGGCATGGGACAAGGTGGTAACAGAAATTTATTGGGAAGAGAATGGAAAATGGACAATATTTGTGCAAAGCAGACCCTACAAGTGGCTGGAAACTGAGGATAATAATGATGTATTAGATAAGAGAGGATCAGGAACCTAAATTAGTGGTTGACTTCAGGCACAAGGGAGAAAAGAAGCTTTCATTTTTAGATAGTGGAGTCAAGGACAGGAATAACTTTTCAAGGGAGATGCTAAATAAAACACCTCTGACTGAGAAATAATTTGTTAGAGTACCCCCCCCCCCCCCAAAAAAAAGACATGTATAGCGAAATTTCCACTGGCACATTTGCTTCATTGCAAATTAGTAATAATATGATTATTTATTAATCTTGTATTGTGTCCATATCAGCAAGTTTTCACAGTCCCCTTAGTTCCAATCTGCTACATTATTAAATGACGGTGTGTCTACTGGTTTAATCTGGAGGGCAGGTTTGACTCGTTATTCTGGAAGGCAGCCAACCTAGGAGCTAGCAATCTTTCGCTTCAAAACCCAGACAAATGGAGCTCATTAACCCTATTAAGTTATCTGTCTAGGAAATGGCTGGTCCAAAATAAAACTTATGTAATTGGTGCTTTTTTGCTACATTCGTAACCTAGGCCATGGCTGACGACCCTCAGGTGCAAAGTGTGGAACCAGTACTTTGCATACTGCACATTGCCTAAAAAGTCCATTTTGCAGGCTAGATAGATACATCCAAGTCTCTAAATAGTAGAAACATCACCAGAATACCTATAACGATGAGGAAGGTGCAAAAATGCCATGAGGAAAATGATATGGGAAGCCACAGTCTCAGTCCATGTAAGATGTACTGGATTGATGGCCGTCTGATATTTACCCAGGAACAATAACATCTTTCGGTAGCAAACTGATTAACCGAATAGCCTAATTTTGCTTGATATAGAGGGGCCTTAGAGAGGTTTTCCTAACTGTATGGCAAACCACAGTCGACAGGCATCACTAAATGTGGTTGAAAAAACCAGTGAAAAGGAAAGGCATACACTTACCTGACATGGTGTGATAAGAATTAAATTCTCATTCGTGGAATATTACAACCATTTTTGATATATTAAATAGTGATCACGTGAATGACTTTCTACTCTGGTTGGATGGCGACATTGCTGCTCTCAATGAGGTTCGTCTACCTGAAGAAAGCAGCCTTAAAGAATAAAATATCGGCTATACCCTCTATTCGTCAGGAAGAACAGTGACTGAGAACTGTCTCTCCGGCATATGCTTTATAATCAAGAATTCTGTCAAAAATCTGTCAATGGAACATTCGGACCGTATACCTACAGGTGCCTTCCCATTCACAATAGACAACCTGCCACACTCTTTAGCGTTTACACAACAATCCTCCCAGCGTTTCATGGAATACAATACAACACAATACATTCATTTTCCATAGATCCCAATTTAAGAGTTTGGTTCTGTGGGATGTGGAAAGTTGTTAATTTACAGATCAAAACGATCAGGTAAACATTCTTGATAACTTCAATGCCACGGAAAGCAAGAATTCATGTTCCTCAAAAAAAAAAAAAAAAAAAAAAAAAAAAAAAAAAAAAAAAAAAAAAAAAAAAAAAAAAAAAAAAAACTTTAGGTAAACATAGAGTTATGTTGATACCCGAGTAATTCCAAGTGAAAAATGCCAACAGATAATCGTCTTGTACGATGAAAATACTAGTTTTATTTTTCAAACTACACCTAAGAGAGGATCCTTCTCCCGATGAAAGTTCCAGTCAATCCACATAAAATCTACATTCCAATCAATATTGGCTTGAAGAATCCAGCTGTTCCAAAGAACTCTCGCCAAAAGCGCGATGGAAACATTTAAAAGCTACCATTCTGAAGGTAACTGGAAACGTCCAAGCATTCTTCACCACAGGAATACAATACTACTGCCTTTCAAGCGATCCTTGCTCAGCCCAAGGGCGTAGCCAGGTACGGGCATGGGGAGGCAGCTGCCCCCCCCCCCCTAGCAGGACGCGGGTATGCACTCGATCATAGTTATGCCGACCGGAGAGTAAACAATGTTAAATAACTTTCAAAAATTAATTCAGTTCGCGTGATTTAAACCTGCTTGCTACTGCTATCTGCGGGAAACAGACGTTAGCGAGGGCGAGGTGGCACAACGTGCCACGCACGGTGCTGCTGGCGACTCTCAAGATTCGTGTCGACTATGTGCGGTTGCCGCGCGAGCCATGTTCGAGCGCGCCAAACCGGTTATTTGCCGCGCGAACCATTTCTATTGATAGTGCGGCTGCCGCGCGTGGCAACGTAACCCAGCCCGAATTGCGCGGCAAACGTTCCAACCACTGTCTTTTCGTGAAACCACCGTGGACATTTCACATGTACGAGTAGCTGCAACTATCATTGTGATGCATCACACTGTATACTTGGAACCTGAATGAAAAGTGATTTGGTGGATATCGAAATTGTATTTAGTCCGATCAAATAGAGCGCGGGCAGCGTGCGCGTGCGAGACAAGGGATGCCCGCCGCGTTCTGACGATGTCAAACACAGCGCTGGCTGTACAAGGCGATCCAGTGTGTAGTACAAACGTCACGCGAAACGATTGGGTATTTGGCTGCAGGTGACTCGCACCAAACTATCGCTTTTTCATTCGCGGTAATCATGCAACTGTCTCCAGCAAAGTGAAGGAAGTAACTGGGACGTTTTACAGCCTTCGTATTTACCTGTTCCGACCAATTGATGTGTGAAAAACTCTGAGGAGAGTTCTGAGAACCTTGGCACTTTCCGAATTGCATTGGAAGTGTGAACGGAAAACACGTGATAATAAAATGTCCTAACAACATGGCTCAAGCTATTTCTGTTATATTTTTTTCCATTCTACTGGCAGTTGTTGATCCAGATTTAAAGTTCCTTGTAGCTGATATTGTCAGTTACGGCCTGTATTCCTCCATTTATTGTGAATTCGTTCACTGTGAAACCATTCTCTAGTATGGATACCTCGTCCCTCATGTATTTGTAGGCGACGAATGTTTCGCACTGCAGTCTTATTTAATGCGCCCTTTCCCGACAGACGATGAAACAAAATATTTAATAAACGGCTTAGTAGAGCGCCACGCGTCGCTGAAAATGATATTGGCATATTAACCCAGAAGCAGCTTTTTTTTTTTCTTTTTATTATTTGTAAAAGCATTATGTTGCTTTCTCAGTTATCTTCGGTGTCATAATGCTGCAGATATCACAAGTGATGAAATGTCAGATAGTCCAAACCTGTCCTGAACGGCGTTCTCAAATACAACGCAGAAAAAACGGAGATAAAGTTCAAGTGACAGATCAGTTCGTCGTTTACTTTAATTTTCTAATTGATATTTAAACGTATCCTAAACATACATGATTACTGCTTTCCTGCTTATTTAAATAAACAGAATTATATGTTATATGTCAAAAGGGCAAGTAAATAATAATAAGTTGGAACAAAATAAATGTAAGAAATAAATAATGTAATTCAAATGATAAACGAAATAAAATGTTTTTAAATAAATAAATAGTAATTCAATTAGCAATTGCAGGTTTCTTTCATTTTCACCGCAATTTCAATCCAAGCTTCACTTTTTCTGTTGTGTTTTTAGTCAGGGTGGCGTGAATGAAATAAATAAATTTTTTCGCTCACCAAATTAATTAATTTCTCTATTTCGACATTCGCCCCCTCGACGTGATCACGCGATATCTGTGTGGACTCACAACCTGATCGCTGCCCGCGCTGACCGCTGTTTGACAGAGTTGATGCAGTACAACGTAATACATTCCCCGCTGCGTGCAGACTTCCCCGCACGCGCCCGCTGCCCGCGCTCAGTTTGACCGGACCTTACAGTATGGTGAGAAACTCATGGAAGACATAGATATGAAGCCATCGAGGATACAATAAACAAATGTTACGAGAATGACAACGGTAGAGTTCCTAAAATCATTAATTGAGCCAGTGAACACTCAATTTCGGGAGGCGATTTCAATTACTGAAAGATGCTGTGACTTCAAGATTTCTAGCAATTTGAGATTCGTCTACTAGCCTGCAATACCTTTTTAGAGTGTCAAAAACAATTATTTTCTTGAACAGTTCCAGATGTTTTTGACGCATTATGCGAAGCTCTGAAAGAATTGGCACCCATTTTATACCAAATTTTTTATTGCTATTCAATGTTTTGTTGCCATTCTTAACGAGAACGTACTCCTTACTTAGGTATAATGTATTGAGTTAACCATGTCATTTGGCGATTCTATAGATTCGTTGATTGGAGTTTAAAGTAATGGTTGTGGTGGTGATGGAGGTGATACAATTGGAATCTGATTGAGCAGCACATTTGCTATTAAACAAAAAAAATTTGGCACCGTTTAATTGTATTACAAGGCGATAGTTTTCGTTATCCATGGTAACAAACTGTCGCTATGCCGCGTGAGCCAACTCGAACAAAGACACCTCAGTCTTAGCTGCGCTCGAACCAAGTAGTGAGGACCTTTGCCGTGTGCCTGAATACCGTTAGACTGCAGGCTGACCCAACCCACACACAACGCATCGAATAGTTTATACTGTGACATCGCCGGAGCGCACGCTGGTAATTTATTTTTTATAACAGTGGATATAAGGAAGTTTTTTTAAAAAAGTAATTAATTTGTATTTACCGTAAGGCTAACGAAGGCTCTTAATAGTATTACATACACTACCTCCTAAAAGAAAGACTTTTATTTAATAACTATAGTTAGTTGCATTCTTTTGTATTTTATTTATTTTTATTACCACTAAGCGATTATGAAAAAGTCGGTAGTGTAAGAGCTAATTTTGTGATAAAATATTTATTACTCTTGAATTTACAGTATAGTTGTCCTAGGTGCCCGGATTCACCTGGATAAGAGTTGTGTCAGGCCAACGGTCAAGTTGTTTCACATATTCTATGCTCGTATCTATACTGCTATATACGGTGTTGCAGCCCACAGGCCCAGTTTCATATTAACTTGTCATGAATTAAGTACAATGGTGTTGGAGAGAGATGCTAAAACACTGTTGGGTACCTTCCAGAAAATTAAAACTTTATTGTAGATGCTAAAGCCACTAATTTGAAATGAAAAGTTAATAATTGTTGCTTGCAAAATTGCGTGCCTTTGCAACTATATTCTAATTAATTTATTACTCGAACTTTGTGTCGCTAAAAATATCCATGAACACTGCAAAACATGTTTCATTACATTATCATCAATCAGCAGCTAACGATGCTAAGATCATCTCAGAAAAAAAAAAAAATACCGGTCGTTTCCGTCAGACAATCGATAAAACGTGTCATCTATAATTTCTTAGATTATTTTCTGTGGTACACCGTGCCAATGACTTGCCTTTCAGAAGAGCAACATCAAGGTGTTCATGAAGACCTGCTGAAACTAAGAATTGATTCAAGTGTCATTTTTTTGAAACAGCATATTGGAAAATTGGGATGAAGATAAATACAAAGAAGAACCAGCTTATTAGGTACAAAGTTAAAAAGGTAAAGGTTAATTACTATTATAAAGAGGGGAAGGAGCTACTAGAAATGAAATACCTTGGCATAATATTTGATACCATATTTAACTGGGCAGGACACATTGGACAGGTAATAGGAAATTGTTTCAAAATCATTCACCTGTTGGAAAGAGTGATGGGGGGATGCACTAGAGAAGTAAGGGAATTGGGTTACAAAACTGTTGTCAGACCACTGCTGGAATATGTTGGCGTAGTTTGGGACCCACATTTTGGGTATCAAATACAGGAATTGGTGCAGAGGAGGGCTGCCAGATTTTTCTTTGGAAATTACCGCAAAACACAATCGGTAATTAATGTGATAAAGGAGCTGGAGTGGGATTCACTGAAGGATAGAAGGAGGGTGAAGAAAGTCATGGGAGTGTACAAGGCCTATACTGGAGATGAAGCATGGAAAGATATTGGTGGGAAAATTGGAAGAGGTGCTTGGAAGGACAAGGTTCACCATGACCACAAGCTGGCACTTTATTTAAGTTATAAGGGTGTGGCAAAATTTTCTTTCGTTGGAAATGGTGTAAGGGCTGGAATAAATTGCCAAGAAAAGTGATGAATAATTTACCACAAGTACTGAAATAATTTGAAATAAAAATTAATAGAGTGCAAAAATAGGTTGGAAGAGGAAAGGAGAAAGACGGATGTGTAAGGAGATTGCTACCGGAGCGGCCTCTGCATCGCAATTTTATCAATTATTATTATTAAGTTAAGAAAAATATCATGTATATCTCCCCACAGATTCAAAACTAAACCATTGCCCTGTGCGGCTTAGTCATTAAAAGTGAAATTATGCAGGTTGCAAAGAAGACTTATATTGTATTGCCAAATGAGACGTGTGACATAGCTGGGAAAGAACAGCTTTCCCTAAAAATCAGTTTTTATTACGTAGATAAAAATACAATCCGCAAAAAATTTCTCGAATTCGTAGAACTGATGGCGTTGATAGACAAATTATAGCATCAGAAATTGACAGGTTTCTAGAAAACGAAGGACATGGACATGCCAGGTGTGTAAGCCAAGGATATGTAGGATGTTCTACATTAGCGGGTGATATTGGTGGGATTCAAATTATTTGAAAGAGAAATATAAAAATAAGCCTTGTATTTTCATTGCGCAACCCACAGACTTAACCTGGCTGTAAATAATTTAAATCAAATTACAGAAATAAGGAACACAATCAGTACATCCTAACCCCTTTACAAGAAACCTTTTTACGGAGAAAGTACGTGCCAAATATTTTAGCTTTTATTTGGGTCCCGCTGCTCTCAATAATATACGTGTTTTGCCATTTTTAACGAGCATTTTGAAGACATTGTCAATGGACTTTCGAATGTTTCTAGAGAAGGGAATGATGCGGCAAGGAAAGGTGCTTACCAGTTTCAGTGCGTTGCTATGAAGTCAGAATTCATTATATGCGTTGGATTGAATACTCAGAATTATTGGAATTTGGAACCTGTTGCCACTGCATTAAAATCAAAGACGATCGACATGTATACATGTATGGATAATATTGATAGAGTAGTGTCTATCATAAAAGATCATCGCAGCAACGCTGACACGGAGAGCTAAAATATTTTAAACACTTGTACCAGAACTGCAGCTGCCATTGGAACCGGTCTGAAAGTCCGGCGCATTGTATCTGGCCGACAACTAGTTCCAATCACTCTGCTGAGTCTATACGATTTTTGAAAGGGATCTATCTTCATACCTTGTGTAAATTCCTTGATAGCGTCTCCGGAGCAGTGTTTTGGGATTATATATTGCGCTTTTACACGTTTTATTTTAAATCTCACTCCAGTTATTTAGCAAATAATCAATTAATGTGAGTATTCAGTTTCAAATCGTGTTACATGCCTTACAGTAAATCGTATCAGTTTGAAAAATAATCTATTTATCTAATAAGCACTGAAACTATTACTTTATTTGCAAAGAATTACATATATAGCCAGCAACCGAGAAACCCCTTTCTTCCTCCTTGTTTTTGAAAATCTTAACTTTCTGCACTTTTTTTTGAGATAATTAAATCTGCGAATTACCTCAGTATGTGGATGAACCAGTGTTACGGTCATGCTTTGTGCTTCAATTGTGGCGTCCAGGTCTTCGTGGTCTATATCCGAGTCAAAGTTGATTCTGTGCGTTCAATTTCTTTCAGTAGTTTTCTTTATTTGGGGGGGGGGACAAAACGTCGACAAACTGCCAATTGTGTGCTGTATTAAAAGTAAAATTGCAGATACCAAGGCAGAACGTTTTCCTGACGCTTGTCACGTCAGGTCTTTTGCCGATAACATCAGTTTCAGCAGCAACACCAAAGCTTGTCAGTCGTTCTTTGATCAAACTGATGCAATGATCCGTGATTCACGTACCGCCAATCAAGCTGATATTAAAATGTGTTTCTTTGCGGTGAACATAAACATTTAATTATAGATGATTTTTTTGGGACGTCCACTCATCAAACAATCAACGAAAATCTTTGACATTGTTTTTTGAAATATTCAAACTGAAGAATTATGTCAACGTGTACGGAATATGAAGTACAGTTTAAAACAAAAATATTTTAACACATCATTTATTCAATTAATTTTGAAATAGCTGTCAGTAGTTGTAACCTTCTTTTTGTATTGTTTCTACTTCCTCCACAGAAACAACTCTACTTGTACCTTTTTTGTGTGTACGCTCTGGGACTTAAGTTTACAATAGGGCGACATAACTCAAATTACAGTAATTTATACAACAAAAACAAACTAGAATTCTTATAAAAACGTAAAAGTGGATATATTTACTTATGATCACTAAGAAAGACATTTGTTGCCGGTAGTCAAATGTCAACTTGACGGTTACAGTTAAAGGGGCGATACAACCTGCAGAGAACGAGTCGGACCGGAAAGTGACGACAGGGAGGGAAGGTGACGAATACTGAAACATGTTTTCACCCCATTTTACGTATTGCGGATCCGCTTAATTAGGTGCTGTACCAGCCAGACTGTTAAATGATACAGGATCCCGCATTGTTGGATTTAAATCCCTAGTTACATTCCAGCTAAAGTTTAAGTATGTTATTGGTTGATTAAATATATATATATATATATATATAGTATAACTTAAAATTTTTTGATTGTGCAGTCGAATTATGGGATAAACTATGGAAAAAAATGGTATGACAACAAAAATCTTGGAGAACTAGACTTTATGAAAAAGTAAAATGAGGCGGTAATATTCATTTGTGCGAAAAAAACAAAATACAATCCTAATTTCCTTGGCTCAGCCTTGTACAACAAGCAACATATAGAGTCCTTCTCTATACTGCACCTTGTTAAAACATGGCTGATGTCAACGATGCTAGAGAACCATCTAAACTGTCTGCATATGCTTGGTGTACATAGAAAATTTTTAAAAGAAAATTATTATAAAATTGCAGATAAAGTTGTTAGAAAAGTTACTATTAGTGTAATTATAATATGTATTAATTATATTAATTAGGTATATTATTAATTATATTAATTAATTGATAAAATATAAATATATTCCATTAATAAATGCTTTTGTAGCATGTATACTATCGGTTTTCTCTTGCCTGCCCCCCCCCTGAACAAAATCCTGGTTACGCCCTTGGCTCAGCCTTCTTGCTGTGAATAGAAAGTATCCGTTCATGTTTTTAATTTAATTTAATTTAATTGCAATGGAGCACAGGCTCCGGTTGCAATTTCCCTGAACACCCATCTTCCCCCTATCCAGAACCCACCTACATTTGCCCTCTACAAATTTTATCTTTAAATTCTTTCAAAGTTTTCGGTAAATTATTCATCATTTCTCTTGGTAACTCATTCCAATCCCTGAACCCCTTACTTAAATAAAAAATCTTCCCACACCCTTGTGCCTGAAATCGAGTGCCAGCTTGTGGTCATGGTCATCTTTTCCCTTCCATGCACTACTTTTCATACCTATTTCAATATCTTTCCACGCCACATCGCCAGTATATGCCCTGTACAATCCCATGAACCTCCTCATCCTCATCCTATCTTGCAAGGAATCCCATTTCAGCTCCTTTATCATATCCTTCCCTGATTGCATTCTGCGATAATTTCCAGAAACAAATCTAGCAGCCCTTCTTTGCACCCTCTCCAACTCCTGTATTTGATACTGTGGTATGACAGAGTCACCCACAATGAATATAATTAAATAATTAATTAATATTCAGATTTTCTTTATAATATTCAATTATGTAACTTGTAAATATAATAAATAATAGGGATAATGCTTAGGTAAATAATTGTATATTAAACCCAGGCGGCCAGAGTTATCATTATTATAATTTTAATTTCTACAAAACTTGCTGCTCAGTGATATAGTGGATATGGGAAGCTGGAACTGCCATTTTCGAACGGTCGAGATAGAGACAATAGCTGGATCTCCCGACTAGGTGGCGCCGACGCTCACAACAGCGGAGGACCGTTAGGCGTGGGTGTACTGAACTTACCCCTCTCCGATGCTTGGTCGAGGTCAAGCAAAAGTGCGCGAACGGAGACAGCGAATGCTAGCCGCGATATAAAACACGTGATGATGGACATGTATCAATGCTCCAATCGTGAACGTTACAGGGGTTCACAAATGTTAATTCAAGGGATTCTATTGCATGTGGCGAGTTGAAGACGACTTTTCCGAGGAAGAAGAGAAGAGGCCATTTTGAGGGCACTTGCTGTCGGGACGAGCCACTGTGCAGACGTGTCAGCCGACAAGCTCTCGTCCGGTGATCAGTGACTGTGTCTGATCACACTTTCTTGCTCTGGGGAGCTAGAAGTTGTATGGCATGCCTGCCATAATCTGGAAGCTGTTGTGGTAACGCGGTCGTATCCGCTAACCTGGCTTTCGCAGCTGCAGTGGCACTATGCGAGTCACACCTCATCACGACGAAGCAATTATGGTAAAGTACCGACGCATACGGTCACAGTTCATTGGGTTTTGACGAGACTTGCGAGCCCTAAAGCGGCACTGAGATAAGACTCTGCTCCCGTCATAAAATCATTGAGCTAGCTAATTTTCACGTTTAACTTCAAATTCTAAGCATCTTGCTAATTTTTGTAAAATCCAAGACGATGCTTTTAACTTTATATGGCGCCCCTGGGATACTTTTTTTTGTTGTAAATGTTAACTTCAATTTGATGGCCTGTGTCGCCACTTTGATAATATGTTGACTTTTCTAATTATTGAAATACTTAATTCAGTTTTCTGTTTGCTTTTTATCGGCGGATTGTAAACGTCGGGTATTGCTTGTTTTGTTGTCTTTGGAATATGTTTAACGTAAAGTTAACTATTACCCGGCCTTGTATAAGCCATAAGACTCAATAAATTGAATAATATTTTGTGTAAAATATTCATGATTCTTGTTCACCTTTTAGCAACGATTTAATTAAGTTATATTCTTATTTCTTAATTAAAATATCGGACATTGCTGGCACCCCCCCCCCCTCTCCAATACAATACGTAAAATGAGGGTTCCATACTACACCACCATATTCGAGCAATGGTCTGACCAATGTTTTGTAACCCAATTCCTTTACTTCTCCCTAACATCCCCTCATCACTCTCTCCAACAAGTGCAGAACTTTGAAAACTTTTCCTAACACCTGTCCAATGTGTCCAGCCCAGTTAAGATTGTTATGAAAAGTAATGCCAAGATACTTACATTTCAAGTCTTCAGCAAGCAATTCATTCCCCACCTTATATTCATAATTAACCTTTAGTTTTTTATTTGTGAATCTAATAAGCTGACTCTTCTTTGCATTTATCTTCATCCCATGTTTACCAACCCAACTAGATATCCTGTCCAGATAACCCTGCAACTGTTTACAATCCTCTATCGTTTTGATTCTTTTATACAGCATTATGTCATCTGCAAACAATCAAATTTTAGAAAGTAAACAATCAACACAATTATTCATTATAATAATGAATAGCAATGGTCCCAATACGCTAACCTGTGGCACACCCATTTTTACTTCCACTTCTTTTGATACTACATTTCCTACCCTAACTTTCTGTTTTCTACATTTTAAAAATTCTTCTACCAAGAAAATCATATTCTCATCCACTCCAATGGTTTTTACCTTATTTACTACCATTTTATGGCTTACTCTGTCAAACGCCTTTGACAGATCTAGTGCTACACTATCAATTTGGCCTCACTTGTCCATTTTATCTGAAATATCTTGCATATATCCCACCAACTGAAATTCGCATGAATATCCTTGCCTGATCCCATGTTGCCTGCTAGAAAACCACTTAGGTTTCTCACATATTTTTCTGATGTGGTTGCATATCAATCTTTCCATTAATTTACCTACCACTGATGTCAAACTGATTGGCCTGTAATTCTCGACTCTATTTCTCACCCCTCCCTTATGTACTGGTAATACTATTGCACTTTTCCAGTACTGTGGTAAGCAGCAAGTATCCAGACTCAATTTAAATAATATTTCAAGATAAGGTACAATGTCACATCTGGCTATCTTTAAGATATCTGTACTAATATTATCTTCACCAGCCACTTTATGTTTTTTCAGCTCTTATTTCTGATTCACTGTCCCTAATGCTTTCACTGATCCAGTTACTTAAAATCTCTGCCTTTTTCAAATCGTCAGTAACTTCTTCTCCATCCTTATCTATAAGTGTCTCTACACCCTCCCTTCCTCTCAGTTTCCTGATATAGCCATAGAAATTTCTACATTCATCAGTCAATGGTCCTCCTGCACTGACAATACTCTTTATAAACCCATCTTTAGCCATTTTCTTTGCTGTTATTAAGTCCTTGTTTAGTTGTTTTAGATATTCCCTACTACCCTGCTGTCTCTTAACTCTGTTATGTTCTTTTCTTACCAACCTCTTTAACCTCATCACTTCCCTATTATAGTTCATAGGTTCTCTACTTCTCTTTATTTTCTGCCTTGGAATAAATTTTCCTTCCCCCTTTCTTATTATCTCCTTGAACTCTTCCCACTTTGACTCTACTGTACGTGGGTCTTCATTCCATTTGCTGAATTGGTCTCTGAAATATCTGTTCAAATTCGAAACCTGTGCCTTTTTATATTTTTACTTATTTCCCCCTTCAATTTTGGCTGCTGGTTTACTGAATCCTCTAACATCAATCAGAACTGCTTCATGATCACTTATTCCTTCAGTTACTTAACTCCTCAAAAGGTTTTCATCGGGCTTAATTAGAAATATATCCAAAACATTTTGTCCCCTAGTGTTTTGCTCAACCACTTGTGTAAGTCCTCCTTCCCTTATTAAGATATTTGCAAATCTTTGTTCCCTTGTGTTATTTATCTTATTTCCTTCCCAGTTTACACCTGGGAAATTTAAATCCCCACCGATAATGATCATTCTATTCTCACCTCTGAAATCTGAGTATGAATTTAATTTCTCCCCAAGAGCCTCGTCCTCTTCTGTCATTCTTTCACTGTAGTAAACAGCCAACACTCTGATTTTTTCTTTTTTATTACCCCAGAAATCTACCCCAAGTAACTCATGGTCTTGATCTATCAACGCCAGTGAATTGTGGTAGTTGTTGTTAACTAGTATGAAAACTCCTCCACCAATTGCTCCTCTATCTCTACGGTACACTCTGTAACCATCAGGAAAAACCTCACTGTTTAGTACTTCTTCTTTTAACCAACTCTCTACCCCAATTATTACTTGTGGTTCGTGTTTCTCTATTAAGTTTGCAAATTTGATTATTTTGTTCATTATACTTCTACAGTTTACCATTAATACCCTTAATACTGGCTTTATATATTCAGAATTTATCTCCTCTTTCCCACTTTTACCGCAGTCAGTTATTCTTTAAGCCACTTCATCTATTTCTTTTACATCTGTGACTTTCCCCGTCGTGAATCTGCAATCAGTATCACTTTGATAATGTATTTTTGTCCCTTCACCAGCAGCCCCTAACCTAAAAAAGGCACAGTCCTGTCCCCATAATCACTGGAACTGGGCTCCCTCACTGCTTCAGCTAACAACTCATAAAATACTCACTTCCCCTTCTCTTTAGGTGTTGGCCATGCCTAGTGAAACCCCACGTACCAATGGTGTTCACAGGCACAACCCCCAACACAGAACTAATGCCTTTCCCAAGGAGCACTTCAGTTTCCACATTAACCCGCCTCACAGCATAGTTCAATTGTGACCGGTTATGGCGACTTAGGACCTGCATGAGCTCCACCCTGGTATGCTGTGCCTCCTTCACCACCTTCCTCAGGTCACTCTCTATTCTGTAACTCGCGTTTCTATCAATACTATTTCCCGCACCTCCCACTATCACTACTCTATCGTCCTTAGTGAAACTCCTACAAAGGGAACCTATATCCTCTATTACCTGGCCTAATGTTGCACTAGGTACCTAACTGATCCTGCAGAAGAGGGCCTACACCTCTCCCATGGCTACTACCTAGCAGCAGAACCCTGTTTTTCCTATTCTTTCCCTGCACGCCCTTATTCCTAAAGGTCTGCTGCATCTTACCTACTCCTACATCTAGATAAGGCTCTTCTCCTCCTAACTCTGGCAACAGGTCAAACTTACTTTTTCCCACAATTACTGAAGTGTCTGGCTTGTTCATCCTGTTAACCATGTTTCTCCTACGACCTGTTACCAGCTCCCACCCATCCTTATCAACTTCCTCCAACCCACTATCTGTACTTTCTGCCTCTACAGCTTGAGCCTCGACAAGCTCAGTCTCCACACGCTGTGCCTGTGCAGTCTGAGCCTCCACAGGATGGACTTCCACAGGTTGAGCCTCCACAGGCTGAGCCCCCACAGGCTGAACCTCCACAGGCGAGGCCATCACAGGCCACACTTGCAGAGTCTTAGCCTCCACAGGACGAGCCTCAAGAACCCTGATCCTTTCACGCAACTCCCTAATGGTTTCTCCCATCTCCCACATCCTATTATCCCTAAGACAAAGTGAACAAAACCATGGGAGAGCCTCATTTATTTCCCCCATTTCCTCTTCCCCACGTGCCCAGTGAAACCACTTCTTACACCAACTACAACCCATCCCCTTCGCAACGTACCTGCGACAGGCACCACAGTTTCCAGTCATGATTTTCCCAAATACTTCAACTATCTTCTAAACAAACCTTAAATTTATTTGATAAAGTAGTCTTATAAAGTTTATACTATATTTTTTAACGTTTTTTACTAAATATGATAGACGCTATACTCGGCTAACTGTTGAATTGTTATGTATATTTAATTTGATTGAAGTTTTATGAAAAATGACTTGGTAAATAAACTACTTAAGAACTAATGAATTAAACTTAAGCTAATGGATTTCGAAACAAACTTAAGATGGAAGTTCGATACTATTTAGTGCTAATGTGGATGGATAATACCTAATTTGTTTATATATATATATATATTCATATTGCCATGCTATATATATATATATATATATATGGCAATGAAACACTATTAAATTTCAGACAGAAAAGGGTTAATTATTAGAACGTACGTTTTTGTTATCATAAACTTGATTTCGATATCGATAGTAGAACTTAAAATAACGGTAATGTATTAACCTAATGTGAGTAACTAAATGCCATATATGAATACTTATGTTTATTATTTCCAGTTGATTTTATTACTATTCCGGAACTAATTAATTGAGAAACTGTGTTATTTTAAACCTAATAAAACCTTAAGATAGGGCAATACAGAAAGCTTTAACAATCGAAATTCAAACTAGTGATTTGAACTATTTTTTACGGTATATAAGAAATTTAACACTACAAAATAACTTTACGATTTTTACCTATGCTATAGTATTATAGTAATCTAACTATGAAGCTTATGCTAAATTTAATTCAGTAAAAGTGCAACAACGTTAACAACAATGACGCGAAATTTAAAAACTGTTATTTATGTTGTAATCTTAAATAATTCTTCTTGCTTGCAATAATTCTAAGAGTTTAGATGATAATTAAAGATTTTAAAATAATTTAGTCCACAAAAACTTAGCTGATGAATGCAAAATCGCAGTTTGATGAGCAGCTCTCGACAGACACAGTCAATCGATCGCACAACCAGAGAAGTTCTTTGTGCAAAGTAACATCCAGCTGCAACTTCAGGAGATGCAGAACCAAGACATTAGAGAGAACTCAAATTATCGAAGACGTTGGCGTCTGCAGAAGATTTTACCAAATTCTTAAAGCAGTGTATGAGCTGTCTCACAATATAAAGAATCCAGTGTGCAGTGCAGACTGGTAAGTGCCACTCACATACAAGGCATACATTCCAAGCCGGTAACCATCCGTCTCAACCACTCGCAGTTGGAGAAAACAAAACGTGCGCGATCCCTACATCAGAAAGACCATGAAAGCCATCAGGTTGCTAAACCGCGGGATAGCTGTGGACAGGGATGGCCAACCCGCGGCCCGTGGGTCGCTTGCGGCCCAGCGTATGTCAGGCCAGTATGCGGCCCGCGGAGCTGGATCACTATATAATTTTTAACTGTGATAACAAACACTGCATCACTATATTAAGATCATTTTAAATCTATATCATCACCCGCTTCGTTTCGAGATAGTGGACATTCGGCAATGCTGGCGTGCATCCGAGCCTTACCACGGCTTATGGATATACATTGCATTATTCTTCAAGATAATTAATGTTCCAAGTTCCTAAACATGAACCATGGTATGGGCATGTTTATCAAAACAGTAATCTCTATAAGATCGAAGTCGTTTAACAAAGGTCAATTCCAAGAATTCCCCAAGCATTTGGAATCAGAGTATAATGACATTACATTTTATGCTGAGGCAATATGGTTATTCTGTGGAAAAATTTTAAAAGGAGCGTTTCATTTGGATCAAGAAATACAACAATTGTAAGCAAATATGTCAAAAAGTATCCCACAGTTTGAAAATATGGAGCGGGTCTGCAAATTAGCATTTCTAACAGACACAAATAGCCACTTAAATAACCTGAGCATTTGCCTGCAAGGCAAAGACCAATTGGTTAATACCATGTCTGATCTTGTCACATTTCAGATGAAACTTCACTCACTTATTACACCGTAATTGAAAGTTATAGTGGAAGGATAGTTAATAATTATAAAATTTTATGCGGGTAATGGTTTATATATGATAATTTGGGTAGCAAGAATCTCGATTGCTGTGGAATTAAGGGTAAATAAAGATCAAGTTTTATTTTGTCTTCTGGCATTTACATAGGTTGGAAAATTTGTCGTTATTTCTAACAAAAGGCAATGAAATTGCTAGCATGCAATAACCAGACCGTATAATTCACCAATAATTAGTGCAAACAATAATTGGATTCTAAGTATATCAATAGTTTTCAAAGTGAATATGGAACATCGTGGTGACACAGGCCAACAACCAGATGTTATACATATCATAAAATTCCCACGGGAGCCAATTAAAACAAAATGAACATTATCCGAGTCATGTTACAATAAACAAGGAGCTTTCAGATTTCAATGTCCGGTGAAATAAGTTACCAGCTAGCTCAGAGGCCACTTACACAATTAAAGCTGAGATTTAATTCTCAGGTAGCGTTTACGGGTCACTAAAGCCTCGTTAAACCGATGAAACATTGGTCTGGCGTCAGAACACATTACCAAATGTTGGCAGCTCCACGGCGATTGCGACACAAAGTGTCCCTGTAAGATAACTATTTCACGGACTGCTCATTCCGTCCAGGCATCTCTGCGGTGACTTCCTCAGGCCACTGCGAGCCAGGATGTCTTGATATGCATCAGGCCACTATCAGCCTAGAAGTGTCTATGTAGATTCCTTCAGCCACCAAGAAATCTCTGGCTCCACCCTCGCAGTCCAGCGAGCAGGTTACATGGAAAAAGAGAAGCTGTGGAGTAACTTGTGTAAACCCCGGAACGACACGCATTGGGTGGATAGCGTACGCCAGAATCAGGTGATGTCCAAGGTATTTTCTATTAGCGAGCACTCCAGCCAGCGACGACCTTCAACACCCTCGCGTCTAGGCTGAGAGGACAACGCCCTGCCTCGGGCTAACGGGACCTGCTTGTTACACCCGGCAACCCTATTGTACTCGAGGCGACTATCCGACGCCAAGCAGCGGCTTTCTCCCGCCACGCAGACGTTCAGAATTTTACACTGACCACCAGCATATTTCACTACTTCATATTCTGTGTGCTCGTTTATAACAGCAACCTTGCAATAACTTTGGTCGCGCGGGTTTATTACGAACAAATTAACTTACGACTTGAATAAAATATACTGTTATACAGTAAATAATTTGAATATAGTAAGTCGCAGACTCTATATTCATGGAGTATGGCGTGAGAACGTCATATTACAAAGTAGATGTGACACAGTCGTCGGCGAATTAATATCAAACTTGACACTTGAGTCTAAAACCGATTTAAAGATTTCCAACATTATAACATAAACTGATTTTAAATTTTCCCAGGTTAGCTTCAAAGAATTCTTAAAAAAAACAAAAAGACAAAAAACACAATAGTAAGTTAGGAAAAGAATCACCGATCCTCATTTGAACCAATTTTTGTGAATACTTAACATTTCTTTCGACATCAGTATTGATGCACTTAGTTCTGTCAAACAAAGTCAAAAGTTGCATTAAAATAATTATACTTTTAATACTTCATTTAATATTTGCTTTTTTTTAGTAGTTTCATTCGCTCATAAAATTTTTTAAGTATTTTTCCAAAAGAAAGTAGTGCGTGGGGCCCTGTGGAAAATTCTAGCTCTAAAATGTGGCCCAGTTGCTGAAAAAGGTTGGCCACCACTGGCTGTGGAAGTTGATGGAATCCAACCCGAGATTTGGAAGCACAGTGGACCTGTCCTATATGAGATAATTACAATCAGTTGGGTACATGGCAAACTAACACAAGAATTTCGTCATCAGACTATCAAAATTCTATACAAGAATAAATAGGGAAAGTCAGACTGTTCCAATTATTAAGGAGTAAGCTTGTACTCCGTTTCCTACAAAATACTTGTAAAAATACTCCTGAATAGACTAGTACCCAATATTGAAATAAAGACTCTTCCAGAAAGTCATTGAAGGTTCTGAGCTAACAGTTGAACCAACGACACGACATTTGGTCTGTGGTAACTCCAAGAGAAGTGTATGAAGGAAGCAAAATAACATTAACAAAGTTTTTGTTACATTAAGCATACAAATTATAAGACGGTTAGTCTGTCATCAGAAAGTTCCACAGCATTGTTATCCAGTAACAAAAGTGACAGCATGGCCATAGTAAAGACCTTTTAGACACTTTTTAAATAAATAAAGGTGTAAATTAAGGTTGTGTAACTCTCTTAATATTATTTTTAATTATGTTGTTCTAAAGGATCATAGCGGACACTGAAGTCGAGGACATATCATATCGATGGGAGGCTGTTCTATCTGAAGCTGAAAGACACATTCCAATACAACGAAGAAACTTATAATTTGTGAGCTGCTTTCCTGACAATGTGACGATTGTCGCCAACTCTGCAGCATATAAAACCGTGGTTTTTAGAAGCCAAAAATATATTTCAATTAGAAGCAAGTTTAAAAATTACAGATAATTTCCACCAACCCACATCCGATGAAAATAATCATCTTCCCAGAGTCATAGCAGAGAAATCTGCTTTAGATTCATCACATCTTCTGACCCAAAGTTTTATATAAATATTGATAAAAGGCTGTCAAAATTAAAAATATCGCATATAGGCGAAGAACAGGCAACGGAAAACGGAGACCTGCACTATAGAGCTTTTGAGTTGACAACTCTTCTCTACAGTTCCTAGTCGTAGGCAATATTTTGCAATCAGCTTTGCCTTCTCGAGCGATACCTTCGAACCACCCTCTACATATTCTGGAGCGACGTTACTGAAGTCGATGAGTGATTGAATACAAGCATCAAGAGAATACTGTTAAAGACAAAGCAGTACTAGAAAGGGCAGATTTCAGGATGGAAAATGACGGCCTCCATAAGATTGGTTTATGTGGTGATCTTCCTATTGTCATCGTAAATGTGTGGTGCCAAAGGAAGGTACAAGGATTCGCGGGAGAAATCCGTCAGCGCCTGCCACATTAACCTTCTCCAGTGTTCTGTTCTAACCTCTGATCAGAATGCCTGGGCAACATTTAGCTAGGTTGTATCTTGTTTTAAGAACGTACGCAGAGATCACCTTGAAGATGAAGGTAACGAGCAAAATCCGACATTTTACCCAAAACAGACTTTCCCTGCAACCCCTATGTTCAACTCACCAGCGAACTTACAGGAGACTCAACACCATCGCTATTTAATCCTTCGTCAGCGAAGTAAAGCCAAGAAGAAAATTGATAAATCCCAAGGATAAAATGATACAAAAATGTATACAAATTGTGGGCATTGTTACGTTGTTTGATTTATGTTTATTCATAGATAATAAGATTTATTAATACACAGACGGAAAAAAAATCCCAACACCAAGAAAAAATTATTGTAGAGTAATGAAATTTGGACAATGCATTTGTCAAGTTAACATGTTTAATTGATTAAATTTTCAAGATCACAGGTTAATTTAAGCTCAAGAAAATGCATTTCAAATGTGAAATACTGTTAAATTAATAGCCGGTGTAACCTCCAGAATTTTGAATGCAAGCCTGCAAACGTGAATGCATTGTGTCATACAGGTTTCGAATGTCACTTTGTGGTATGGAGTTCCATGCTTGTTGTACTTGTGCTGTCAATACTGGGACGGTCAGTGCTGGCTGTGGATGATGCTGGAGTTGTCGTCCAATGATATCCCATACGTGTTCAATTGGAGACAGATCTGGTGATCTCGCAGGCCAAGGTAACATGTCGACACTCTGTAGAGCACGTTGCGAGACAACAGCGGTATGAGGGCGAGCGTTATCCTGTTGAAAAACTCCCCCTTGAATGCTGTTCATGAATGGCAGCACTACAGAAATTCGAGCTGCAGTTGGTACCACAGTGACACAACGAACTGTTAGAAATCGGTTACTTCAAGGACAGCTCCGAGCCAGGCGCCCTGTAGCGTGCATTCCACTGACTACAAGCCATCGCCGTTTGCGACTCCAGTGGTGTCAAGCCAGAGCTCATTGGAGGACGGAGTGGAGATCTGTTGTGTTTTCTGATGAAAGCAGGTTCTGCCTTGGTGCCAGTGATGGCCGAGTGTTGGTCAGAAGGAGGCCAGGGGAACGCCTGCAACCAAACTGTCTGCGGCCTAGACACACTGGACCTACACCTGGAGTCATGGTCTGGGGAGCAATTTCCTATGACAGCAGGAGCACTCTTGTGGTTATACCAAACACACTGACTGCAAATTTGTACGTCAGTCTGGTAATTCAACCTGTAGTGCTGCCATTCATGAACAGCATTCAAGGGGGAGTTTTTCAACAGGATAACGCTCGCCCTCATACCGCTGTTGTCTCGCAACGTGCTCTACAGAGTGTCGACATGTTACCTTGGCCTGCGAGATCACCAGATCTGTCTCCAATTGAACACGTATGGGATATCATTGGACGACAACTCCAGCATCATCCACAGCCAGCACTGACCGTCCCAGTATTGACAGCACAAGTACAACAAGCATGGAACTCCATACCACAAAGTGACATTCGAAACCTGTATGACACAATGCATTCACGTTTGCAGGCTTGCATTCAAAATTCTGGAGGTTACACCGGCTATTAATTTAACAGTATTTCACATTTGAAATGCATTTTCTTGAGCTTAAATTAACCTGTGATCTTGAAAATTTAATCAATTAAACATGTTAACTTGACAAATGCATTGTCCAAATTTCATTACTCTACAATAATTTTTTCTTGGTGTTGGGATTTTTTTTTCCGTCTGTGTATCTTCTGATGCTGTGATGTTATACCTACAGTATGTGGGTGAAGGATGTGAGGATACCTGTAAATAAACAATCAGTGAGTAAAATACTTTAATTTAACTTTGATTTAATTAAATTGCAGTGGAGCACACTCTTTGGTGGCAATTTTCCTAAACACCCATCTTCCACTATTCCTGCACCCACGTACATTTTCCCTCTACTAATTTTAACTTTAAATTCTTTCAACGTATTTTGGTAAATTATTCTTTTCCCTTGCGAACTTATTCCAATCCCTGACACCCTTACCTAAAAAAGAGAATCTTCTCACACCCTTGTGCCTGAAATCCAGTGCCGGCTTGTGGTCATGGTCATCTTTTCCCTTCCATGCACTACTTTTCGTACCTACTCCAATATGTTTTCATGCCTCATGACCCTCTTCACCCTCCTCCTGTCTTGCAATGAATCCCATTCCAGCTCTTTTATCATATCTGTTACTTATTGCATTCTGCCATAATTTCCAGAAAGATTCCGTAAAAGAATTATAATTTAGAAGGCGATATATTGAATGTATAACTGAATGTCGTATGCAATATTAGTATTTATGTAGAACACCGTACATCGAAAAAATAAACTGATGATAAAAAAAATGATATTTCCTGGAGTTTGTTTACTTTTTTTAATTTAATTTAATTGCAATGGAGCACAGGCTCCGATGGCAATTTCCAAACTTTATCATTTGTTTATCTAGCCATAAACTCCTGAAATTTCTATTTTAATTTTCATATTTTTTAAAAAAGTATTATAATTTTGTTTAAAATTTGGAATGATATAATATTTATACAATCGATAGCTGGTGTTATCGAAAGCAGTAGCATAGAAGTGTCTAAGTGATGAATAAACCTCAGTTCTATTGGTCGGTTTGATATACTGTATTTTGGCGCTCCAAGAAATTGACCAATGAAAGGCAATTTAAGATCACAGACACAACGATTCATACTAACTTCTTACAGAGTTCCGGTTCCGTTGTGCGATCTCCATTTGTTATTACCAATACTGTGTTCGGTTTCGATTTGAGTGCTGTTATTCCTTAATTTTCAATTTTGATATGGCTGAGGAGGAATTACCGTCTGGGTGGGAAAAGAGATTAAGCAGGTCTACTGGTTCGTTTCATTTTCTTTCTTAAGAAGTTATTCAAACCTGTCTCGCGTAATGAAGTTTTATTGTTTAAACTGGATTTAACTACGATTTTATTTGTTTTTAGATTAGTCGGTGTTAGTTTTAATTACCGATTCAGTTCGTTAATTCGAGATGGATCTTTGTTGTTTTTTATATATACTTGTGTTGTTCTGTGTATCAATTGCTTTGAAAAAACTTATACGCTTCGTTTTTGGCCGTATAAACGGTCGGATGCGTCTACTAAAACGTAGCGTCTACTAAAATGTAAAATTTGCTTGCAGACATAAAACTTACTAAGAATTTTTATTCCTAACTATCATTTTAGTTCTGTTTCGATCCAAAGAAATTCATTTTCATTGGTCAAGAAATCAGCTGGAAATACTTTGTTGGTTTTAGTGAATTATTGAATGGAATTGAAACTACTTAATTAAGCCAACTTAAATGTTCGAATTTATAAACCTTAGTTTTGACTATTGTAATATTGATGTTACTAGTGTGTATGTAAAACATCTGTAATGAAGTTCTTGATATTTAAATAAATAAATAAAACTCCTGTTCCTGATAACCTTTACTTTTACTCTCATGTAACACGGTATTGAAAGTATTATCATTTATGCAATGTATTGGACACTTTGTCTGGGCATTTAAGATTTTAATAATTGTGGTAAAAAGAAAAACATGAGGATGAAGTAGTCAGAAGCAGCTAGAGATATTGTGGCTAGTATCAAATTTTAGAAGCAAATCATTTATCATGTGCAGTTAAGGTCATTCATTGCAATTTTCCTACAGTCACGTGAATACATCTCCTACCATTTTAAATGGAGTTGTGGGTTTTTGAAGCTTGGTGGGATTTTTTTGTCTTGGTGTTTTATGTTGTGTCAATAGTAAGATTATCTTTTGCCCTAACTTTTGCAATGCAGATGTTCAAGAGTTATGTTAATTTATTTGAGCAGGGATGTAGTAAACTGAGGTTTTGAAGAAAGTTTTTTACAAGTACATAAAAGGGGGGGAAACAGCCTACCAAGTGAAATGACACATTTCTGTTCAGAATTAAATAGCATAGCCCCTACACCTTTTAGTTTCATACTAGTCCTAACATTTCATTTACAACTGGTTTCTTTATTACTGCTCCTTTTTTTTCGAGATTGGGTTTTTTATGATAATGCATCCTTCATAATTTTATGTAGAGAAATTTTTGATTTTGGTTATAACTGACCGTTGTATACTCATACAAAACACCTGCCATAGGCCTACTCATTTGTATTTCACTTCCTTAAAAAATAAGAATCATCATTCTAAGGTTTCTAATATGGATTATAATGTTAAAGATTTAAATAATTTTAATTTTTTAAATGCTTCTTTCCTTGGTTATAGTCTCTCTGCAGGTTTTGTCTACTTCATTATGTACTAATTATTGGTATATTGAGATTTTTATTGGAAACATTATCTGATCTGTGTAGTGCAGATGTTGAGTTTAGCTTAAAATATGATTTTACTGTGACTGTATTATACAGTGTAGAGGTGGAGTCATTTTGCGGCATGTAATATCAAACAATTGAGAAATCAGTAAATAAATATTTTAGGCACAGGGATCATATTGAACATTGGGAAGGTTGCTTGCCCAGGATTACACTGTTGTCGATGTTATCTTTTTTGTTTTGATGGAAACGTCAATTTATTTAAACCAGCCATCATTCTGTGTCTTTCTTCAGAGGACTGCCATGGTTGGAATCGCTGTCCCCTATGACTGTTAGTCCTCTGAAGAAAGCCATAGAATGATGGCTGATATGTCAGGTTTCAATAAATTGACACACTTCCACCTGGACAACTAAGATAGCAAGGGAAAGGTTGTTATGATCTCAGTACCAATAACATTTTATCCTTATCCTATGTTTGATAGGTTCTGTTACATATATTAATTATTCAATTATTTTTGGTATTATATATCACAGTGTGACTCGTAGTGCTACGTAAATATGTATCCTCACAACCATCTGCCGCATTACTAGTATTGTACTTTGGGCAAAATCCTAAATCTTTCCAGATTTTATTTTTGGAAATACTATATAGCCTAGTTTGTGTTAATACTGTCTCATCATTTGTAATACATTTATAGTGACTCATCCTTCAGTTTCACAGTCTGTTATTTCACTATATCCACAAAACAGGATTGTTATTGTCAGATATTGCCAACTGAAGTATATCAGTTTAAAACTCGCATGATGTAAGTACTGTACACGAATAGGGTCAGGCTAAAATGGATGTAATAGTGATATATGGGATTATATGTGGACGAACTTTTTTCCTTTCATTTTTTTAAGTAGTCATGAATGAAAAATGTTAAAAGAACTTTTAACATTTCATAGATAATATATGATGTGCATATTTTACAGGACAACACTACTATTTAAATGTGTATACAAAGGAAAGTCAGTGGGATCGGCCTGATAAGCCAGCTGAACCAGTTTCAAGTAGTGGACCTGAGCAAGTGCAATGCAGCCATCTTCTCGTCAAACATCAACACTCGAGGAGACCATCATCCTGGAGAGAGGAAGAAATCACACGCACTAAGGAGGAAGCCCTTGAGCTAGTCAAATGTAAGCATATTTGTTGTTTCCCCTCCCCCCCCTTTTTCTCTGTAAACACATTTGTCAACTTTTTGCTTTTACTAATCATATATAAGATACATGGAACATTAAGTTAGAAATAATCAAAATGTGTGCTTTTAATTTGGGTTTACAACTATGTCATGTAATATTTGTTTCTCAGACTGATTTTTTTAAAAAAATTCCTGTAATAATTCATATATAGCAACTTCAATTTCTAATAACTAATTTCAGTTATGTACTCAACAATATTATCATACAGGTTTTATTCTTCATTCATTATGACACTGTTATTTGTTTTCACCTAATATTCTTCATAAAAACTATAGCTCGTTCTACAGAAGAATATTTTCAGTAATTGATTTTGACTGAAGTAATGATTCAAATATGTTAACACTTTCAAAATGTGTGATTGTGTGTATACAGCATACCGGGAGCAGATTGTATCAGGTCGGGCATCATTTGCTGAGCTGGCTCAGAAGTATTCAGACTGCAGCTCAGCCCGGCGAGGTGGTGACCTGGGGCCATTTGGGCGTGGTGCGATGCAGCGACCTTTTGAACAAGCAGCCTTTGCTCTGAAAGTGGGCGAGCTCAGCGAACCAGTCACTACTGACTCAGGCATTCATATCATTTTGCGTACTGCTTAAGTGTGGTCAGGAGTGGAATTCCATTATTGCTGTACAGTGACATTATCCTTTTTTGATTAGAACATTTGTATCAAAATGTGTTACAGCATAGCCTGCAATTTTTCAAGAGGTACAGAATAGTGATTAAGTTTTTTTTTTCCTTTCTTTTTTCTCTGCGAAGAAAGCACATTGGAATAAAGTATTTTGTTCATATATATACTCAATTTTGTTGGTTTTCCCACAGCATGTGTACCATATTGATTTTTTTAAACATTGATGAAAACAAGAAAGTATTCTGTACCAAAATAAACAAAATGATACATGAATGCACCAGAACAAAATTTAAAGCATTAGATTCTGTATGTACTGCACACTTTAAAATAAATTTAAGAAGACTGCCTTTCCTAGTTATTTAGATATATTTCATAAAAAGAACTTTCTCAGCTGCTACTTGTTCTTCAAGAACAAGGTGAAAACAGTATTGCTGTTATAATTTTGTAACATGTTATTCAGTAGGCAGGATGATAATATGAGTTTTCTGTAGCACCATACTATAATTTCTGCAATGAAGTACAATTTGTTACAGTGTTCATATATAATGTCCTTTAAATATTCATTGTATGTCCAGTGAACCCTTCTTTAATCTGGTGAATTCTGTCAATGGCCTGATTACTGATTGTGTAAATTATAACAGAGATTTGTTTGTAGAAACTTAGAGCATTTACTGAAAATATACTGGTTGTTTACACTTGTATCAGACATGCCAACAGCAACGATATTTTAAGAGTGTAGAAATTTAAATGCTTGTTGGGTAATTAAATTTTGAGATAATATTATTTTGTTTGTTTGGTTAGCAGTACAAATTAGAGCCTATAGCACTCATGTATAGGTGTAAAAAGTTTGCTCACTTGAAACGCTAGGCAATGATTATCTGATACAGCTGTGAATTTTGTAGTGTACACAGATGGTAAGGAGAACATGTTGTCATCAGTTATGATGTATGTCTTCATTTGTGTGTTTCGATGGAGCTACAGTTACCATTTAATCATGACATTTTTCTATTACTATGCACGTTTCGACTGTGATGTCCTAGACAACAAGCTATATATAGTCTCCAGTCTCAATGCATTGAATACATGGCAATAATCATAGTTCAACTCTGCTCTTTATTTACACGTTGTACCGTAGTTACATAACAATGCTTCAGACTTATGAAAACATCTCTATTTATCAAATAAATAGAGTAAAATTTTGTGATTTTTATGAAATTTATATGTAAAATGAACTTTAACTTTCGATTGTATGATTTATTTTTGCATACATTGTAATGTGTAGTTTTTGAATTAAGCTTATTGCCTAGTAAGCAACCTTGTTCAATTCAGATGAAACTGAGTTACAGTTTTAACTTATTGGACAGGAGTAATATTTTCTGCTCTCAATCTTCCATTGCGAAAAGGCCAAGAAAACCAATTAGATATATTTGCTTGCATCAGTTCTGAATTGTTCTAAATTGTGTCTGATCACTTTATTGGGAGATCCTTAGGAATGAAATGTCAAGTTTTGTATTACTAGTTCATTTATGATTTTAGAGACTATTCCACGGCTGATACAGCATTTATGATATAAATATTATATGTAAAAAGCAGTATGCTTGGCTTTATCCATTCCATTGTTAATATTAAATTTCATACTAATTATCAGATATAGCTCTCAGATAATATGTATTTGGTTTTCCTGTCTAGGGATTATGATTTGTATCATATAGCTGCACATATCATTAATGTGCAAAATTTTATTTCAGGTGTAAACTCTTGATACAGTGTTTATACATTGTTTTTTTGTGACTGATTGTTAGAAATAAATTCTACGAGAATAACAGTTTATGAGTTGATTAATCCATGAATGTGTCTTTTTAGTTGTATAAATTCTATTGTAGCTAGTTTTCAAACAAAACCCTGGTGATTAGAACAGTCTCTCCAAGTGCTCCAGTAGCATAATTCATGAATGCTAATGACATCTAACCAAATGCTAACAGCTCTTTTTTTTAAAAAAAAAAGAAGAAAAGAAAAGAACCTCTGAGCTTAATGAGGAAACAGACATCAAACATATATGCAGAATAAACTGCTTTATTTGTTCTTAATCAGACCTCAGTAGTATTAGCTGCTGGCATAGAAATGTGGTAAGTTGGTGCATTCTTTATTTTAACATTGTTGCAGTGCTTATAGTCCTTAACACGATGAAAAGAACTGATTTTTTTTTATTGGCCTATGTAGTTAACCTGCTTCACAGACCAATAATTTTATCTGTATTCTTTTTCTTAGTAATTTTCTGTTTTTTAATGTGCAATATTGTGTTACTGTTCAATAGGTCTATTCTAAAATATATTTGGAGAAGTAAATTAAGTCTTACAGAGGAATGCAGACATTTTGTAATGGTTTATAATTCAGTTTTATTTATGAACAACAGAATCAATTTATTTGTCACTCAATGACAAATTTTCTGTGTAACAAATTAGTCTAATAACAGCTGCTTTAATAGGATAGAAAGAATACAGAACGCAATATCAAACAATGTCCAACAACACAGAAACATGGATAAAATGAACAAAAGATTCATCCCACTGTCTTTCACTACCAGAGGTGGAATACACACCAAATCGAAATTCTGATTCCAGTTCTTAGTAGATTTCATTTTCTTATCATTAACGAATGTGTAATTTTTGTCATTTTTTAAATTATGAATTAGATTAGAAATATGCTAATAGATTCTACTGACAAATATTATTTTAAAATTTATGTAAATATGTTGGTTTCTGATGAACTTTTTAAATATAGGTACTGTAATGAAACCACCATAGACATCTCCATTTTATCACATTCAATATGTCTTTCTAACTGTGTAGATGAACTTTATTTCCAGTGGGTAAAATCAAAACAAAATGCTGAATATAATATTAGATCATGCCGTAAAGGCATCTTTATGGGCAACAATAACCTTTACAGGTTTTGATCTTTCTTCTGATACATTATTATTAAGAAATTACAGGATGAGCATTGTGACACTTTGTCAATCTCGTGAAGATATATATACCAGTTGTTGAAATTGTTCATTTTGTGAGTACTGCCATGTATTGTCACTGGATGGGAAAAATTGCTGGTATGCTCTATTTGCTGGTAGCTATTCATTCTAATGGCGGGTGAGTTAGTGCTTTGGCCTACAAATGAACTTGTGCTTGCAGGCATGTGAATTGATATATAAGGTGTGTTGTGGCATGTCCACTAATGGGGTAGGTTTCCCCTGTGGTTGGATTAGAGAAATTGGTGACAGCTGAGTACTTGCTACGCTTTTTGCATTGGGGTCTGTTGCATGGGAATGATCCATATGATGGTGTGGTAGAATTATAAGATGAATGTTTGTGAACCAAAATGCTTTTGAGGTTGGGATGTATACTGAATAATGTGCGTGGGGAAGTGGACAGGATTTTGTGAACAGTTAAAATACTGGGTAATGAACATAGGAATTCATGTCCATAACAAAGAACTAAGTTAATGAACTCAAGAACGGGGTAGACAGTTATGAATCAAGTGTAATCAAATGGGCACATGACCATTAATGATAGAGGCAGATGCTGTATCAGTAGTATGCTCTTATTCACATAGATTCTCATTATGAATAGTTGTTATAAATTATTTTATTCCAGCTGTGAAATGTGGATATGATTATTCAAGAATGCATTTGGTACATTGTCTGTGGGCCAGTGAAACTATGAACTTTGGATGGGAGTAATATAGCCAACTGTGTGACAAGGAGTTGTTATATTTTCTTCTTCCAACAGTAAGGAGGAAGTCTTCCTGTGGTAATGTATTTTGATGCTTTTTTACCCCTTTCTGCTAGACAGTGCCTAAAGCTGTGAGTTCTGGGCTGAACGTGGGACTTGAAACTTGACTTTCGGTACGGGGTGCTATGATGACGGCCTGCAAGAAAGTTTTCTCCTCCCAGAAGCGACCTTGGTTCTCTCGTGTCAACAAGTTTCACTCATACCCTGATCTTTTCCATTCATATTTATAGATTCACATATATCAAGATTGTATCATGTTCATTTTATTGGTATGGAATACTTATGTTTTACCAAGATTTAATTATTTTCTTTTCTCTCTTGAAACGTTAAATAAATAACACATTTCTTTTTGTTTTTTTCTGTAAAATTGTTAATGAATTCGGTGTTATATTGCATTCACTTAAGTGATTCATTACATAAGTTAGAGCATTATCAATATCCTGAAGCAGATTTTTTGTAGTATTATGAAGTTCATAATTTGTGCACATGATACTTACTGAGTATCAAACCTTCCCCACCACTTGTTACAATATGGTTTAGTCAAATAAAGAAAGAGCAGTAAAGGAATGAATCATTGTGTTCATTTAAAGAATATCTACAAGTAGTGTGTAGATAGATAATAGATATTCAGAAGTATATTGGACAGAAAGGATAGTTAGGCAAGGAAGTGTTTGTAACCCATTTTGTTTATTGTAATTCTAGAGGAAAGCAATTCTTAAGGATGGGAATATAAAAAAACCTGCAGATTTAAAGGTAGTGGCATATGAAGATAACATAATGATCTGGGATGAGAGATAATTGGATAAAATGGCTTAGGAATGAAGGCATAAAAAATGATGTAACGAAGGTTTCAAGAAACATTGTCTCATCAAAGAAGGTGTCACTCAATGGTAATGGATGTGGTGGTTCTGATATCTGGTAAGTAAAGTAACCGGCAGTGGTGTATGAAATAGGGTAGATAATAAGAAAAAGTGGACAATTTTATCGCCTGTTTAATGATATTACTAGGTAGGGGGAGAGGGAACAATCCTTTCTCTAGACAATGGACTGAAAGCCAACATTCAAGGTCTGAAGCATTGACATACGGAGACATCCGCAGAAGTTCCAGAGAGGCATAGAAAACATGAGGGAGGACAAGCTAAAGGATGAGGTTAGTTTAAAGGTTAACATTATAAGAAATGCTAAATAAGAAAGGGTTACAAATGTTGCGTATTACATGAGAAAGGGAGAGGAAGAGTGCAAAGTTAGCACTCATGAATAAAGAGTATTGAAGGAATCAGCCAAAATCCCACAGACAAATGGTTGGATGAATCACAAAAGGACAGTGAGCTGAGGGGTGTGTAACGCGAGCCCCGAAACCCCAAGACAGGAAAGAATAAACTGTTTTGGTCGAGGTAACTGCTAGACAGAGTGCATACCTGCATCCTGTATAGTAAGAAGTATTGGAGAGAAGAACCTCTGGTGTGTAATTCAGGTGGAAATTTTTGGGATAAGCTAAAGAGAGCACATGGATGGTAAAGTGCGATCATGATTGAAAGATTGAAGTGATGATCAGCTGTGTTTGACTTAGTCAGTATTATTTGGGAGTTTGTCGGAGTCAGAAGTTCTTGGAAAGTGTGGTAAGAGTAGCTGCCATGAGGCTGTTGGATGCAATCCGTATCTATGAATATCCCGTAGTGAGTGATGATTCAGGGTCAGATGAACTATGTTTTGAGACTAAGTCCTGTAATGAAGGTGAGTCAGTAAGACACTGCTGTGATTTTCCAACCTGCAAACTGAATTTGGATCATAGTACAATATTGAACTAGTTAGTTTAGCACATGTCTGGTACCGCCTTGTGATTTTGAACGATGGAATACACTATCGTCTAATAACTTCAGTAACAAGTGGTTTTGTTATTTCTGTACACCAGATTTCTTTTCTAAGCAAACTATGTAAGTAAGTGAACCATATTTTCCCAAGATCTGGGATGGCGACCTGGTTGATTATTTACTAATCTGTGTATCCTTATTTCCAGTCTACCACATGACTCAAGTCTGTGCACAGTAAGAAGTTTATACCAGTGTGTGTAGTGAACTGCAAAAGTTACGAAATAATGTGACATTCATTCTGCAGCTAGATAAAGGTACTGAATTAATACTCACCATTCACTCATGTCGAGGCAAACTGTTGTTGTATTTTGTATAATATTATAATCTGTAGTTGAGAACAAACAACATAATTGGTACATGTGGATTTGACACACACAGTGTAGGAGGGTGTCTCACAGATGTGGAAGTATCAAGTGGCGATTTGTTTTATTTAATGTTATGATGGTGTACACACTATAGTGACAATTTTCTTTACCATCTACTTTCACATTTCACAGAATTTAGTCTCGTATTATTTTCACTGTTTCATACAAATTTCTTAGCATTTCCTTCAATAATTTATTCCAGTAGCTGAATCCATCAATGCATTAAAGAAGTGTTCCCACTCCTTTACACCAAAAATTAAGATATAATGTGTGGTCATGTCAATCTATTACTTTCCGAATACTACTTCCAATATCCATCCGGATGAGACATTTTATAACATTTAAATTAAAAAAATTGAATCATATTAGATAAATGTGGAATGGAGTGTATGTCAAATGTTAGTTCCAGTGTTATGTCCTTGAAACCTCCATTCACAAATGTCACACTGAAAATGGTGGATATATTTAAAAGGATTTGTGAGACAGGGAAATTGTGTTTGACATGTTTGTATCACCTATTTGCTGTTCATGAACAAGATTAAAGATTACACCAGATCAGAACTTTACAAAAGTTAAATTTGGAATGTTGAAAAGTCTTCCTTGTGTTGTCATCCAACTATTTCTTGATCTTCCTTAAATCACCATTACAAAATGCCTCTTCCAAAATCCTGAGTTTTGCTTCCAGATTGACGTAATGTGTGTTGCCATGTCACCAGCACTATTGTGGCACCACTGTGTCACTGAAGAGAGATGGAGAGAATATTATGCAACAACATCAAAAGAAACTGGTTTGCAAATCATCAACATGGCTATAAACAATGATATTCATTTGAATCTCAGATGCTGGGCTATATGCAACATATTTCGAATGAACTGGACAAATGATGCCAAGTTGATAGTGTATCACTAGATCTTTTATGCCATAAAATGGTTCTAAATAAGTTGAAAACTATTGGAGTTGATGAAAAAAGTAACTTTGTGGGTAGAGAAATTGCTAAAGGGCAGAAAGCAAAGCATTAGTGTAGGAAATGTATTATTAAAAGAGGTGGAAGTGAAGATTGGAGTGTTACAGGGTAATGTGTTGAGACCTTAGCTATTCATCACTATAATGAACAATTGTGTTCTTCGTTTATATTCAAAGCACAAGAAGACTGTGAACAGCTACAGAGTGACCTCTATAGAATATCTAAATGTAGGTTAACGGAGTGAAGATAAATGCCAAGAAGAGTTAGCTCTCTAGATACACAGATTTTTTTTTTTTTTTTTTAAAAAAAACCGCTAGAGGTTGTTTATGGTTATAGGATGGGGACAGAATTGTGTGTTGAAGGCTTGAAGTGTAAATACCTTGCCATAACTTTTGACTGACGTGATAAAGGATCTAGATTGGGAGTCATTGGAAGAGAGTGCTGGGAGTATGCAAGGTGTATAATGGTGATGGGGCTTGGAAGCATATTGATCAAAGAATTGGGAGTAGTTCATGGAAGGGAAAAGATGACTGTGGGTTAAAATAAAAATTTGTGAATGCCAAAAGTAGACCAGGAAGGGGGGAGGAAGATTTTCATACTCAAAGTATATAAAGCAGTAATAAAAATTACAGGACTAGTCAAAATGATTGCAGCCATTTCATGATTTTCCTATTATAGGTACGATCATGGGGTTTGCTGTTATAAGACAAGTGGCTCTCCAAGTTTCGATTGCACTAAATACAAGCTTCCCGCGGTGGCCGCTAGAGAGCAAGATGGCTGAAAGTGAAAAAGCATACGTTGTTCTCGAATTTCATTCGACTCAATCTGTTGTAACTGTTTAGTGACACTTTAGAACAAAGTTCAACAAGGATCCCCCACATGCTAACACCATTTGGCATTGATATCAACATTTTAAAGCCACGGGATGCCTTTGTAAAGGTAAACGAATGGGTTGCCCTCCTGTGTCTGAAGAAACCGTTGAATGTGTGCGTGCCAGTTTCGTTCGTAGCCCAGAGAAGTCTACTCCTCAAATGAGCAGCAATTTGGTATTCCACAGAAGACCATTTGGAGACTAGTACGGAAGTGACTGTGTATGAAGCCTTACAAGTTACAGTTGCTACAAGCACTGTCACACAATGATGAAGTTCTTCATTTTCATTTCTGTGCCCAATGTCTAGAACAAGACAGAAAAACTTGTGTATAGTGATGAGGCCACTTTTCATGTGAGTGGAAAAGTGAATAGGCACAATGTGCACATTTGGGGGACCGAAAATCCCGATGCTTATGCTAATGTGCAGCACGTTCGCGACTCTCTCAAAGTGAACGTTTTGCGTGATCTCACGAAAGAAACTTTATGGGCCTTTTTTCTTTAATGAGGTCACAGGGAAAATCTATCTGCAAATGTTGCAGAATTGGCTCGTGCCACTCCTGGAAGCTGATAGTGAAGATTTCATTTTCCAGTAGGACGGTCCTCCACCCCATTTTTCTTTAGTCGTCTGTAATTTCCTAAACACCAGGATTCCAAACAGATGGATTGGTCAGGCTGGGGATACTGATTGTCAGCTGATGTCATGGCTTCCTCGTTCCCCTGACCTAACCCCCTGCGACTTCTTTGTTTGGGGTTTCGTAAAAGACAGTGTTCGTGCCACCAGTATTAGTTGATCTGCCAGACCTGCGGGTTCGCCTCATCAATGCATTTGCTCTCATTGACAGAGACATGCTGCATCGGGTATTGGAAGATCTCGATTATAGACTTGATGTGTGCAGAGTCACTAAAGGTGCACATATTGAGCATCTGTAGACATTAAAAAAAACTTTCACAGTTTGTTTATATATCTGTGTAATCGTGTAAGTATATGTCAATTAATAAATCTGTAATAATTTTCTGAAATCACTGCAATCATTTCGACTATCCCTGTACTTAGAAAAGGATGGATAGATCACTAGGGAATCTGTCACCGGAACTCACTCTCCATTACAATTAATCATTCAATTAAGAGAGAGTTATAGTTTGATATGAGATCAGAGGAATGACGCAAAATTTTGTAGTCACCTGTGCACTTTCGCAGTAAATTCTGGAGCACATTGGGCAATCATGAGCCTTTGGAATGAAAGATCTACTTGCTTCCCCATCTATAGTTGATTCATGATTGAGGATATCTCTGATTCATCTATGTCTGTGAGTTGCATGACCAATTTGATACATGCTATACTGCTCTTCAGTTTACAATGATTTGTCAGACTATTTTTATAGTGATAGTCAGCAATCTTGTAGTCGTTGTCGGTAGCAAAGTACCTAGGGACAGAGCATCAAAATCACATGATTTGGGTTTCCTAGTACTGCTGAAGCAATTTTTATTCATGGTAGATGCTTCCAATAAGTGTCTTATTGATTACTCTACATTCTTCTGAAATTTTCTCGGAACGATTACAGACACCATGAGATTTTCTGTATATAATTTTTAGCATTTTTCATAATAAATTTTAAAATGTGGGTGCCTTAAAACTGTATTATTACAACTGGACATCAGAAAATCATTTTAAAAAAATGTTTGAGAATAGCTTGCATTTTCCTTTTCAAAACTCTTATTATGCTGAACTAGTGGTCTGTAGAACATTTCCTTTTACTAGTACTGTGCTACTTGTATGTTGACATCACACTAAACATTTAGATTGCCAGAAACAACTAAATCTGATCAGTAGTTCTTGCATCAATCATGTTCGAAGAAAAAAAAATGAATAGCAATTTTTTCACATCAAAATAATTTTGAGACTACGTTTTGTACATTATTTAAAAGTGCATCAAACTCTGACCAGCTATTTACATGAATCACGTTCAATGAAAAAAAGGATACTAACTTGCAAACAATTTTATCCTAAACTAGGTGGTGGCCATGACTTCATTTTTGTTTGAAAAGAATTTTGATTGACAGCTACTGTCAAGATTGGAGACTCGAGGCTAATACCACACACAAACATCAGTGATTTGTGCAGGGTATTTATGGCTGCAAAGTGAAATATAGGGACATACATATCTTTGGTCACAATATGAAAATGCCCTCTGTCAACCAATTTCAACTACCATATCTCCCACACCCCCATGGCTGCCATCATGACACCACCATGGTGCATGTTGGGAGACTTGAGGTTAATACCACACACAATCACAAGTTGACCGCACTAGGTAATTTTGAGTGTAGAACGAAATATAGGGACACACATGTCTATTTTTAAATAAGGTCCACCACATTCAACTACCGCATCTACTATACCCCCAAAGCTACCAACATTCAATCATCATAGTGCACTATGTAAGACTCCAGGCTACTGCCACACATACGTCTTTGTTAAAATACCAAAGTGCCCCACGTCGACCACTTTCAACCACAAGATCCCCATCTCCACCATAGCTACTGACATGCAACCACCATAGTGAATGATGGGAGACACGATGTTACAACCACACAAATCACCAATGGTCTGCACTATGTAGTTGTGGCAACAAAGTGAAATATACGGACAGACATGTCTTTGGTCAAAATATTAAAATGTCCTTGATCGACCATGTTCAACCATTGTATCACCCACACTGCTACTGACATTCGGTCAATGTTGTGTATGATGGGTGACTCCATGCTTCTACCACACACAATCACCATTGGTCTGCGCTAGGTAGTTGTGGCTGAAAAGTGAAATATACGGATACACAAGTCTTTGGTCAAAATATGAAAGTGCTCTATATCGACCACCATATGCCCAACTCCCCCATAGCTACCAAACATGGAACCACCATAATGAACGATGGGAGACACGATGCTGCTACCACACACAGACACCAATGGTCTGTAGAATATAGTAGTTGTCAGGAAAGAGAAGTATAGGGACACAAGTCTTTGGTCAAGATATGAAAGTGCCCTACATAGACCACTTTTAACCACAGCTATTTGCATTCAGCCAATGTTGTGCATGATAGAAAACTCCATGCTACTACCACACACAAACACCAGTGATCTGTGTAGGTAGTGTTGGCTGAAAAGTGAAATATAGCAATACACACACATATATGTATATAATCTCCAAGTGTCTGGGATGTACGTTGTTTAAAACAGTATCAATATCCCGTTTAGACAGACAGAACCATTGTCAACAACATGTAAATTGCTTCTTACAATTGAGGTGTTTATGACCTAGGATATAATAAAAACCAAGTAGCACCTGGTTACTGTTAAAGAGTATAGATAATGAATAGAAGGGTAACGCAAACATAACATAGCAGGTAGAATGTGCGATATAAAAATTAGGAAGGATTTTGAGACTAAATCCCTGACTTACCAAAGATGAATGCAGGAGGAAATTTTCTGAGGATATAAGTTTAGTAAGTTATCTATATTATATAATTGTTGCTTTCATTCCACTAACTATAAGTAGAAATATATTTTCAGAACACATTCTCATGAAATGACTTTGGTAACAGAAAGAAAAGTCTCCTCTTAACAATTCTCAACTGTAATTTAAAGATGCTGTTAACATTTTGTTTATGAATAACTATAAATTATAAAATTCTGGCAAAATACTAGCTGACCTGGCAATGCTTCACTATTGCTGGAATTGAGTACAAATCTGTATATGTAAAAGGCAATAATTATATGTGTGTCCTCTGTAGACTAAAAAAACTACTGAGTTATGTGTGGCATGAGATGCTTTAAGGCTATTGAAATCCTCGATCTTACCAGTAGAAAGAAACCATCACTCACCTCCTAGAATAATTGGTTCAATATGTACAGAACTGCAAAATTTGAATTTTTTTTGTTGGAGTGTGTACTAAGTATAAAATGATCCTTCATACTGATTTTTTGGCCTCCTGCAGAATTACCAGTTTTGTAGTTGTTCGTCTGGGTCAGCAATGTGTAAGGCAAACACATTTACATAAAAACTGCAGGCTTATATGTCACCACAAAAACTTCAAAACAATTTTTAAATTTCATATTCAAATTTGTTTGTGAGCAATTGCCTGTTCAGAATCGGTCCAGTGCCATTTGACAAGAAATTTTATGGGCTGCCAGAATATTACTTTCCACTTTGGGCAATTTTCCTACTGCTTTTGAGAGATTTACAAAAAAAAAAAAAAAAAAAAAAACGAATGGTTTCAAATGGAAATTTTGTTTAAGTAGGGTGATGGGAGAGAGTGGGTGGTTTTTTGTAAACCTAAGGTACACAGTATTTTTCTCTTCGTTTTAAAGGATATATTTGCAATGTTCCATAGAAATCAGATAAAAACTGTAGCTTTGTATAAAGAATAATTGCATAAATTAAATTAGGTAAAGGGATTTAGGGGTTGAGTTTTTGTTAACAGAGTGTAGATAATATTTTTCTTTGTGTTAAACTATATGTATGCGGTGTTCCATCGAAATCTGATGAAAACCGTGGGTTTCTATAAACAACATTAAAAATTATGAAGGATGGGAAATAAGGGGGGAGAGAGGTTGGATTTCTTACATACCAAATGTTGACAGCATTTTCCTCTTTGTTTTAAAGTAAATTTTCAAAAGGTTCCATCAATATCAGATAAAATCTGCGGATATGTACACACTTTGACAAAGTGTGTAAAAAAAATTGACAAAATGTAAGGGTTGGAAAGGGGGAGAGCATTGGGGTTTTTGTAAACCAAATATCGATAGTACTTTTCTGTTTGTTTTAAAGTATACGTATACAAAGTTCCATCGAAATCGGATAAAATATGTGGGTTTGTATAAAAATTAAGAGGTGTGATGGGAGAGAGGGGCAGGTTTTTTTTTTTTTTTTTTTTAACTTTTCTTCATGTTGTACACCAAAATCTCCAAAAAGTTTGCTGTGAAGGCCTGTGCGCCCTCTGAACTGCACTTTGGGAGCCGCCAGAGGTGCGCTTGGGGTCCCCTGAGCGTAGAAGCCCCGGTGCACTGCACTGCCTAGCCCCATAGTAGCTACGCCCCTGATGACAGCCAGATACTGCAAATGCTTATAAAAAAAAAGAAAAAAAAAACTGATTTTTTGGTGCAATTGTATTATCAGTAAAAGAATGCAGTGTGCATTTCATATTTTATTGACAGAGGATTTACTCCCAAACATCTCACGATTTTATATTTTTCCAATGTCTTTGGATCATCTACAAAAAATGATTGTTCCTTTCCCTATCGTTATTAAAGCATAAGGAGAAAGAGCACTTGACAGTAAAGTATTAGTGTAATACCTGAAGTCAAGAATTCTCAATCCTGATAGAGCACAGTTTTTCACTTCATATCCATGAGAAGTAGAGGCAGATTAAAATTTGAAAGGGCACAAACAATTTTAAACCTTTTGTACCATATTTACTACGTAATTTCCACTGAAAGTGAAATATGATGGTTTCCTTACTGATTATTAACTTAAGTAAAATATAGATAAATGTTTTATACTGTAACTTTGTGTGTTATACACACCTGGTGTGATGTAATAGAGGGCTTGACAGCCCTAATCTTCTTATGCTAAATAAACCTTTAAATAAATTTAATTTATTGGTAAAATGATATTCTGAGAAAATTGTGTGCCACTTGTCCTCATATTTTACTTTAAACAGTTTGTGTGACATGAATGCTTAGGAAATACTGGGAAGTTCAGTATTGAGAACTTCTAAAGATTGTTAGTCAGTATGCGATTTTCTGGTCTACTTTCAGTGTAAAAAAAAAATCTGTTCTAAAATTTCTAAGCTTTGAATTTATTTCTATGAATGGATACAACTGGAAATCATAGGTTTCCTTTAAATGGAAAATTTTAATATACTGGAAATATAAAGACGTATGCAGAGAAAGTAAAATGTTTTGTGTAAAGTTTTTTAAATTTATTATATATTGTTTTTCTAATCATATTCAATTATTATTTTTAAAATAATTACAAATAATGTTGTAATATCTTTGTTATTTCAAATTTATATATTTTTAAACTATTATTACCGGTATTTATTAGCATCTCGTCAGGCTTGCCGTAAGAGGGTGTGCATCGCACGCGGGCGGCACATCAAGGGGGGTGGCAAAACAAGTGATCGACAGTCGCCGCCCCACCCCGCGATAGTTGTCACTCCATTGTCGCCGCGACAAAATAACCAGCGTATTATGTAGCGGGCGACCTTTTTTTTTTTTTTTTTTGCTCAACAGCTGCTTTGGGCGGCCGGCGACACTCGGTATGGGGGTGAATAATGTTCACAGTTTTTTTACCCGGTTTGGAAATTTGCTTGATCCACCACTGGCTGTAGTTAGACAGGGGGCGGTATAATTGGTATTGCACGCAGGCGCTCTAACAGCTAGCAGCGGGCCTGCATCTCGTATTATTGGATGTAAGGGGCCTAGAAGAAACAACAATTAAATTAGCTCATACAGACCATAAAAATGATTGTTTCATTAATTTTTTACTGACATAGGAGTAATAAAATAATGTATGAATAAGGGTTTAATATGTGGTAGCAGTAGCTGTTAGTTTTCTAAATATGACACTCAATAACTATGCAAAATAATTTTTAGGAACTTCTCTAGAAGAAAATGTAAACGAGGTATAACTAGGTATTTTACTGAAATTAAAGGACTAGCAAAAATGGATGGATTATGGTTTTCTTTTTTAAAATACGAGGGTGAGTCAAATGAAAACCTTAAATTTGTAATAAAAAATCGAAATTTCGCGCCATTATCCTGTAAGTTTGTAAGCGTGCTGCAAGTAGCATGCAGAATGGCCGGTAGGTGGCAGCATAGTGCAGATGCACACATACCATCACAGTATCAGTATAAAGATAGCTGCTCCACTTAAGACTTGCACCAGGGAAGAACAGCATTCTGTTATTCGGTTTTTGAGTAGTGAAGATGTGAAACCTATTGAAATTATCGAAGAATGAAGGTTCAGTATGGTGATGCATGTTTGTCACAACAGTAAGTCAACAAATGGAGTAGGAAGTTCGCAAATGGTGTGACTTCAGTGGAAGATGCTCCTCGTCCAGGTCAGGCACGAGTTGTGACTCCACAGAACATTGCAGCAGTTCAAGCCATAGTGATGGAAACCCGCCGAGTGACACTGAATGACATTGCAGCATGTTTAAAGATTAGTCATAGTGCAGCACACCACATTGTGCATGATGTGCTCCAGTTTCACAAATTGTCTGCAAGATGGGTGCCACGGCTGCAGACTCCTGAAATGAGAGAACGACATGTTGATGCTTGTGAAGAACTTCTTCGGCGCATTGAACGAGAAGGTGATGGCTTCCTTGAAAGAATCTTTGCTTGGGACGAAACCTGGGTTTACTTCCACCAACCGGAAATGAAGAGAGCGAGCAAGGAATGGCGCCATTCATCATCACCAAAACCAAAGAAGTTTCGAACAGAACCATCAGCAGGGAAGGTTATGCTGACTCTCTTTTGGGATGAAAAAGGTGTCATTTTGGAACATTACATGCCTAGAGGGACAACTGTAGTGCATCATACACAGATCTCCTAAAAAAATCATCTTCGGCCTGCAATCGAATCAAAGCGACATGGATTGCTGTCATCAGGTGTCCTTTTGCAACATGTCAATGCAAGGCCCCACACTGGCCGTACAAGAGTTGCAACAATCACAGACCTGCATTTTGAGTGTCTTCCTCATCCACCAAACTCACCAGACCTTGCCCCAAGTGATTTCCATATGTTTGGACCACTCAAAGAAGCAATTGGAGGAAAGAAGTTCCGTTCTGATGAAGAGGTACGCCACATGGTGCATGAGTGGTTGCACAGACTACCAAAAGAATTTTTTTCTAAAGAAATTTATGCACTTTGTAAGCACTGGAGGACTTGCATTGAGCTTGGGGGAGATTATGTTGAAAAGTGATACAGCTTTGTACCACTTCTGCACAATAAATAATATTTAAAAAAATATTTAAGGTTTTCATTTGACTCACCCTCGTGTATATAATCTGACATGATACACAGTAATAATTAGCACTTAGAAATGAATGTATGATTAGATTCATCTCTCACATACAGTACAATTGATTTTGTGGTTACAGCACAAGTAAATGGTTAGTCTATTGCTCCATCCAGACAGCAGAATGTTGGGTCTGGGTCTGCAATATATGAGGTTTGAAGCAAACAAAAATTTACTGGGGTTCCATTATATAATTAAAATAATCAAACACTCTCTTGATAAATAGAATTAGGAGCTTTAAAACAATCCCAGCAGAAAACATTTGGTTTTCCACACATTACCTGTATGTTTAGTTTTTCACTTTTAATTATGAGGCAAGGGGACATAGAATTTCTAAATCTGGGTTTGTATCTAGAATATTATCAGTTGCCCAGAAAATGAAGGTGTATGCCATGTTAGAGCAACATTGAAAATTGCTGTGTCAAAGTTCAACAGGGGTTACATAATAGCCTTACATGAGGACAGCTTGTTATATCATGAAATCATTTGACACAAAAGGCACGATTGTCATACTATGTACGCTAAATATGCCAGAGCAGAAGGACTTACCTTTTCACAATCACTTTCCGATAATCCACTGCATCGGGACAGACAGATGATATTCCAGTCAAACGTCTTCTCTTTCAAATAGAGCTATAATGCACATGGGCATGGTACATCCTAGTTTTAAGGAATTAGGACTGACAGCACAATGCAATTCCCAGTCTTTATATGTAACTAAAACCGCTATAACTAACCCATGCAGAGGTTCAACTTACATTGGAATTGGAGAAGCCAAACAGCAGGAGATCCTATATTCAGATCTGTCTAGAATTTGGAGATATTTTCGTTTTGGTTTATTGAAGACAAGTAAACATTTATCCAACTATTCTATAAGTACTTCCAGATATGTGCTAGGATTTTGAAAGGTAATTCACATGATGGACACTTCATTTTCTACATGTGCATTGTATTATTACAAGGTCCTAGTGTATTGCAGAATTGCTGTGGTCTTAAGCAGCAACTTACAGCTTATATGTTTAAGCAGAGCAATTCTTATTCAAACAATGGACCTCTGCTAGAAGAGTGCAGGTTTTGTTACTTTAATGGCAACCTGATTCAATGGATTTAATCACAATTGAATTAAGAGATGCTCTGTGTATACTGTCTGCAAATAAAGATTAACCACCACTATACTGCAGAGGTAAAATTTTTAGATTGATTCAGGTAGTGGCAGAAAACATATACTGTCTGCAAATAAAGATTAACCACCACTATACTGCAGAGGTAAAACATTTAGATTGATTCAGGTAGTGGCAGAAAACATATACTGTCTGCAAATAAAGATTAACCACCACTATACTGCAGAGGGGAAACTTTTAGATTGATTGAGGTAGTGGCAGAAAACAATGTGGAGTGAACTATTGATAATTCTTGGGAAGAAACTAAAATTTTAAATATATATATATTGCAGGGGATAATGCTATAAATGCTTGGCAGTGGGATAATATTCATGTATTTAAATAAGGGTGTACAAGATTCCCATCTTTTGCTGTTAGTTATTATTTTTATTACTCTCTTCTGAATTCTGAAAGTACTTAGTGCATCTGATGATGGAATCCAGGATATAATTCCCAGGCCCGCCGCTAGCTGTTTGAGCGCCCGCGTGCAATACCGATTATGCCGCCCCCTGTCTAACTACAGGCAGTGGTGGATTTAGGAAATTTCCGAACCGGGTCAGAAAACTGAGATTGCCGCCCCTTCGAACATTATTTGCCGCCCGAAGCAGCTGTTGAGCTAAAAAAAAAAAGGGTCGCCTGTTACATAATACGCCACAAATTTCGTCACGGCGACAATGGAGTGGCAACTATCGCGGGGCGGCGACTGTCGATCACTCGTTTTCCCGCCCCCTCTTGATGTGCCGCCCGCGTGCACGCCTTGCTTACGGCGGCCCTGATAATTCCATAAAAATGGGTGAAGAATTTTTCAAAGTTTGATTACTTGTGGTTAATTTTAAAATGTGTAATGTATTTCAGTTAATTTATGGTTTAAATACCGAATATGCCTATTCCATTTAAGACCTAAAAAAATGATTCTAACCAGTTTGTTAAAGTCTGATTATTCAAATCAATATTTGGGTTGGAATGGTTCCTGTTTTGAGCAGTATGGAAATTTATTGCAATGATTTTATTACAAGTTGTTATTAGGTGGTTGTTTTCAGACCATGCAGATAGCTGCTTAGTGGTTTTATTATTACTTTCCTGAAGAACTTCTTCAGTTCTGTGTTTCATTAGTACTGTGGTGTCATCTGCAAAGAGAATGTTATCATGTGCCTCAACATTTTCATTTATATGATTGATATACAAAAGAAAAAGGAGGGATCCAAGAACTGAATTCTGTGGAATACCATATTTAATATTTCTGATGTCTGATACATGCTCTCTGATTATTTCACTACCTGTAACCTTACATTTTAAAGGAGGGGTTGTAGAGACATTGCCACCAGAGTGTGTAGTCTCATCACAATTAAAATTAAATTAGAATTTTATTTATATCACCTAGAAGCTGCTTCCAGTTTCCTTAGTTGCATTATTAAATTAACAAAGAAAGTTGCTATGAAGAAGACTACTTAAAAGGTAGAAAGCAAAAGATCAGAGCAGGAAATGTAATTTCAAATGAGGTGGTGGTGAAAATGGGAGTGCCGCAGAGTAGCGTATTGGGAACATTGCTATTCATTATTCTAATGAATATTTGTGTTGATGGTCTACTATCAGAAGTTAGTTTGTCTGAAAATGAAGCAATGCTATATAACGGGATCAAAATGGTAAAAGGCTGTGAACAGCTGCAGCATGATCTGCACAGGATATCTAGCTGAGTAGGTCTACATGGGATGAAGAGTCAGCTTGTTAGGTACACAGATAAAAAACTAAAGAATGATTATGATTATAAGGTGGGAAAAAAACTGGTTGTTGAAGACTAGAAATGTATATCCCTTGATGTAACATGTGATGACAATCTCAACTGGGCAGCACACAATGGACAATTAGGAAAAGGTTTCAAAATCCATCATTTGTTGAATGGGTGTACTATAGAACTAAGGGTATTGGGTTAAAAAACTTTGGTTAGATGATTGGTTGAATATGATAGTGTAGTATGAGGCAACATTTTGGGTATCAAATCCAGGAGTTGGAGAGGGTGCAAAGAAGTGCAGCTATACCTGTCTCATCAAATCACCATAGAACACAATTAGTAACTGATTTATAATGGAGCTGGAATTAGATTCGCTCAAAGACAGGAGGAGGGTAAAGATAGTCATGTGAGTGCATATATTGGTGATGAGGTGTGGAAAGATACTGGTGGAAAAATTAGGAGAGGTGCATGGAAGGGAAAAGAAGACCATGACCACAAACTGACACTTGAATGCAGGCATAAGGATGTAGGAAGATCTTTTTTGGGTAAGGGGGTCAAGGATTGGAATAAATTTCCGAGAGAAATAATGTATTATGCATGAAAAACACTAAGAAACATTTAATGTTGAAATAAGTAGAGGGAAAAAGTAGGTGGAAAAAGGAAAGAGGGGGGCAGGGCCGGCGCTAGGAATTTCAGGCCCAGGGTAAACTGGGTGACCTTTTTTTTTACCTCTACAAACTGGCCGACTGGCCGGGCGGATTCTTGGCTTCATGGCCTGGGCCCCCTACAGTCGATGATCGGGGCCCCCCATTAGCCGGTAGGCCCGGGTACTTTTGACCCGCTTACCCCCCCCTACCCCCAACGCCGGCCCTGGAGGGGGGAATGGAAGTGAGGAAATTGTCAGAAGAGCAAGTGCTCCATTGGAATTAACTTAAATTAGGGACTGTTATCCTGGGATGTGAGGGAGTAAATCAGAGGTGCATGTCAATAGAAGCAGAAATGGGAAAACTAAAAAATTCGATATAAGTTGATAGTGTAGAACTAGATCTTTCTAAGGCATTTAAAGAGTGAGCCATAAAATTGTTATAAATAAGATGAAAAGAATTGGAATGGATGAAAAAGTTGCTTGTAGGGAGTAGGGGGGGGGGGGGGTAGAGGAAATTTTAAAAGGTAGAAAGCAAAGCATTAGAAAAAACATTTTCAAAGGGGTTGGACTGAAGGTGGGAGTGTGACAGGGTAGAGTATAGGGACCATTGCCATTCATCATAATAGTTAGTTATTGTGTTAATGGTTTACAGTATAAAGTTCATTTGTTTACAAATGATATAATGGTAAGGATCAAAATGGGAGAAGACTGTGAACAGCTGCAGGGTGACCTGGACAGAATATCTAATTGGATTGGTCATCATGAAATGAAGATAAATGCCAAGAAGAGTCAACTTAATAGGTACCTGGATAAAAAACTAAGAGTCAATTGTAATTATATGATGGCATAACATTTGATAATAAATTCAACTGGGCAAAACACATTGGGCAGGTGGTGGAAGAGGTCACAAAATCCTTCATTTACTGGAGAGGAAATACCATAGTAGAAAGGGAACTGGATTACAAAATTTTGGTTAGACCATTGCTTGAATTTGGTGGTGTAGTTTGAGAACCACATTTTGGATATCAAATACAGGAGTTGGTGGCATGCAAATCACAGCAGCTAGATCTGTTTGGGGAGGTTACTGCAGGGTCCAGTCAGTAACTGATATTATAATTCCTCTGGATTTGGTGTCATTGGAAGACAGGATGAGGGTGAAGAAAATACTGGGACTGTGTAACAATAAAATTTAAAGTAGGCTGCCATCCATAATAATAAAGACGGTGATGTGTTATTACTGCATTGTAATCTATCGGCAGCATTGTTCAAATGTCTTCACCCCTTGAGGAAATGGATACAAGATTATTAAATATCTCTTATTCCACACACCACATATGGATGCAAGCTCTCGTTCATGATCTGTTTTAGTTTGCTAGGTACCAGGTAACCAATTATGATAGTTCTGTCAACAGGTTCTGAAAATTATTCAACTGACATGACCACCATATAAATAAATGGTATATCCACTTAGGTAACTTGTCCTTGAAGGGATTTATGCTTTTGAAATAACTAAAACCTACTTTACATAAAGTTACAATGCAGTTTATTCAAAGTTTTAAAGTTTTCAGCCCGGTACCAGACATTTATCACACTTTTAGTACTACAATGAACTCCGATCCAAAGTTTGACTACAGGCTGATAGTTAGAAAAAGTGCATCACTAGCTCAAGTTTGTTACAACGTGCATTGAAGTCTACTGTTGATTAATTGCGAGGACTCCCCAGTCCAGATTCATGATTCGCATAGTAATTATTCATGGACATTAACAAGATTTGAGTGCCTCATGGCTGAACTGATATTAGTTGAAGTATTAGGGGTTGTGCATCAAGGGGAAGAGATGACCATGAGCTTGATTCCATGAATAAGGGGGTGGGAGAATTTTCTTTTTTGGGTAAGGTTTTTAGGATTTGGAATAATTTACCCTGGGATATGATCAATAATTTTCCAAAAATACTGGAGGAATTTAAAATTCATAAATGGTGAAATTATAGATGGATGGGGGAGGTTTACATCCAAAGCAAAAAAGATAATAATAATAAAAAATAATGAGAAAGGGGAAATCAGATGACTAAGGAAAATGCCACTGGAGCATTTGCTCCATTGTAATTCGATTCAAGTCTAAGACAAATTTGTGCTGACCAAATCTTTTCATTAACAATATACAAATAGGCTTGTTTGTTGGCAATTTACAAACCAGTTTCTTTCATCACAAAGATATTTGTCTCTCTTTTATCTCTCAGTTTATCTTGCATTCTTACTGAGATTCATATGAATAACTTCTCCTTACATCATATTGCCTTTTTTTTTTTTTGCTGTATTGAAGCACAAGAGCCTGTGTGTGAATAGGCAATGGAGAGAACAAGTGGTTTGAGACAAGAAGAAGAGTACAATAGGGCAGTTCTTTGTCACTTCTACCCTTCATTGCTGAAATGGAAAACATCTCAAAGAAATACGAAGAAGTGTATATAGTAGAAACAAAAGCCCTAGTCTTTGCTGATGATGTCATGATTTGGGGTAAAAGTGGAGAAGAGGTGAAGGACAAGTTGGAGGTTGGAAGCCGTTTGAGGAGTATGAACTGAAAATTAGCCAGAGTAAAATGGTGACTGAAGTAGCAGTGACAGAGACTTCTAATGTGAATATTTACCTAAACAATTAACAACTCCAAAGTGTTGATCAGTTCAAATATCTTGGCAGTACTCTGAGTAAAAATATCACCAGTAAATGTGAGATTATAAACAGAAACAATAATAGTACGTAACAAAAAATTGTTTATGTTTGTTTTTGTTTTGTTTGTATTTATTGAATGAAAATTATGTGCAGAATACAAACATACCATTAATTTATTCCTCTACCCTGCCTTCCACCTACTGTATTTTTGATACCCAAAATATGGGTCCTATACTACATTCTACCTGGGGAAGATTGTTCAAGTTCTATTTTGACTCATAAACTTAAGAGGTCACATAATCTTCTGATCAGATTTACTGAAATTTATTAATTTTAACTAATTTTTAAATATTCATTTATCAATTCCTTTCCTTTATTGCTCTTAACATCTTTCCTCTCTCAAATTGGGGTTCTCAGAATTTCGAAGAGTTGTAGTATTGTTTGTTTCTTCTATAACTAATTAAATTTAATTTAACTACTCAAGTTACGCACCATTCTTATATGTGGTATTAATTCCTACTAATATCAGACATTATCATTATAACTGTTATCATTCTATCATTTCATCACTGCAGTTATATAATATGTTCCTAAACCCTAATGGTAAAATTCAGGCCCGCCGCTAGCTGTTTGAGCGCCCGCGTGCAATACCGATTATGCCGCCCCCTATTTAACAACAGCCAGTGGTGGATCCAGGAATTTTCCGAACTGGGCGAAAAGAATGTGAGATTGCCGCCCCTTCAAACATTAAAACATTAATTGCCGCCCACATTGTTGCCACACCGAGTGTTGCCGGCCGCCTGAAGCAGCTGTTGAGCTAAAAAAAAAAAAAAAAAGTTCGCCCGCTCCATAATAGTCTGCAAATTTCGTCGGCGACAATGAAATGACAACTATCCCGGGGCGGCGACTGTCGATCACTCGATTTGCCGCCCCCCTCGACCTGCCACCCGCGTGCGGTGCACGCCTTGCACGCCCGCTTACAGCGGCCCTGGTAAAATTAGGTCATATCTCCTGTGTATGTGGTTCCTACAACATATACCTAATATCCATCAATTTGTATTATAAAGTAAATACTGTTTTTATTAGAGCGTTCTGGTAGCTCAGTGGCTAAGGCTCTTGCTTTCAAAACATTCGCTGCTCCTGCCCCAGGTACAAATCCTGGCAGGCGCAGGGATTTTGAGAGTTGTGTTTAATCATATGAGCTATGCCAGGACGCTCCATGGTTCGGATTCCACGTTAAAACTGTAGGTCCCAGAGGAATGGAACTGGCCGTCCTACCTCTGACACAATGGCTTATTATGCCTCCTTCGGGAGGATCCAACCAACCTACGGGTTGTGGACTAAGTTAAGTTTTTTTTAAAAACTGTTTTTATTAAATCAAGAGTCCTACATTTTATATCTTATAGTATTTGAAAGTACTATTTTTATCTAATTATCTTAGTTTTTTTCATGAAATTTGGAGGCAATGGATTCAACAGTGAGTAACTCCTGAAAAAACTTATGTGTTTTGCCAAAGTGCATCAAGCCTGTGAAGATATATTTCAAATCAACTATCTAATTATTTCTTGTTTTTGAGAAAAGAAGTCTTTTCTGTCACTGACATTTTGTTACCTTCATATTAACAAGAGAAATATTGTAAGGCAAAAATTTTTTTATAAGCAACAGGTTGTCACCATGGTTCACATCTTGTATTTAATTTTTGTGTTGTTGTGTCACCTCTAATATTGGAAAAAAGGAACTGAAGAAATCCAAAGATGTAATGAGTCTCACCTGAAGGTTGTATGTTAAACAGTTTTCATTTTTATGATCATCATGTACTTTAGAATCTTTACAGTTATAATATTTCTTACGATATCAATACAAATCTAACCTAACAAATTAACATTTAAATTATGTGTATTGTAGCTTTTTATTTTAATTTAATTTAATTTAATTTAATTTAATTTAATTGCAATGGAGCACAGGCTCCGGTGGCAATTTCCCTACACAGCTATCTTCCCCCTATCCTGCACCCACCTACATTTGCCCTCTACAAATTTTTTCTTTAAATTCCTTCAAAGTTTTCGGTAAATTATTCATCGTTTCTCTTGGTAACTCATTCCAATCCCTGACACCCTTACCTAAAAAAGAGAATCTTCCTACACCCTTGTGCCTGAAATCGAGTGCCAGCTTGTGGTCATGGTCATCTTTTCCCTTCCATGCACTACTTTTCATACCTACTGCAATATCTTTCCATGCCTCATCACCAGTATATGCCCTGTACACTCCCATGACCCTCCTCATCCTCCTCCTGTCTTGCAATGAATCCCATTCCAGCTCCTTTATCATATCCGTCACTGATTGCATTCTGCGATAATTTCCAGAAACAAATCTAGCAGCCCTTTTTTGCACCCTCTCCAACTCCTGTATTTGATACGTAAAATGAGGGTCCCATACTACACTACCATATTCGAGCAATGGTCTGACCAAAGTTTTGTAACCCAATTCCTTGACTTCTCTCGTACATCCCCTCATAACTCTCTCCAACAAGTGCAGAACTCTGAAACCTTTTCCTACCACCTGTCCTATGTGTCCTGCCCAGTTAAGTTTGTTATCAAAAGTAATTCCAATATATTTGCATTTCAAGTCTTCAGCAAGCAATTCTTTCCCCACCTTATATTCATAATTAACCTTTTGTTTTTTATTTGTGTATCTAATAAGCTGACTCTTCTTTGCATTTATCTTCATTCCATGTTTACTAACCCAATTAGATATCCTGTCCAGATCACCCTGCAACTGTTTACAATCCTCTATCGTTTTGATTCTTTTATACAGCATTATGTCATCTGCAAACAATCTAATTTCAGATAGTAAACAGGCAACACAATTATTCATTAGAATAATGAATAGCAATGGTCCCAATACGCTACCCTGTGGCACACCCATTTTTACTTCCACTTCTTTTGATACTACATTTCCTACCCTAACTTTCTGTTTTCTACCTTTTAAAAATTCTTCTACCCAGCAAATCACTTTCTTATCCACTCCAATGGTTTTTACCTTATTTACTACCATTTTATGGCTTACTCTGTCAAACGCCTTAGACAGATCTAGTGCTACACTATCAATTTGGCCTCCCTTGTCCATTTCATCTGAAATATCTTGCATATATCCCACCAACTGAGATTCGCATGAATATCCTTGCCTGAAACCATGTTGCCTGCTTGAAAACCAATTACGTTCCTCACATGTATTTCTGATGTGGTTGCATATCAATCTTTCCATTAATTTACCTACCACTGATGTCAAACTGATTGGCCTGTAATTCTCAACTCTATTTCTCACCCCTCCCTTATGTACCGGTACTACTATTGCACTTTTCCAGTCCTGTGGTAAGCAGCAAGTGTCTAGACTCAATTTAAATAATATTTCAAGATAAGGTACAATGTCACATCCGGCTATCTTTAAGATATCTGTAGTAATATTATCTTCACCAGCCCCTTTATGTTTTTTCAGCTTTCTTATTTCCTTCATGATTTCCTCAGGATGGATATCAAATTTTTTACTATCGTCATTTCTAATTGTGTTGTTAAGCTCGTTCTCCAAATTAGACCCTCCTGTTTCTGATTCATTTTCCCTAATGCTTTCTCTGAACCAGTTACTTAAAATCTCTGCCTTTTTCAAATCGTCAGTAATTTCTTCTCCATCCTTATCTATAAGTGTCTCTACATCCTCCCTTCCCCTCAGTTTCCTGATATAGCCATAGAAATTTCTAGATGCATCAGTCAATGGTCCCCCTGCACTGACAATACTCTTCATAAACCCATCTTTGGCCATTTTCTTTGCTGTTATTAAGTCCTTGTTTAGTTGTTTTAAATATTCCCTACTACCCTGCTGTCTCTTAACTCTGTTATGCTCTTTTCTTACCAACCTCTTTAACCTCCTCACTTCCCTATTATAGTACATAGGATCTCTACTTCTCTTTATTTTTTGCTTTGGAATAAATTTTTCTTCCCCCTTTCTTATTATCTCCTTGAACTCTTTCCACCTTGACTCTACTGTACCTGAGCCTTCCTTCCATTTGCTGAATTGTTCTCTGAAATATCTCCTCAAATTTGAAACCTGTGCCTTTTTATAATTGTACCTATTTCCCCCTTCAATTTTGGCTGCTGGTTTACTGAATCCTCTAATATCCATCAGAACTGCTTCATGATCACTTATTCCTTCAGTTACTTGATACCTCAAAAGGTTTTCATCGGGCTTAATTAGAAATATATCCAAAATATTTTGTCCCCTAGTGTTTTGCTCAACCACTTGTGTAAATCCTCCTTCCCTTATTAAGATATTTGCAAATCTTTGTTCCCTTGTGTTATTTATCTTATTCCCTTCCCAGTTTACACCTGGTAAATTTAAATCTCCGCCGATGATGATCATTCTATTCTCACCTCTGAAATCTGAGTATGAATTTAATTTCTCCCCAAGAGCCTCATCCTCTTCTGTCATTCTTCCACTGCGGTAAACAGCCAACACTCTGATTTTTTCTTTTTTACTACCCCAGAAATCTACCCCAAGTAACTCATGGTCTTGATCTATGAATGCCAGTGAACTATGGTAGTTTTTGCTAACTAGTATGAAGACTCCTCCACCAATTGCTCCTCGATCTCTGCGGTACACTCTGTAACCATCAGGAAAAACCTCACTGTCTAGTACTTCTTCTTTTAACCAACTCTCTACCCCAATTATTATTTGTGGTTCATGCATCTCTACTAAGTTTGCAAATTCGATTACTTTGTTCATTATACTTCTACAGTTTACCATTAAAACCCTTACTATTGGCTTTACATTTTCAGAATTTATCTCCTCTTTCCCACTTTTAACGCAGTCAGTTATTGTTTCAGCCATTTCATCTATTTCTTTAATATCTGTGACTTTCCCCATCGCTAATCTGCAATCAGTATCACTTTGATAATCTATTTCTGTCCCTTCACCAGCAGCCCCTAACCTAAAAAAGGCACAGTCCTGACCCCATCATCACTGGAAACGGGCTCCCTCACTGCTTTAGCTAACAACTCAGAAAGTAAGTAATATAGATGATAATACAGTATATTCATAAAACTTGCAAAATGATGTAGCACAATATTTTATGTCAAATATATATATTCAGTGCAGACACCTTGTAGAAAAGTGAGTTTCCTATCAATAAAAAGATTTTCTAAAAATCAAAATATTTGTGTCTTAACTTTAGCGTTAAGCAATTATTTCTTTCAAAATTGAGAAATATCCTTGCAACAATTAGTATAATGGTAGGTATGGTCAGCTTTCCCAAGTCAGTTAAAGAACTTTATTACTCGGAAGTTAATGTTACTGATTGCTAGTGTATTATTACTACATTTTACTGTTTTTTCAAAGGTTAATCGTCTATAATGAAATATCCACTACTGATACAGCATTTGACTTAAAAGTCTAATTAACATTCAATAGTTTCTATCTGCTGGATGGGTAATTAGTGATCCTCCTTCAAATACATACCTTAAATTTGTATTACATTCTTCAGTGGGTGTGCATGCACAATATCATCTCACATACAAACCTTCACAATCCCGTAAGAATGGAGACTTTCCTGGCGTATGCTTGAAATGAAGATCTCATGGGTGTACCACCGGATAGTGTTTTGAAATCACGATATTTCCGGCTGTACACCTGTGAAGACTTCATTTCTTCACAATCCCGTTAGAAGTTGTATATATATATGAGACACAATCAGATTAGTCTTTGTAACAAAACAAAATTGATTTCCAATCACTTGTACTGGCTGCAATAATGTCCTCTTTCAACATTTTAATGGTCTGGAGGTCCTGCTTCTGTAATACTTTATTTGAGTAAATTAATAATGCATTCTGCTCCTTCTGGGATCAATTTCATTATTTATGGATATTGTGTAAATCACCTAGAAAGCAAAATATATTGTTTCCAGTTGCACAACTCTGATTGACTCTAACTATTCACAGTTCAAATATTTTATTCTATATAGCTCCATTTAACTTTGCAATTCGTGATATGTTGTAAAGATAGTGAACCTTCTAATAGTCTCAGTTTTTTTCCAAACATTCTCCTGCTTTTAGTAAAGGGTTAGTTATGACAACTTTTTTCCCCTAAAGACCACGACAAGAAAAACTCTTCCTTGAATTAGCTCTAATGCTCCTGGCACATAAATTCCTGGCTGCATCTCAAGCCCTAGTCCTGGAAATAATTTTAAATTCTGTATCTAAACAACGGGACAGTTGGTAGTTTCTTTTTCTTAATAATCAAAGTTTGCACCAAAATCCTCAATTAAATCTTAAACCACTCCACAGTGCAAATAGAGTGTGGTCATACCAGTCTGTTGGCTGTGATTTTTCTAGAGTGCTCTGGTGGTTCAATGATTGGAGGTCGGAAGGTCCCCGGCTCGAATCCCTGTCTCTGTGGGGATTTTCATAGGCCCTTAACCTGACCTTCACCTCTGGCACAGCTTGCTGTGTAATGTGAAGTGCGCCAGAATGCTTCCATGGTTCAGATTCCAGGTTTAACTGTAGGTCCCCTGTACTTGGTAGGATTGCCAGGTTAGGTTAAGGCGGTTATGACAGGGGCGGAATGTGCAACTGATAAAGATCCAGTCACCAGGTCATTATGACCACATGGCATTACTACTATTATTATTATAGTGATTTTTCTTTTGGATGGGTATGTTTTACATGATGGCAAGTAGGTGTCTTTTAGAAGATGGTAATTTATACCATCTGTTCATTAGTCTTCAAATATCCAATAAATTAAATCAAAAACACTCAACATATACATGTGAAAGAAAACACTTAGGCATACAGAGGAAAGGTATTTACCGTCATATTTCCATATCTAGGCCTTCAGCGACTTCATTTTAGGAGTATCTCTTTGCCTGAAACATGAATGTAATCAGTGTATGCCATCCTTGGCACATGAGAGTAGACTGCTAGTATTAGAGGATGTTAAGCTCCTTGGGCAGATCTGACTGGAGTGGCTTCTCATTTCATTCAATAGCGTGACAGTATTTATAAGTATTAATGTATGGATGGATGACTATGATAGTGAGTGAGTGCAGTGTAGGGAGGTGACTGTATTAGAGAATAAAAATTCAAAGTTGTAAGAAGATTTAAACCAGGTGCCAGCCCATTGTAGCCTACTCTTCTAAATCAGTGTGGCCCTCAAATTTAAATTCCTCATCCAATGGATAATTTAACATCCTCATCTGATGGATAAATTAGTAATAACAGTATCGTATAGTATCATTCAACACACACACACACACATATCTCAGCATAATCTTCTGCTTTGAAAATACAGTTTTCCAATCATATCTTAACTTTTTGAGGCTGTCATTGTAAAACAAATGGGATTATATATTTGGTGTTTCACTCACGACTTTTTTACACAATATGACGATTACAAATTGTGCACTGCCACCTTTTATACCCTACTAGCTGACAATTTGAGTGATTAACATTCCTTCCACTACCAGGGTTTGAACCAGCAAATTCTTGATTGAACAACATACACTGCATTAGTATCTTAGTGACCTCGGCCCTGGAGATGGTTTAGAATCGTCTGATAGACCTCATTTAATTTTGCACGCTGACAGGCAGGCAGGCAGGCTTCATGAAAAAGGTGTGTGATCTTCGAAAGGAGGATATTTATTTGTAATTTAGCATTTTAAAAAGTATAACGTAAACACAACGTAGCACAAGGCGAAATTAGAAAGGGAATTTCTTGTCACAATTTTAGAATATGAAAATGGGACCAAAGAATTCTAGTAGAAGATACAAGGGAGGCCAAATTGATAGTGTGACACTAGATCTTCCTAAGGCATTCAACAGAGTGAGCCATAAAATCGTTTTAAATAAACTGAAATACATTGGATTAGATGAAAAATTTGCTTGCTGGGTTGAGCAATTCTTAGATGTCAGAAAGCAAAGGGTTAGAGCAGGAACTTATCAAAAGAGGTGGTAGTAAATATGGGAGTGCCACAGGGTAGTGTATTGGGACTGTTGTTCTTCATTATTCTAATGAATGACTGTGCTGATGGGTTATGGTCAGAATTCAGTTTTTTTTTTTTTTTTTTTTTTTTTTTGCAGATGATATAATGGTATTCAATTGGATCAAAACAGGTAAAGACTGTGAAAAGTTTCAGGCTGACCTGGATAGAATATTTAAATGGGTAGGTCAGCATGGATTGAAGATAAATGCCAAAAAGAGTCAGCTTATTATGTACACAGATAAAAAAAAACTAAAGGATAATTATGATTATAGGGTGAAGTCAGAATTGCTTGTTGAAAGCTTGAAGTGTAAATATATTGGCATAACGTTTGTTAACAAAGTCTACTGGGCAGGTGGTACGAAATTCCTTCATTTAATGGAGATGGTGATGAGAGGATGTACCAGAGAAGTTAGGGAATTGGGTTAGAAAACTTTAGTCAGACCATTGGTTGAATGTGGTGGTGTATTTTGGGACCCACATTTTTGTTATCAAATACACGAGTTAAAGAGTTTGCAAAGAAGAGCAGATAGATTTATTTGTGCTAATTATCGCAGGACCCAGACAGAAACTGGTATGATAAAGGAGCTGGACTGGGAGGCATTAGAGGAAAGGAGGAGAGTGTTGGGAATGTGCGGGACATATATTAGTGATGGGGCTTGGAAGGATATTGGTCCAAGAATTAGGAATAGTACATGGAAGGGGAAAGGCAACTATGACCACAAGCTGATGCCCGATTTCATGCATAAGGGAGTGGGTACATTTTCTTTTGTTAGTAAGGTGTGGTGTGACAGCGTCACCCACAATGAATATAATTAAATTGTTATTAATTATATTCATAATTTTACTAATTATATTCAATTTTATTAATTATATTCAATTTTGTTAATTATATTCAATCTTGTGACGTGTAAATAGCGTATATAATGGGGGTTGTCTGGATAGATTAAACATATATTAAACCAGGGCAGCCAGAGGTAGAATTGTTGTAAATTTAATTTTCTGTAAAACTCGTGGCTCAGTAAGGTGGTGAATATTGGAGGCTGGAAACTGCCATTTTCGGACGCTCGAGAGTGGGACAATGGGGGCCTCTCCGACCTGGCGGCGCCACAGCTTCACAACGGCTATCTTACGTTAGGCGGGCGCTGACCTCACCCCACTCCGCTGCTGCGCTGAAGGCCAGGCAGAAAACGCGCGGAGGGATGCAGCGAATGCGAGGCGCGATATAATACACGTGACGACGGACATGTGTAGATAGCCAATCGTGAACATTTATTGGGGTCCACAGTACTAATTCTAGGGAGTTTGTTACATGTGGAGTGGCGACTTTCCGAGGAAGAAGCCATCTTAAACAACACTTGCTGCCTGGACGAGTTGATGAACAGACGTGTCAGCCGACACGCTCTCGTCTGGTGATCATTGTCTGGTTGTGATCACACTCTTGCTTTTGGGAAGCGAGAGGTTATATGGCATGCCTGCCATTATCTGGAAGTCGTTCTAATAACGCGGTCGTACCCGCTTATCGGGCTTCCACAGCTGCAGTGACATTGAGCATGTCACGCTACTTCACGGCGATGCTTTTATGGTAATGTACCGGATACAGACGGTCACTCTTCATTGGGTTTTAACGGACTTGTGAACCCTTAAGCGGCACTGGGATAAGATTCTGCTCCCGCCACTAAATCACTGAGCTAGCTGATTTTATGTTCCACTGTAAATTTCAAGCATCTTGCTATTTGTAAATTCATTTTGATGCTTTTCTTTAACTTTATACGGCGCCCCTGGGATAATCCTTTGTTATAGTAAAATGTTAGCTTCAATTTGATGGCCTGTGTTGCCACGTTGTTCAATGTTAACTTTGCTGTTTTTATTTGTTGAAATATTTCATTCAATTTTGTTTGCTTTCATCGGCGGATTGTAAACGTCGGGTATTGCTTGTTTTTGTTGGTCGAACTATGTTTAACGTAAAGTTAATTATTACCCGGCCTTGTAAAAGCCATAAGAATCAATAAATGGGATATTATTTTGTGTCTAATATTCATGGTTCTGGTTCCTTATAGCTCCCCTTTAAAATATTTAAAACCAATTGTTAATTTTCATATTATATTAATAAATCCCCCCTCCCCTTTCCGCCACTATTGTATTTACTTCAAAGGGTGTCGGAAATTGGAACAAATTACCAAGTGAAGTGTGAATAATTTACCAAAAACGGCTTAAGGAATTTGAAATTAAAATTTGTTAATCGAAAAAGTAAATGGGGGAGGAATTTAACACTCCAACTATAAAAGAAAATTGTAAAATATGAAAAGGGATAATTCGATGACTAGGGGAATTGTCGCTATTCAATATTAATAAAAATACTAAGGTGGTAAGAACTACAGAAGTAGAAAAAATTATATTAATTGAATCAATGACCAACTACTAAATTCGTTGTAAAGTGTATATATGTGAAAGAGAGTGACAGGTTTATTTTTTAGTCACCTTTGTTGCTGTTTGAAACGTGAAAGTTTGGGTGTAATGCTCCGTAGGTTCCATTTCGGGTCGTGGTGTGTGTACCCAGATGACAGAAGCGGGCAAGAAATAATTCACTACGTGGAGTGCAAACAATTCGGGACAGAGCTCCAAAGCCTGCGAGTAGAATATTTCATGGTGGCCAATGATTACGTCCAAATATCGAGGACTCGCTTTCGTAACCTCCTCAGATATCCTCGCGTGTATTATAGCTCATCAGTTATTCTCTCTTCCGTGGCGGAATGACCGCAAATTACGAGCGTCACTTAACATTCTGTTTTGGGAACGACCTTCACTATTACAATGTCAGCACTCACACGCTAACAGATGTCGTAATCATGTTACGAAATAAACACAATACAATGTGCTTGAGTTTAGATCATAATTCAAATTGCTGGGTAATCGTATCACTGAGCAACATGGAAATAATTTCCATCAATAAAAGCAGTGACCCTTTTTTTCCCATACTTATTAATGTACAGTTGAAACTAAAATATTAAAAGAAATACGTGTCGGCGATAAAAAGCGTAAAAAGCAATATTAATATAAACTTCCATTACTGTCACAAGTAACAATATCATATTCAGGCTCTGTTACATCTTCCCAATTTATTGTTTTAAATCGGGTAATTGGATACTGTCATTTGTGCTAAAATCCTATTTCTTGTTCTACATTGTATACCAAATTTTGGAGAAACTAACGAACCCATTGAAAAATTAAATTTACCAGATTCAAGGTTTCCATGCTTTTGTAAACCTTATATCAGTTCTAATAATATATGTATCTGTGTACTTAAGCTACATAAATTTTTGAGCACTATTTTTTGATTAGTTATGAATAAATGGTCGGATGGAACATATTTCAGCTTACCGCTTTCAATCTGAAGACCTTTTAATCTCTTGTTTTCCATTAAAAATCTTTAACAACTCGGCCGAAAGTCTGAGAAACGATCAAAAATTAATATTTTCAATAAAATATGTTTATAGAAATGTGTACACACATCATGACCACGGTACACCGTGAAGTTTTTCTTCTTATATGTGTCTTTTCCACATTCTCTTACTCTTTCGATGACAGGACATTCTAGACGAATCTTCAATCTACGCGACTGTTATTCCATATTCATTAATAGAGTTCTGTCTCTGATGCTTTTTAACAACTCATTCACCCTTCGAAGTCCTTTATATGAAGGATCTATGATAACTTCTGCATAGGACTACGTCAATAGCTCTCATTTTATTTATTTATTTATTGACATTCGGTTATGTAACCATACAGCCATCACTTGTAACATGATTCATTATCGTTAACTAATAACATGTTTGATTGTACTCATTATTATATTGCATCTGTTAATTATCGTTATACTTATGCTACTTACAATTTTGATTATATTGGTTACAATTTTAAATAGAATTTATCTAAACGTAATTAAAGACTTTCAGGTATAAAGCCGAATCGCAGTAGCAGTTGATACAATTCGTTTTCAAGTCATATTGCAGGTATACGTGAGGCAATACCGACATTGGTATTCATGCGTCTAAATTATTATTTTCTTTTGTTCACGTTCGGTTATATCACCATACATCCGTGAATTGTAAGATAATACATTATGCTTAATTATTGACAGGTTTGATTATACTATTTACAATCTTGCTTATGCTAATTATAGTTGTACTTAGGCTACTTACAATTTTTATTATACTGATGACAATTTTAAGTCATACTTTTCTACTCGTAATCTTTAAGGAATAAAACAGAATCGTTGTAGTCGTTTATAAATTCATTTTATGCTTATTGACATTTTTATTTTTTGATGATGAGGTCTTAGATTTCTATATTTCCATTTTTTAGGAATCTAATAAGGCTGTTGTACACTGCTTTGTCATCGCTAACTAGGAGTAGGATTAGGTTGGTAGGAAGAGGGATTCCTATGTTGACTAAATCCTTGATCATCGTATCCTGGGCCCGTTTAAATTTTCTACAGGAAAATATAATGTGGTTGGTGTCTCCTATAGTCTGATCTGAACAATCACAGAGAGGAGATTCTCTCAGACCTAGTCGATAGAGGTGGCTGGGGAATCTTCCGTGGTTGAACCGCAGCCTGGAAATCATTGTTGTTAGTCGTCTGCTTGTGATCCATTTATAAAACCAAGGTTGAGGTGGAATAATTGGTTGAATGCTTCCATAGTGCGATGCTTTGGTGGTTAGAGATGTTCTCCATTCTTCTTGCCATTTTTCTTTGGCTCGTTTTTTGATTGTGTGAATTATATCTGACGTCGGGAGGTTCATACCATCTTTAAATCCGTTCAGGATGGCCTGTTTTGCTAAAGTATCCACTTGTTCATTGTATTTTATACCTTTGTGAGCTGGAACCCATAGCAGGTAGGTAGTGATTCCCCGTTCTTTACTGCTTTTTATTTGTTTCCTAATTTCTAAGATCGTCATCGGGAGGTGATAATTCCACGTGTTGTTATGTAGCCGTTTTAAGACACTCATGGAGTCCGTTAATATGATGCTTTTGTCCGCTTGGATCATTTGGCTATACTTAACCGCCTCCAGTATGGCTTTCGCTTCAGCTGTGAAAATAGATGTTTCTTCATGTAGCGAGAATTGAGCTGAATGATTAGTGTTGGGACAGAAGAAAGCTGCTCCTACTCTGTTTTCCTCGGAATTCTTTGAGCCGTCTGTGTATATTTTAACTGTGTTTTTCCCTATCTCTGCGAGGAGTCTATTTAGTTTCTGGTTTAAGGTGGGATTTATGTCTCCTTCCAGAAAGTGTATGTGGATTTCTTCTAGTCGGAGTTCGTATGGTTCTTGAAAGATGGGGTGTATGTCGTAAGAAGCTACTTTATCTTTATATTTAGACCAAAGTTTGTAAGCATTTAGAAGCGGGAGCTTGAGTTGGCTTTTTCCTTTGTTCGCTAATCCTTGCATCCTTTCAAATCGATGGTGGAGCGGGTGGGTATTAAGTACCAATTTTTCCATTATGAATTTTTCCTCAAGATATGATCGTCGTATATGAAGGGGAGGTTCTCCTGCCTCCACTAATAGGGCGTTAATTGGGGTTGAGCGTATTGCCCCGACACAAGCTCTTAGGCAAGCTGCTTGAAGTCTATCTAGTTTTTTGAGAGCGTCCTTTCTAGCATATTGGTAAAACATGGAACCGTACTCTAATAGCGATCTAATTAGTGTTCGGTAAAGTAGTAGGAGCGTTTTTGGGTGGGAGCCCCACCAAGTACCTGACACCATTCTTATTATATTTAGTCGGGAATTCGATTTTGCTATCAGCTGATCGATATGCTGGGACCAGCTAAGGCGGCTGTCCAGCAACATTCCCAAGAACCGTGCTTGTTTCTTAAGTGCCAGTTTATATGGACCTATTTGGATACTGTCCGAGTCATGGGTGATTTTTCTCTTTGAAAAGTAGACTACTGATGATTTTTCCAGTGAAAGTTCAAAACCATTGGTGTGTAGCCATTTGATGAGAGCTGTAATTGCCTTGTTCAATAGGTTATGGACTTCCTGTTGTGACACATCGTTGGCATATATAACCACGTCGTCTGCAAATTGGAGTGAGATAATCTTCGTTGGGATGGAGTGGATTATATCACTTATGTATAGTAAAAATAGGAGTGGGCTGAGGATTGCTCCTTGTGGTAACCCTTGATTAACAATACGCGGCCCTACTCGATTTTTCTTTGAGCTGACATAGATTATCCTCTCCGATAATAGGGAGTAGAGTCCTTTCACAAGTTTCATCGGTACCCCTAATGTCTCCAGTTTGTGCATCAAATGAGGGATTCTGACGTTGTCGTAAGCTGATTGGATGTCTAGGAAAACCGCACCCAAATATTGCTTGTTGCAGAATGAGAGGTAAATGTCCGACGTCAAGATCGCTAGGTTGTCTAGTGTGCTTTTTCCCTTACGAAATCCGGATTGTGAGTTTGGAATCAGGTTGTTCGCCTCCACCCACCATTCTAATCTGTTCTTGATGAGACGTTCTAGTGTTTTTCCTACACATGACATTAATGATATCGGTCTGTACGAAGTCGCTTTGGTGGGGTCTTTTCCTTGTTTTAATATTGGAATGATAACCTGGGTTCTCCATTCCGCTGGAATAGGTTCTTTCATCCAAATCTTGTTAAAGATGTTTAGAAGTCTCTGCAAGCCAGCTGGAGGCATGTTTGTTAACATTGCGTAATGGATTCCATCTATTCCAGGTGAAGAGTAGGAGGATCGCTTTAAAGCTTGTTGTAGTTCTGTCATGGTAAATGGCGTGCATAGTTGGTGGTCCGATGCTTCTTGCGGGCTTAGCGCAATGTTGGAGTCCTCCTCCTGGACTGTGGAAGGAGCGATTTTGTCTGCAATGTCTTCAAGGGTTGTGGTACTAATTTTAGGGGTTTCGCTGTTGAAACCATTATTTTTAAACTTTCTAATCGTAGACCAAACAGAAGAGATATTCGAATCCTTTCCCAATGTTTCACAGAATTGGATCCAATTCTGACGCTTTTGCGTTTTGAGCGTTCTTTTTGTTCGTGCGTTAATTTGTAAATAAGACATATAGTGTTGGAGGTCGGGGTTCTTTCTGTATAAGTTAAGAGCGAGTCTTCTTTGGGCTATTGCTTTCGAACATGTTGGGTTCCACCATATTGGTGGGCGACTTTTCTTGGCGTTTTGATAGTCCTTTCGTTGAATAGATTTGTCTGCTGCCTCTGAAATCACATTTGTCAGTTTTTTATAGCTCTCGTTTCCCGTAGATTGTTCTGTGATATCCTTGGAATTTTGTTCAATTCGTCTCCTGTATTGGGACCAGTCGGCTCTATTGACGTTCCATCTGATTGTTGGATGAGCTGCAGTTTCTTTGATTAGTGGGCATCCGATATTTAAAAGTATCGGATAGTGGTCCGATCCCAATGAATCATTGAGCACTCTCCATGTCGCTATGGTTGCCAGGTTGGGGGAGCAGAGAGTTAGGTCCACTGCCGAGTTGAGTCTTCTTGGTGATGGGACCATTGTTGGGCTGCCGTCATTTACTATTACCAGATTGTTGTCTTCTGCCATATCCTTAATTGTCGATCCTCTCAGGTCGTTGTAGTGACAGCCCCAGCTCTGATTATGTGCGTTAAAATCGCCGGCCAGAATCATTGGTGAGTTTATTTGGCCGATAAGATTTGTCCAGTCGTTTGGAGTGATTTTTGTTTTTGGGCAGCAGTAAATGGAAATGATGTTGACTGTTGACTGGGTGGTTCGTATCCGTATTGCTACTGCTTGAAAGGGTAATTTGCTCAAATTGAGATTAATCGGTTCGTGTGGAATATTCTGTTGCACCAATATCGCCACTCCTCCTCTACCATCCAGTCTGTCATTCTTGTACACCTTGTAGGATTTGAAACTGACCTCTCTATTTGGTTTGAACCATGTTTCTGACAATATGGCTATGTCGATATTGTTTTGAGTGAGTGCTGAAATTAGGCTTTCTCTGTTCGCCCAAACTGATCTTCCGTTCCATTGTAAGATACTTAGATATTGGGATACCGTGGAGTTGTTATTTTTCTTATCCATTGCTTTACTTCTTTGGTTACTTTCTTATTATTATGTTAAAGGGCTCCTTTTGTTTTAGTTGATAGGTTGAGTTGTTCCAGGATGGGATTGAGCTTCTATTATATGTTGTTCCTGAGATATTGGAAGGCCCTGAGGGAAGTCCATTAACGTAGTGGCAATAAGGTCTCTGATGTTATGTGGTAAGTTACCGGAGAATGCCATTTGTAAGATCACTGTGATCAAGTTTTGTATCTTTTCTACTAGATATTCGTTTGCTGTTTGGGCGTTTTGGCTATAGGGATTATTAGTAATTGGGAATGCTGGTTGGTTTGGTGCCCTCATAAGAAGTTCTGGCGGTACCTGGGAAGCATTTCTGTGCGTAGGTCGTTGTGTGTCCCTAGGTGTCCAGTTATGATCTTTACCCTTGCTCTCTACTCTGACCGTTGGTTTCTGTTGGTGTGGTGGCGGGCCTTCTGATCGACTTTGTATCTTTAGAGGGGCTGTTGGTGGTGGATTCAAGGTATTCTGAACTGTGGTTGGAACTTTTATAACTTTGTTTGAAGCTCTAATCATAGAAGGATTGGTTGCTTGATTATAAAATGTTCTCTCTCTATTCTGTGTCAAATGTTCGGCTGTTATTGTGGCATAAGTATTTTGTTCAATGCTTGCTAGCGCCTCCTGGTAAGATATTCCCTCGTAAGCTCTTTTCCTATTTATCTGTAGTTGTTTTTGGTACTGAGGGCAGTTGCGATCCGTGGAGAGATGGGGCCCGTTACAATGGGCACAAGTAGGTGGTCCTGAATTTTTACATTCTTTGAAATGGTGGTTTCCAGAACAATGGCTACATCTAGGTTGACTCCGACATTGTTTACTATTATGACCGTACCTCAAACATTGGTAACATTGAAGGACCGAAGGGATGTACGGTTCTACCGGGCATCTCACTCCATGGATTATCACGTATTCTGGACGGCGTTGCGCTTTGAAAGTAATTGCACAAACTGGGATGGGTCTTCTCTGGTCTCTATCGGTATCACTTGTATTTTTGGTGAATCGCCTTATTCGTACTACTTGAACGTCACATCTTATCACTTCCATTATCTCCTCTTCCGTTAGTGAAATGTCTACATTTCTTACAATGCCTTGGCGGGTTGTTAAGGAAATGGGGATGTAAGCTTCCATGTTGTGCATAGGGAAAATTTTGCTTTGGGCTAGGGCGTTAGCACTCGGACCAGAAATTGTCTCGATTCTAATACGATTTCTGCCTGACTTAGTAATGTTCACTATGTTTTTGGTTACTAATTCGCCTTCATGGTGGATCAGCTTGCCGACTGCCATGGGATGTAGTCTACCAACGTTACTCACTTTGCTTTCTACAAAAATAATATATGGGCCACCGTCATACCATTCATATTTGTTCGCTATTTTAACCACTGGGCCAGTGCTTGGTCGTTGATCACTTACCGAAGTCGGTACTGGGGTAGTGTTGCTTCCTATTGCCGGTGTTGCTGCGATGAGATGCTGATGTTGGTTTCTGCCAACTTCCACCCTTGGAAGTTTTTCAGAGCTGTCGACTGCTGTTGTGTTGTCGATGTCTCGGAGCAGGCGCTTGTTGGGCTGCTTTTGTAGAGGCATTTCTTCTTCTGATGATGGTAGCACTTTTGTGGAGTTGTCTATGTTTAACACTGTATTCAACGCTTCACCGACTACCTCTCCTATGTTGGAACCTATACCATTCTCGTGAACTGCACTACCGACAGGGAGGCCGATTGGGCCACCTTGTCCATAATCTCCACCAAACATGGTGGAGATTAGGTTATCTGTAGAACTTAGATTGTCGCTGTTGCACTGGTAGTTAAATAATTACTCAAAAGCTTTAAAAAGTCAGTCTATACACAGTAGTAAACTATTTCACTCACTAAAACGGGAATAATCGAATGAATATAACGTTTTTTTGAGCGACAGAATACAAAGCGTGTTGCTATGTAAACAATAGCTCTCATTGTACTGTATTTTGCTTCGGGCAATGTTTGTTCACTTGCCTTATGTTGTATCAATGGGACTTTGAGCATTCTCCTATTAATCCATAGTTGTAGAGTTCCTACGCGTTTTATAGTGGCCACTTTTAAAGTAAAGCAAGTTAGGTCAGACAACGCTTTACTATACGTTGTCCGAGTTTTAACTTCAAGGCCTCGTGTTACAGTATTTCTTCAATCGCAAGAGGACTGCAGTTTCCGTTGAATATTAATGTCCAGGCAAGTATTCAAGTCATCTGTTATCCAGCTCACCACTCCAGCTGCTGGAAGAAGAAAACGAATGAGTAAACTACAAATATCCAAAGTGCAAGAGAAAAATACTTACACTGTTAAATTAAATATATCTACAAAAAATAAAAAAACAAAATAACAATAAAAAATAATAACAGTAATAATAAAAAATTCAAATAAAATAAAAATTATATAAAAAAAGTGCTCAACAGAAATGAAAAAAAAAAGATGTTCACTTATACGGAAATAGCAAATAAAAGAAGGCAATGCCAAGACGGCAAGTACTCCTGACAAGAATCCCTTAACCTAAGGGATAAGGGAGAAAGATAGCGCCTCGACTATTATCCAGCGATCAAGATATTTAAGCAAAGAGCTTTGAAGATAACAATCATTTCGCAGTTTACCATCAGCAATTAGAAATGTGCGCTACACAAACTTCGATTGTAATTCAAATAATAACTGTATATAATGTGGATTTTACATGAATAGCGTTGACAATTGTATTTCTGTTCGAAACAGTTGTTGTTTAATAACGGTGTACCACAGTCATCTTCCGGAGTTGCTTGTGACTGCGTAGTAACAACCATGAATTAAGCAAATAAAATCGTCTACTGAATGTCTTATGCTAATGGCTGCAATATTTGACAAGAAACGGTGCTACCTGCAGTAGAAGCGGGTTTGGCGTTGGTATAGAGATCATTTGTTTTTGTTGGTTTTGTAACCAATGTCTCGACGTTTCGCGTAAGTAATTTCTTCTATGAGCGTAATTTTCAAGGGAAGTTATAGTTCTTAAGATAATATTCGGCTGGTTTCCTTAAAGTGAGAGGTGGTTAGCGCGGTAAATTAAAACTCTGTCACCCAGGTGGTTGAACTACATTTCGGAGTCTCCCGACCTGTCAAGTCAATTGTATTAACTTTCCTAAAGCTGCAAATAGCCAGCTCGACATTAGGACTATGGTAACCTCGAAATATACATCTCGGATACATTGCTTCATCAGTTTAACACCGTATGAAACATACGGTGTTAAACTGAATTACTGAGTAATGCAGCAGTTATCTTGTCCACAAGCAGACAGTTGATGCGAGATACGACCAGGCATACGTTGCTCCATATTGCGCTCATACGAAATGAAATTTAACTGCTTTTCAGTAGGAATATTTCGCGTTGGTCCCACGGCAAACAAAATAGTGAAGAGATCATCAGAATTAATGTTTCTATCACAACATATTTCACACTACTATGTCACTATAATCCTAGTGACAGGCATTTTATACTGTGCTAGATCTGTATTACTTATCTGAGATTTTAAATTTAACAACATCGAAATTAGTTGTAAAACTGTCCTGTAACCTAGGCGTCACAAATGACATGAGCACGCCATAGTTCTACAACTTGGTTAGAGATGTGCAACAGCTTTTGTTCCTTATTTTTATTATTTATTATGATTCAGAGAATATTTAATTTAATTTAATTGCAATGGAGCACACGCTTCGGTGGCAATTTTCCTACACACCCAACTTCCCCCTATTCTGCACCCACCTACATTTGACCTCTACAAATTTAAACTTTAAATTCTTTTAATGTTTTCGGTAAGTTATTCATCATTCCCCTTGGTAACTCATTCCAATCCCCGACACCCTTACCGAAAAAAGAAAATCTTCTCACTCCTTTGCGCCTAAAATCGAGTACCAGATTGTGGTCATGGTCATCATTTCACTACCATGAACTACTTTTCATACATACTCCAATATCTTTCCATGCCTCATCGCCAGTATATGCCCTGTACACTCCCATGACCCTCCTCATCCTCCTCCTGTCTTGCAATGAATCCCATTCCAGCTCCTTTATCATATCCATCACTGATTGCATTCTGCGATAATTTCCAGAAACAAATCTAGCAGCCCTTTTTTGCACCCTCTCCAACTCCTGTATTTGATACATAAAATGAGGGTCCCATACTACACTACCATATTCGAGGAATGGTCTGACCAAAGTTTTGTAACCCAATTCCTTGACTTCTCTCGTACATCCCCTCATCACTCTCTCCAACAAGTGCAGAACTTTGAAACCTTTTCCTACCACCTGCCCTATGTGTCCTGCCCAGTTAAGTTTGTTATCAAAAGTAATTCCAAGATATTTACATTTCAAGTCTTCAGAAAGCAATTCTTTCCCCACCTTACATTCATAATTAACCTTTTGTTTTTTATTTGTGTATCTAATAAGCTGACTCTTCTTTGAATTTATCTTCATTCCATGTTTACCAACCCAATTAGATATCCTGTCCAGATAACCCTGCAACTGTTTACAATCCTCTATCGTTTTGATTCTTTTATACAGCAGTATGTCATCTGCAAACAATCTAATTTAAGATAGTAAACAATCAACACAATTATTCATTAGAATAATGAATAGCAATGGTCCCAATACGCTACCCTGTGGCACACTCATTTTTACTTCCACTTCTTTTGATACTACATTTCCTACCCTAACTTTCTGTTTTCTACCTTTTAAAAATTCTTCTACCCAGCAAATGACTTTCTCATTCACTCCAATTGTTTTTACCTTATTTACTACCATTTTATGGCTTACTCTGTCAAACGCCTTTGAAAGATCTAGTGCTACACTATCAGTTTGGCCTCCCTTGTCCATTTTATCTGAAATATCTTGCATATTTCCCACCAACTGAGATTCACATGAATATCCTTGCCTGAACCCATGTTGCCTACTTGAAAACCAATTACGTTCCTCACATACATTTCTGATCAGTTCAAGTATTCCAAAGTTTACTGTCTTGAGCATAATATCTAAATGAAATCCTACGACAGGAACTAGGTATAATTAGAATTCCTCCTGATTTTATTCGGATTAAAATAGATATGACAGAAGTGAATTTCACGGCAGATCGAAACCCTGTTATCTAGAAGGCCGCACTACCCCTCCGGAGTCTCCCAGCCTATAATATTGTAGTCTCCTTTTACTTCTTTTATTTATTTTTTTAGAATACTTTCTAAGAAATTTCTTTAAATTTTTGGGACAAAAATTAATGTTATTGCTAAGAGTGAGGAGTCAAGAGTCGGCCAAAGTCTCAGCGACAATGGTCACATCATGTGACCTATAAATTGCTTAAACGCGTAGTATTTTTCTTATGAGTTCTTTGGTTTTGTTTTTTGTAACATATTGCCCAGAGGACAAAAATTATGGATCACGCCCGACCAACCAAAGAAAATCCAGCTCGTTGGACCATGTGTATGTGGCACAGTGATGGTGTCCGGCACATGATTCAGGGTTAGCTGGTTCTAGTCGCGGTGATAGAAGAAATTTTTACCGTCGGGACTTTGGCAGCCGGATAGAAAAGGTGATGGTGTACGATTTTGTACCAAAGGCTCTAAGCACTGCGTATGGAGGTAACGCATGCGACACTGTTTATCGTGATTCATCAGTCGGCTGGGAACGTAAAACCTACGCTCAATTGATGTTTTTCTGAAGATTAGAACTGAATTTGTCAGGACTCTTCCTTATTAAATCACTAATCAACAAAACAAACAACACAACGCTGTGCGTACTCAGAATCATAACTGTTCAAACTTACGAACACTATTATGGCAACGGGAAACCACCCCAATTCCTCTATATGTGACGTTAATATGGAAGGGTAACTCACTCCATAGTAAACGCCTACGCCCTGAAAAAAACTTTTTGACTCTAAGAAAATTGACATGTGGAACAGTGATTGATAATATGAGAATGAGTAGCTTGAGAACAACTAATTAGAGCTTACTGAGATAAAAGAGATTTTGCACGGACAATTTTAACGTGATATATAGTAAGACGTTCTTGTGTTAGTGTTCTGATATGTGGATAGTCAACTAGAGATTCAAATACTTTTTTATATATAAATGTAGAACAATGCATGCAAGTACATAGCCCTAAATTTTTGGAAATTAGAACTCCACTAATTATAATTTATATGCACTTTTGAAGTTGTTATTTAACATGGAAGATGTCAGACACTGAAGTATCGCCAGATAATATATTATGTGAATGTCGATGATTAAAAAGAAAGGCAGGTTGATTTGGGCTCTTCTACTACGTATCTGACACCAGCAGTTGTTTTCTATCTACGATTGTTTCGCATTTTACTGTGGCGGTTGAAATGATATTTGACCAATGAAATGGTTTCGCTTCTTCCTCAACCTCGGTATTTACATGGTTAACTCCGAAAAGTTGAATCACTTAAGCTTCTAGGAATAAACTTATTAACATAAATTCACAGCATCTCAGGAGTAGCGTTTCTGAAACGTTTTCATTAATAACCGAAACGTTTGTTTCGCTGGGGGGTTCTGTCGATGACTACTTCGATGGCATCGAGACAGTAGTAGTTGGCTGACTGGGAAAAATTTTATTCGTATATTTTATTAGTATAGACGTTGTGCCCCTTCCGCATTGTAGGTGCCTCTTCACCGGACTTTGAGTAAACTCTTTGCAGGAAGGAATGTTGGCGCTTGTGATTTCCAAAAGTATCGATGAGCACTGAGCACACGTGAGTATGTGTCACTTTTTAAAAAGTGGTTGTATTCACTTTTTAATTTATTGAAAGGTCAAGTGTCATCAGTTAGGGAGCGTTCATAAACCACGTAGCTCCATTTTGGCCTCCTGTGAACCGCTCTCCCTCCACGTAGCCCGACTTGACTTTTGCCTCTACACCCCCCCCTCCCCCCTCATGTAACACGTAGCTTCTTTCCCTTTTGATTCCAGAAGATATTTTGTACTATTTTCTCTTGTAAATTACATAGACATAATCAAATGAAGGAAATAAATATTCACATGCCGCTGTGTGTTCAGTACCTCATTTTAACTGTGAAAAATGATATGAATGGAAATGTACGTGTCCTGGCTCGGAACCCCCATCCTTCCCCATATAGCGCAGCGTAGCCTTCCAGCCTACCCCTCCCCCATCCCCTAGACCGAGCCACGTAGTTTATGGACGCTCTCTTACATTTGTGTTTAATGCATCGGAAATACTGTTACGAAAAATGCTTAATGAGAAACCATATCAACTAGTTATGAAATAGCTTGGTGGGTTTGCTGCTAAAGTTTGGACTTCGCGTTTAGGAGAACGTGGGTTCGATCACCGATCTGGCTATCCAGATTTCTGTTTTACATTGTTTCACCAAATAACTCAAAGCCAATACCGGGCAGGTTCCTTCAGAACGCTATCGCTGAATTCCTTACAGTTCTTTGTCGTAATTCCTAAAACGACAACTTTTAACCAAAAATATCGTTTTTGGAGATAGAAATTACTCTGAATGATATTATTTTCGGGTAAAGATTTACGTATCACCTTCTTTTCCCGAAGATATTGATAGCGTATCTTTTTTGTCACAAGCCCACCACATATACGTCTGGTTAAAAGAAAAGCGCCAACCTTGCAGATGATAACTGTCAGAAATAGCTAATATGAAAGCTGTAGAGGGTTATTATGGGGAATTTTGAGAACGAAGTTTGGTAAGTTAAAACTAGTAGCAATGAACCTATGAATATTATTGGGTAGTTGAGAAGCTTGTTTAGGAAAAAGCTATAAAGACGTCTGACAAAGATCGATGTGTCTTACTCACTGGTTCACTGGTTAGAATAATTAATTGTTTATTTGTGGGATGACAGATTCTTACCTTTCGGATTGTCAGTATTTGTTTCCTTTCGAAGTTAACTCAAATAATTGCTGAGTTTCAATACAAGACTTCTCACGGAGACTTTATTTAAGTTCAGAATCAGTTTAACATACTTTTTCAGGCTATAGGAAACTTGAATCATTCGATAATCTTTGCTGCTATTAGAAGTTTATCTATGGTGATCTTTAACAGAGAGCCTTTTGGAAAAAATTGCGAATTTTCATAGTGTTCCAACATTGAAAGAGTCTCTCGCCTGACGTTGTTATTCGACGTGTTATGGTCTGAGTGTTTAATTTTTCTTTAACTGGAGAAAGAGATAGGAATATCAGTTGGGAAAATTTTTGGTTTGGTTGGTTTGTTGGATGAGTGAGATTTTGTTTGATTTATCAGTGTGTTGTGGAAAATAATTTCTATGAGTTGAATGAATGTTGAAATGTTTAAGGATAAATTAACGTTTGTATAACATATTTTATTGTATTAATTGAACATAGTAATATTTTCTTGTAGTCTTCTATTAAAGACTATTGTGTTACAGTTTAATTTCAAATGGTTGGTGGTAACTGAGTTTCCAAAAAATCTTAGACACAAACTGAGACATTAGAATCAGCGAACTACTTATGATAATCAACTATGTTTTGACCCAAGGTAAACTTGTAAAAGAGACACATTTCTTATTGTCTTTCAGAACAACCATTTTTATTCTCGTATGAAAAATACGAAAGAACGTTTCTTATTTGTTCAAGGGATTTGAACACTTTTCCTACACTCATCTTCTGCCTGCTTTCCCGGAGCAGGGATGTTTACAAATTGTTAGTGAAATTTGTAGCGGAAATTAATCTGAAAATATACTTCCACATTAATTTTGTAGAGTAATATTGTACAAATATTACTGAGGAGTTAATTTAAATATATTTACGTGTACTTTGTTTAGGGGTGAATGAAAAAGTTAATGGAATGTTACCAGGTCTAAGATTTAGCTTCTCTGGTCTGTAAAAATATTCTTTACTTAATAACTTCTTTGTCAGTTTTTGATTTGACATTCTATGAAATTATTAAGTAGTCTGTAAATATTTTTCATATGTTACAAAAATTATATTGTTATGTTGTATTTGGACTGTCTTCAACATGCAAAAGGCTAAACAACACGAAGAAACTATGTGAAAGACGACTACATAAATGATGTTCGAAAACAGCAAAAGTTGATATGGTTTCTTCGATACCAAAGGAAACGTTGCACACAGAACTGAAAATTTTATTGTTCGATTTTTGTCTAGTTGGACATACACAGTCAGTTGCAAGATGAATCGCAGCTAGCGGTAGAGCGACTCGCCTCTGTTGTCTATAATGCAGGAGAGATCTGATCGACTGGCCATGCATACTGCAGGCGCGACGCTCGTGCAAGCACAATGAAGGGAAGCGAGCATGCGCGTCGAGGCGCAGGCGGCGCGACACCACGGGTGGCAGTCGATCAAACTTTAACACGGTCGATTCAGGTCGACAAGGTCAAAGGGTCGATCTTTCCAAATAAGCTACCTTGCTGAATGTTAGCTTTAGTGTTTTAATATGAATCGAGCTTATTGACACCTTTTTTCTTCTTATACCATATTATAATATTTTAGTTCTAAATTTTTCTGTTACCGTTACTAATTCCGATTGTATTTATGCCCTGGATGTAATTTCCCTTCATACTAACGTACGATTTATTGCCATTTTCACTTTAAACGTTTCTTGTGTTTGAGGTTCAGTACTTTCTCAAATAACTTATATTATGCAAAACCAAATTTTTCCACTCCCCCATGGCTAATACCACGTGCTGATTTAAAATAATTGTCTTTCAGTTACATCGAGCGTGGTGGTGTAATGGCTAGCGTTCTGGCCTCGCATTCGGGAGGATGGCGGTTCGAATCCCCGTCCGGGCATCCAGATTTGGATTTTCCATGGTTTCCCAAATCACTCCAGGCAAATGCCGGGATGCTTCCTTCAAAAAGGCCATGGCCGAATTCCTTCCCATTTCTTGCTCCCCATCCTTTCCCGTCTTTAAAGACCTCGCTGTTAGAGAGACGTTAAGCAGATAAAAAAAAATCTATCACTTAGTCCTCCTATTTCTTATCTCATTTTGCTTCCTGGTCTTATAACCTTATGTTTGCATATAAGAACCATTCACTTCAATCATTCACCAAAAATATTAGTTTTTTTTTCTTTCTTTCTTTTTCAAGTTTCAGGTGCACTGTTAAGGATACCTGCAAAACTGTTGGTTTCCAATGAAGAAGTTTTCATCGTTTCGTCATGGCACTATGTTTGTGTCATTATCGAAACGAAAATTCTTGTAATAGAGAATCGATTTACTAATCGATTCTCTAGTACAAGAATAATCCATTTTTTTTAAATATTTTATTGACACTTGGCCTGTTGGCCATGCAGTCAAGATATATTATATTTAGCGCTGTATTATATATAGACATGCGCCCACATTTACATAAACGCATTACATATACATACAAATCATTGTTCATTAAAACTAAACAATAATTGTTTGAAAGATTGAGTAGTAGAGTGGGTTCTGCCCGGTTATATTTCTATGTGGTTTCTTGTTATGAAGTGAACCATCATCTGGTATATTGAGATATTTTCTAGAGCAAGGAGGTGGCCTACATTAACTGGATAACTTATGTCCCAATGTTTTAGGTCTTTCCAGAAAGTGTCTGTATCCTCTTTGTAATTATTGCATCCGAAGAATAGATGGTTTGTATCGGTCTCGGATTCCCCGTCGCACTGACAAAGTGGGGAGTTTGCTAAATTTATTTTGTACAAGTGGCTTCAAAATCTGCCGTGATTTTAATCTTTATATTATAGTCACAGCTTTTTTGGTGGCATATATATATTTTTTTTTTTTTGAAACCATAGTGTTGTCAGTACTTGCGGTTGTATGCGTCTGTAGTCTCTTCCCTTGTGTTGTTCACTGGATTGCCACATATCATTCCAGGCCTCAGTTGTTTTGTGTAGAAATAATGATATTAAGTCGCTTCATATCAGAATTTCCGCTTGGTTTTCTGTTATTGTGCAGCTAATTTTGCAAGAGAACCCACTCTCTCGTTTCCAGGAAGCCCGACATGTGCCTTAACCCAGAGAAAGGAGTTCTTCATTCCTTGTTTATTTATGGTGGTCAACAACTCAAATATGTTAATTGGAGTGGAGTCCTCCCTCTATCTTTGATTCCATCACCCAGCTTTTGAAGTGCCGATCTGCAATCTGTAAGAATTACAGTATTCAGAATGCGCATCTCTAGCACGTATTCCAATGCTTCAAGCATCGCAAACAGTTCAGCTGTAAAGGAGGATGTTTCCGCTCGTAGCTTAAACAGTCTTTCCACTCCGTTAGTACTGTCAAAAAAGGCACTACCAACCATGTTGCCAGTCTTGGACCCATCTGTGTAAATATGTACGACTCGACCCATGCCGCTTAGATAATTACTTAGAAGGTTATTGTTACTTAAGGCATTCTCTGAATAACTCAGATTTTCTACGATATCGCGCCCGATCATAAGGGTTTCATAGTTAAACTCATAGCATGGTAATCTTGTGAGAGAGCACTGAGGTCGGAGATGGCCGCGGTTAGAGGTGGGCTGTTCCTATGAATCCAGTACGTGGAAGCTGATGTTGCCGCCCACAGAGCGCGTATTTTTATTGTAAGCGCATTTCGGGGTTTTCTGAAACTGTTTTAGTATAAACTTTTAAAATGATTAATTTCTCCTTACGTGTTAAGCAGTGATATGATTATATGTCGTAAGAAATCTGTCAAAGAAAAGGGTATATATATAGTAACTAGTGCTTCCAAGCATGAGGAACAATTATTCTTACATAAACTGTGATTTGTAAATGTGCCCAACTGTAGTTGTTGATAAAGCTACAGCAGATACGATAGAAGACTTTACAGTAGTGGCACTCTACTTTTTTCTTCCTGGGCTGCATAAGCGCTGCTGCTATACCAAGAGGACCACAATAATCTATAGTATAATAAAACCCCTCTTTTAAAAATAAGCATTTATTTTAACATCAATGGAAATGTTGAATTTGATTCAATTTTTTTATTTTTTATTTATTATTATTATTATTATTATTTTATTTTATTTATTTTTTTACAATTTTCGATAAATCCGCCTTTTAATTGTTAGGCTTCGGGTCCCATGGAAAGGATTAGTGGGCCGTGGGTTGAGTACCGTTGTTTTAGAGATTTTATAACATTTATTATTTACCATTTCTATTCTTTTAGATAATTATGTTAATACGACACACTGTCTCAGTTTTGGCCAGTAAGTATGCTAGAATTGACAAATGTTATTCTAAAGTACTTACTGGAAAGCGGTTTACCATAGCACTATAATATATATATATATATATATATATATATATATATATATATATTTATATTTTTTATATTATTTGGCTTTATGTATCGAAGAAGTCGAGAGGATTTGAGCCGGACGAGAAGTGGGAGAAAAGAAATGGGATGGAATTAGGCCATAGAATTTTGAAGGAGCTATACCCATATTTCGGGATATGATGGAAATCCTAAATCTGGATAGCCGGATCGATTATCGAACCTGAATCCTGTCGAATGTCAGGCAAGAGCGTTAGCCACTTTCGCAACAACTTCGATAGTGACTTTAATGGCGGTTGCTAAATTGTAAATTAATTAATTTCCGCTCACTGTAAATGACCGCAGAAATTATCACACTCCTGTGTCCACCAAGAAACAGCTAAAATATGTCGTTCTACTATATTCTTCTTGTTCTGGATATCAAGAAACAATAAAATCTCACTATGGCCGTAGAAACTCTTTTTAGTTAAAATGTCTGGTGTGCACTTTACTGAAAGTCATCATGTTTGTATAGGTAATAGAAAACAGAGTAAAATTAGTAAAAAGATAAAAAGGTATCTGATTTATAACTAACATTATTTGGTGGATGACTGGTAGTGACAGTCTCTGCATTTGTAAATTTAGTGAAAATACTAGCACTTGCATCATTTTTCAATGTAAAAAAAAAAAAAAAGACAAAAATATTATGGCCTTTAGCTGTTGCAGTGAATTTCAATAAAAATACAGCAATTAGTTACATATTAATTTTAATTATATAATTGTATGCAAATTGGAATATTTCGTAAATTATGTGAAGAGTTTAATACTTTTTTGTGATTTTAAAATTAAAACGTAGTGCGTAGCCATCCAGATTTAATCTTGTAGAGTAATAGTGACCATATAGGACATGAACATAAGCCATCCGAAAATCGTGTGTATTTGTTACGCTATTCTGTGTTCCAGGATTAAGTCTCATGATGATTCAAATTTCGGGGATTCTATGATAACCGAAGTAATTTGATGATGAATCCTTATGTACCTCGAAGAAATAACTCATAAGTGAGAAAAAAAAGTTTTTTTTTTTTTTTGTTTTATTTTGATAACTTGCGTAGTTCTCGAAATATACTGTCTCAAAATTGAGGTGGTTAGGTTGAGATGCGGCATGGACCAAAAGAATCACCAATTTTTCAAAGAAATAAACACTGAATATGCAAATGTTCTTCACTTTCAATTTTTTCTCTTCGAAATACATGGGAATTCATCGTCAAATTGCGGCGCCACGGTTATGATAGTGCTGCCCAAATTATCTTTTTTTGTGCAGTTGGTTTAATTACAGAATGGTAATCGAAATGGAGCCCGGGCCACAGCAATAGCGCAGATAGGGCACGAAGGTAGAGTATCCGAAATATCATCTGCTCTGGTTACCTATTGGAACAACTGCAGTAAAAGTACCAGGAAGTAAAGAAACTTCATCTTGCTGAAAGGTTGAATTTTTACTTTGTGTTATTCGACATTCTCTCTACAAGATGATGAAGTATGAACAGTTCAGCGTAACTTAATAATTTATACGAGAGCAATTCGGTGAAAATGATTTGTCAGTAAACTTCATATCCCGTTATTGGCCAATTCGTTTGCTCAGCTCATATTTTATTTCTTAAAATAAGAAAGTACAGACTGACCAAAAAAGCTGGATTCTGGAATGTATGGTAGAAGTTATTAAATGAGAGTATGATTCGATTTATACGTATTTCAGAACTATGAAATATGAAATGGCAATAATATATACGTTAGCTAGGAAAACTTCGCCTTTCAAATCCTTAATCCGGAAGAACAGCCTCCCAAGCGCCCGTTGTCCGATATGGAGGATGGAGATTCAATAAAGCGGAGAGATCAGCTGCAGAGAAAATTGTGCTTCCTAGGTCAACCGATATTACTTTCCATTGATAAAATTGAATTTCGATTCTTACCACATGTACAACTGCATGCTAGCTTTAATACTTGAATCTGAAAAACAGTTTGAATTCCGTGCCGGGCATTCCGAAAACCACTAATGAAAACCTTTGTTTGTGGTTATTCCGCCGCATTTGCTAATGTTGGCCGATTCAGTCAAAGTTACTGATTCGCTGTTGTAGCAACGTATCGATTAATAAACATAGAAAAAATATAATATGCTTTAAAAAATGCATATCAAAAGTAATAATTCCGAGGAAATTAGTATTCAATAACTATAGTAATTTCACGTACAACTCACCATTAAAACACAAAAGCAAACACATACATATCAATGTTAGCATACGCATAAAGTTATACTTACAGTTAAGATATCTGGGTAAATTTTGACATATCTAAAAATAGGTATCAAAATTTTAGTATTTATATAGCAAATCACATATGATATTATTTGTTATACAACCACTGGCTACGTCTTCAATCCAAAAGACGATTGCTTCTGCAGTTAAACAGTTGTTCTAACGAAATTAACACCTCAGCGAAAAGAAATATGTTCACAATTAATGACTTTTGGAATCACAATTATACATCTTGTTAATAACCTTTGTCAATCTACAGAAGAAGATTTAATGTAGTCTACATGTTTATATTCTATGATAATATTTTTCTTTTCGTTGATTAACATGCATAAAGTAAGGGCACATCGGAGAAATCAGAATTTGAAATTTGCGCCGAAGAGTTTAAAAAACTTGAGCACAATACAAAAGAAGGAAAATGGGTCAAGTGTGCCACAATCAGAATTCAAACCATTAGGGAACTAAGGATTTGAATTCACTTTGCTATTTTAATACCTGCCTCTGTATCTGTCTCCGGCAAATTATTTCAGCATTTTAGTTCGCTAAGCACTGAATAAAACAAGTGTCAGGCTAACAGGTATCAAAGTAACTTTATTCCATAATACGGTCACCGCATTCTACAGAATGCAACACGCAAGATTGTTGAAGATTGCTTACAATATAAGTTTTCATTATTAGTGATACCGAAGTTTTTAGTCCTTCCCGTCTCAGCTCCATTTGTTCGTACCAAATTTAATCAAATAGAAACGCGTAAGTAATCGTTGTAAGATGTGGATTTGTGTATCCTGTTCGATACGAATTGAGGAACCTTCCTTCCATAAAGAGGAAGCTTCCGCAGTACATAAGTATCTTGGCAATGCAGAGCTATCCGAATGTCATCATTGTTATTAATGGTGATAGCTAGATACGGCTGAGGCGTAAAATTCTGTTTGCGTGTCAGCGAATCATCAAATTCTACACTAGTAGATCAAGCATTTCGTTCATTTCCGACCATATAACCTAAAGACTGCAAGATGAGTATGTTGGCAGATGTTAACCGTTTCACTGTAACTGAACTCTTGGTTTAAGGCAAGGGTACTTGGTAACAAAGTTATTGTTTCTGTTGTACTTCTTTCTTTATTTTCAAAAAAGTCCCAAAATGCCACCGAGCTCTTAATTAATAGTGTTTTCCCGCATGATGACGAAGGAAGCTGTTATTAGTTCTACCCTGCGCCAAGCTGATGCCAGTTAGCACTTTCATGTTAGTTCCACCAACTGTCATGACTGCTGTAATGGTAAAATAAGAACGAGGTAAGAAAGAATTGTGATATTGGGTTGAAATTTGTCACATACGTTCCTCAAGTCATACCTTTTAAGAAAAAATATACATGAAAGCAGAATGAAAAGCACTTTTGACATGGTGCTACACAAAAATTACGAAAAGATGTATCTTCAATAGTAAAAAACCGTCATTTACATTCAAATTGTTCTTGCCAAATACAGTATCTGCAATTTACAGCAACGAATATAAAACTAAATTTCCTCACGTCTTCTATCGTAAAAAAGTATGTGTTTTTTTATTCTGCTGCAGGCTGCCTTACAACTTAACCACCACGCCTCTACGCCAGTATATCGCCGTACAAAAATCAGACGAGCTTAAGTTATCAATAAAAGCTAAATTCCTCGCTTCTTTGCTGTCACAAATTTCGTGTTTTTTTCATCCTGGTGCAGCTGGTCTGTTATCACGAAAACTTGTCAGCGATTACACGTTCATTTCTAAACAGAGTAGACACCATCTTCGGCGTGAACAATTTGAATGGAAATGGCGGGTTTTACTGATGAAATTCGCCGTTTCGTAACTTTCATGTGGCATTACGTCTAAAGTACGTTTTGTTGTGTTTTCATGTACATTTTTTTCTCGGAAGGTATTACCTGAGGAACATGTGTGTCAAATTTCAAATGAATAGCACTATTCCTTCCTAATTCTTTCTTATTACCGCTTAAAATTTGTCAATAAGAGGGTCGACCGCAACGTCAGGGTTTCAGGAAGAAACTGTGCTATCGGTCCCGATGACGTATTATCTGAGAAAATGTTTCAGGCAGAAAAACTATCAAATGTATCAAATATATATAAAGTTGTTCGAAATGTGGGTACATTGTTATAAGTTATTACATAACAAATACGTATTTTCCCCGATTTGTTTTTATTTCAAACGTGTCTTAAAATTCATTTTCATAGAGAAAACTGCATCCCGCATTCATTTGGAATGTAGAGAACATGTAACGGCACAGGTGTTGATACAAACGATTCAGTTATTATGGCAGACATATTTTTTATTTATATTTAATTTCGATGAAGCTAACACTCCGGTGGCAATTCATCCAGTCGTCCATTTACTCCTCTTATATATACATATTTCTTTTTTTATTTTCTTTCATAATTGGAATGTAAAATTCCTCTCCCATTTACATTTATGATTAACAAATTCGAATTCCAAATTCATTAAGCGATTTTGGAAAACTATTCATCAGTACACTTGGTAATTTGTTCAAATATCTGACACCCTTACCTACCAAAGAAAATTTACCCTCTCCCTTATGCATGAAATCGAGCACAAGCTTGTACTCATGGTCGCCTTTCCCTTTTCATGCACTATTCCTAATTCTTTGACCAATATCCCTCCAAGCTCCATCACCAACACAAGCCCTGTACATTCACAGCACTCTCTTCACCCTCCTCCTTTCATCCAATGAGTCCCAATCCAGCTCCTCTATCATATCGATTACTGACTGGGTCCTGCAATAATTTCCACAAAAAAATCTAACTGCTCTTCTTTGCACACCTTCCAACTACCGTATTTGCTGCACCAAAAGGTAGCGGTATAAAAATTCTTCCCAAACTAACCGCAAAGAAAAGCTGGTTCTGGTCCAGCCTGATGGAGAGGGCTTTGTGCTAAAAGTCAATTTAATCTTGTCGTCTCCTGCAGATTTTGCTTGAAAGGGCTCCCCTTGTAAAGTCCCTTTAACCAACTGATGTAGCTCTTTGTAACTGCGCAACAATGGGTGGTATTTGGTGCCTTTGTTGTGGTGATTGTTGATCTTGCTGCTGCTGCTGCTGTTCCTCTTGTGTGGGTTCATCCTGGTTTAGTAGGTCAAAAGGGTTGCTGACCTCTATAGTGGCTGGATCTAGGGATGGTGGAGGCTTACTGGTACGATCAGCCAGCACAAAACAACCTCCACAAACGGCCCTATATTAACTTCTTCGGCCCGCAATGAACACCTGCAGCCCGCCCACTCACTGCCGGGCGCGGGCGTCGGAGAGAGCCATTGGCCTATATAAGGAGGTGCGCCAGCTGATGATCAGCCGACCTGTGAAGACGTCTCGACAACTGACGAAGACGACGGAGCTAGTCGTCGAAATATCGTGTTTTCAAATATCCGGCGGTTCATCCGTGAAGACTACATTTCAAGCATACGCCGGAAAAGTCTCCGTTCTTACCTCATCCTTAGTGTTTTTCGGTCCGCTATAGAAGTTGCTGGGAAAACAGTGATTAATGTGCAACGGTAAACCCAAGAGAGCAATCCTGACAGCCGGACGAACTATACCACACCGATATCCAAATTTAGTGCTGCGCTGGGACACATGTCTGAACCGGCATTGGGACTGTGTGAAAATAGGGTCAACAAATGTAGAATTGTACGTATAATTATAAATATCTGTATGTACCTTATTTCTGATAATAAAGAATTGGGGCATGGACTTTCTGGTTCACTCTCGTGTTATCGCTGGTAATTGGGATCAACCAGAAACTGGTATCAGGCCAGAATTACCGAAGAGCAATGAAATGAAACAAACATAGCGCCAGTATGCTATTGAAAAAGCAGAGGCGTAGGCCCTTCGTGGCAAGATATATCCGATGAGATCGCTGTCATTATGGTTTATTGAAAGTAATCAGATTCCATGGTAATGGTGGATGGTATTCTTATACAATGCTGAGAGCCCGCGGATGGTAGAAGTAACGTGTTACAAATACAGGTTCCAAACAAATATAAAGGAACAGATCATCCAACAGATGCATGAAGAAATTTTCATGGGATATTTGATTATGAAGAATGAGTAAAATATAAGTAAGGATCTACTGAATGGAATCCCGTTTGTCATTTTTGTACAGAACTTATGCAGCCATTAAGGGGCCGAAAAAAAAGACAAGAGGAGCTGAAGTGAACTACACTTAACGGTTCCTTGAAGTTTATTACTCGGTACACAATACAACAGGTAAACCATAAACAAATGTGGGTACAGTTATCAGAAGACCGTCGAGAATTTCAGCCTGGTCCTGATCCGGGGTAGAGTGACGGCTTCTACTTCTCGCGAACTTCCGGTGGTCTTCTGTAGTTGACGCTGGTTCAGCGGTCAGGCTGGAACTGGCGGTGGAGCGGCCGGCTACGCTTATATAGGCGGCCTGGCGCAGGAATTCCGTTGTGTGGTAGTACGGCGACCTCTGTAAGAAATAGTCCCACTTAGCTTCTAGATGATTCTATTTGTTTTCCTGGTATGTTTTGATGCCTCTGCGCCTGTTTGGAGTCGTATATGTATCCCGGCGTGCAGGCGCGTTGTGTGTGAGGTCTGCCTGGCAGGGGCCTTTACTGGCAGACTGAACAGGAGCACTCTTGCAATACAACGTTGTTATACCTTTGAAAGAATTGACTTGGTATCACTGGAACTTTTCCACTATCGGAACAGGGATGTTGCGGTTACCGAGGATTATTTCAGTAGGTTGCTAGAAGTGTTGATATTCCGGATCAAGATGCTTTCCACAGTGGCTAAAGTTGTAGTTGAGCAGATTGTAATTAATTATTGAGTACAGTGTTACTAGAGACCAAGTGTTCCAACGGTATATGTAATGTTGGCGGTGCGGCATGCCGTACGAACAGACGGATCAAAGCGTCCAGAATTCCATGTCTGGTGAGTGATTAAAACATTCTACTTGACTTCGGACATTTCAGTGAATTTATAGCCACCATAAATAACGAAGACTCGCTTTCTCTTCGGGGGAACGGATCGGAAAAGACCTGCCGAAAACTGGTGCCAACGAGCGAAAATGTACCTGAGAGTAGTGGGAGACGATCCAGCCGATAGATAAGCCGTCACAAATTTATTAACATGTTGGTGTTTTTTTGTTTGTTTTCGGAGCTAATGATATCCTGGTACTATGGCGCGGAGTGCTGTATTTCGCCAAGGGCACGACGACACATTGCAATGCGAGAAGTACAGAGTCTTGCACGGCGCGAAGGAACGGAGGAGTCCTCATCCGATCTAGCAACAAGTAGTCTGCTGTGCTCTGGGCGGCGGAAGAGTGCTGAAAGCTCGACGGGCTCAGGTCACCAGCGGACGGACAACAGAGGACCCCCGTGGCGCCATTCATGCGAGGGTCCTCTGACCTCGCAGGAGTGCATTGGTAAATCTTCGCTCACGCCGAAAACTTCTACAATCGATTCCACCCAGTAATTGACCCTGAGATATTGCTCTAACTGTTTGACTTTAAAGACATTCAGTGATATGTAATTGTTTATGTCAGAAGAAAACAATCTTCATGTTTGAATAATTTTACAATGATCAATTTGTAATAAATTGTACATCCACTTCTCAGTTCTCCTATTAATTCCAGTAGTATTTCATGAGGTTAGCTAAAAATTAATTTTTATTTTGATATTCAAACTTAATAATTTTGTTATTGATGTAACAGTATGATCCAAAATTTACTTTCCATAAGAGGAAACGCCACAAGATGAATAGTCGTTAAGTTGTTCCTTTGTAACTACATTCAACCACGGGCGAATTTTCAAGTCTGCAGTATCTCAAGAAACGTGCGTTATTATGGGAATTGAGAAGACCACAGCTACACCCTCTCATCCTCAATCCGATTGGATTTTGAAACGGTTCAGCAGAACTTTAGAAGGATATGTGGCGAAAGTGTTGAGGGAATTACCAATACATTCGACTGTTTCTGTCGGTGAATAGATCAGCTGAGCACTTGGTACAGGAAAACACCATTAGAGATGAATCGTAAATATCTTTTTGGAAGTTTTCGTTATGGAATACTACATTCTTGCTGCACACCTTAGCGAGTATTCCATTTTCAAAGTAACTCAATATTGTTTATTACAGTTCGTGTGATTTAATATGTTATTTACAACACTTAGTCAAGTTACAACAAAAATGAAATTTGTCACTGTGTTGTGAAACTTAGAAGAGGTTAAAGGTAAAAAATATAGCAAATAAATTTCATTGAATTTTTATTATTTACAGAGGAAATACATTACACAAGAAATGTTTTATAGAAGAAATGTATTCAGTGTTGTGGTATCATCTTCCGCGTATCGTTGAAGCATGGGTAGTTGAAGGAGAAGTCGCAGGCGTTGGCGGTGGGGTTCCAGACCAGGTCGTCGGGACAGGTGTTGTGGATGGGCTCTCCGTTGGTACACTCCCAATACGAGTGGCAGTCGGTCTCGTCTGGGTAGTACGCTTGTTCAGTGCCTCCAGTGCTGGGGTCGGGGCAATCCGGCTCAGTCTGGGACAGAACCACAGACACCACCACCAACAGCACCAACACTCCTGCCAACACTGCACAAACAAAGTGTAAATTGATAATGTACGCCGTGATATCACTCCGTGCATACTGGAATTATATTGAATTTATATAAACCAATGTGACTTATAATTGAACAAGGAATAATTTACGTTCCTTGTCTGAAAATATGTTAAGTAATTTTATATTGAGTAATATCGTGACGCCATAAATTGGTTCGTTAGCTTAATAATTGTGCTAATTTTACTAGTTGAAAGGGTAAAATTTATTATAACGTTCTAGACTCTATGACGGTTGTTATAGATAGTGTCAAAATAAGTTGTACAGTTAATGTCACAGCCACCATTTAGGGAAACTGTATCATCGTCATTCTATGTATTGTCGAATAAAACACGTTTTATTTGTGTCGAAAATCCAACATGTTTATTAACGGTAAGCTGTTTAACATGGTATAACTATTGCTGGATCCGTACCCAGTACTGTCGGCTATTTTACATACGCTTAAGTCCCCTTCATAATAGTGGACAGCTCAGCTCAGGTCAAAAATTGCTGTATACCTAATCCAATGGGAGCATTCACACTACGCGGTCCGCTCAGGACAGGGCAAGGCAGGTCAAACTGAAGATCGCGCCTCCACCGATCAACAACGATCAAGACCTGAGCTAAGCTGACCACTAGTGTGATCATTCAACAGTCAGGTCAGGTCAGATCAACTTGGGCGATGAACCTCTAAAAACTTCTGCTCATAAGCAATGAAGAGAGTAATAAATAAGATGAAATAATGTTTTAAAAGTATATTATTTCTGATTATTGGAAAGTTGGCAAAATTTCAATATAAATTCAAATATTATTGCTTGTTTTCGTATTTCCAAGGTACAAATTCTGCTTCCGAATTAAAAAAAGTTGTGAATTTATTTTTTGTATCAAAAGGATTTCTCTCGTTCATACTGAGATTCACTATGTGACATTAATTTTATTCTTCTGTAAACAATTATGCAAGATATATGTTGTTAAAATTATGTTATCAGTTAATATTGGAGCAGAGTTAAGTTTTCAGAATTAAATTCGAAATGTTAAAGCTAAAATATCAAAAACATTTCCCATCTCTAGTCTCTAGTCTACAGAATAGCCAGTAGATAAAATTGTTTATCTCTTGATCTGTTTGCGATTTCAAACTCTGGATTAAATCTGAACCGTCGTCTTTTTAATCCTATTCTCATCATCCAAAATCAGTGCGATTTTCATTAATGTTAGCGTAGAGAGTGGCATCGTTTGCTGTGAGCAACTCATATGAATGGGCATCGTCTACGACTTTATCTGCTCTGACTGAGCTGACCTGACCGCTAGTGTGAATGCTATCCTGGACCGTGAGCTGAACTGACCTGAGCTGAGCTGACCGCTAATGTGAATGGGCCTTTAACCTGACACTTTTTTCTGGAAGAAGGATGCCATTAATGTTCAATATAAAAATTCAATCACAACAATAGCGAAATGCAGTGTGGTTTGGAAATCTATCACCTGATCTTTAAGAAAGTTTCCATCTCGAATTTCTGTGAAACCGGAATGGTATAGCCATAATTTCAGTCAGTGACTTGCCTAAGAGTTTTCAGAGGTTTTTTTACCCATCCGAACCTTCCGTAGAAAATAAAAGTTCTCACGCCCCACTCTCTTTCTACTTCTCGGTACCAACTCACTTAGTGTGTGATGTTATAATGAAGGTGGTTAACCTTAAGAGGATGTGAAGAAGACACGTACTTGCCACGATGTAGAACTACAGTAGCGTAGCGAAAACACGGGTGACCAAACTACCACGGACCTCACGTCTCCCCACCCCCTCCCCCATTGGGAACGTATAGACGTTAGCCGGTATTACACGTTACAAACAGTAATAAACAGAGAAATTTGGTTTAAGTACTAGTCGCATTTCGTTTTGATGACGACAGGAGGTATACAAGGAAAATTTCATCATAATAAGTATAATTTGTGTCACACGGTAAGGAGATAGCAACTCACGCTTCATGTTACCGCCTTCTTCTTCGTTGTCAGAGATTTCGAAGATGACTGATGCTGGGAATGGGCATGTGGCCGCATTTATTAGGCAACAGAAGGTCTGCGTCAATGGATCAGCTGATAAGATAAAACAATGTGCGTTTCTCGAAAAGCCATTAAATTTTCAAGTACACACTTTGTCACGCTGCCTGCTGGAAAATTTTACGCCCAACTGTCACGAACTAATTTTACTATTACTCACATATATTTGAATCGAATTTTCTTACCGAATTTTACTTTCAGGTGTATACATTAATGTTGTCGCGTTTTTTTTTTTTTTTTAAATGGTGAACTGGGGGGATGTGATGTCTCGTTTGATTTCCACTGTTTCTTCTCGTAATCAGAGTTTCATAAACCAGCTTTTTTTTTAACTGCTTTACGTCTCTCAACAGCGAGGTCTTTAGAGACGGGTAAGGATGGGAGCAAGGAATGGGATGGAATTCGGCCATGGCCTTTTTAAGGAAGCATCCCGGCAAATGCCTGGAGTGATTTGGGAAACCATGGAAAACCCAAATGTGGATGCCCGGACGGTGATTCAAACCGCCGTCCTCCCGAATGCGAGGCCAGAACGCTATCCATTACACCACCAAGCTCGGTCTAAACCAGCTGATCTTCTTTATAAACAGCCTGCGGTTCTCCCTATTTTCAGACATTTGCACCCCCAGCGTGTCACCAATTCATATATATTTCCAGTTCTGCTATACATTGAAAAAAAGAAAAGAAAAAAAAAAAAACCTCTTTCATAAATACCCTCTTCAAACCGTTCTGTCGAATAATTGCACCAATTTTAAAAATATAACTCCTTGAATTTGCATACCATTTCTTTCTTGCCTGCAGTTTCAAATGTCTTCCATTCCTATCCTGACATATCTCTTTCAGATATTCCGAATTCACTGCTGCAATTCCCATTCATATACTATCACTTTTATATTTATTTTTAGATTTTAGTGCTTAGCAAATTGGATATTTGCTCGTTGTTTTTTTAACTAACATACTTACTGGCCAACTTGTACTCATTGTATATGATAGTTCGTAGACAAGCAAGACGGTTCACTCCTTACAATTAATGTGTTCCGAAGTTTATGCTGATATGGCTGATATCTTCCTAATGATTGCACTAAATCATTTGGAGGGCATTAAATGGACGGCAATGTGCGCAGGTGGCAACGACATTTGAACTTAAACCAAAAACAACTCCAGTATTCGTATCTGTCGTATAAATTAACGATGTGTATTTAATTATTTATTATTTTTGTCCTGACATCGTAAATCAGTTTTTTAGAATTTGAACTGTTTGTAGATTTTATGCTAAGGAAATTTATCCATACCTAATACCAATTGAGCTTGGTTCAGAAAGTCTGAATGTTCAATTAGACGCTTAAAACTGTCCCAGACGTCTGATCCTAGGGTTGTTGGTTTTGTTTTGTTTCACCACCTGGTGTCGAAGAAGCTGTGATGATAGTAAATTCTCAATCACCTGACTGTATTGACTTATTATGATTTTCGTTCCTGAATAATTGTCAGTTTGGATGGCTTTGACGATTGGTTGTGATCTGTAGGATTGGAAAGTATTTTGTTTTTACCGGGAGCCCAATGTGAGTGCTGCGATGACTGGACCTGAGAATATTACGATGACCTGGGTTAGCTGCTGAGCTTACAGCCCTAAGATACGTCAGTGAAGAGTGTTATTAGTATGTGGAATATCCGGCGGTGGTGATATTGTTTATCGAAGAGTCTAAGGCACCGGATTCGACAAGAGAGTTAACGCTTTACGCAATTTTCTTTTTCTCACAAATGAAACGCGTAATTGATCTATCCTTAAATATATCTGTCAGTGGGAGTGCAGTGAATTACAAACAAGGAGAAGAAAATTGTCAACCTGCTTCTAAGACATCGTTTTGAAAGACTCAACGAACTAACTGAACATGACGGTGTTAACTATACTAAAATTTGTATCTCATTTCCAATACTGTAACATATGTTAATGAGCATCTGGTATTCAATAAGGATTAGATTACACAAAAACTTTGAGTCTATTCTTATGAAGCACAACATCACGTATTGAGGAGGCTTTTTCCTGAAACGCATTACCGTTAGTTTTCGGGGAGGAGATAATATATAAGACAAACCTAAAATCTTGCCTCACAGATAGTGAGATGGAAATCGAGTATTATTTATTTAAATTTTCCTTTCAATCGTCGTGCTCTATGAACAGGTCTCAAGTGAGAAAATGTAATTTTTGTTAAAATCTATGAATCCTTTTCTGGATTTAATCAGTGTTTATTTCTGAGCTGTAACGTAATTTACTGTATTGTTATTCAGTTAGTTGTACAGCTTTACCATAGTTCCTCAAATGAGAACGGCGAATAGTCTTCAATGAGAAGCTAAACCAACTCTGACTTCGAAAAGCCGATGAGGAATGTAGAAATATCCCAGTTAGTTTGAATTTGCAACTTTCCTAATATTAGCATTTTTATCACTGCATTACCTGTTTGGTCGGATGAGACTCAAAGACATTGATTACTTTAGTTCATGTAGTTGTGAATCCTATTATATAAAACGCTAACGTGGCGTCTGCGTGCGTCGTCTATAGCTGGTACGCGTATTGGCTACAGAACGGTCACGTGACAGCCGTCACTCGCCAATCAACAGCCACCATATTTCCTTCATGTTTCATTTTGTTTATTTACTACAGTTAGATGCAGAAACTCATATAAGGAGAAGAAGATTCAATATTTAAGCTATTTTGCCAGTATCAGTTAGACGCAGAAATTCCGGTAAGGAGAAGGGGATTCAATATTTACGCTATTTTATCTGTATCAGTGATAAGGACTAGGTTATACCATAACCTAAGAATTTTTTAGGCAGACGGTATGAATCAACGAAGTTTATTAAAAACTAGGAGAAACGTACGTAATGCGAAATGTATTAGTCAAATAAATAACAGTTATCCGTTTTCGAAATTATAGTCCCCGTCATATGAAGTGAAATGCATTTATTTATTTTAAAATATTAACCAAATACTCTGATAATCTAACCAGAGTAACGTATTCATATAATGAAAGATATAATTAAAAATGATTATTTTCCTTACAAGCTTTTCCTGAATAAATTCCTACTACCATTACAGATGATACCCTTAGTATTTGATACATGTGTTATCTATTAAATGAGATTTAAGATAACCTTTTTATTAGATTTAAATCATCAACTGTATAAGCCATGTGACACTCGCAATTCAACAACGATATTATTGCCGCAAAATAGCAGTGAGCAGAGATATTAGAAATACAGAGAGCCGGGGGAAAAAATTAATGCGAGGCAATTATATGTCACAAAGTTACAAGTTCGTTTAAATTTACATATTGCTTTTTATTTATCTACGACAGCCAAATGCAAAAATTAAAATTAATGTAAGGAGAAGGGTATTTATTCTATGTTTACATTATATTACCTGTATCAGTTAGATGGTGAGAAACAATTAAGTTAATTCAAAACTCAGAGAAATGTACGAATCGCGAAATGTATCCACCCAGATAAATGACCGTTAACCATTTTTGATATTATAGTAAAATTAAAGTAAAATGAATTTATTTAAATAAATCATAGTAAAATACCCCGATAATCTAACCACAGTATGGTACTCTTATCACGAAAATATAATTAAAAATGGTTGATATTCGCTTTTCCATACAAGTTTTTCCAGAATAAATCCACCATAGGTGCTGCCTGTCGTTATTCATATGAGGGTAATAAAAGCTATGATTTTCGAATGTAACTTTGTGGAGGTTGTGGCTAAGTAGACCAGAATGGTAACTGACACATTTTGTTGCAGCATAATTCGCTCTGAAATCAGTTTTACAAACCATTTAAACTGCTTTAATAAGCACCATGTTACTGAACGTATTAATTAATGCGGGTGAAAGTAGTTCCATACCTATCGTGCTGAATTGTGCCTGGACCAGGAATAAAACTGATATTACATGGACAGCAAAAGTTTTCGGGAAACCTAATTTGTTTTTAATTGTATTTAATTTTATTGGTTCTATACTTCCGTCGTCATTAATTCAGTAGAAGTTACTGCAGTATTGCTATGTGAATAGCAAATCAAATATTTAGAACATTACAAAATCAAAGAAATTAGCATTATGTAATGACAATTCCGTATAATTAACCAACTGCAAAAAAAGGAATTGCCAGAATGTGGCGTTCAAACCATCATTTTTGACGGGCTCGAAGCTAGTGATCTTATAAAAATGATTCTATAACCTTTACAACCTGTCTCTGATCTGCTCACATTTTTTTTTTTTTTTGGTTGATTAATTGAAAATTCTCAAAACTGTTACGGCAAACGCCATCATGTGAAGCACCATTGCTTTTCATTTTGCTCCAGTGAACGCGGTTAACGTCTGACCTCGCATTCGGGAGGACGCCGGTTCGAATCTCCGTCCGGGCATACAGATTTTATTTTTTCATGGATTCCCCAAATAACTCCAGGCGAATGCCGGGTTGCCTCCTTCAAAAGGCCATTGCCGAATCCCTTCCCATTCCTTGTCCCCAGTCCTGTCCCGCATTTAATTACCTCGATGTTGACGAGGTTTAAAGCCATAAGAAAAAAAAGTCAATCAATTTCTGTATTGAGATAAATAGGTAATGTTTAGTAACAGTTTTTTGGCTCCTCCATGTGGTTTCCTTGTGCGATCAGTCAAAAGGTTAGTGATAGCAATAAATCTCTATTGCTTTAAAATAAATTAATTAGTCAGATCGGATGTCAACACGCATTGTCCAAAGAAATCAAAGGTATTCCGAATTGCGCATCCGATTGACGAATTAAAGTGTTCGATACCTTCGATCAATGTACTCTGCAGTATTAATATGGATTTAATTAAAATTTTTAGTATTTCCAGTGAGAATTAGCTTTTGTTCATCTCACTCTATTCTTCTCTACAAATATAGCATTTAATATATAAAACTATGTTCACCACAGGACCAAAACTAGTCAACTCAAATCGAGCGCCAGAAAATTATTGGTGTGTTACTTTATTTTACATTGTTTTTAACTTGAGTTGGAAATCGTGGCTATAACAACAGAGATAATGAACTCAGATGTCGAAATATTGTTTTTCAAAGAACTGCTGCTTGCGTCATTTTTAACTGTTTTTGACAATGGTGGGTATATAGTGTATTTCATACAAGGACGATTCTAACATCAGAATGCGAATATACGTGCCTCGTTATTATATAAATATGTACTTTACAATGTTAGGTGCAATGTGTACTTGATTAATATCGTATGTAATAAAGCAACTGATTAAGGCGGTTGACAGTATTTTAGGATTATGGTTACCATTGTAGATAGAAAATAGCATCTACAAGAGATATTAGAACAGAAGTAGAAATACCAAAAAACATTGAAGAGTTAAGTGCCACTGCGTAGCGTAATCTATACAAATTGGCCGTCTTAAGAAAAATTACAGGGATAAAAAGCAATAAAGTAAAATAAATAGTCCTCGGGAGGTCTTTGGAGAAATACGGATTTAAGTCAATAAAACATACGCCGTAGAGAAAGTATGTAAAAACATGTTGCAAAATGCAAAATAAAAAGTTGAAACACTTATGATGATTCCAATGGAAAATAAGAAAACTAAATACTTTCAGTTGACTTGTAAAAATTGTGATTATTGTCGCAATTTCATATACAATAAATTAAATATTTATGTATTATACGCTACCAAACGATCAGTAGCGCTGGGTGGCAGATGTTTGGTTGATGTCTCCGTTTTCTCCCGTACATCATCTCGTTGGTAAAGTTTAACGATTGTTCCACGCTGAGATTTATTTCTTCCATAATTAAATTTAATTAGACGACCCGTGTGAAAATTTGGCTAAAAAAATACGATGAATAGCAAGTTTGAATGCTTGTAATACAGTGAAAAGTAGAACCAGATTTTTGTAGCAAATATTTATTTTTTAGTGTAATAGGCACGCATCAAACTCTTACAACATAATACAAAAACTTTAAAACATATTCTATGTACGACAAACTGTCACTGACCTTACCAGAATACAATCAACCTGAACAAAATGCACTGAGTATATCAACATCTGTGGATATGTGTAGCTGTGAGAATAAAACGTTTACATTCTATAGTAAAACAGAAACGTTTCCGTAATATAAAAAAATATCCGAAAAGCAACTTATTTTATGAAAAACAATTTATTGACATCTCTGTGATATCTGCAGCAGCAATCTAGGGACTTGACTCTGAACTGTCTCATACACGCGACCTCTTTAAGAATCAAATTCCGGATAATTCTTTCTTAACTTATGACTTTGGCTAATTAGAGACCTTATTCTTTAAAACGATATGCCATTTTTCGGTTAGGTACCAAAGGAGATAGATGGCTCGTAATTATGATAATAAAAAACACGTTGTAGGAATAATATTGATGCTTTTGCCCTTGAAGGGTCGAATTCAAAAAAAAAAAATCCTTTTATAACATTGGTGTGACAAAAGCGAACACTTTGGGCTTCGAAATGGTACCTCCTTTTTTATTTCGGTTAGGCATCAAGCAAGGTAAAAAAGAAATTTGAGAAATAATCATATTTTTGCCCTTTAAGGCTTGAAATTGGATAAAGTTCTTTCTTAAAATATTATGTTACTGAAACTGATACTTTAATCTATAAAATGGCACCTCATTTATCGATTTCGGTTAGGTATGAAGGGAGATAAATGGCTCGTGACAGAAAAAATGCGTTATAGAAATATTAATACTTTTGCACTTTAAAGGTCGAATTTTGAAAAATTCCTGTCTTAAAATATGGTATAACGAAACTGATTTCGAAGACCTGAGTCTTTAAAATGATACCTCATTTATTAATTTCGTTTAATTATCAAGGGAGATAAATGACTTGAGAGACAAAAAACGCATTTTAAAACTATTAATATTTTTGCCCTTTAAGCGTTCAATTCAGAAAAAATCCATTCTTAAATCCTTAGAATGATACCTCATTTATCTATTTCGGTTACATATTAATGGAGACAAATGGCTCGTGATACTTTTTCCCTTTAAGGGTAGAATCCCCCCAAAAAATCTTTCTTAATATATGATGTCACCAAAGCTGAGGTATCTTGCTAAGTCCCACTGCTGACTTTACCATCAATCAGCAGAAGGCAGATAGCCCGGAAATTTCAACATATGGGCCAAACGTTGATTTCCGGGTTGCGCTATCTCTTAGCATATTATCATTATTATTTAATACACTGCTTTCAAACTCATACATCCCTGCGCAACGGATATCATTGTTAAATAAATCAAGCAATATATTCATTTATCTGCCAAAATTTATTGTACACTGAAAACATTAATTTATCACAATACACAGTCGACACTGTACTATTCACCCATTCCCTCGTGGCCTCTCTGCGCCATCTTGACAACCACCTTCCTTCTTGACCAATCGTACAGTCGTACCAACTACAGAACATTAAATTACTACCAAAATCTTAAAACTACCCCAAATACATGCTACACATGCTGTGAAGTCTATTACTTATAAAATTCTTTTATTTATAATTTCGACAATGATTTGTGAGTGGGACCTCACAATCTTCATAATCCTACTTCATTTCTCGATTTCGGTTAGATATCCATGGAGATAAATGGCTCGAGAAACAAAAAAACGCATTTTAGAAATATTGACTTTTTCCCCGTTAAGGCTCGAATTACGAAAAATTCCTTCCTTATAATATAACGTACCTCGGCGGAGACCTTAATCTTTAAAATGATACCTCATTTACCTATATCGGTTAGATATGAAGGGAGATAAATGGCTCGTGACACAATAACGCATTGCAGAAATATTGATACTTTTACCCTTTAAGGGTCGAATTCCGAAAAATTGCTGCCCTAATGTATGATGTCAGCAAAGCGGAGATCTTAATCTTTAAAATGATACTTCATTAAACGAATTCAGATAGGTTTCCAGGGAATTAAATGACTCGTAACACAAAAACAGCATTTTAGAAATATTGATATTTTTGCCCTTTAAGCGTCGAATTCCTTTCTTAAAATATTATGTGACCAAAGTGGAGACTATAAACTTTACAATGACACCTCATTCATTGATTTCGGTTAAGTATGAAGGGAGATTATGAAATGTAACAAAAAAACAAAAACACCTTGTTGAAATAATAGATATCATAATAGTTACCTGATTGAGAACGTATCTCTATCATTTCAATAATTCGTGGAAATGTGCGAGTGTATAAGGGCATAATGTCACTGTTTGACTACAGGAAATACTTCTGTTCATTTGTTGTACGTGGTTTACGCAAAGTGGCTATGTAATCTGAGATTGTAACAAGGATAAAGTGTAGTGTACCCTTCCAGTGTTGCTTGATTTTATACTTCTTTGACTATTTGATTGAAACTTAAAAAGCAATGTGCTTCACCTCGCGAAAATACAACATACTGCCTTCACTTCGCTGTAACCATACGGGTGATGTTTTATTTTCAGTAGTGATAATTCAGGACTACAAGAGCTGATTTTGCGTGTGATAAAATGATTTTTCACATAATTCCAGTATTTGAGAACTTCGGTTATTGCTATCGGCTTGGCCGTCGGGATGACTGTTTATATCTTTGGTCAGTGGTGGCTATGCTCTGGTGGTTGCAGCACCGTGATGGTACCCGGCGCTCGATACGGGGCTTACAGGCTAGAGTCCTGATGGTGAAAGAAATTTTCTTTATCGCGATCTACGTAGTTGGCAGGTTGTGCACAATTCCTTATCATCAGAATGTGCGTTAAACGCTGGTGGAGTGAGAAAATAACACTGTTGATAGTTATTCGTCCGTCTAATGGTGAAGATGTGCTTAATGGTTTTCACGTGTCTTTCGGAAGAATAGGCTTGGATGGGCCGGCACCCAGTTTCTCCTTTTCCGTTCCTTAGTATTTAATTCAACGCAAGCAAAACAGCAGACTAAACACAAACACACAACAGTCATCCGTTCCATCGATTTCCCAAGGCACTGCCTTGGAGGTTCAACTGTCTCTATACCGACGCTACGCCTCGATCACCGGGTATCACGAGCATCGACATCGTTAATGGCTATTCAGATCTCAAGTTATAGTAGAAATGTTAACGCATGCAGGGTTGTGAACATTAATCCCCCCAGATTCTGTCGTCAACTACTGTCGAGTTTATTCTTGTTTGACTTCGATGTCATATGAGCAGATAGAGGATAGGTCGCATGGAGTAGAAAACATTTACGGTGTTACTCTTTTGAGGGGTTTATTTTTAATGGCTTTTCGCCTTGTCGATGTCGATGCCTTCAGAGGTGGGAAAAGACTGGAGACAAGGAACGGAAAAGAATTCGACAGTGTCATTTTGAAAGGACTATTTCGGAATTTTCCAGGGGTGATTATGGTAATCGGATACCAGGTAGGTCGAGAGCGCTCTCACTGCTCAGTGGTTAAGGCGTCTGGCTGGGGATCGAAAAGTCGCCGGTTCGAATCCCTGTCTCGGCAGGGATTTTCATAGCCCCTTAACCCGACCTTCACCTCTGTGTAATGTAAAGTACGCCAGAATGCTAACGTGATTCGGATACCACGTTAAACTGTAGGTCCCTGTAGCCTGGTTTGGGTTAAGGCGGCTGCAACAGGGGCGGAATACGCACCCAATAGAAACCCCGTCACCAGGGTCATTTCGACCACACGAAATTATTATTATAGGAAGGCGAAACAGACTTAGATCGACGCCTTCCCGATTGTCAGCTAGAGAATGCGTATATGTTCGTTCCGCATGATACGTAGTTTTTGTGAGTGTTTCTATGCAGAATTTGTTGAAATAACACATTATCATTTACTGGTATGTCAATCCAAATTTTGTTGAATTTTGTTTATTCTTGGATGCGTTTTGTCTCTCAGTGCCTCGAGGTATATTCAGCACTATATGTTTTCTGTTTTTAAATTGTCGTATATATAGGTGCAACCTACAATTACATTTCTGTGTTGCAATGTTGTAATGGTTCCATCAGCATGTTGCATGCATTTGAGTTTATAAAACCAATAACAGGTTGTAGTTGTACATTTTATAATTCTGCTTTTATGTTTTGACTTTCACTATAGTCAGAATCAGTTTACTTCTTCGTACTGTTTTTGCTCAGTTCTTTTTCCATTGATGCTCTGTCGACTGTGTTGTTAGCGGAGAGTTTGAAATTTGTAATCAAACATTTGTGTGTGTATTTTTTCTTTGTTAGTTTAGTTAAAACGTAATTATGTGGTGGTGGAAGTAGACGAATAGTAAGATTAAAATACCATTTTGCATATTAGTGGAGTTTGGCTATTTAGTTATGTTTTGTGTGTTTTCGTATTTAATAATTTGAATAGAGTCTGAGAAAGACATTGATGTATTTAAGAGGCAGCATTAATATCTCCACCATCTTTGAATCTCATATCAAGACCGCTTGCAAACAAAACTGTAAGTTTAATTCTAACGACTCAGAACTGTTTCATCATCAATCGGTTTATTCCAATAGATACGTTCGCTTTGTATGGAAAGCAGCTTGCGTTTCGACCATCCATGCTATCTCATTTGAGATTACTGTGTGAAAAGGAAAAATTCGTTATCTTTTCGTTCTGCGAAGCTGTGAATCAAATCTGAATCGTTTTTATCATAAAACGCATTTATACGTAGTTCCATAATTAACTTCATAAATCACAACCGTCTAATTATTTCTTGACGTCAAAGGCCATAACAGACGTCAGTTCGAAGTATACTTGAAATCAGAAGAGAATCCGGTTTCCTAACGTGAGAAGGATTTTTATCTTTCAAGTGTCCATGTATTACTGATAGCTTTAAGAGCGAACATTCATACGTTTGGAGATTAAAACTGTATTTTCCTATGTTATAGCCTTCACAGTGCAACTACGGCCCCCTTCGTCTTCACGTATTACTTTTCTGTTTCTCTCTCGGTTATAGCCTGCCTTATAACTCCTTTTATTCTGTATTTGGTCCGTGCGAGATTGTGTTGATGTTGTTTCGTTCTGGATTAACTGATATATATATATATATATATATATATATATACTCGTATATTTCGAATGAGGAACAACGTAAAATAAAAATACAAACGAAGTTACAAAGATATTCTTCACAGCACTGAATAAAAATAAGTATAATTACGTGGTCCAATGTATGTCTGGATTCATCACAATCGTTTTCTGGCGAGTCCACCAGGTTCCCTTCCTGTAGCATGTCGCATCACCAACCATGCCCTGGCTTCACTGTTAGGATGTCTTCACTGCATAGGTGTTAGGTGATGTATTTTACAATCTAAACTTTTGTTATACCCCTTTTCTGAGAATCGAAACGAAACTTCTCTGGGAAGAAAGTGTCTCTTAATAACCCGGGCCTGTTGTTGCCTCGGTGTAAACAGATATGGCTATATGGTTTAATGGCGTTTTAAAATTTATTTTTCCTGTTTGCTGATTGTTGGTTTTGATAACTTTACGAGTTTAGTGTGGAAAATGTGTTATATTTACTCTGTTGTTTATTAACTGATTTAGTTTTTTTTGTTATGAATATGAGTGTCTTAGCTGTATAAATTTCTGTATTTGTCTATTTAATATGCAAGTACTGATGTGTTGTTCAATGATTTGACATTATAAATGCGTTTTGTACAAGATATTGTTTATATGGACTTTGTTTTCTATAGGGATTTTATTTCATAATTTAATCACTTTTTTGGTAACATGCTTTGTATAAATTACAGAAACCTGTGCGATTTCTTACCTTCACATGGGTGCCTCTATAAATTATATAGTTAGTTTTCCACATCTTGTTAAATTTGATTTTCGTTATGGTCGTGTTTAGTTTTATGTGTTATTTTGCAGTTATTGAGAGGATTGTTGGGAATGCGTGACATAGCTTAAAGAATGCAATGATGATGTAGATCGTTTATCCACAGTTGCTTAGTAGATTAAATATTGGTAAAGAATGCCAGTGCAAACACTTGCATTGTCGTTCGTTATTAAGATTTAATCCTGAAAGTAGGTTGTAAATCGATTTTATTCTTCTCGTTTTATAAAAGCTCTAACATTGCTCTACGCATAATGTCATTTTAATCGTTCTATTAAATGAGATGATCTCGTTGATATGTTCTTATGATCTTCATGGATTGCCGGCAGTAGACTTTTTTTTTACCGGTTCCTATTCAGAATCTGTGTATGCTGTTTAAATTAGCTACGAGAATTAAACATCATCAGAAACAAGTAACTTTTGCAGCCACATTGATATCCCACTAGTAGTTACCCGTACCTCAGAGCCAGGAAATAGATAAAAAAAAGTTTTACGCACGCCGAAAAATACGATTACGCCAGTTACTCGCTTAACGACAATGGACGTCTTGAGCAGATTCTGACGTCAGTGTAGTCAGAATGCAGCATGGCAGCCACATTTTTCACTCCAAATCCACCATGCACCATGGAATATTAGTAGTCATTTCGGTCTAGGCTGCATTTCAACCTAACCACAAACTGAGCACAGCTCCTTGAAAATCAGCATTTTTGTTGAAATTTTTCACATATATTATGACACATATATTACGAACGGTATCACGATGTGATACATTAGGTATCATAATATTTCATGACCGCTACTGAAGACATCTACTTGTGAACTTACGACAGTACTAATTTTAAAAAAACTTAAGGCTAAGTACGTTTTCTCCGAAAATTTAGTTCAATGTGATATATTACTTCACTAAATTGGCTCTCATGAAAGCAGCTTAAATTACTAAAAAATGTTTCAGTTATCATTCTGATCCAAGCTAGATGTTTACCAAGCCACAAACTAGAATAATATCGTCGCTAGAAACTCAAAGTTTCTATCTCTCACTCATTAATACATTCACTGTATTGCATGTTAGTGCCCTCATGAATGGCGATATAAACTTGACCCACAATTTCAGAATGTGATACCAAAGCAACAGCTAAAAATCTTAATAATGACGCTGGCAATATGGCACTCGTAAATGCGAAGTAAATACTGAATACATTTACTATGGCCTCAGCATGATGACAATTATTAAAGCAACGTAATTTAAAAATGTATACTAAAAATCTTGTATCTTGCGCCGAACGACTGAAAGTCCAGTATTTATTACAACTCTTAACAGAACTCTCGCTAATATTGCGGGTCAAGTTTACATCGCGATACAGTGACTGCGTTATTGCGTGTGATTTAGTCCAGTTGCGGTTCATACTGATGGTGAGTAATGAAACTAATTGTGGTAATTTATGCTATGCTAATTAGGAATCCGGATATAGAAAACGTTGCTACTAAATGAAATGTAGTTCCGATGTATTTAACGTATTAAGGAGTGTCTGTATCGTTTGATTTTGTAGCAGCAATGTTAGCGGAGATTGCGTTTAGGTTGAAATGTTGCCTGGACAAGAATGTTCTTGTTACAGCATAAGGCAGGAGGAATTTAGTTATAATTAGTAATAATTCAAGCTATATAAGAACGAGGTCTTTCTCGGCGTTGAGAATGTATGAAATGCTCTCGGGTGACTAGCCGAGTCAAGAATGCGTAGTTGCATTCGGCACTTCACCAGAAGATGGTTACAATGAATTTAGTCGCCGAAATATCGTGTGACAACGTACTCTTGACTCGGCTAGTCACCCAAGAGCATTTCATACAATAAATAAGCTGCTTTCATAATCGCTGTGTTAGTGTGAATGTGTATTGCGACGTAAACTATTCCCAATCTTGTTTTTTCAAACTAAAAGTTTCTGCCTTAGGCCATTGAATATATTCGTTTTAAGTGAAGGCTCTAATAGGCATTTGCACAATATTGAACAGTAAGTAAAAACTGGTGTTTTGCTAGTCATAGGCTGCTGTTTGTACTGATTCGTACAAAAATGTTGAAGAAAGAATAAAAAAGGGGATAGTTATCCCCGGTTACGTTTTAAATTTTGGTAAACGTAATTTATAATTTTACAGAGAGTTTATGGCATTAAAAATAAGACACTTAGGAAATAAATTGAACCGAGGTGGAATCGAAACCATTACATAATTGTCATGAACATACAAAAACGACATTTAGCGCACGGCCACTTCGGTACTTTTAGTGAACCAAGTTTGGTGCTGGCATAATTCTAGTATTTCACAATTTTTTTCCAGATTTGATTTTTTACATATATTACGAACGGAGTTACGATGTGATAATTTAATAATATTATACTATTTCATGTACGCAGTTGAAAACATCTGTTTATGAACATCTGATTTAAATTTTTTTTAAGGTCAAGTACAGATTTACAATTTCGGCTCCTGCCTATTATTTATCAAGAGTATCAGTTTTAGCGTTTTAAAACTAAACACACAAGGGAATATATCAAAAGGTTTTGCTTTTATTTCTGAAAAGCAATGTCTGTTATGTATGTAAAAAGCAAAGAGTAAACGTAGCTCTGCCTTCCACGAAGTAGGAAACTCTTTGGTGTTTGCAAACTGTTAATGACAATTTGTAAAGAAACTAATTTTTTTTTCTGCGGGATAAAAACTATCCTATGTCACGACGCAGAAGATATGCTAATTCCACGCCAAATGTCATTTAAAACTGTTGAGCAATTAAGGAGTGATTAAGGCAGACGGTATATCCAAACATCACACCATTTATATAGATACTAGCAGTAACCTGCTACTTCTTTCGCATGAAAGTGTGCTATAGCATACGAGTTTCTGTTACTGTTCAAAGTACGAAGAGCAGAAAATTTCTTCTTTGGAGTTGAAAATATGGTTAACTATTTCCTTGTCTTTTACTCTTCAAAGAAAAAATTCAAGAAATAGATAAGAAAGGTGTAACGCCTGCTGAACGATACGGTTTCGCACATTATTCATTTAAAGGCAATAGACGTCTTTCTGATGTCATTATTGTCAGTATTCGGCATGGCAGACACCTTCTTCACCCAAAATCCACTACGCTCCATGGAATATTAGTAGCCATTTTGCATTTCAACCTAACCACAACCTTTGTTGATAAAGCTCCTTGAATATCAGCACTATTTCCGATTTTTGATTTTTCGCATATATTACGAACGGAATAAAGGTGTGATAAATGAGGTGTGGTACTCGTATTTAAAGTCCATAACTTAAAATATCTCCTTATGAACTTGCCGACAGAACAGATTAAAAAAAATTTAAGGCTAAGTACGATTTATATTCACTGCTCCAGAACTGTTGTTAGAGGACGTTTGATACAATTTTGTATTCGGCATACGATAGTAACAATTGTGATACAATTTCGGAACAACGCGATAAGGCTGAACAATGACCCTTGCAATATGGCGCTCGTAAAAGCGAAGTAAATTCTGAATACATGTGGAAGTACATTCAACCACATGAACTATGGCGTCAACATCATGACAATCTATTTTAAAACGCTCGTAACTTACGCAATGCAACAGAAAGTCCAAATTCGTTACAACTCGCTAATATTGCGGGTCAGGTTCACATCCCGATACAGTGGCTGTGTTCTTGCGCATGCTGTAGTTCAGTTGCAGTTCATACTGAAATTAATTGTGATAATTTATACTGCGCTAGTTAGCAATCCTGATATAGAAAATGACGATGTACCCTGATATCACTGGAGACTTGTAACCGAGTGTTAGTATCACTTAAGTGTCTGTACTATTTTTAATATTATTTTGGAAATTTATTAACATTAACCTCATTGAACAACTCTTTTTTAGGATTTCTGAAAAATTAGACGTTTCCTTGTTTTATTCTTCCTCACCGTTACAACTGCTATGTTCTTAAGCAGCAGTATGGTAACCCAGGCAGAATTGCGTTTAAGGGCAACAAACAGTTTTAATGTGTCATCTGATGCAGTGAATGGTGATAGTAAATAAAACCCCTTGAAGTGACAGAACGCGCAAAGGTTTTTCTTGTTAAACCCGGTTAGTTTGCAGATAGTTTTCGAGGGAGATGCGGAACTACTTCTTATCGTTATAGCCGCCTCCAATAACTCCGGATATCTTAACGTAATTTCTATTTTCGAAATAATTCAGATTAAGGTTTGTTACTACAGCTCGAGTGAGGTAAACAATTCGTTATTAGATGTAGTTAAGGTACAAAACATTGGACATTTCAACCTTCATGTAACATTCGAAAATGATTCAAGATAAACATAGAGCATTTATTTAATTTTTTCATCATAATTATTCACAAACATTTTCTTATAAGTAGCAATTTTATCAATGTTGTGGTATCATCTTTCGCGTATCGTTGAAGCAGGGGTAGTTGAAGGAGAACTCGCAGGCGTTGGCGGTGGGGTTCCATACCAGGTCGTCTGGACAGGTCAGGTGGATGGCCTCTCCGTTGGAACACTCCCAATACGAGTGGCAGTCGGTCTCATCAGGGTAGTACGCTTGATCAGTGCCGCCAGTGCTGGGGTCGGGGCAGTTCGGCTCCTCCTGGGACAGCGCCACAGATACCACCACTAACAGCACCAACACTCTTACCAACACTGCACAAACAAAATGTAAGTGTGAAATTCTATACTTAAAGAAAATATTCATATTTATTATTTTTCAGCTGATAGAACTGCATGCTCATCCAGTCAATGAAACTGTTGAATCTTTTCCGAAACTAATAAATACCGAAGTGTACTGAAATTCCTCGGAAACCTATCATCAAAAAAATACGTTGATAATATCAATATGCCTGATGGATATAAAATTACAAATAGCAACTTCTTAGAAAAACAATTTAAGTATTTTTATCGACCTATTAATTACAATAATTTGATTGAGGAGTAAAACGCCTATCACATTTAATAAAACGTTAAACATCTAGTATAAACTTTATTAGCCTACTTTATCAAATAAATTTAAGGTTTGTTTAGAAGGTGCTTGAAGTATTGGGAAAAATTGTGACTGGAAAGTGTGGCGCCTGTCGCAGGTACGTTGTGAAGGGGTTGGGTTGTAGTTGGTGTAGGAAGTGGTTTAATTGGGCACAACTGTCAAGGAAATCATGTTGCCAGCTATAAAGGGTGTCCTGCGTATAATCAGGCCCGAAACCAGCAGCAAGGAGTCACCTCTGTCCAATCCTCAAGAGAGCAGAAGGAGGTTGATGACAAGAAGAAAGAGGACATAGCAGCCCAACAATCACCCGCCGCCGACCATCCTAGTCGACAGCGAGAGAGCAAGAATAAGCCCCCACCTAAACAAAATAAAAAGAAACATCGACAAAAAGCAGACAAAGGATTGAAAAAATGGAATAACAAGAGCACCGCTCAACAATCGGCAAATAAGAAGAGCACGGCTAAACAGTAGGCAAATAAGAAGAGCACGGCTAAACAGTCGGCAAATCACTCACTGTCCACCACATATGCCGAAAAGACATCTGGAAAAACACTACCAAAAGGGTCCAAGCCTACGGCAGCAGAGAAGACAAACTCTCAAGAAACCTGCCAGCAATGCCAACACTCGCCCACACCTCAATCATCAAACAACAGTGGGATGATGAAGCCACTATTAAACATAGTAGGCAGCCTACTCAATATGTTGACGTCTCTCCTCGCCAAGTTTGACCAGCTCGCCGCGGATATCAAGTCAGCAGATAAGACGGTTACAACAGCCGAACAACCAGAGAAATCCCTGACCAACAATGAATAGGACGCATATTTATGGTTTATCTTTGAGTGTTTGGAATGGCAATGGCATCCATCAACAACTTGGAGAATTCAGGCAGTATCTGCGTGATGAAGATGTAGATATTTGCCTCGTCTCAGAAACCCACTTCAAACAAAGCCTTAACACCATAGTAATCAAATATTGCTGCTATGACAAGCCAACTGCAGTAGGAGGTGTGGCAATATACATAAAGTGCGGTAACCCGCATCATGAAATACAGACGCAACAGACCAACCAGATAGAAATTAGGGCCATTGAAGTGAAAATTACCACTGGGACATTCTCAGTAGTATCATCATACAGACCACGGCGGAGGCAGCCAATAGAAGAGGCCTTTGATCATCTCCTCTCCATCCGAGCCAAGCTTATCATCGGAAGTGATCTTAATTCAAAACACCCCTATTGGAACTCGAGAACTTTAAACCCTGCGGGACAGCTGCTCCACAGGCTTGCAGTCAGACGCAACTTTTTTGTCTGGGTACTGGTGGAGCCAACGCACCACCCGTGGAATGGTGGACGCCCAGATGTTTTGGACATTGTGATCACACGGGGGATTACAGGCTTCATCTTCGCGCACATAATGAACAGGCTCTCGTCAGACAATTCTCCAGTTCTGATAGATATTGATGTAGGTTCCTGGAGATCAATTACTACCAACCTGAAGAATTACAACAAGACCAACCGGGAAAATTTCCGTGAAGAGATCACGGAATCTCTTCACCGCCTGAGGCCCCTAGATGCGACACAAATAGAGACCACAATCAAACAGGTCTCCAAAGCCATTGCTAAAGCGGCTAACACAGAAACGCCTCCTGCAACTGAAAGACCCAAGTCTCACCAACTGCCGCCACATCTATCAGCACAGATAAGGCATAAAAACAGGGTGGCTAAGAAATGACGACTAACCAGACGCCCGGAAACAAGGAGGTTACCAAATCGACTCCAACGCGAGCTGAAAGCGGCGCTCAAAGAATATAGAAACCGAGAGTGGTCGTCACGTCTGGCCTCCCTAGACGTTAACGACGGAAACCTTAGACCCGGCGTTTTACAAAGCGGTGTACCAGACTGCCCCCAGTTGATGGTGATAGGGGCCTTGTGTTTAACGACTCAGACAAGGCTAACGCTCTGGCGGACCATTTTGAGAAGCAATTCAGACCTTCTTAAGATAATGATGAAGAAGAATCCGCAGATATCCGCCGAAGACTTGCCCGTTTTCTAACAGCCGAGGATGATGGCTACACAATAGAAGAGATCATCTCTGATGAAGTTCGACGCATATTGAGCAAACTACACCCCAGGAAGGGTCCGGGAATTGACAATGTAAGTAACCACCTGCTGAAGAACCTTCCACTACAGGCCATCGAACACCTCACAGAAATCTTTAACATAATTCTACGCAGCCAGTACAACCCAAGATGTTGGAATCAGGATACGCTCGTTGCTGTGCCGAAACCTTCCAAGGCTTCGGCACAGATGGGGCGGTAGTTCCCTTAGAACTACCGCCGCATCAGCCTGCTCTCCTCAATGAGTAAAATATTTGAGAGATTATTGCCTAATCGATTGGAGGCACACATACGGAACGAAAACATCATCCCGGAATTCCAGTTTGGGTTCACAAAAAAGACACTCTGCAACCCAACAGATTATGAGAATAGTGGAACGTGCCACTATTACCTTCAAGTATCGTGGACACTGGTCGCTTGTATTACTCGATGTCGCACGGGCCTTCGAGTCCCGCTGGCACAGCGGTTTGCTCTACAAACTTTATAACCAGGGTTTCCCCAACCCTTTTGTAAATCTTATCAGGAGCTATATATCTGGGAGATCATTCAAGGTGAGGGTAAGCTCGCCGCTGTAGGTGTAGGTATGATGCAGCAGGCCTTTAGGAATAAGGGCGTGCAAGGCAAGAATAGGAATAAAAGGGTTCTGCTGCTAGGCAGTAGCCATTGGAGAGGTGAAGGCCCTCTTCTGCAGGATCAGTTAGTTACAGGTACCAGGTCACGAGTTTTTTCAAACCCAGTGCAACATTAGGTCAGGTAATAGAGTATATAGGTTGACTTTGAAGGAGTTTCACAAAGGATAGAGTGGTGAAAGTAGGAGGTGTGGGGAATAGTATTGATAGAAACACGAGTTATAGTATAGAGAGGAAGGTGATGAAGGAGGCACAGCATACCAGGGTGTAACTCATGCAGGTCCTCAATCGCCATGACCGGCCACAATTGAGCTATGTTGTGGGGTGGTTTAATGTGGAAACGGAAGTGCTACTTGGGTAAGCGATTAGTTCCGTCTTGGGGGTTGTGCCTGCGAACACCATTGGTAGGTTGGTTTCCACTAGGCGTGGCCTACACCTAAATAGTAGGGGAAGGGGGTTGTTAGCTAAAGGGGTAAGGGAGCCCATTTCCAGTGATGATTGGGTCAGGACTGTGCCTTTTTTTAGGTTATGGGCTGCTGGTGAAGGGACTGAAATCCAGATCCACGATGGGCAAAATCACAGATGTTAAAGAAATAGATGGAGTTGCTGAAACAATAACTGACTCGGGTAAAACTGGGAAGGAGGAGGTAAATGCTAAAAATATACAGCCAGTAATAAGGGTGTTGTTGGTGAACTGTACAAGTATAATGAACAAAGTAATCGAATTTGCAAACTTAATAGAAATACATGAACCACTAGTAATAATAGGGATAGAGAGTTGGTAAAAAGAAGAAGTACTAGACAGTGAGGTTTTTCCTGATGGTTACAGAGTGTACCGCAGAGATAGAGGAGCAATTGGTGGAGAAGTTTTCATACTAGTTAACAAAACCTACCACAGTTCACTGGTGTTCATAGATCATGACCATGTGTTACTTGGGGTAGATTTCTGGGGCAATAAAATAGAAAAAAATCAGGGTGTTGCTACTTACCGGAGTGTAAGAGTGGCAGATCGTGATGAAGCTCTTGCGGAGAAATTAAATTCATACTCAGATTTCAGAGGTGAGAATAGAATGGTCATTATTGGCGGGGATTTAAATTTACTAGGTGTAAACTGGGTAGGAAATAAGATTAATAACACAAGGGAAAAGAGATTTGCAAATACCTTAATAAGGGAAGGAGGATTTACACAGGTGGTTGAGCAGAACAGTAGGGGACAAATTATTTTGGATATATTCCTAAACAAACCTGATGATAACCTTGTGGGGTGTCACGTAACCGAAGTGATCATGAAGCAGTTCTGATGGATATTAGAGGATTCAGTGAACCAGCAGCTAAAATTGAAAGAGGAAATAGGTACAATTATAAAAAGGCACAGATTTAAAATTTGAAGAGATATATAAGAGAATGTTTCATCAATTGGAAGGACGGCACAAGTACAATAGTGTCAAGGTGGGAACAATTCAAGGAGATGATAAGAAAGGGGGAAGAAAAATTTATTTCAAAGCAGAAAATAAAGAGAAGTAGAGAACCTGTGTACTATAATAGGGAAGTGAGAAGGTTAAAGACGTTGGTAAGCAGAGAACATAACAGAGTTAAGAGACAGCAGGGTAATAGATAATATTTAAAACAACTAAACAAGGACTTAATAATAACAAAGAAACTGGCTAAAGATGGATTTAAGAAGTGTATTGTCAGTGCAGGAGGACCATTGACTGATGCGTCTAGAAATTTCTATGGCTATGTTAGAAAAATGAGGGGAAGGGAGAGTGTTGAGACACTTAGAGATAAGGATGGAGAAGTTACTGAGGATTTGAAAAAGGCAGAGATTTTAAATAACTGGTTTAATGAAAGCATTAGGGACAATGAATCAGAAACGGGAGGTTCTAATTCGGAGATCGAGCTTAACAACACAATTAGATATGAAGATACCAAACAATTTGAAATACATCCAGAGGAAATCATGAAGGAAATAAGAAAGCTGACAAAACATAAAGGGGCTGGTGTAGATAATATTACTACAGATATCTTAAAGATAGTCGGATGTGACAATGCACCTTATCTTGAAATATTATTTAAATTGAGTCTAGATACCTTATGATTACCACAGGACTGGAAAAGTACGATAGTAGTGCCGGTACATAAAGGAGGGGTGAGAAATAGAGCTGAAAATTATAGGCCAATCAGTTTGACATCAGTGGTATGTAAATTAGTGGAAAGATTGATATGCAACCACATCAAAAATATATGTGAGGAATATAAGTGGTTTTCAAGTATCCAACATGGCATTAGGCAAGGATATTCATGCGAATCTCAGTTGGAGGGATATATGCAAGATATTTCAGATGAAATGGACAAGGGAGGCCAAATTGATAGTGTAGCACTAGGTCTGTCAAAGGCTTTTGACAGAGTGAGCCATAAAATGGTAGTAAATAAGTTAAAAACTATTGGAGCAGATGAGAAAGTGATTTTCTGGGTAGAAGAATTTTTAAAAGGTAGAAAACAGAAAGTTATGGTAGGAAATGCAGTATCAAAAGAAGTGGAGGTAAAAATGGAAGTGCCACAGGGTAGCGTATTAGGACCATGAATAATTGTGGTGATTGTTTACTATAAGAAATTAGATTGCTTGCAGATGCCATAGTGCTATACAATAGGATCAAAACGGTAGAGGAATGTACACAGTTGCAGGGTGATCTGGACCGGATATCTAGTTGAGTTGGTAAACATGGGATGAAGATAAATGCAAAGAAGCTTCTTAGATACACAAATGAAAAACAAAAGCTTGATTATGATAACAAGGTGAGGAACGAACTGCTTTCTGAAGTCTTGAAATGTAAATATCTTGTCATTACATTTGATAACACGCTTAACTGGGCAGGGCACTTCTTGGAGAGAGTGATGAGGGTACGAGGGAAGTAAAGGAATTGGGTTACAAAACTTTAATCAGTCCATTTCTCGAATATGGTAGTGTAGTATGGGACCCACATTTCGAGTATGATATCAAATACAGAAGTTGGAGAAGGTGCAAAGAAGGGCTGCTAGATTTGTTTCTGGAATTTATCGCAGAATGCAATCAGTAACAGAAATGGTAAAATAACTGGAATGGGATTCATTGCAAGACAGGAGGAGTGTGAAGGTGGTCATGGATATGTACTAGCGTATACTTGTGATGAGGCATGGAAAGATATTGGTGTACGTATGAAAAGTAGTGCCTGGAAGGAAAAGATGACCATGACCACAAGCTGGTACTGGATTTCAGGTACAAGGGTGTGGGAAGATTTTCTTTTTTAGGTAAGGGTGTCAGGTATTGGAATGAGTTACTAAGGGAAATGATTAATAATTTGTAAAAATCGTTTAATGAATTTAAAGTTAAAATTTGTAGAGGGAAAATGTAGGTGTGTGCAGATAAAGGGGATGATGGGTGGGTAGATGGGTGCAGAAAAAGGGGAAGATCGTTGTTTAGGGAAATTGGCACCGGAGCGTGTGCTCCATTGCAATTTAATTAAATTAAAAATTGCATTGCACTGCCAAAATGTATGTATGGCTGCTGATAAATTAATTTAATTTTATAGTTCTTGAAGTGAGGCCGTCAGTACTAAGAGTAACTGAGTGTGGAAATACAGATTAGCAACACAATGCTCAGCAATTCAACATGGGACCATTTGTGCTTTATGAAATACCATAATTTGAGCTGACTCTACAAGCCTCAAAAAATATTCCACGTTATGTACCATTGTATGAGCCAATAATGCGCTGTTATCATTAGAGAAAAATAAGCTGATAAAATAATTGTAAGTGTGTGGGAATGGATGTAATTGATTTACAACAGGATAAATAATTATGTTAAATCAGTAAATTTTGTAATTTTAAGCGATTCAGTAGATGATTGGTGTTATGAAATCAAATTTCAGGATAATTAAAGGAAAGGCGGAGAGAATACTTAGAAAGCAACTCCTTAGTCTCATTCCTAGACGTAGACGTTAGAAATTTAATTTGATATATTCTTCAACCAATGGTCTATTAAAACATGTGAATCATTTGAACTATTTCAGTAAATTAAAAAATATTTAAATATTACAGCTCAACTACCAGTGACATTAAAATACCAGTAGGAATATTACGGATTATTGTCACTGAAATAATTTTGTTTGGAACAGGACATTGTCATCAACTACCAAATATAGCTGGAAGCTATTATTTCAGCTTCGATGACTTATGTTAAACCACATTTGTGAGTATATTTTGGGAAATTTTGGAACTGCAGTACGAGACCAAAGATTAGGTATTGAAGGGCCAAAAATATATATATATATATATATATATATATTTTCGGGAACATATAATTGGAAATTTGACTAAAAAGATTTATCTAAATGATCGTCAACATTAGATTCGTCATAAATATAAACACTAATGTACTTCGTTGCTTAGATCGTATTATTTTTCTTTTGTTTCAGCCACTATGGACTATGTGGATAACAACTACCTGTTGCACACGAAACTGATGTGAACCAAAAGTGAGAAAGAGCCATGATGCCATAATGCGCGCTGTCATACTGATTGGTTTTTAGTTGATACGTAATAAACATACAATTTCCCACTACTTGTTATTTGATTAGTAGAGAACTGTACAGGACTGTTTTTTACTTGACAAACATTTTAACCGATAAATTACTCACACTTCATATTGTTGCCTTCTTGTGAGAGATGAGAGTTTCAGAAAGTAACTGATGTTGACTGTGTATCCTAGTGCGTATTTATTTCCGTTGTGGAGTGACAGCGTCGAAATATCTTGTGATAAGATAGTGATATTATCTCCTGCAGTGTTTGTTTTGGTGTGGCATAGATAAATCCGTAATTGTGCACCGTGAGCCCTCTCCCCGCCCCCCCCCCCACTTATTTTAGCGACTCCGGCAGAGTAATGGATAGATCGCTGTTGTCCCGTATCAGCGTCTCCGGTTCGAGCCCGACCATGAGGATGCATGTTTTAGTTGAGTTGTAATTTTATCTTCATTTTTCAATGTGCCGGATAGGTAGCTCTTCCCACAAGCAGTGCAGGATATATATGCAGTTTATGTACTTTTCCTCATTTCTTTCTTTTTTAAACAGGATCAATTTTGTCTTCTATCTGACGTTAATATTCAAACCCAAAAGAAAATTGGTAAAATACATTTTTACCGGCTTTTGTATCCTATTCAACTACTTTTATTTCTGCAGTTTGTAAAGCTATTAGTCGCATTTCTCTTATGAAGAAGATGAAATCTATCACACGGGAACCTCAAGCACCCCTGATTGATAATAGGTTCGGTTTGTCTGATTTAATTCTTGGAAATAACGTACAACATTCTCACGTTTCTTTTTATAATGCTTGACAAAGTATTTTCATTGTTCACGCTGATGGCCTGGCACTTATTTTTCATTTGTTCTCAAGCTGAATGAATCATTTCATTTTTTCGAAGAGTTATTCTGTTCGTTTCATCACCTGTTTTCTCCTTCTTTTATACAGTAAATACTCAGTATTCTGGTTAACAGGTTGAAAAGTGCTCAATTGGATATTATAAATTGGAACAGAAACAACGACAGCATAAATGAACGCTCCGTTTTATATATTTTCCTATGTCAGATCAGTATTAAGTATTTATTTTAATTATTTTTAATAACCGTATTTAATTTTATTGCAACGAATGTGAATGCTATAACATCCTTCCCCAAGCCATTAGCATTATATATTTTACAATTCCATAACTAGTCTCTACTGTCAAATTTTAATAATGGTATCATTTCCATTTATCTTCCAAACGGAGAAGTTTTGTTTTGTGTTGTCGTAAATGGAAGTAAGTGTATTGTGTAGTAATAGCTATGTTGATTATAAATTAAGCCTTGTTTGAGCTGTGAATAAGGATGAAAGAAGGAAGAGAGCTCTACTTGATGACTGTCCCATCGGGTCTGCTCCTACAGAAGGTACTGAGCGCTGGAATGTATATTATCTCAGTGCCACATACGAAGCACCATCAACTATTTCTTTAGGATTCAACCGAGTCCTTTGGAAAATCACAATTTGGCAATGAACTTTGCTTTATCATCCTTCCTACCACATTCACCGTGACTAGACGGTAAAATTTCTTCCACTCCCGGGGCTGGAACCGGCCTGAATCTTACTGAATCAGCTTCTGCTACGGTGCTTTAATGAAGCGCATTAGGAATCACGTCTTAGGTTGTTAAGGTTAAGTAGGATTAATTAATTCTATGCTAAATTCTATCATATGTCGTTGTCACAGACAGCCAAGAAGGCTGAGTCTTATTTCCATCAAGGCATTCATTTAAATCTGTATATTATTTAATGCCTAAGGAACAGTCCAGTTTTCTTTCTTGCCTTCTCATGTTTTCTGTCTTTTATCCTCGTCGGCGTCGTGGTTATTGAGTAAGGCAGAGGAATGAGCATAAAGAACGAGAAGGAATTCGGCTATGACCGTTTGTAGGTACCATCCCGGTATTTGGCAGGAGTTATTTTGGGGAAACCATGAAAAGCCAAAATCTGGATAGCCGGATGGGAATCCAAACCCACGTCCTCCAGAATGTGTTGTTGTCATTTAACTTATCGCTAACAGTCAAAATATTATTTTTAAATATTTTGCCTTTGATGGAAGGGATATTCATTATTGGGACTTGGTCGGCAAGGTAGGAAAAGTGATGGTGCACAAGGCTGATGTGAACGCATCGCAAAGCTTTTTTGTAACACACCAAAATCTAATTTTACAACTCATAATAGCATAATGTTAAAGTTGTAACATTTAAATAAATATTTTATTTCAGTAAAGGAGACTCAAGGTCTTGATCATAGAATCGAACTGTGTAGTGTTTCTAGGTACTCTACTCAGTGCTAGTCAGAAGATAGGTGGAGCAGCGATAGAGGTGTGGCGTTGTTAAGATAAGTTCAGCGCGCTATTATACCACTCGTCTCAGATAACGTCTTAAGAGCAAAACTATGTTATTGCATTAACCGAAACTGTTGTCAATTACAAATCACCCATGTTGCCAACCTTGTTGATTTTTTGTTTACCATTTGCTAATTACTGACACAAAGTGCGACATTGTGTTCGGTACTTAAAAGTTGATGGTCTAAAATTACGTGCATGAAGCAAGGAATTAGACACTGTAAAATAATACTTCGAACTGTTACACCAACCAAGCTGGGAAGAATTTAATAACCATCAATCATGTTTCAAGTGTCCAAAATATGATGATTGCATCTTTAATACAATAAATAATCGTGCACAAATTAGAATTTAATTTGTCTGTGTTTAAATTTATAAGATTTACCTGCGCTTCAGAAGACGTTGATACCCACAAATTACAAGAAACATTTAAATAATTTTAGCACTGAATTAAAATAACAGTCATCTAAGTTGATTACCATTTTGTGGCAGAAACCTCATTTTTACGGATTAAAAAAATTGCTATACAATAAATACTTAGTAATAAATAATCGGCGGAATATCTGTAGCAGAAATAACATAAATGGCTTATTTTCATTACTGAGAATAACTGTCCACATAGAACGAGGAGCAACCACGAATCCCGTTTGAATTACCGACTAGGGGCGGATGGCATTCGAACCGCCTCGGGTCGTTCGGCGAACAGCGAGAGGCGGTTTGCCGCTCCTCGGCAACAGGTACACGCTGGTACGCTCGCCTCTCCTCGGACCCATTCATGTAATGCCTCGTTCTGATGGGTACAAATGTGACAACCCACAATGTATCACCGCTATACACATTTCGTTATTCGCAGGGAGTCCTATATATTTTACTTGTTTATGACTGCAGTCTACTATTCCCTGATATGAAATTGTTGCTAAAAGTATTTATTATTGCTGTAGAGAACCAGCTGAAAATTAGCTTTGGATATAACGCTATAAGTTCTCTCAGTGACTTCATTTATTTAAGTTATACGAGTCAGAAAGAGCTTTTTCCTGTATTATCTATTTTTAACCGACTTCAAAAAAAGAAGGAGGTTCTCAATTCGTCTGTATTTTTTTTTGTATGTATGTTCAGCGATATCTTCGCCAATTTTGAACCGATTTAAATGAAATTTTTTTAGTGGATAGGGTATACCTCCAAAGTGGTCACATATATATTTAATTGAGAAACCACCCCTTCTACCCCCTTCCACCCCTTAATTTTTATACAAATCCACATTTTTTATTCGATCTCGATGAAACTTTGGACATATATAGCCAAAAATAAAGAAAAAAATACTGTCAACTTTTGGTTTAAAAAAGCTGAACCCCTCTCCCCCTATCCACCCCCTTAAGTTTTGTCAATTTTCTTTATTCAAAGATACAGTCGACACCATTTAACTGATCTCCATTAAAGTCAGCAATTACATGTAGTTTTTTATTGAGAAGGTTTCTGACCAAAAAAATAAAAATAAAAAACCACCCCTCTCCTCTTTACCCCTTAATTTTATAGAAACCTACATTCCTTACCTGATTTTTATTGAACTTTGCCCATGTATACTTTAAAACAAAGAGAAAAATCCTGCCACCATTTGGTCTGCGAAAGCTCAACCCCCTCCCTCCTTCCACCCCTTTAATTATTGTCAATGTTCTTCATAAAAAGCTACACACGACACCGTTTGACCGATTATCATCAAAGTTGGCATATACATTTAATTTTTCATGGATAATCTGACCCAAAAATAAATAAATAAAAAAACCTCCCCTCTCCCCTTGACACCCCTTAATTTTTATACAAACCCACACTTTTTATCCGATTTCGATGAAACTTTGGACATGTATCGTCAAAAATAAAGAGAAAAATTCTGTCAACTTTTGGTTTGAAAAAACTGAAGCCCTCTTCCCCTATCCAGCCCCTTCTTCAACCCCATTAACTTTTGTCAATGTTCTTTATAAAAAGCTACAGTCGCGATCGTTTGACCGATTACCATGAAAGTTGGTGCTTAGATGTATTTTTTCATGAAGAAGGTGTCGGAACAAAAAATCTAAAAACCACCCCCATTCCCTATTAAACCGGTTAATTTTTATACACAACCACAGTTTTTATCCTGTTTAGACAGAACTTAGCAAATTTTTACTATAAAACAAAGAGAAAAATAAAGCCAACTCTTGGTTTTCAAAAACTGAACCCCATACCCCGTTTCCACCCACTTGATTTTTGTGAATTTCTTTTTAGAAAGCTACAGTTGACACCATTTGACCGATCTTTATGAAAGTTGGCGCAAATGAGAAAGAAGGCTTTCCCGGCGTATCTTTGACACGAAATCTTCACAGGTTTCCACCGGAAAGCTGTGAAGATTTCGTGTCAAAGTTGGAACATGTATACGTAATTTTTTATGCATAACATTTCTGACCAAAAAATACTACACTAGCTCCCCTTTCCTTAATATTTGTACAAAACCCACATTTTAATCCGATTCGTTGGAACTTCGCATGCGTATACTTTAAAACAAATGGAAAAAGAAGAATATTGTACTCAGTACTTTCTCAAAAACGCAAACCCTATCCCCCTTTCTACCCCTTCAATTACTGTCAATGTTCTTTATACAAAGCTACCGTTTTTTCTCAGACTTTGAAGGAAGTATGCACAAATATACTGCAAAACAAATAGAAAAATACTGTCTCCATTTGGTTTCGAGAGTCCAAACTCCGCTCCTTCCTTTCCATCCTTTAATCTACAGATTCTATCCGATTCTGAAGGAAATTTGCACACGTATACTTTAAAACATAAAGAACGATTGTGTTTAAATTAAGTTGCACAAGCCCAACCCGTCTTCCCCTTTACCCCACCCCTCCTAATTTCCAAAGTTCTTAATAGATACCCACAGTTTTATCAGATTTCCATGGAACACTGCACATGTATACTTAAAAACAAAGATAAACATAGTGTCTACATTCTGTTTACAAAACCCTACCACTCACTCCCTTACCCCATTTAATTTTTGCAAATGTTCTTTATACAAAGCTACAGTTTTTATCTGGTTTCGATGGAAATTTGCACATGTATACTTTAAAACAAAGAGAAAAATATTGCCCACACTAGCTTTAAAGAAACCAAACTACTCTTCATCTGCACACCCCTTAATTGTTTTTTATACATACCTACAGTTTTATCTGATATCAACAGAAATTTACACACGCGAACTTTAAATCAATCAGAAAAGGCAGTCTACATTTGCTACACAAAAGCCCAATTCCTCTTCCCCTTTACCCTCACCCCTTTTAATTTCCAATGTTCTTTACAAAAATCCATAGTTTTAAATCCCGTCAAAATCACTTAAGCTATTTTTAATTCATGGCATAACATTAATAAAATAAATGTGTCATAATGTCTCAACATGTACTTCAGATTTCAACTTGGATCCCAAGCTTTCACGTTGTGAAAACCAATTAAAAATCTGTATTTTCTGTGTGATGCCGGAGCAAACAGATATGTTCCAGAGACAGATTTCTGTATGTGGTATGTATTAATGCCCAGATGTTACATGTTTCGGTTATCAACCAGCAGTTTTAACAAATGTTATGATACAATCGAAACATAGCCTGGACCAAAATGTAAACTGACATTCCTTAACACAACACCCAATTCACCCCGTTCTAGAAGTTGTTGTGGTATATAAAGACAGAATTCTTCTTTGAAAGCAAGCGCTTTAATCCCTGAGCTACCAGGAAGTTCGCAAAATGGGAACTGCTGCTGCATATTTAAAATACAAAACAAACCATAATACTACTAAAAATTTAAAAATAAAATAATTGTTTAAAAAACATTAAAACCTCCTTCAAAAAAAAAGCACTAAAAATTTTAAAATAACTTTACACCTTGCTTAGGAAAAAGTAAATCTAAATGGACAATATTTTACATTACTGTCATTGAAATCTTTACATTAATTAGTTATTTTTGGAGTCGGTGCCAGCGAAAGCAAGAAAAACAAAAAAGATAAAAACAATAAGGAATAACAATAATACATAATAATCATGTTACTGTTTACCTACAATTAATGCTAGAAACATGTTTCAACAAAACTGAAATATACAGATGATACGCCGATATTATACTAACTGTAAATCGTTTACTACATGATGCAATTCAGCCTACCAACTAACACTGTAGCGCCAGAGATATGCCTGGATGACCAATAAGGCCGGGTAAAATACTTTTAATTTGTTTCCTTAAGCTGTTTCCCGTAATAACACTATCTGCCTCACGACATACTGTAAAATATTGGGAATTTTTGTTCGTTTCGCTTCTAACACCAAAAGAAGTTCAGTAATTCGATCTTCGCGATGTGACAGCTGGCACCGACTCCAAAAATATCTAATTAATGTAAATATTTCAATGACAGTAATGTAAAATGTTGTCTATTTAGATTTACTTTTTCCTAAGCAAGGTATAAATTTATTTTTAAAATTTTAGTGCTTTTTTTTTGATGGCGGTTTTAATGGGTTTTTTTTAAACAATTACTTTATAATAAAAATTCTTCATATTTTTTGTGGTTAAAGTGGGATCACACGATCATTGAATTTATTTTGCGATAGCGCTCAATTAATTTCAGTTGCATGGTCCCTTTCACTCTATAAAATAAAGACGTTAGCGAGGTTGTGGTGGAAAGAATTATTTAAATAACGATCTGTATTAATTTTCTAATATCGATATAAGTTAATTTTTTCGGATTTTTTTTAATCAGCACTTCCAACAAGAAAACTGGACAGTTTCTTTCTAATTTCACCCACATCTACCCCATCTTGCTGTTCATAATAACTATTGTTCCATTGAAAATAAGAAGTCTTACTTTAGAATACATGCAAGTTTATATCGGAGTACTTGTAAACAGGATGATAACCTATATATTTTTTAAGCCCACAGTGACTCTAAATAGTAAGCCTCAATCAGTACAGAAAACAGCAAAAATTGCGTATTCAACCTTACCAATACACCATCATTATGGAATGAATAAAAATTACATTATTTTATTGTTCATAATTGTATTTCAGACGTTCATAGCGTTTTCAGTATCCGGGTTTTCGTATTTTAATAATTAGTTTGTACTCTTTCTGCTAACGATCTAATAGTATTTAGGAAGTAAGTAATGACGATACTGGCGTTTAAGCCTGACAGATTTCATGTCAGAATTTGTGGGTACGATGCTTTGCCTCTCTGTTATGTTCTAAGAAGGTATACCCTATTCCCTCGTAATAGTACATATGTTATAATGTTACCTGTTAAACAAGAACCAAATAAAGATAATTTTTCAGCACTGGTACCACAACCAGCCAAGCTGAAATCGAAATCCAATAAAATCATTGCCTCTTCTGTGTATTTTGATTGTGTGGTCTATAATAGTAATTTACTCTGGGTCTGCTTTTAATTTCATGGTTAATGAAGTCGTGTAACATTGTTGGCGATGCGAAGGGGATAATAAATTCTGATTTAGAAACACTATCAATAAATCTTACTTATTTCCAAGAACTGTAAATGTGTAGTTTCACGTGTTTTTGAAAAACCTCGGAGAACGATATTGGAGGACGATTATGACGTCAATCGATACAATTATCAACTTTGTTATGATTTGAGTGTAGACATTAGAATGTATGATAAGGAGCCAACTTCCATTTAAGTCGATAAATATAATGTAATTGTGAAACAGCTTGGATGTAATGTTTCACGATCATGATTTAATAAAGTACAATTATAAACATTAAAAAATTAAAAATCTGTTAAGGAACGGAAAAAGAACATAGAGAATGGTGGTCGGTCTGAATCGAACATAATTTTATGATGTGAGATAAAATATATGACATAGGATTGTTCTTGGTACAGAACATGATCCTGAAATAAAACCAAAAGCATTCAACGGGATCCATATTTGTAAGAGTACTAGCTAATGCGTGGACATTACGAATATTCTGCTACTCCTCATATACAGAGAAATGTGTAGAACATAGTGATGTAATTATTCTCTTTTTCAGTTATCAAAAGAGGTATTTAAAAGAAGAATTTGCTTAACATAGACTCTCTACTTGCTCATTTCCATGAATTAAATATTTTCTCGTAACTTATTATTAAAAATGTGCAATATTGAACAACAGCTTTTGTCTTTTCTTAATAGATTCTACACAAGAGCCGTATTCATTATGAATTGAGTAAGGACATTACACTGTTCAATAAAATGTGAACTTCGATGTTGAACAGTGTGATGCAATTGCAAGAACTCTTCTCTGTGTTTGCGGATCAAGATTCTTGTAGGAGAGGATGTAGCTAAAGGCAGATTAAATAAGAAACAGAGGGAGACCAAAGGATAGGTGAATGGTTTGTACCAAACAGTCTAGGTGTGAATATCCTTTCAAATGAAAACGGTTTTTCAAATTAGTTATCACACAACGGGAAATGTGTGATCACAATTGAAGTAAGTTTAATTTAATTTAATTGCAATGGAGCACAGGCTCCGGTGGCAATTTCCCTACACACCCATCTTCCCCCTATCCTGCACCTACGTACATTTGCCCTCTACAAATTTTATCTTTAAATTCTTTCAAAGTTTTCGGTAAATTATTCATCATTTCTCTTGGTAACTCATTCCAATCCCTGACATCCTTACCTAAAAAAGAGAATCTTCCTACACCCTTGTGCCTGAAATCGAGTGCCAGCTTGTGGTCATGGTCATCTTTTCCCTTCCATGCACTACTTTTCATACCTATTGCAATATCTTTCCATGCCTCATCGCCAGTATATGGCCTGTACACTCCCATGACCCTCCTCATCCTCCTCCTGTCTTGCAATGAATCCCATTCCAGCTCCTTTATCATATCCGTCACTGATTGCATTCTGCGATAATTTCCAGAAACAAATCTAGCAGCCCTTTTTTGCACCCTCTCCAACTCCTGTATTTGATACGTAAAAATGAGGGTCCCATACTACACTACCATATTCGAGCAATGGTCTGACCATAGTTTTGTAACCCAATTCCTTGACTTCTCTCGTACATCCCCTCATCACTCTCTCCAACAAGTGCAGAACTTTGAAACCTTTTCCTACCACCTGTCGTACGTGTCCTGCCCAGTTAAGTTTGTTATCAAAAGTAATTCCAAGATATTTACATTTCAAGTCTTCAGCAAGCAATTCTTTACCCACCTTATATTCATAATTAACCTTTTGTTTTTTATTTGTTTATCTAATAAGCTGACTCTTCTTTGCATTTATCTTCATTCCCTGTTTACCAACCCAATTAGATATCCTGTCCAGATCACCCTGCAACTGTTTACAATCCTCTATTGTTTTGATTCTTTTATACAGCATTATGTCATCTGCAAACAATCTAATTTCAGAAAGTAAACAATCAACACATATATTCATTAGAGTAATGAATAGCAATGGTTCCAATACGCTACCTTGTGGCACACCCATTTTTACTTCAACTTCTTTTGTAAGTTCGGTGTTATTGACAAATAAATTGTAAGAACACAAATTTGTTCGTTTTCATAAAATAATTTCTACGTTATTTTTTAGCATATAGTATATTTCATTTACTCATAAATCAAATACTAAAAATTCTTTCGTTTTTAAAAATGCAGACCACAGGACGAAAAAGTAACTGTTGAAAATTTGTAATATGGCTTTCCAATAATTTAACTAATCTCGAACTTAGTTATGACCATGAATTGAGAGAAAAAATACCTAAAAATATAAAACAGATTTTTTGTAAAGGGTTTATACACAATAAATATGGGGAAATGGAAATTGAAATTTTATGTATTTTTCCTACATTCTAAAGTAATTTTTATGTCACATTTTATTTTTTTCTAAACTAATAGGAAGAGTAAGAAAATGATGGGGAGTGTAAGAGTTTGGGAGAAACTATATTAGTCTCTTCTAACCAAATGATCACCTCTCCTTCACGTAGTGCACCCCGGTTGAACCGACGAGGCTCTGGCGACTGAAAGATTCCTGGTATGAGGGGTCTCCCACTGCTTGCCAACGGCCTCCGAAAGGAAGGCGGAAGAGCAAAGAGTGGCCCAGGGTACCCTCTTGCCCTTGGGGTCGGAAGTGGCTCCTAAAGCCTGGTGAATCAGAAATGATAAACGGCATGGGGATGCAGAAGGCAACGGGAAGCCATTGCATTAAAAACCTTAATGGTATCCCGCGGCCATGTAATCCTCTCGAATTACATGTATCATGATGGCTTCTTGGCTTCTTCTTGAGTAAGATGATCGGAGGTAAAATAGTCCCCCAATAGGATTTCCGGATTTGGACTGTTCAGGGAGGACTCATCATTACATGCTTCAAAAATTACTGACAGAATAATATACAGAGTGGAAAGTGTAGTAAAAGGGATAGTGGGTGAAGATCAGTTTGGGTTTAGGAAAACAGCGGTACAAGAGTAGCGATTGTGGCCTTAAGAGTATTCATTATGATACTTTCAGGAAAACTTAATAACTTAGGAGAGTGAAAACTTTAAAACGTTTACTTTTTTAACTACTTTAAAATACTTAAGAACTTATGAGAAAAAAACAAACTTTAAAACGTTTACTTTTAATTAACTACTTGTGTTTCAGTTGCCAAAAAAAAAGTAAATGTAGGATTCTGAGAAAAATGCTAAACAAATACTACGTAGACTGGGATTCAAGCTGGGGACTTTTCCATCTCTAGTTGGACGCCCTAACCACTGAGCGTCCAGACCTCTCAAGAAAATCTTATATTACAACACTCTTCAACGTGGACGAAGTCACGGGTATCTGCTAGTAATCTTAAATATGTACTGTCATTATTTACGACTGGACCAGGTATGACATTTCAGAAGTGGAACGAGCTCAAAACTCATATCTTGACCGCTAAAAATTGAGCTATGTGTTATAGGCTGCGAACTGTTGCACAGACAGATAAAATATTTGATCGGTTTTGTTGAGCATGTTGTAGCTTTTGGTCGGACCACTAGTGCTACCTTGTTTGAGGTAACTCCGTAAAGAGGAAAAAATACCGTGTCTTTTCGTTCCAAGTAACTGTCAATCAGAACTTACAGATAATCCAGGTTATACTATTTTTAGCTTCACGATTTGTTTACGAGTATTTCCCTAATTACTTTCACAAGTTACATGATTCCGTTTATCTCTTGCTGTGGAAGTTTTTGATAGACGTCAGTGAGTGCATGACATTTTCGTAATTAATTACAAAACTTAAATTGAGTGTACGTATTGTGTTTGAAAGAACGATATCTTCAAAGTGCTCTTTTTCTACTGATAGAGTTAAGTGTGAATATGAGTGCAACAACATATTCGTAAATTAAAGCTACCTCTCCCCATGTTCCATTCCTCAGGATTCAACCTCAGTGCTATTAGTTGCTCCTTCTTTTCAGTTTCTCTCTCCCTATAGAATTTAATATTCATGCACTGCAACATATACCTTTTCTTCCCCTTCTGTTTCTACTTAATTTATGATAAGGGAGATCTTGTAGGGTCAACTGTCTTCACAAGATGCATTTATTTAATTCTGTATAAGGAATTTTGTTTTTGTCTCTTTACTTATTGGTTCACTTTTCCCAAAATAAATAGCAATAAGCTTCATAGTGTCGAAATTCCTTTCACAGCATGCGTCATTCTCTCATCTTTTGTGAGTAGATATTCAAAATTCACAACAATAGCTTTTTAGTCAGAGAAATTCATCTACATGGTCACCTCACCTCGAATCATGCTGAAAATGAGAATTTAAAAAAAATATAAACGCCAAAAATGTGTAATCAGTATACTCTACATCTTCGCCACTTGCAAATGAGTTGCGTGAAGAAAGCTACTTACCGTTTATCACTGTTAATTTTCGAAGAAATAGATTAAATCAAATTCTTTCAGTAGACCAACTTTTAAAGAAACCACTTGAGTACTACACAACAAGCTGGTAATAATGTTCTGGGGCTGGAACAATGCAGTTCTTTGACAATGAGATCATTGGTTTCTCCTTCTTTATTTAGAACTTGAGCTTTTTGAATTTTCATATAAAACAACCTTGGTATTCTTGCAACAAATACATGTATTGATATTCAACCGCTGTAATGTATCAGCAAAACCACCACGAACAAGTTACAGGTTGTTTGAAATTATGGGACCCACATTTTACGTACAGATGTAGGAAGTGCAGAGGAGGGCTGCTAGATATCTCTCTGGAAATTACCACAAAACACAAGAGCTGTAATGGGATTCATTGGAAGACGGGAGGAGGGTAAAGAGAGTGATGGGAGTGTACAAGGCGCATATTGATGATGAGGCGTGGAAAGATATTAAATTCTGAGGGGTGCATGGAAGAGAAATGATGGCCATTGACCCAAGCTGGTACTTGATTTCGGGCGTAATGGAGTGGGAAGACTTTCTTTCGTAGGTAATGAGGTCAGGAATTGGAGTAAATTGCTAAGAGAAATGATTAATAATTTACCAAAAATGCTGAAAGAATTAAACTTGAAATTTGTAGAGGACAAAAGCAGGCGAGTACAGAAAAATGGTTGTGTAGAAAAATTACCACCGGGATGTACGGTCTGTCGCAATTAAACTAAATTAAATTAAATCGATACTTTGTACATTCAATTTCCAAGACATTTCACTCTAGGTTTTATTTTCCATTGCATTTTCAAACTTAACTTTGCGTAATTTTATGGGTTCACACACTTGTGTTTAGCTTTCTTAATTAGCTTAGTGATTTTGCTCATGATACTACAAAACATTGCTAACATGTTAGCTATATTACTGAAGCTTCTTCTACTTTTCACTTCGGAGACGCCATCTAAAAATTTCTCGGCGTCAGATGTAGATGCCTATCAGCAAACAGCAACACGAAGTGTTTGTCACTAAGATGTATAAGGTAGAATAATCGACGTCCGCAGGTAATATTTGAGCCTAGATCTTTTAAGGAGGCTGGTACAAGATGGGTGCAGAAAACATTAGTATTAATTACCTGACCGTTTGAGAAAAAAAGTCCGGATTTAATGAGTTAAAAGTTGTGTGTTTTCAAACTGACCTTGCCATAAACTCGACATCTTTTTGTCCAGAATTGTCGCCACAGAATACATGGTTCATAGTGCACAGCTTAATGAATAATTCATTTTCCAAGCGATTCGGAACGGAAACACTTATTACAGATCGAATGACTTGAAATATTCTTTACTGCATTTAGTCAAAGACATAAAAAAAAAATACAGTTTATTAACAACACTTAGCAATGCTATAAAATAAAATGTAAATCAGACAAATTTTGTAATATTTTAATGATTGAAGACTATTATATTATCAGTGTGATGGTATCATCTTCCAAGAATCCTCGTTGAAGCATGGGTAGTTGAAGGAGAAGTCGCAGGCGTTGGCGGTGGGGTTCCATACCAGGTCGTCTGGACACGTGGTGTGGTTGGCCTCTCCGTTGGAAAACTCCCAATACGAGTGGCAGTCGGTCTGGTACGTGGAGTATGCTATTTTAGGGCTGCCAATCTCTGGACTTTCGGGCTCCTCTGAAACAGCGCCACAGACGCTAGCACTAAAAATGACAACACGGCTGCCAACACCAGAAGAACAAAACATTATATAAACATATTTCTCAAGATACCATGGAAGGAAGTTTTTAGGTGCCACGATTGAACCCCACATTTGGGGTTTTGGGGTTAGAGGCACCCATGTTCCATAGCTCGCTTTCCTCGTTCCCATAACTTGGTGGTGGTTAGCAAGGCACCACTGCAGCCGCGCTTTATCAGTTTCAGTTAGCAATAGTTCATCCTGCAATGTTATTTAAAATTAATTCATTTATGTGTAGATATATGTAAAGATTGGTATACATGCCTTCAGAAACCTCTAAATAAACATGTAAACATTCAACAATTATTAGCCCTGATTTTCCCGTAATGATCCTATCACAAGACTCATATCTGAACAATCGTCGACTTCCAAACTCGACGATTATCCATGCATTCCGTATGGCAATCTGTCCTTGTCTAACCGCTCGGCCCGACAGAGCGACCTCAAGGGTCACCAAATGGTGGCAGCCAGGTCACTACAGGTACAGGAACACCAGAAATATGGACAGAATCTACATACTATAAAAGAAAATACATTTAAAAAATATGTGGTTTGAAATTGTGCTTGCTTACAAGCAAATAATTCATTTCGGTGTTTATTTGCAAGAAACTCTTTTCTTTAAACTTATATACTCGAAATACATCAAAACTGACATGTAATTCTAGCAATGGTGCTGAGTAGCTTAAAATGGTAATAAGAAATTATACCTAAAAATGATATCTACATTGTTTCTTTTTTCCCTTTGCTTAGGGAAAGGAATAGAGGAAAGAATCGGAATGGAATTCGACCATGACATTTTGAAGGAACCATCCCGGCATTCACGTAGAGTGATCTCGGGAAACTGAGGAAATCCGATTTGTGGATGGCCAGACGGTGATACGAGCCCGCGTCATCCTCAATGCCAGGCGAGGGTATTACTGCTCAATCGTCACACTCGGTTAAACACCTGCTCGCGAAAAAAAAAAAACTTTTTCCTACCACATTTACTAGGTGGCTAGTAGCAAACCAGACACTGGAAGCCTCCCCAATCGGCGAAGAGTTGTTGAACAATTAATAGGCATACACCGAGCGGTGATCATAGCATATCTAAATCCAGAAGAAAATTGTAAATGCTTTTTAATATTTGCACAGATTATTATAACCCAACAATATTAAATCACGGCTATAATCCTACGTCGGATATATTCAACTCTGACCATAGGTCTGCATTTATGAACTTTATGTCCTGTTTAGAAAAAGTCAGCATCCAATTGGTCACTGAAAGCTTCTCGGAGATAATTCCGTGGAAATGTGCGTCATAGAATTTTCCAGCACTTCGTTAATTTTCGCGTTTGTCTCTAAAAAAGTTAATTGCCCTTTTTTTCGGAAAATGTTAATGACATATTCGTGTTTGAAAAAAGCTTTTACAAATTAAAGACGGTTATATAAGGTACTTACGTCAAACGATGGAATAAACTTTAATGTGAACTTGACGTCATTGGAAACGATAATAGATGTTTATGAGACCGGGCGGAGGGGAAAACCCGCGGCAGCGCTGCCGTCGACGGCAGGTTTACAGCCGCCCGCTACCACTACATTCGACGGTAGTTAGGCCACCCCACTCCAGACAGTGGCCCATGTGGCCAGATAGGTACTTGCACACTCGGCGGATTTTTAACCGCATGTGCGTTTTTAGTCTGTGTGAAGTTAACATTTTTTTAATGTGAGTTAAGTGGTGATAGATAATGATCTTCTCATTTCGTTAGTAGAAGCGAGACCTATTGTAAGAGACAAAACATTAGTTTCTTTTAAAGATCGGGACGCTACCAGGAACACTTGGAAAGAAGTGTGCCTTGAAATTGGGAATGATTTCGACGAAATTGAAAATGTTGAATCACATTTTATAGAAAGATTTTGATGTTAAATACTATATAACCGTGTCATTATACCTTAGAGATTTGCCAAGGAACACTTTCAACATTCGAAATTCTGTCGCTCGACATTTTGAGACTTTTTTTATTTTTATTTTTTTAAACACAGCAGTGACGAATACAGTGAGACAAGCTGTTTAGTAAATTCGGAAATTTGGTATCATATTCGCCATTTACTTTCGATGTTTCTTTGTGAAGTAATAATTATTAAAACACTCAACATATTACCACCTATGAAAAAAAGTTTAACTAGTCGATTTTGCTTGTAAGTATAAAATATAGAGTAAACTCAACAGTGATGAGTCGATTACACAGTGAAGTATATGTATTAGTTACAAATAAATGTAAGTATTAGCCATTATATGGCATAGTGTATTTTTCAAACTTTTCTTGTACACCTCTTCGTATTCACTTAAAGGAGTTTCCACCCTAATTAACATAAAACAAATATAGCGGATTATATAAAATTAAATGTTTATCTATAGTATGTCCAAGAGAAATCTGCTTACTTCAAGGTGATTTCCAGCATTTCCACACGTTAAATACCTTTCATCAACTGGGTATTTCTCTTTTGAATGCCGTAATTTAGTTTCACAAGCAATTGTCGAAATAAACATCCCAAAATAAGTGAAAAACTTTGTGTCGTCGTTACTCAATTATTATTCTTTGGTTTTATCTTTTCTTATTTCTATGGCGACGGAACCGTCAAAATAACAATTTCAAAACCTAACTACGAAGTAATAAACGCTAAATAATTTAAATTAAATTATAATTTCACAAAATGATACTCGAGTCATCAAAAGCAAGGTACTGACGCCCGACCACGTCACCTTTTACTAGCTCTTCATAGCAGCGGAAGTTTTACCGCTGAAATAGTAGCGGACGTTCTACCGCTAAATGTGTAAACACCTCAAATTCTATAGGCGGCAGCGGTTAAGTTTCCGCTGCGGAAAAAACCGCCCAGTATGTAACCGGCCTAAGTCTTCTACTTGGCACATGTCTCCGCACTCGATGAGATGTTCAGGTGCTTCAATGGAGCCGCAGTCGCACTTGTTGTCGTCCGTGTATCCCCACTTTTTCAGAATACCCCTGCATCTTGATACTCCTGTTCTGAGCCTTCAAGTCTTTCCATTCCTCACATGCAAAATTAAACCCAACAGCCAGTTCTTCTTGAGCGCTTAAATTTAAAGGAGCCATTTTCCGTCTTAAATCCGGAGGTGCTATTCTTGCCAATGCATGTATTTTTTGTGTAGGAGACTGCTGGTGCTGACTGGTCTATTATATGGTTACGCTAACCTTGAAGTCCACTTGGCCGTTATAGGAGGGGCGGGGGGGCGGGGCAGGAGGAAAGCCTGATTGTATCGCCACTATCTCCCTTCTTCCACCGCGTAACGGCCCTCCTCATTGCGGTTATTAGGCGAGTTTCGACAGCCATCAAGGCGAATATTGGGATGGTCCCCAACCTCCGTTTCATTAACTACACATTTCACAAAAAAAAAAAAAAAAAAAAAAAAAAAAAAAAAAAAAAAAAAAAAAAAAAAAACTTATCACACACTGAGCGCAGTAACATGTTTCACTGACAGATGGCAATACTTCACTTCCCTTGTTAATACTTAGTACGTCCTGGCAAGAGGTATAAAATGCTTAGCGTCAGCAAGGGCATGTTGCCGTAAAACCATAGCTCCAAATTTAACTAAGCCAACAGTGAGTAAAGCTCATTGAAGGCAGCCGACCCCAAAATGTTGGAAAAGGTCGTGAAGAAGAAGAGCCATTGAGGTGTAATTCACTCTATGACAGCCGCCGACACCTGCCTCATCAGTATGTTAAGTGTAAAGTAATATAAAAAACATATTCAAAATTAAGTATACACAAGGTCTCAGGTTCAATTTAATTCTACAAATCAAAATTGTGCTAGGCTACGAAAAAATTTGTTTGGTACGTGAAAACCGATTTTTTACACTGGGTTTAAGGTCTAATAGTACAGGAACAAGGTTTAACAACAAAAACTGGTGCATGGGATTCGGAAGGATTTGGGTTCGATTACCAGTCCTGCCATCCTGTTTCCGTTTATTACACGAATTCCCGAAATCAGCCCATGGTAATGTTGGGATTATTCCTTCAGAAGTCCAACGTCTCCTTCCTCCAATCCTATCCCTGCTCTTATCACCTCAACGTTGGCAAATCCTAAAGACGCCGAACATCAATGGGATGTAAGTCTACGCGTATGTTTTCAAACAAGGAAAATTGTGAATTTCAAAGTGGTATTTTACAGATAAGTGTTTATGAATCTCATACAAAAGACATTACATGAAATTTTAGTCAACTGTAACTAAGGAAAGTTAGATTACAAACGAAACGAAGATAATTTGACACATTGTATGAAAACTGTAGAACCCGAGTGTGTGGACATTACTGAGGGAATTTCTGCATTTAAAAGTTTAGACGTTTGGAAGAACACTTATTCTTGTCTGTCGATAAACCCATCCTGCAATTTACGTGAATGATATAAGTATAGCTAGGCAGTTGTAGCCTCGGGAAACAACATCTCACTTACGAGAATGATGGTGTATAGTGCATGGAGGAATTGCAGGTGAGAACTGAGAGACTGAGCTGGGAAAGTTTGCGAATGCAGTTAGCCAATAAATGCAAAGCAAATTTACTGTACGAACTTATATGGGATTCTGTTGATTTTAATGACGAAACACAGCAGGATTCGAGCAGCTGAACTGTAATAGAACAACCATATTGGTTCTAGACGTTAAAATCTGTAACCTTACAATGGGGACTTAGCATTCAGACGTGGGGTATATTGGATGCCCTGCTTGGATCTCTAGATGCCGACTCCGCTCTGCAGTAGAAGGAAGACTGATTGCAAACTGATAATTTGATTCCAACAGACATACCCCGTTGTACTTAGATTTTGCATGCAAGGTCCGTATGATAATCCTCCGTTCACCGCAAAAACCTAGTGAACGACCTGCAATGCCATGTTGGTTAACGTCATACGATGAGAGTTTCAAATTCCTAAAGTTTAAAATTATTGTTCATGATCTGCTAAATATTTTGTTCATTTGTGTCCCAGTAAATGTGGGGAATATTATTGAATATATATTACTAAATCGTGTGGGATACTGTTTTAAGTTCAATAGACTTCTAAAATTGTTTAAATAATATGATACAGCAAATTTTTCACTACTTTCTCCGATTTTAATGGTATTTGTATATAGATTTTTTAAAAATATTTTGAATTAACTACCTTCATGGCGCCCAACATAAAAAAGTCGTACACCACAGACGTAAGATTTCTCATCATTAAAATACAGGATATGATTGATATTGAAGAGTTTTTTTATGGCATTCGGCTACATAGGCCAGACAGCTAGATCAATGTGATTGTAATTACTCTTCCAGTGTATTGTTGCAACTAAGTATGGACATATGGACACCAAGGACGGACACGACATTCACACAGATACAACGCTCAAACGTCCATGCCCTCAGCCGGACTCAAACCGGCGACCTTCGACACGCAAGCCAGTACGCTAGCCCCTACGCTACGAGGCCGGTTGATATTCAAGTTCCTAAGTTCCAAATTAAATAGTTATGTGACGTGACACCGAGCGTGGTGAATGAGTGGTAACGTTATAGCCTTGCATACAGGAGGCTTCGGCTTGAAATCCCCATTTCACCGTGCAGAGTTCCGTTTTCCATGATTTCCAGACAAAAATGCCCTACCTTTTGACGTCCTCCATATTACCTATAATTTACATTCTGTTACACGTAAGAATTTTAAACTCTGATCACCAAATTATAAACACATAAATAACATAATAATTCAGATTGTAATATGCACACTTCGTAGTATTTTTGAGCTTATTGCTCGTGGGACTTAATGCCAAATTACATTAGCTATTCCCCTGACTGCAGATTTATTCAGGTCACCTGGTGATTAAACTTTTCACCAAAGTTCTCTGCTTTATCCCTGTTAAATATAATTACAGAAATCCAACTTCACTACCAATACGTGTTAAATAACTGCGTTTAATTTAACTTTTATTTATTCAGTCTGCACAGAATTTCCAAACGCGCTCTGAATATATTTTAATTACACATATAGATTTGCTACTTGCTGTCGATGAGTCCGGCAGACGTAAAGACCAGCAGAATAAGAAATAAACTGACTAATGGATTGATTTTATCAAGCCAACATTCCAAAACTTGTTCGCAATGTGTAACAGAATGACGAAACGGGTCATTCCGTACATTTTTATATTTAATATATAAAAAGAATAGTCAAATCGATAGTCAGAGAGGCCTGTTAACATCTGCCGGACCTCCCAAATGGCCCTTCACCAAGAAGTCGCGTCAGGTAGGCGCCAGCGACAGCCAGGGACAATGGAGAGACAGCCTACCTTCCTAACGGATCTGGTCAGGTGTATAATCTCTTAGCCCGGGAAAATAACCGACCGGTATGAACGTACGCCCGACCTCCTGTCCCCCAGCGGACGCTCCGGAGGTCATATTTGGCGAATATGTCCGAGTTCGCACGTATCTCGAAGAGACAATGTTGTCCAATCGTCACAGCTGGGAGGAGGAGCCAAATAGCGGAACCAATCAACGGCGAATTATCCTCCGCATTTTGTAATTCCTGTGAATGTTTCTGTATGTCAACCACGAGGGACACGGGAGAGGTACTGCGCGTCCAGCGTTCAGACTGGATGGAGAGGATTTTCCGAGGTTGAAGATCGTCCTGCCTTGGCATCGAACATGAGGGTTCGGCACAAGCGTCGTGTGTAAGTGAGATTGCTGGGCACTCATTGAGTACGTTGGCTGAAGGACGTGATGCGCTGTCCGCTATAGCCAAGATGCTATAATAATTCTGCTGCCGAGGGAAACATATCGCCTTCACGGTAATCATTCTACGAACAGTGCGGTACTTACATTCAGTCATTGGGTACAACCCTTTAACGACCTTTGAATGATTAGGAGTCCTCGCCCCCAGAAAAATATTGAGCTAGTTGGGACAGATCTTCCTGTAGCAACACTTGGTGGATAATTTAAATTATTCTGGCACCCGGCATTTGAAATCTAACGTTGTTTCATGTTAGTATTATATTTGATTTATGGTTCCTGATTGTTATGAAGGGAACTTTCATTTAAAACCAAGTGTGAAGCTTTCTTGTTTGCTTATTAATGTTGGAAATTTGCTTCACGATCAATTAAAAATGTGGTGGTGTTTAAATTTTTGTTTGTTTATTAATGTGTTGGCAATTGTAAGACGAGGCTTTGTTTGATATTTTTAATAACTGAATGTTTTAATGTTAAAATTAAATAAGCATCATCTGTACGCCAGTATGAGTACCCAATAAATTAGCAGCATAAGGTTTTCTTTGAATGCTAAAAAAGGAAGTAAAAAGGTTTTCACCCTTTCCTCCCAAGCACCCACTACAAACGTCACCAAGAATTTCTTCAAAGTACTAAGTATCTTTGAATTCCCAGCAAAACAATATGCTTCTTAAAATATAATAATCACAAGAACTAACTGAAACCGTTCGCAAATAATTTTAAATATTAATACAAATTATTTAACAGCTTTTAAGATTAGTATGGATAAAAGAAATCCTTTTTATGTGCCGAAAGTCAAAGCAAACGCCCTTAAATAATATTCACATATCATTACTATTTCTTAAACAATTGAAATATGTGTTTAATATTAAGTGTTTAGGTGGATAGAAAATTATATGTCACATTACAGAATTCCTACTGATTAATTTCAATCTCAAAATCTGAGATCTTAAGGCAGAAGGAAATGAGGGTTAATGTCTTATTGTATAAAAGTCATCTAACTCCTCAAACATTCTTTCCGATAAGTAAGTGAAGAGGAGAATTTTGTTACACTACATCTGAAGTGATAATTAATACTTTGGATATGATTAACTCAAGTTTATCTGCTATTCGCTGATTATTTTTACGAGCTAAAACATCTGTTCATCAAGTAATGTAGCAGGTCTGATTGGACGATGGTGGAACAAGGATTTACTCTTAGCAAAGAGTAATTGACGTGAATTTATTCAAGCCATCCATTATCTTTCAAGTGTTCATACCGTACTGATACCACTAAGAACAAACAATAATTCGAATATAGCAAAACACTAATATTAATTTTCTGTTTTTGTGATACTTTGTTCAGCTGCATACCATTATGTCTTACAACGTATCTCTACAAGTTTATTTTTTTAAAGCTACCATTAAGGAAGTGAATTCATCATTTAAGAAAGTGAAATGATTCAAAAAACATACTTCAGCGCTGATCATAACAATTGATGGTCTACTTATCTTCAGTCCTACATATAAAATTCTTTCTGAGTTTTGAAAGACTTATTAGTTTCTACGAGCCAGAAAATTTATTACTGACACTTACGAAACTAATATTATAGATATTAATTTACTAACACAACAAAGGGCTGCATTGAACAATTAGCAGAAAATAAATGAAAACAGGCGAATATTTCTGACCTGTTTCCTTCGATAGTTTAACATATTTACGAATAGGTTTAATTTTCGCTTCGACAATTACGGTCCGAGGTCATCAGAACCTGGAAATGAAGACGATTCCCAGTACGAAGTAATTCCACCATTGTTTTTTTAAGGAACCATTCCGGCATTCGCCAGGATTTCTGGAAACCGTGTAAAATAGATATCTAGATAGCTGGACGTGAATTTGAACCAGCATTCTCGCAAATGTAGCCCCAAACGTTACCACTCACACACCAGGCTCTGTTTTTCCAATCAAATAAAATTTCAAGACAAACCGAATACTTCAGCAATTGGTGGTAGAACATTCATGTATGATGCAGTAGGCTAACGTAAAATTTGTAGCGGTAGTATACTTCCTCGGATCGACATATAGCCCTTTGGTTTACACTACTTATTTTGGCGGTTCGACTTTTTCAGTCAACAGATTTCTGATAATTTATTCATCTAATGTGAGAACGATGTATCGATGATATGAAATCTTCGCGGGTTCTCCACAAAACACAACACCAAACATTACATTCTTTACCACCGAAAACTCCAATATATTCAGCAGAAGCGGAAGCAATATTAGAAGCAGTAAGAAGTAAACAGACAGATATAGAACTGTAAAGGAATTGTAATGTAATGGGTAATACATTTTAAACTGTTGTGAATAGAACTGTAAAGTAATGTAAATTATGTATATTTAAAACTGTAAATTGTTAAACTATGTAAACAGAACTGTAAAGTAATGAAATGTGAATTGTCATAAAACGCAAAGAACTTGGCTGTGTGGCTGATAAGACCGAAAGCCATTTAATTAAATAATAAAACAAAAAACACCATACGTCAGAGAACCCGCGAATATTTCACATTATTCATCTAAGTCAAGTGCTCTGAATAATTAGCGACACTGTTAGAACACACAGTACATCAATGAAAGGTCAGACGTTGAGAACACCAGTGAAGCAAGTACTTACTTCACAGATGACTCAATTAAAGTAATTTTCATGAACTTGTGCGTATGTAAATAGGTTTAGTAGAAACTTTAAACAATTGGATTAATCTGATATTTAAAATTACGAAACAATAAACTAATAATGAAGCAAATCCGGAATTAAATCTGAATTAATTACTTACACAAGTGTATTAACTAATGTGTGGAGACGATTGGCAGTGCAGTCAAAGAAAATGGATGAAATGTTCTCAGGGTCTACAAATAAATATTAATATCGATTATGGTAGGTATAACACATTTTTGGACTTGTAAAAAGGACAATTTCTGTCGCCATATGTCACAATCCATTTCGTCTCGGAGTTTTCCATTGCAATTGAGTTTGATGGCCATTCATCATGCGGAAATAGAGTCATAGACACACCCACTGACATGTGGAAGCAGACGACATGAGGCGTGGAGAAAAGTACTTGGAAGCATTAAAAAGCTTTGGAACCTATCTCTGCAGGTGGATGAACGGAACTGAAGTATTACACCACAGTACTCCGGGAAATAAAACAAAAGCGTACCACAATCAGGTGTTGGATTTATGATCTACTGCAAATATGTGCGACGGAGCCGGGACATGAGGTCCATGCGTAAACATAAAATGGAGGCTGTTAGCAAGTGAATAATTTTTTCCAGATTTCTTGCTCGTTGTTATCAAGTTATAATTTTCGAATACTTCGATGTTGCTAACAAAATAATAATTTTCGAATTCGTGCACGTTTTTTTCGTACTGTTAACATTAAGATTCTCCAGATGACAAAAAACAATCGAAAATAATATTGTTTTCAGCCGTGTGCCGGAAGTGAATTCCCAGATAATGAGCATAGTCGAGCGCAGAAAAATACTGTATTTTTGGTAGGAATCATGTCCAGTGGAACTAGAATGCCAATCCAAGAGTTAAGTCACATCAGGAAGGTCGTGTCGGGACACCATAGGGAGCAGCAGTATGCAACGTTTCTATAAAATTTGTTACTACAACTGTTATTCATACCGAAAAAAATTGTCATGTGCCCTTCCTACAGATAAGAAGTATTTCTTTCTCAAATTCCGTCAATATCGTTATTGCCATTTACTGCAGATCACACACACACACAGACTGCGAGAGTAATAACCCCTGAGGGATCAATATGACGTACACCTACGGCACTGCTAGACTACCTACGATTTGCCTCGCATTGCACCTCTAAATTTGTGGTATCACAATAGGCTATTTGACAGTCTTGAAATTATATTATAAATTGTAGTCATTCGCGTAGATTAATGCTTAAGGAAGCTATTTTTGTTAAATTTTAAAAAAAGATTACAAAAATCGCTCTGTGATTGGCGATCGCTTTAGTGACGTCACTTGCCTGTAAGCGCTGCGGCTGCGTATGAAGCGTTTCCTATTATCCCAGTTTTCAACTATTTTTATTATTTTTTGCTGGTTATCTCTTGTTACTAATGAGATTTTGTGTTTAATATAAAATGAAGAACATTTTGTAGAAGCCTACACCGGAAAAATACCGAAAATTATTTGTCGGGCTACCTCTGGAAACACTTTTATTCTGCGGGAGCTTGAAAATGTAATTACTTCAATTCTAGAATCATTTATATTTAAACTGGAAGTTAGAGATTAACAGAAAGCCTTCATAAGAATGGCTAAAATTTATTATCAAACGCGTTCACTTCACCTTACATAGAAGTTGTGATGTTTAAGTGTTCACTATTGACTAGAAGATAAGTAACGACATCATGGTGTCCAGGTAGCTGCATGATTAAAGATTGCTATAGGAATTTGAAAATGTATATTTGATCCTTAATTAGGATAATATTTTTTTCGTGTGTACATTTTGTTTTTCCGTTTGCTGTTTGTTGCTTTACAGAATCATGTTTTTATTCGAAGAAGTCATAAAACGTCATGCAAACGTTTGAATGAAACGTAAATTGCTGCCATACAGGAAAACTTTTATAAAACGATAACCTTCGGCTTTTTATTTTGAAACATACCAGAGATACATTATCATTGCAAAAAATCCAAGTGCTCGGCGGTGAATAATAGAATTTATTTTAATAATAACATTTCACGCTAATCTCGCAACAACTTCGGAACGCTTTGAATACCTTTTGTTGGAATTTTTACGTGACTGTACAACTGTGTGTTTCCTTTCTGACATAAATGCATCTATTTAGGCGGTATTTAATTTTAATGCGCAAGTAATTTTCAGTTTTTTTAAAACTTTTTATCGGTGTGCAAGTAACGTCCAGTTTCGGTTTTGAAGTCTTTTTTGGTTATGTTTCAAATGTTTATAATATGCTTGCTATCCAAACTTTGTGAAACATTAGGAAAAAAATAATGTTTTGGTGGATTTTAGAAAAAGAAATTGCTGTGCTACCAACAGCAAGTAGTATCTAAAGAAAATGCCCACAAATAACAAAATATATTCCAAAGCGAGGATCGAACCTAAGAACTCTAACTTTACTGATATTCGTCTTAAACAGTGTACCACATTATCTCGAAGCAATTATGGTGCAAATGATATTTACACTAAATGATATGCGATTAAGTCGCAATGTAGTCTGGGTTTCTACGAGCAAGTTACAGGCGATTTATTCCTATTTCAGCTAATGCTGGAACACTTACGTTTATTTGAAGAGTTTTTGTAGTTGTGGTTGTAGATTGATGTACTACACACTATTCATAAACCATATTTCCAACAATTTACACACAAAATTCAGAGAATCAAATCAGACGTTACTTATGTAGAGTGAGAGTTTGCTGGCACGTGACGTCACGAGTGTCGTTAGCCCACGCCAGGCAGCAAAGGAGCGTTTTGGCGGCTTTCAAATACTCTAAATTTTAACGTTGAATTTTACGTAAAATAAGCACTTTCGTCAAAAAATAAATAGTACCCGGTAAATAACGTCTATCATTAAACTAATTAAAACCATTTTCAAAAAAATAGTCAAATAGCCTATTTAACATGCAAGTCGAAAAACCGACGGTCCAGGTGTGATTCATACGATCAAAAACAATTTTTTTAAATCTTTGCTTCCACGGGGATTTGAACCGGAGGCCACGCTCCAAACATCAGTAAGCAAGCTCTTTAACTACTGAGCTACCGGACCGCTATATGGTAAAGTAGTACAGAGATCTACACATCCTTCGCGTCTGTGTATCGCCATTCAGTAATTTTTCAAAATTATATGACAACGTGTGTTATTTATACAGAAAATAGTATGCTATGTCCATCCTAATGCCAAATAGCACCTCCTCGTCAAATTTCATCACGATCGGATTATCCGTTTAGCCCAAGAAACGTAACAAAAAGACAAAGAGACAGAGTTACTTTCGCATTTATCTTATATATATAAAAATCTCGTGTCACGATATTTGTCCGGGATGAACTCCGAAACTACTTTACCGATTTTGATGAAATTTGGCTTAATGTGTGTAATTTGATCCAACTTAACATATAGGATAGTTTTTATCTAGATTATTGACCTCAATATTTATTATTGCGAATTAAACTTTTGTCATAGGACAGTGCTTTGTAAATTCCATAAATTTCTAACAGATGGCGGTGTGTTAATTTATCGTCATAGGTTGGGTAAGCATCCAGTAGATGGCGTTGTGCTTCGATTTATTTTACACGCCATATGTGTGTCACTTGAATTTTTATTGTGCTGTGTATTATGTTATAATTATACTATATTGTTGTGCATCGTTTGTGTGTTATTATACGTTTCGAAAAAGTAATTATACACATGAATATAATATTGAAGAAAACATTACGATAAATTCAAAAACATGTAATTATTTCTTGTTTTCTTCACATTTTTTTCTTTTCGTTATGGCCAGCTCTCAAGTACTCCTTCATTATTGCACGGTGTTTTCTCTTTCTCCCCTCTTTACCTTGTAATCCTGCCATATTCGAAATGTGCTTTCGAATTGATTTTTCTTTCCATACTGTTCACTGATATTATTTCGTACAGCAACGCGTGACCGGGAGAGTGTGTTCCCGGAGTAATCGTGCTATTTTCGCATTAAAAAATGTTGACGTCGACGAAATTAACTGTTACTAGGCGATCTAATGTCTTTTAAATCAAGACACTATTGTAGATGAAAATGAAGCCGTAAATTTTCCAACTGAGTTTTTAAATTCTTTGGATATAACAGGAATGCCACCACCCAATCTTCGGTTAAAGATTGGTTTATTGATTATTCTTATTCGTAGTATGAATCCACCTAAATCATACAACGGTACACATTTGGTCATCAAAAGGATCTCCGGAAAGGTTCTTGAAGTAACTAAATTGACTGGAAATCTTCAAGGAGAAATCGTCCTGTTGCCACGTATTCCAATGATACCGTCAGAATCTGCAATACCAACTAAAAGTCTTCAATTTCCAATTCGTTTGGCTTTCGCTATGACCATAAATAAGTCTCAAGGCCAAAAATTGTCCGTTTGCGGCTTGGACTTGGCAAATACGTGTTACTCCCATGGGTAGCTAGCTATGCCTGCTCACGTGTGAGGAAACCATCAAATCTATTTGTATCAAGAAAAGACAGGCTAACCAAAAATATTGTGCACCAATAAGTGCTGAGATAAATTAAAATTATAAATTGCAATAATTTAAAATAATGAAAATAATTGTTAAAAATGTTTAAAAATCAACTTCATCTACCTCATTTATAAAACTGAAATTTCAATAAATAAATAAATAATTTACGTTTGTAGATATCAATTTTTGATATATTTTCAATTAAGTAATTTGTAATAAAATGTAAATTAACAATTTTTATGTTCGTTTGTCCTTAATTTCAACTCTCAGGAACTCTTTACCAATTACTTTTGAATTTTCAAATCGACTACAACGTTTTTGTCTGTATTAGTGAATATTAATTTGACTACATTAGGAAGTTTAGAATAACATTGATCCAACGTAGGTACTATAACTACTGAGTCACAGCAACGCGTGACCGACTCAGTTAGTAATATCAATATAGATGGGTTGCCTTTCCACGCATTCCTAAAGCGTTATGAGAGGCTGAATCACTTGTTAGCCTGGATCATTTATTCTTTATAAAGCCACCTTACATAATAGATATTCTTTTCTCCTTTGGGAGATAGTCAACGTGGCTTTGTAATTCCTCCTTAAAATATATATATTTTTTTTTACTGAAATATAATTTCCTAGGCATCTACATCCCTTTCGACGAAAAGCTCGGCTACCATTTTCAGTTCTGGTGTTGCAGCTGTGACAAAAATAGCTGCATTTTTTTCCTGCAAACAAAGTAACAGTGTAAACAAGAAAATCATCTGTTACTTGAAGTGCTCACTGCCAACGGTAACACAGTAATGTTTTGTTTTCTTAGCGCTTTGTGGCTGATTAAAGCTGGGAGAGGATTGGGGGAATGGAACCTGAATGAATTTGGCCTTGGTATTTTGAATGAACTATTCTGGCATTATCTGGGAATGTTTCGATCATGGATCTAAGCTTCCATGCTCTAGCGTTAACCAACTAGGCTCAGTGATGTGCTTAACACGTCTTACGATGTTGACTTGCCGTTCATCTTACATATTTTATGGTACATGAAAAACACGAAAAACTGGATGGCTAATCTCTCACATCTGTAAGTCGGCATAAATTCTTCAGATCAAGGGAATAAAAATTATGAAATAAGTTTTAAGCTAAGTAAAGAAATTTTGCATATTTATTGATGGAGGTTATCTACAAATCTACATACACTGTTTCGTTAGTTCAGAACTGCTGTGACAGTAGTTTCGTCTTTGAAGCAGGGGTACTTGAAGGAGGAATCGCAGAGTTTCAGGTCTGGTGGATGGTCTTATATGAGTCGTTGTCGTCTGGAAAGTACGCTATATCTCTGCTGCCGGTGTTCGGGCATTCCGAGGCCCCCTATGACCCCTGCGACAGCGCCACATATACCAGCAACATAGGTCACAACACACCTGCAGACACTGTGAAGACAAAGTGAATTAAGTTAACGTAGGCTTACTTCCGTGATTATGGCAATACGTTTGTAATACGCTGAGTGATTATGGAATACCTAACTACTCAAGCAACCAGCGTTATGATTATCATATTCTGAAATGCGTAGTGTGAATTTGAAATTCATCTTTCTGGACCCAGGGTACTTTAAGTAAATATGCATTCATAAGCAGTGCAGTATTTGCTCACACAGAATTACGATTTGTAAAAGTGTAATCTACGTAATTCACCCCGAAAATTATTTTGGAATCAATGTTGTCAGTAGATACATATTTCAACTTAAAACAAGAACATTATTTTGGCTTCCCTAACAGACGTTAAAAATTTTGCGTAAATCTTACCCGACAAACTGGAGTCTGTCCCCTCACGCTTTAATAAATTAGAGAAAATATATACTGCAATATTTTACGTGTAAAATCATGGATAGTTAATTTGATGCGTAAAATTTTGCTGCAAATGAAATTAGTTGCCAAATGTGGAAATAAGAAGGATGGCACGAAAATATAAGCCAATTTCAAATTACTTTTACTGCTCTTTTGTTTTGACATACAGATTCAAGCAGTGTATAACACGTTTTAACTTGTTCATTTAAATAAATCTGGGTTTACTGAGCAAGAGGTAAGAAGCAAGCTGTTTCATTTCCTTGTAAACCTTGTGTGAAGCATTACTATTCACTCTTGTCGAATATGTAACATAGAATTATGTCAGGTGTATTAGGTTATATGTAGTGTTGTTGAGAGAAGTTCCTAGAGAAAACTATTAAAAACTATGACTTAGAACGTAACTATAAATGCAGATACCCACATAGGTCGAATATTTGCATACTGATGCCTGTTTCACCAACCCCTCTGATTTTGTCACGATCCTGAAATTTAGGTTGCGGTAGGCGATATATAAATATTCATTCCCTTGAGCTGGTCCAACTCTTAAGTTTTCCTCTTGCGCTGTAAACACATGAAAATCAAACACTTACTTCACAATTAATTTTCAGTACTAGGTTCTTCTTATACCTTCCATACTTTATAGTAATGCTGTCGTAAAATTCCAAATGAATTTTTGTTCGTTACCTGTTGCTGTAATTCATTCAAATTATTAATCTTTGGTCGAATCACCGATACTTGAGTTCACATAAATATTTATCGTTAGGAAACGAACAGCATATTGCTTTTACAGTGAAGTTCTTTCAGGCCCTCTGGCTTATAATATAAATTCCAGCTTCTCTTGCTGCATTAGTTTAGCTTCAGCTTATTCATTCATTGCAATGGAGAGCATCCTTTGTTTCGACCAGCCCCTAGAGTCTCCTTTTCACCTGGCTTGAATATCTTGGTCCTTTAAACTTGCCGTAACATAATTCGTTTCTTATAAATAAAACATTAAAAATGATTTTCACATTCACTTGCACACTCAGTGAGGTATGTTCCTCACAAGTTAACAGAAAGATTTTTTACCGTTTAGTAAAGATTTTTTTCCTGTTAGCAGAACGAATAAACTAAATATTGAAAAAATAAATACCGATGTAATAATAGCCTAGTCTTTCAGGTAAGATGAATCACGATTTCGTGTGAAGGAAAGCAAGTGCCTGCAATATGGAGTGGAAACTTTTGTGGTCAGAAAGTACTCAATATAAATGCTGAATGATTATTTTCAATAAACATAATTTATTTTTTGAAGTAACTACATCCCTAAACTAGCCGAGACCGCGACTTCGTCAATGAGGTCTTTGGGATTTGTCCTGTTAATTCATTGTTTAAGCTAGCAAACAGTCGTTTTCTAGTTAAGGAAAAACAGTGTAGCAGCTATATTTTTTACTGTTTTTTGCATCCACTCCTTTCCTTCTGAATTCAGATAGTATGTAAATGTTTTAAATGTGTTTTTTTTTAATTATTTTTTACTACCACCCGTTGAATTTGCAGCTACTTCGGTTGTTTTTATGATCATGGATGGCCCATTGGCACACACTCTGTACTATTCGCAAAACTCGCCAGTACGTAATATTTACAGTAGTGCAACCTTGAACGCATACAAATAGATTGCTTTATTTGTATGTACATAAACAGTAATATAAAATCCCATATTAAATTGCAGTATCAATCTATGATAGTATGTTCGATTTAAACATGGTGAATAAAAAGTCAATGCTTCCGTCATTGCCCAGTGAACTATTTCCGTATAGTTGAGAATTACAGAAATAGATATACCTGTCAAAAGGGGGGAAAATATTGGCATTTTGAAAAACAAAGCTACAAGCTTTTGTATCAATGTGAACCAGAAGGTTAAAAATAATCTTGAACTATATTTCTTCCTCCAGTTTTCTGCAATAAAAAAAACTTAACTGCATCACTTCCAACTAATTCTAAAAGAGTAAACCACGTAACCGTCTATAATTTATTGCTAATTCTCTATATTTCCCTAGCTAAATGCTTACAGATGTCGACTGGAATTCTTGTAACCTCAGCCGGTAGTAATTTAGGTGTGGTGCACCCATTCCAGAATAAGTTGCGTCATCTTGCTCGGTCAACACGCGACACATGAAGTATTTAGTATCCACGTTACTGTCATCACAATAAATTCACAAAATTTGTCAGTTAATACAATAAAAATATAATTCATTACAATCATTTGTTTTACTTCTCTGGTTATTTTTCAAAATTATTCAAATGTAGGCAGGGAATTAAACATATATATACGTGCAGGAAATAGTGACACTTTACAATTAATATCATTATTACCATAGAACTCGACTGGATTAACATAACCTAAGAGAACTATATTAAATTAAAAGTTCCAAGACCAAAGAACAATCAGGTTGAAAATTCGTAAATTCAAACCAATAGAGTCATGGAAAATACATACACCACTTGTTTCCAAGTATGAGAATTATTCAATTCTAGAAAACCTTTCAACCAAATAGTACTGTACATTCTTATAGCTTTGTGTACATAGATTTGAGTATAGAATAAATGGTTGTTGGTGAAGTGGTATTAATAGTTATAATAGGATATGAAGGGAAGTATCCACGATTATATTCTCGCCTACTTGCGAGGACTCTAAGCTGACTGATGCGATTAGGGTACCTGGGAACATATTTATAAGATGGAGATTGCGTCAGTAATTGATAAGATATTAACTTTTGAAGTACTTGTTTAGATGCTGTCGAGTAACGGACAGGTGATTATTTCATTTTGTGACGTATACTACGCCTGCCATAGAAGTGCACTGCCTCCTGCGCTATCGTCACGTACAATTAGTTGCCTACTCGAGTTCAGTCAGGGGAAGATGAGGTTGTGTATGTTTCGTAATCGACATGCAATCATCGATACATGATAGTTGATGTATAGCAATACTTTCAAGGGACACCTTTGACCTCGAATGCTCCGAACTGCACTGAAACGTGCTTAGAATGACAAGCGGTCATAAAAAAAACACTGGTGTGTGTCATTTCCATGCAAAATATTTTGCTTTCTACCTCAAGTAACATTTTAATAGAGAGAAACAACGTAACAAGATATCAATACTATATGAAGTAAATCATACGTAATTCAATGACGTCAGTGTATCATTACATTTTAAGTCAACAGTGCCAAAAACTCTCTGCTTAAAGTACGTTAATGAAGCGAAAAACACGCATATACAGCAGTACCACACACCTGATAGTGCTTATATTAGTCCTCAAAGTGCAGATGCGGGATATCGATGAAGTGCTTAAAACAAAGTGGAAAAGAGCAATGTGCAGACTTCACTAAAGCCAAAGCACTTTCGCATTAACGCAGTCCAAGATCAAAAGCCACACTAATTACATTTTAAATGATGATGTTGGTATGTCAATATAATAACGTGGCTTTCGCCAAGCATATTGCAACATAGGCGTATACGTAGGTGCAGCAAATTGATTGTAAATCACAGAGTGAAATTTCGCCATGAAATAACGATCATGTATCTTCACTTGTGGTAGGCACGTTGTAGTCTTACAAAATCAATAATCCTTCTGATATAGAGTATATATTTCCGAAAGAAGTAATCATCTAGGCTTGGCAATATTTTAATGTTTTCGGTGGCAATATCTTCAGCATAACATCTTTGTTTGGAAACGTTGTATCTAGAAGGGTACAATCAGTATGACCAGACCAGGAATCACACTTCCATAAGCTCTTTTCATGGCCCTTTAATGGCGCTAACAGACAAGTGCGGAGCTCTGAATGGAAATGACACACAGCACTGTTTTGTTTATGTTCGTTTGTTGTTCTAAACATGTTTTCATGCACTTCCGAACGTTCGAGGTCAAAGGTGTCCCTTGTTAGAGCTGCTGCTACAGGAATAAACTCGTTACTGAAAACTTCTTCTATTTTTTTTACAAAAATGTTTGGAAACCAACTCAAGCATTATTGTTTCTGCATAATTATTTCCAACCCTTCACTTCTTTAAGTGATACAAATTCCCACTTCATTGTGTATTAAATGATTCTCTAACATCCCTCCAGGATTCTTCATCAACCAATACTCTCTTTGCCACGATTCCTCAGCACAGCTCGTCCATAGGATCCGTTACCGAACGAAATCCTCACGGCAAAATCTGATTATCCGTCTTTGACCCCTACAATTCCTGTATAACTATCCAAACCGTAGGTCCCATATTATCTCGACATATTCAAGCAACTGGCTGTTCAAGGTAACATACCCTATTTCTATTACTTCCCTTACATAACCCTATTAAACAGGTATTTGAATATTTTACCTACTAATTCTAGAGCATGCTCTGCGCAGTCAAACTTATTATCAAATGATATGAAAAAATATTTAGACCTTCATCACGTAGCTAATAAGTGTACCCTTCTTCGCATTAGTCTTGTTATACTGTAGTTTTTCTGAATTATACAGGGTGTAACAAAAAGGTACGGCCAAACTTTCAGGAAACATTCCTCACACACAAACAAAGAAAATATGTTATGTGGACATGTGTCCGGAAACGCTTACTTTCCATGTTAGAGCTCATTTTATTACTTCTCTTCAAATCACATTAAACATGGAATGGAAACACACAGCAACATAACGTACCAGCGTGACTTCAAACACTTTGTTACAGGAAATCTTCAAAATGTCCTCCGTCAGCGAGGATACATGCATCCAACCTCCGTCGCATGGAATCCCTGATGCGCTGATGCAGCCCTGGAGAATGGCGTATTGTATCACAGCCGTCCACAATATGAGCTCTAACATGGAAAGTAAGCGTTTCCGGACACATGTCCACATAACATATTTTCTTTGTTTGTGTGTGAGGAATGTTTTCTGAAAGTTTGCCCTTACCTTTTTGTAACACCCTGTATACCGTTTCCAGTTCCAGTTCTAAACAATCATTTTTCACTGTAATAACGTCAAGCAGCATTATATCATCTTTAAACAACCTAAAAACATTATTCTTCATTAGAATAACAATCAAAAATTTCGAATTCACTCTCCGCCAACTACCTATCTTGCGCTAACCTCTCCATCTCAATATACCCCTTATAACATACGTCCTCAATTATCTGCTTCAGATATTCTAATCTCTGTCTTCATCTACGGTTCTCACCTTCGACTATTCCCTCTACTAGCAAATTAACCAATCCCGCAAGTCTCAAAGTATAATCCACCATCCTGTCTCTTCTTTCTGTAAGACTTTTCCACAAACTTCTTTCCTCACCCATCATTTCCAAAACTCGTTAATTTCGTACTTTATCTGTCCACTTAATTTTCAGCATCCTTCTATAACACCACGTTTCAAATGCTTCAATTTTCCTCCTTTCTGGTATTCCTAAAGTACTTGCTTCACTACCATAAAGTGTTGTACTGCACCCATAAAAATTAAAAAAGTTCTTTATAAGTCCTAAATCAATATCTGAAATTAAAAGATTTATCTGGATGTTTTGGGCAATTTCCTCAATTGAAAGTTAATCAATTTTTTGTAAAGATTAAATGATATGCCAATGCAGTTGAATTTTATTTTATTTTTTTGTCGTACCCGTTTCACTCCATAACTCATACCACAAAAAATTCAATTGTGTTGGCGTATCATTAATATTTATAAGAAATTGATAAACGGTTTCTCTTTTTCATGAAGACATTTCCCGCTAATTCTAATCTGCTTTTAACATCATTCCTGCGTTGTCCGTCAGTTGTTATTTTACTTCCTGAGCAACAGAATTCACTTACCTCTCCTATCGCATCTAATCCTATTTTTATGTTTAATCTACGATTATTGCTATCATCTCTGCTACATTTGAACACTTATGCAACATTCATTTTTTTTTTACTTCCATTATTGCTTCTCCTACATATAAATCGCATATCACCTACTGTCTCTTCTGCTATCCTATCCATTCTTCTGTATATTATTCTGGTTAGTAATTTTGAAGCATGTGATGTTAGACTTATAGTTCGATAATTCTCACATTTTCCGCTTGTGCATCTTTAACTCAAACTAGGCGTGACTGAGTAACGGTTAGGAGATATCGTTTATAAGTATGAACAAGAGAGACTCTCAGCCGACGTTTTGGAAAGTAATTGAAAATAACACTTTACTCAATGAGACCTCTGATACAGCTTAGAATGAAGCTGAGGATGGTATTTTTCTATCGAAGGTTTTTATAATTAACACTACAAAATACATAACGAATAACGTTATTCATGTAGGTTCATATTGAATCAAATGAACGCATGTGGGCAATAAGGGTATAAATAATTCGATAAGATTTGTTAGGTTGAACGCATATTTTCACTGTTTCGTCACTGGGAAAAATATCAAAGTGTGAAGGTTTAACCATATATAGTCAAAACAACATCCTTCCCTGGAAACTATTATTAAAAATATAGTAATGTATGACTAACAGTTGTTTCATTCAATTAAACTGGGGAAGTTACGAGAGAACTGTTTGTTAATTTGTTAATTAATTACACGAAACTGTCTGTGTAACATATACAAATCTGGTTATAGGCCATGTTCCGCAGTTGCTGATCTATAAATAAAATGCCATCTACGAACAAATGTCGTTTTTCAATGTTATTTTATTCCCAGACGCGCTTCGCTCTTGGGGTATGGGGCATCATCGGTGGACGTATGATGATAATCTTCACATGTCGGTCTGGAACAACACTTTTATGCACTTTTACGAAACTTTTTCTATATGAAGCACTATTTAGCGCTAACAGTTTTAAGGCACACGAAAATTTTCTAGCTGCTACGCTGCCATTAAGTAAGAAACTCTATAAATGTGAATCACTTCGCCATTACATTTCACTGTGATTTGATTTCCATCACGTTACCATCTGATGGAATAAGTGCACTGTTGTTACGACTTGAAAGTCACAGTTGTTAATGCATATTTGAATCAATGAGGTAATTTACAATTATTCCGTTTATAATTTTTAGCAAAACCTGAGGGATATTTACCATTGTAAATTTCTTTGGCAACCAACACTGTGCTTTAAGTTACTAATTGTCACTGACAATCCTTAAACATGTCCCGAGAATGGTATTTCGATACGTACACTTTTGAAGCTGTCACGTTCATTACACGGACGGTAATAATATCACTGTCGCATTAGTGGCACGGTGCCATACGACTTCTAAATAACTGTTTATACTCATATCCGTACTACCAAATTTTCTCTTTCACTCCTTCTGGAATTAAGTCAATGGTGGTCATTACTAGCAAATAACTCCCTTATCTCACAGTGTCTCTACTACTGCCTACATTCTATATCAAAGATCTGTACTCTATGCCTTCTCAGAGTGCGTAACAAATTAATGCTCTCTATCCGCACCTAGAATAAGTTTATTCGCAATCTGTAGTTTCCTCTTTCACCGCCTTCACGTCTTACATTGGGAAAAAAATATTTTTTTATTGATAAAATAATCAAATTAATTTTCTTTGAATTTAAATTTTGTGTGGATAGTATTGTCGAAAGAAAGAAAAGCAGAACTGGAAATAGGTATGCACCTTACATTCATCCCTGAAAGCTTAGAAATCACTTTGACCAAGCAGAAGAAAGAGGAAAAAAATTTCTAGATGCCACTTTGTAATATTTCTATAGCATGAATATTACTGCTTATAGTTAAATTCATGAATATTTGTCAAGTGTATTACACTTGTATTTTCTTCCATTCTCGATGTCATTCTTAAATATAATTCTCGGTTTCCCTCCGTTTGTTTGCTTCCTCGAGCAAAGTGATTAACCAACTTAAATGGCTCAATAAACTTCTCTTTTCCACAGCAATTTTTCAGGTATCCTCCTTCTATCTATTTCTGATAGTTTCTGCTTATTCTTCAGTTTCGCTGTCCGTGGTACCTTCACCAATCTCCTCCAGCACTTCATTTCAAAGTCTTCCAGCTTTTATTTCTTAGTTGTTTTTTTTTTATATGGAACCCAGAGCTTATCACAAAGTTTTACTGGTTTACAGCAAAGAATTTGTTGGGTGTCAACTAACTTCTCATCCTATCTGCTTCAAGCACACTTCCGTCATATGCTGTTTGTGATCTTTCTCTCTTTTATTTATTTTAAAACTGGAATATAATGCGTTTAGTCATTGTTTTTCATTGTGTTCTAATAATGCTATGTCATCTGCAAATAACGCTTGCTATTAAGTCATTTCTTGCTAGTTTCTAGTTGAATGATGATAAATAATAAAAATATGTCGCATCTCTGCCTAATACCTTTCGTGATATTATAACTGTTTCAAACCTGGACTATAGTAGCTTTCTTATTCTTGCAGGTTTGTAAGCTTAATATTCTCTGTAATCTGCTTTTGTATCTTAGGGTATCCTGAACAGTGTCTTATAATCTACATTGTCGAAAATGATTTCTTGATGTAGATACAGGATACAATCCTTTCACGGTTTAGTCTTAGGGATGTCTCCATAGTTACTCGTGCATGGAAGAGAAAAGATGACCATGACCACAAGCTGGAACTCGATTTCAGGCACAAGGGTGTAGGAAGATTCTCTATTTTAGGTAAGGGTGTCAGGGATTGGAATGAGTTACCAACAGAAATGATGAATAATTTACCGAAAACTTTGAAAGAATTTAAAGATAAAATTTGTAAAGGTCAAATGTAGGTGGGTGCAGGATAGGGGGAAGATGGGTTTGTAGGGAAATTGCCACCGGAGCCTGTGCTCAATTGCAATTAAATTAAATTAAAAAATTCGGTTCCACCGAAAGCTAAAATTATCCTCGAGAAGGATTTTTCAATTTTTTTCACTTCACCAGTAAATCGTTATATTTAGTATTTTAGATGCCTGTGTTACAAGTCTCTGTGTTATACTTGCTTTGGAATGGAAATCATGCTCAAAATCAATTTTTTTTTTTGTGAATTACTTTTATCGTAGTGAACAAACGACGTTTGACTTTTGTGAAAGTTCGTAAATAATTTGTGTAGCGACGAAGCCAATACAATCGTATACTCTTATTCGAAATTACGGCGTCAAGAGTAAACGCTTTTTATTGCACAGATAAATCCGCAATGTCGTTTAATGAAGTAACATTCTCAACACGCGTCAATGAGAAAACGATGTCGATGATTATCTGTGATGGGTGTGGCAATCGCTTTTGTGACAGCAACCTGTTTTCTTACAAGCGGATATGTTTAATTGATAATATTACGTGAGAACATTAACTCATATATCTCGACACTGGAACTGGATTTTCCAAATGGTGTCTGGAAAAGACAGCTGTGTCTTCTGATTAATTAAAGCTATCTGAATCATAGTTACAGCAATGCTACTTTGATTAATTGTTTTTTATTTACAGCCACCATCATAGGAGCAACCCACTATCTCATAAAATGTTGGGGATGTTTCTTTTTATTCCACAATCTGTACGAACTTTCGCCTCGACTCCAACTATTTATCTGTAAACTAGCCACAAAGCCCGTCAAAATTGACGGGTTTGGAGTATTCTGGCAATTAATTTCTTTTTAGTTGCTTACCTAAACAGAATTGTTTTGAAATAAAGCTCAATGTGCTGTAATTTCTCATCCCTTGTGATGTAGCAAAACATTTCAGTTGTAAACTTGATGCAGGTCGCATTTCAGTCAAACCACAATCTTCGCTAATAATGCGATGAAGATCGATGTGTTAACGGATGACAAATTACATAGCCTACAGTTGAAATAATGACCACAGTGAAAACGAAGGATACTAAATTAAATCATAACAACTTCAGTATTCTGGCAAATCATTTCTTAGCAATCGCTTAAATAAATACAAAAATATCTCATATATAATTCCTATTGCCTTGCGGAATAACAAAATGTTTCTGTTGCTATCCTGGTCCAGGTTGCATTTCAATCTAACAACAGGCAGTTCAATCATTACCGTGGTGCCACAATCTGATGATGAATTCTTGTAGAACTCGACGAAATAAATCGAAAATAAAGAATAAAATTTTTTGATATCTTTCTTGGTTTTCGAGATATAGCATGTTGAAAATCAATTACAACTGTGATTTTGGTGAAGTTTCTCTGGTCCAGGACGTATTTCAACCTAACAACAACCACCAGGAAGAAAATAAAACACATATAGTGCATTTCCACCGTGTAGATATAGCGGTTTTGGTAATTTGTTTTTTCTGGTCCAGGCCAGATTTCACCCAAACCACCTAAATTTTGAGATACAATATCTCGAGAACTAAGCGAGATATGGAAAGAAAATTTATTATTTGTTTTCGATTTGTCTCTTCGAGTTACATACGATATCATCATCAAATTTGGCAATGTCGAAATTTTTCTTCTGTTCCAGGCCGCATTTCAACCTAATCACGACAATTTTGAGATACAATATCTCGAGAATTAAGTAAGATATCAAAACATTTTATTCTCTACTTTCAGTTTTTTTCGTCGAGTTACATAAGAATCCATCAACAAATTGCGGCTTCACGGTTATCGTAGAATCCCATAACCACGTACAGTACAACGCTAAAACATGGAGGAAATATTTCCTTCCTCCATGTGCTAAACATGCCGCCAGAGAAACAATACTTACTTTACACGCATATTAATACATATACTTATCACATTTCAATGGTCACATTGCATCGCGAAATAAACCAAATAAAAAATCTATAAGGGTTCTTCAATCTTAATTTTTAATATTCGTTATTCAGAATTATACTAACACATTTGAATAGCTGACACAGTTACATGCGGCTGAAATAAGGCATCAGTAAAACCAAAGTAAATTAAAAATAAATCTTAACAGCTTACGTCATTCCAAAGTAATATTAGTTTTAATGGGTGGAAGGTGATAATTTCCACCGGCCGGAAACTGGTACTGCCCTGTTGAAATTTGTATCTATTGCTTCGTTATAATGGCATCTTTTTCACATTTGCACCCTCCTTTTTTTCGAAACGTCGCCATGAATTAAATTAAAAATTCTGAAACGTAAGATGCTCCGCAACCGAAAAATGTTAGCAATACTTTCGTTAGAACGAAGTAATGAATTAAGTAACAGAAAAAAAAAATACTAAAAAATCGCATGCCCTCTGCTGTAACTTCAAGTGCCAATTTTAATAACAATCTATCAAAACTGCCGCTAGCATTGCGAAAATTAACTTACATATATGTGATATCAACTAATACTTCTACATAAACTAATATTAAATAAATCTAAGCAACTAATAAGTATGTTCAGTCAGTTAATTTATTCGTGGATGCCTAGAAATGTTATTAAATAACGTGGATATTTCTCTGCAGTTGCTTAATTAATCAAAATTGTTACAAAATAAAGCTCATTGTAATTTATCGTTCATTGTGCTGTACCAAAAAAGCTTCAGTTGTCATCTTGGTCCAGGTTGCATTTCAGCTTAACTATAATATCCGCTAAAATTTCTTATAGAAAAGCAAAGCTTCAATCACACGCAATTTAATACATTCCATGCATCGCGATATAAACTTGATCCCAAATCTTCACAGGTTCTGACACATTTCTTTCTTAATAGCTACCTATGATGAAGATCGATATTTTAACGGCTAAGAAAGCTTACATCTGCTGAAATAATGACTCCAGCTAGAACGAAGGATGCTATAACAACTTAAGCTATGCCATGTAATATTTCATTGTGGTTTAGACCGTATATATCGCGAACAATTTGCAACTTCTTTCATTTGAACCATGTAATGTTTCAGTAAAAGAACTGATAATTAATATGCCAATTTAAACACAAATAATTTCAGTAATAGGACACAGTTCAAATTTTGAAAAAAAAAAAACTAAATTATTCATGCCCTCTCCGTTAACGTCAAATGAAACTTGCAATTCTAATCCATGCTAGTTATACTCTGACCAAACATTTAGCAGCACTGATGCTCGAAATACAAAGCTTTTATCTTACAATATCTATGGACAAAGAATTTAAAGAATACTTGAATATATCAAAAGAATATTACGTAAATATAAGCATCTAATGATTGAAATATCGATTTTAACGCAATACATACTTTTATTTCAGTATTCTGTGAGTTAATTTATTCACTGTTGCTTGGAAATGATATTAAATAACGCGCACTCCCACAAATAATATCGTAAAGCGTGACGTCATAGGCAACGTCATAGTTTGACGTCACCGCGTGACATGACGTAAGTGCGACAACGCTACATCTTGTCTATTATACTAATAGATTGTTTCAAGATCTGTGAGAATATGTTGCATCTATGATAAACATATGGCAAAACTATAGTGTCCTTTTTCCAGTGTATACTTTTCGTAAAATAACTTAATGGGTGATTTTTAACAAATTTCATATCTCAGATTTTTTTTTCCTACAGGAATTCGTATTTATCGTATTTATAATTTATATAGAATTTCATGAAATAGATAAAAATTAATCGTAAAAATACTTTTCTTATAATTTAAAAGAAAAACTTTTATACCCACTGTAAATTATCTACTGATTTTTTAGTTTTCAATTTATGTTTGCAACGTGAAAACCAATTTATCAATACAAATAATAGAATCTGTATCGTCGTCTTTTACGCATGCCGTGGATGCTAATAATATCAAAAGAAGAAGTACTTCATCGGATGGAGAAGCAAATAGAACTGCTGCTCACTATAATGCAATTGAAAACTCTGGGTAGAGGTATATGCTCATTGGAGGGAAGATACAGGGGAAAATGGATGTTAGAACAAGAAGGAATTCGTCGCTAAAGGACATTCGGAGATGATACATTTGTACTTCAGAAGAGACTTTCCATGCTGCAATGTCACGTCCAGATGTAGACCGCCAACTTCCGATAGTAGAAGGCGCCTTGAGAAGTATGAGCTGTATTCAGTGTTGGCTATACACGTAGTGACATTGTGATATGTCACCACTTCATAATCATGAATAAATATATAAAAAATAAATGTAGTGAAGAGAAGTAAATTTTTTTTAAAAAAATTCAGCATTCTCTACTACACTATTACCAATGAAGGACGGACAAAAATTGAATACCCTCTGTTGGCCACATCAGTAAACTATTTCACCCTCGTGGAGACAATTACGAAATGTCTCCAATCGCGCATGCGCACTAACAGCTACGCGGAAATTTGGGAGGGAAGGGGACCACGTTGCAAATACTAATTTGTGACAAGTTTGTTCTGTCTCAAGGAACTCGAAATGGTTAGTAACACCGTCGGTAGAGTGCAGCAGTAGCTGCTTTTTGTCACATGTCTAGGAGTAATGCATGGAATCGTGGCAATGTTCAGTCTCTAATTATGCGCTGAATGCTGGCCATATCTTGTAACTATCGAAGAGTGCGTAAGGTGTCGTTGCGAGATGAATCACACATTAAAGAAGCCATTCTCGCTACTATGTTTTTTGGTACGAAGAAAAAATTAATGTGAAAAATTTAGGAACACCTACACCACATTTAAACATTTCGTACCTTCGAGAAAGTGCTTAAGTATATCGGTTGAGGAAATTGAACCGTAATGTGTATTTAAAAAATAACTGGCTGTTCGGTTGAAATGTGAAAAATGCATTTTCCTGTTTTCCATATGCTCTGTTGGGGGTGATTTTAATTGGTCACGCGGTGGAATTTCTGATTTGGTACACCTTATAGGAAAAATTCATACCCATGAAATATCGGCAGTTCATATTAATAATGTTCTTAGTTTAGCAATGCTTGGAAAAACAAACATTCAGAATTAACTTAATTCTCAGTATCGCCGCGCTATTGTTAAATATATCGAACAAGTGGATAAGAACAGATACGTTCTAAATTTAATTATAAATATTCTCTGGAACTTCCTTTGCGAGGACACATGGAAACTGATGAATCAGATAATGAAGGAGTGTTACGGGAATTAATTCATTTCAGTTCGGAGTTGTACAAAGAATTAAAACGTTATTTACAAGGATCCACGGCATTTAAAGGCACCCGTAAAACTATACAGAATGAATTGCTTCAGTGCATGTTGAGTATATATAATGACGAAATTCGGAAAGAAGTCTACAATGTTGAATATGTTGCCGTCATAGCCGATGAAACCACAGATGTGTCTTGCCAGTTTCAGTTAGTTATAGTGTTGTACTATATTCCTGGTGGAAACCTTGTAGAAAGATTCGGAAATTCGCGAACCCAGATGGCCATCATGCTAGTGCTATTGCAGACTGTATTTTGCAAGAATTTGACACACTGACTGGAAAATTGCCAGTAAAATTAATTGCAAAGTTACAATGGTGCCTCTGTATTGGAAGGAAATTTAAACGACGTGCTGAAAAGAATTAAAGACATATATCATCATTCGAATTTTATTCATTGCTATGCACACCAGGTAAATATTTTTTTTTGTCAAAGTTGCCTCCATCAATAGGGAAATGAGCATTTTTCCCCCAAATCTTTCCGGAATTTGTCCTTTCTTTTCAGGTTCGTCTCAAAGAACAAGACTTTTAGAAGAGAGTTTTCAGAAAAGATTAGTATATGCATCTCAAACCAGTTGGAATTTTCGGTCTCGAGGAGTCAACTATAAGTAAGAATACAGAAATAATTTAATAGATGTAATGGAAACCATTGAAAACTGTGAAGATATACGTTTTCCTTCAACCCTCCAACAAGTTTGTGCATATAAAACGATCTTAAATTCAAAGAACTTTGTTTTTTGATTAACGCTATTTCACAAGATCATGCCACATTTCTAAATGGTTGTTAAACAACTACAAGAGAATGACATTGATCCTGTAAAAGTTAAAGTTATTATGAAGACCTTTGAAACTTCCATTCAAAGAATTATAGAGCAGGCCGGTGATATTGGTGAAATTGAGGGGTATGTAAAAAGTCATGTTAAAAGACGGCGAGGTGTTTATTCTGAGAACCGAAAGAGACAATCTTTAAAAGTTTGCGATGCCATTGTTTCCGAAATAAAAACTAAATTTCAGTTTACGGGACATCTCGCAGCATCAAATTAATTTGATGTTGAAAAATTTGAAAGTTGTCAAACAAAATTTCCTGCCGAAAACCTCAGTGATTTAGTAAACGAGTACGCGTTTTTGGATGAGAAAAGATTGCACGGTGAACTTGAAGTGTGTTATTCGGGACCAGAATTAAGAGCTATTTCTTGTGTCGTTCAATTTTTATCATTCGTTATTGAAAATGAACTGACTGATACATTTCAGGAAACATCAAAATTATTAAAACTGTTGATAACAATGCCTATATCAACATCGAAAGTCGAAAGATGTTTTTCTGTGTTGAAAAGCATAAAAACAGTTTTCTGAAACATGATGAAAGAGGCTTGCGAATAAACATTCGTGACTGACATAGACAATTTCAATAAGAAAGTTATTATTTGCCAGCAAAAAGAACCAAAAATATACTTTTCGTATCGCTCATTTTAGTGTTTTAATAAATTGAGATAGAGACTCTTCAAATTTTTTTCTGTGACTAAGCATGTAATTAAATCGTCAACCATATCGTTGAATACGATGTTTGTTCACAAACTGCTGCTGAACGTTCACCTCTCCAGTATGGTGAGTCATTGAGTATTAAACCAAATTCTATTGATTTTTATTGCATGACCTTACTATATTGTTTTGAATTATTTTAAAAAAAACACCTCTGGAGACTTTTTGATAAAATTTCTTTAAGCAATGCAGGAATTTTTACTACATGCCCTAGAGGATTTTTCAATTCGAGGAGGCAATAATTTTTATTTTTTAATTTAGTTCCTTCGAAGGAGTATTACACAAGTTTATGAATATATGTGGCAGAAAATGACTCTGGAACGAAATGTGTTCTACTGTCGTAAAGGGAGTGTCATTGCCCTCGTGGTTATTGAAGGCAATGGCGGCGTACTGTAGGCAGTACCGGATTAAGAAGTTATGGGGCCCTAGACACTTAAAATTGTTGGAGCCATCTGTTTTTTTTTTTTATTGTAATTTTTTTTAAAATCTATATTTTGCAACAACAAACATAAGGTTTCGTAGATAACTAATTGAATAGATCATATTTTTTCTTTCCTTTTCGTTTCAGCCACCTAAGGACTATGAGTATTTTCAGAGTATGCTGCAGAAATCGGGCCATTTCTGTCTGATAGATTCAGTAAATCATTAGAAGAGCGAAAAGTACCTTCAGACTGGAAATTCGCGCAAGTAACTCCGATTTTCAAAAAAGGTGATCGAAGTGATCCTGGGAACTATCGTCCCATATCTATAACATCTGTTTGTAGTAGAGTTATGGAGCATATTATATGCTCGAACATTATTAATTTTCTAGATTATAATAATTTGCTTACAACAAATCAACATGGATTTCGGAAGAAAAGATCATGTGAAACACAGCTGGCCCTATTTACACATGACGTAATGAAAGTTATCGATACAGGTTCACAAGTAGATGCAATTTTTTTAAATTTCCAGAAAGCCTTTGACTCTGTGCCACACAACCGCCTTTTAGCGAAGCTTCGAGCGTACGGTATATCGGATCAGCTTTGTGAATGGATAAAGGATTTTCTAACTGGTCGGTCGCAGTATGTTGTCGTTGAAGGAGAAAGTTCTTCTAATCTAGATGTTACATCGGGTGTACCTCAAGGAAGTGTAATAGGACCACTTCTTTTCTTAATTTTTATAAACGATCTCGGAGACAAAGTGAAAAGCCTTTTTAGATTGTTTGCTGATGATGCGGTTATTTATAGGGAAGTAAGAACTTTGGCCGATTGCTTAGAAATTCAGCGCGATCTGGATGTTATTTTGGCTTGGTGCGCTGAGTGGCAACTTACTCTAAACTGTAAAAAGTGCAAGACAATGAGCATAACTAACAAAAAGAATCCGATTGTTCAGAAATACGAGTTAAACAATACAGTTATTTATATGGTCGATTCTATTAAATATTTGGGAGTAACAGTACAAAGGAATATGAAATGGGACATACACATTAATTCTTTAGTAGGTAGAGCAAATTCTAGGCTGCGATTCATAGGTAGAATCTTGAAAAATTGTAATGAACAAACAAAGGAGATAGCGTACAAATCTCTTGTTGCGTCCACATTTGGATTATTGTTGTGCCATTTCACAACATTTTTCCCAGTTAAAATGAGGTACAGAGCACACAACAGCATGTGGATATTTATTTACCTCAGTTAATTATCTCCCTATGTAATTTACAATAGTCTGACGAGAGAAAACAGTACAAAATGTCTTCTGGAATCAAAAGGGAAAAAAGCTACGTGTTACGTGGGGGGGGGGGGGGGGGCGGAGTCGGGGGTAGATGCAAAAGCCACGTAGGGCTACGTGGAGTGGAAAGGGGGGGGAGGGTTCACAGGAGGCCAAACTGGAGCTACGTGGTTTATGCATGCTCCCTAAGCTGACTCTTCTTGGCATTTATCTTCATTCCATGCTGACCTATCCATTTAGATATACTATCTAGGTCACCCTGCAGCTGTCCACACTCTTCTAGTGCTTTGATTCTATTATATACCATTATGTCATCTGCAAACGACCTGTATACCGTCAATACAATCATTCATTAGAGTATGGTGGTGTTTTAACGCCCACCAATCAAACTGGCAACTTGTCATCAAAGCTGTTGGCACACTCCCCGACCTGTGGCGCAGTTACGAAGTCACCTGATCTCTCCCCCACAAGTGCGGATTTCCTCAATAGAACTGTCCCTGACCCAACACCGGACGCTACGTTCACTTGCCGTGTGGCCCACCCGCACAGCTCAATCGAACACTCCAAACAAAACTCACGTCCTCTGTGATGAAAAACTATAGGATCGTTCCGTACATAGTGACAACCCTGTTACGTGGAAGTAACATTAGTCAACAATGGAAATCAGGTATATACTTACAAAATCGTGAACAATATACTTCTCAATGCCAACCCTAGATGGGACCATGTACAGCAGCTACCAGCAGGGGCGAATCAAAAATTGTGTAGATAGAAAATATTGTTTTATTACGGACCAATTTACAAAATGAACACACACTATTGTATCGTCCCGTCACATTGGTTTTGGTAGTTACGGTCCATGGTTGTGTCCGACGATGACAGGGAGATAGCTGCACTTCATTATCGAGACTATTTCAGCAGTTTAGGAGAAGTTGTGTTGTTCGATTCATAATCCCCTATATCATATAGCAGTGTCCTGATTTAAATACCAAACTTCTCAGCATTGCGTGTGGAGAGAGTGCATACGATTTTGTTGATAGTGATTCGTCTGTGGAATGAGGACTTAAAAGTCAGCGAACCCAAGAGTGTCTTTCGAAATGGGCTGGTGCAGGGCTTCACCTTAATTCTTCTTTCATCTCTTATTCATTTCACTATCGACACTCTACAGTGAATATATGCAAGAAAACTTTCACACTGATGGATGTAACGCGAAACAACACCATTTCATTTGCATGATAAGGTAAACACACTTCACAATACAAGCCTTTTCCAGGAATCAGGGTATGACACATATATCTGAATTCACTGTATCAACAAGGTGAAACACAAACTGCTAAGATCCTCTAAATTAGAAGTACAGGTTAAGCACAGCTTTCTGTCAACAACGGGGGAGGTGTTGAATATTATCTGCCCTTTAAATGATGTTACCAGTTTTTCTTTGTTCACGAAGGACTTTACACAATAGGCTACATTTTCGGAATGAGAACATGTTCACTTGCGGTAGGAATGGACGAGGAAGGAGTTCTTTCCAAAACTACAGATTCCAACAGGTTGTGCTGTGTGGGCCACTGTACTGGACGCCATCAGTCTATAACATTACGCAGAGGCCTCCAGAAGCCTCAAAAACCGTCAGATACTACAGAGGCCGTCAGCTGTGTAGTTTGTGCCAGGTGTTTGTAAGAAACAAATTGGTGGCGATTACTTACTGAAGATCCCACGTGTCTTCTTTTTTTGTTTAGGGCTTTGAGGCTCGTCGACGTCATCATCATCTGAGGAAATTAAAGTTTGAGGGCAAGGAATTTGGCCAAGGCCTTGTGAAGGAACCATTCCATCATTCACATTGAGTTACTGCTACCGACCATGCTTGGTTATGCATAGCGATGGTGGTTTCAAATTAACCAACTTATTTTACAGCGAAGAAAATAGCTGATTTACAAATGAAGAAAAGCACTCTAGCTCAGAAAGTTTATTTTATAGAGAAAAACGGATAAATGCAGTGGTGGCTCTAGACATAGTCACATCTCACCACCTAATCAGGAATAAATAAATTAAAAAATAAATGCAGTGGAAGAAAAATAAATATTTATAAATGCGGCATTCTCCAATATACCACAACTTATGAAAGCTAGGGAAACTATTGAACACCATCTGTTGGCTAAACCAATGAACTATTTCCCTGGAGACAGATGCGATATGCCACAAATCGTCCATGCGCTCTGGCGTTTTTGCGGAAATGTACAAGGATGGGGGGATGGGGGGGGGGGGGGCACTTTGCTAGTGGCGAATGGTGACAAGTTGGTTCTGACTCACGCTGCCCCGGGCTGTGGAGCATTATGGATCTCGAAAAAGTTAGCAACACTGTCGGTAGAGCGCAGCAGTAGCAGCTGACTTTTTTTTTTTTTTTTTTTTTTTTTTTTTTTTTTTTTTTTTTTTTTTTGTCACATTCAGCTACATCCGCCAGAACAGTTGTTCTCAATATGTGGTCTGCAGGCAATAAACTTTGATACCGTATTCGTACTGTTTAAGGTAATAAGCCTAACTTTTTAAATTTCATTGACCAGGCAAATTCTGTCATTTCCAGGAGAAGGATAGAACAGCATTGTTTCTACGATAGTCTATTTGTTTCCACAGTGCCATTCGTCTAGGGATTAAGTAAATGTCGATTTTTTGAGGGTCTTGTGCTAGGTGTGAGGATGGCGGTGGGTTGTAGGGTTGATAACATACGAGTGGTGAAGTAAACAAAAATAAAAGGTCTACCGTCGAGCATCTTTTATTTTATTTTGCTCATGTAGGCCGGTGGTTTACTGCGGCGTCCAGTCTATAGTAACATTATTATTTATTTCGTTTGGTAAGTATTAAGGATCTAGTCAACATGTAATTAACTTTAAATAGTTCACTTCTAGTTTCATAAATGTAGTTTCTATGAAGTCGTGCGTATGGGTCTCTTGAATTGCCACAAGGTGATTGAGCATCAGTTTAGACAGGACTCCGCTTTTCTCTATAGATAATCCCTGTACCTTAAAATGGCACACCCGGAGGGTGTTGCGTAAGACCTGAAGAGGGCTATTTGTTTTAATAATCATGTTTGACTTTTGTACGCCTTCTGAAAAAGTTAACATAATTGAGATTGTAATTAGTATCCAGGGGCACCGGCAGAATTTCTTATTCTTTCACTGAATTGGCTTGCGAAGGCGTAATAACTGCACACGTGGAAGTCTCTCGCATGGTGACGACATTTGGTCTACCCTAGTGTCTTGGCTGCCTGTACTTTCCAACATTCCTCCACCACATTTGAGGAGAAAATCGATATTACTTAGAGATTTGGAAGGAGTGGAGGAAAACAACATGATTACTCTGCATGGCAACCTTCTTCAGCTGCCTCACACATGACTAAAAACGAGGAGACCTGCCTAAATGGAAGCAGCCAATCTCAGACATAACAACTTTAACTTGTATGAAGAGTGGAGGAAGGAGTGGGAAACCAACAGCTCACACAACTGTGACCTTATAAAAGATCCGACAACCTGTGTTCCAGGGTTCGACTTGCCTAGACGTCTTTGGTGTCAATTGAACAGTTTTCACATAGGTCACGGAGTGTGCAATGCAACCACGCATAAGTGGGGTCTCCGTGAAGATGCGTTGTGTGACTGTGGCGGTATCCAAACTGCTGACCACATTGTGATGGACTGTCCAGCCAGACGATTATCTGGAGGCCTTCTCACACTGCATCAAGCTGGACCAGCTGCCAGAAGGTGGCTTGAATCTATAGATTTAGTTATCTGATTGACATGTCTTTTGTTGTACTTGGCATACGATAATAATAATAATAAATGTGGTTGCGTAGGAATTCAGAATGGTTCTAAATTTATATGTTATAATGGTACTATAAAATATGTCCATATACATAATATACACATAGCTAGAAAAATTAGGCCCATATAAGCTAGTATCCGCAGCATTATTTTTTACCATTTACTGGTAAGCCTACTCCGATTGGAAAAGGTTGAGAAACGCCAGCCTAGAAGCTTTATCAATGCCAGGAGGCAATATTGTTTCTATTATATAGTTTCTCTGACGGAGAATTACTCTAGTTCATGAATACACGTAGCAGATGACGACTCTCAAGCGAAATGTGTCCCACTGTCGGAAACGGTGTGATACTGTCGTTGTGGTCTTCAAAGGCAGTGCCGGATTAAGAGCCCTAGGCACTCAAATTTTTTGGGTCCATCTATTTTTGAAAATGTTATCTGCATTTTATAAGTACAAAGAAAAGGTTTCATAGATGACTAACTGAATTGATCATATTTTTTATTCGACTAAACAAACGAATTTCACAATTTATGATATTTTGAAAATTACTGGATAGATGGGTTCAATCCAGTTAATCAAGACATTTCAAAATGCAAGGACGTAAATAACATGCCTGGCAAGCCCATACATAAAGCATTTGTTCCTAAATATACGACTACGACTGTACAAAATTACAAGTTCTGACATAAAACAAGAAACAACTTTTCCACGCTGGAATGAATAATATCATTTTATGTGAGTGTTTGTTTTAAAGTGGTGCAAATTACTTTCTGCTTTAACAGAAAACGATTTGTTACAACTTTCGATAACCGCACGACATCTAACCGGCTACCTCTCGAAAATTTTAATGATGTCATTTGTAATCAGTGTTATTGTGATTTTTGGAGTGATTGTTTACGCTAAGTAAACATTTAGTTAAAACCACCCAGTCCCGGGACAGGACTCGAACCAGCGACGTAAGCAATGGAGGACAGCGAGTTAGCTCCTTCCTTTTCAGGGTCAGTCAATTAAATATGAAACTTCGCGTGAACCGTGGAATGATATCAATTCGGTGATGTCTTAACTTTTTCTGTTGGAAGAAATTTTCTGATGTACTTGTAACAAATAAAACTGTACCAAGCTTGTTCAGCGACTGAACAGGTTAGAAGGTTTTAGTCAATGATAAATACTTTTAATAGGCTTTAAATTCATTTTTTTTCAAATTTTTTAACTCGATGGGCCCAGCCAATGAGCAAGAGGCACCGTCCCACTGTTTACACAGGCAGCCAGTGTGAATCATTAGAACCGGATTTGTGGGATCCGGAGATTTCAACCTACGGGAGGATTGTTTGTGTTACTATCTGCGAAACGTTTAACTTTGTGTTGTGTTTAATAAATGGACTTATGTTTGTGAAAATGTGTAGTTTATGGGCGGCGATTGGGGACCGTCCTAGCATTCTCCTAGAATGTAATAGCGAGAAGCCACCTAAAAACAACACTTAGAACGGTCGGTACGCGGGAACTAGGGCACGAACCTGGGCCCGTTACATCTCCCCAAAACAGTGGAGTGCAGATTACAACGTAAATTTAAAATTGTAATAGCCCTCGTTCTATAACCACACTTTTAGCATAGAAGGGTACAACACATCTGTTATACACGGTGCAGATACCGTAGTTAATTATAATTCTCAATTGATTTCCTTTTTGTGTGTGTGTTAATTTCGTAATGATAAATAATTTATAAAAAGATGTAAATATTTAATTGTAACTGGCTTCCACAGACAGTAGTTTGTATAATACTGTGGTAAATATAGAAAAATATCGTTGCATTCAACAAGAGATAGACTAGAATCTCTGGGGATAGTAAGAAGTTAGCTGTGAATTTGGTTGTGTAGTTTAATTTGATGAAATTAAATCAAGGTATTAAGAATAGTAAAGTGTTATTATTTGATTTTAAAGTAATTTTGAAGAGAAGGGCCTAATTATTTCATAAATGGGGTTGACCTCCCATAATGCAAATTAAGCATTCAAAGAAATTATCGGTCGGCACACCAAAGGTTTATGTATACAGTTTGAGAAGTGTTGCATATGGCTCAAACTGACAGAAGTAAGTACTAATACTTTAAACAGGGGTGTTGCAAGGGATAAGATAAATCTCAGACTTATCATCATATCTTTCTGGAGGTTTCGTCGAGATGCAAGGCATAAAATAAGCCATGTCGTTTAATTAAGAAACAATATTGGCTGCGTGGTTGGAAATTAAAACAAAATAAGCAAACAGAGAGTGAGAGATGTTTTTGGAATTCTGTGTGACTGTAGGGTCCATCCAGTTCCTAACATCGTAACACCAACAGGGTTCACACGAAGTTTAATTAAACTGGGAGATAATAATGTACATTTTAAAGACTTTAATTAAATGCCCGGCCACGAATGCGGCTGCAGCGTACAACAGCGACCGGCGAGGTCTTTTCATTCAGTGGCAAATACACTCGGTTTGCTACGGATTTGCATAGTCTCACTTCGGCATCGACGTTACAAAAACCTTACATGTTGTACTTTTATACCTAGAAAAGATAGCATCGACAAACCTGAAATATGATACCAGATAAGAGATATTAGAGGAAATTATTTTTATGTCATTCTTTTAATTCGCTGAGGTCGTAGTAACATGTGCTTATTATTTGTTAAATACTTGTGAGTATCAGCGGGGAAAAAAGCTTTTCTTACCTACATAAAATATCATCGACTAAATTGAAGTATGATACTAGATAAGATGTATTACAGGACATAGATAATTTTATGCCATTCCTTTAATTAGGTGAGGTCACTCTTACGTTTGCTTATTGCTATCAGCGAGAAACGTGTCATTGAGGATAACAGATAAAATTCGTTTTTATCGGCATTTTTCAATATATTTAGATTAAACAAGTTACATTTTGCCTTTTTCAGCTTTGAATTAGAATTGTGGTCAGTTCAGAATTATCTCGCCTTTATAATACAGCAAAAGTTGCTTACCTTGTTTAAGATGAGCAGATTTATGACTAACAAAAATATTGTTGTAAAGTTAGATAATGGAGCAGACCTTGTAATGGTCATGCGCCACGTCAATAGGAGACCAGTACCGACTCAAAAGTAATCAGGAAATTTTACAATATGCAGACATTCACAGTGATATTAGAAAACGCCGACTAAAATTTTATGGACACATCAAAAGAATGAACCCTAACAGGCTGACAAGACAAATAGTTGAATTCTATGAAAACCGAAGTAAACTAATATCGGATACAATGAAATGGGTTGGAGAAATCAAGAAACACCTCAAATTAGCAGGAATTGTTCCAGAAGATATCGAAAACAGAGACATATTTAAATCCAAAATTCACAAGTGGCAAGTTGACCGTGAGGAAAGATTTAAGACCGGGAACAACATGGTCTGATGAGAGAAAAGAAGCCCACAGCAAGTGTATGAAGGAAATATGGGCACAAAGGAAAGCGAACAAACGCTTCTGAGTACTTTGCGTAGTCCTAATGGGCTTATCCGCAAATGATAATAATAATAAAGTAATGTACGTAATTGTTTTTGATACACAATGTCAAATGTTAATAGTATTTTTGTATCTCTGGTAGCAAAGAATAATCGGTCGCATTGACCCGAAGTAAAGGAGAATATATAGAAACAAGAATGCAGGCTGTAAAAAACTGATAAGATTACTTGAGAAAATGGTGGCAGCATGGATGGAAGCTGCGTAATTTATAAAATAATTAGTTGAACTATACGAGAGAAAACCAATCAAACTGTATAGAAAGTATTACATCTATGGAAAAAGAAGTCATATATACGTGATAGCTATAAATAATTTGTTATAAAGCAAGCGAAGTACAGAAATATATTTGGGTTCAGTATAATTCGGAAATTTATTGGTGGTAATTTAAACGATACATGTTGTTTTGAGGTCACAACCCCACCACTTGTGAATTTTAATATTATAAAATTATTTTCTATTAAGTAATTATGATTTTGGATATTAACTTTGGATTTCCAAGTTCTAAGGTCACAGAACTTTAAGTCAGAGGTTTAGAAGATCTCTGGCGAGGAGAAAAGTTGAAGTAAAGAAATAAAGAGGAGGCTTGGCTGGAAAAGCTTAGTGAAGAAAGTAGCTACAAAACCGTAGCGGGATTTAACATGGAAAATATAAGGCCGAGGGCGGAAGAAATGAATGATGGCTCCACTCCAATATGTCGGAACCTACAAAAATTGTCCTGTCGGTCTGAAATTTGGTACACACATTCCTTAGGCGATAATATTTGATTTAAAGTGTATAATGTAAGCTTCGAATATGTAGAAATGAGGAAAAATCACTCGAAATGTGGGTAGATGCATACATGTTATTAAGCAAAGAAATACACGCTAATAGCTGTTGACATTTATTCCACGTGTTTTTAAGTCTTCATTATTGAATAAAAACTGCTTTCCACATGCAAATTGCAGATACGTAATAAGTAGAAAATAATGTAACATTTACGATTTTCTGTGTGCGCTGACATAATTAATAAAATTAGTGAATGGTATAAGGTATATTTGGTAGTTAATTGTCGTTTGTTAAAAGATAAGTGGATGACCTCTGTTTCTTATTGAAATTGTAATAGAGAAATGGAATTTATACTTAAAGTATATTTGATATGATTTTAATAGTAATTTGATTTCAGTGGTGGTATCAAAAAACCAGTGACGGCTATAGAGGACTAAATAAAAATCCCACTGAGCTGATCTGACACTGGAAATATTAGTGTGTTTAATTTCTGAAAACAAAAATAAATGGTAAAGATAATGTTGTAAGGAATATACATTAATATACAACATACAAAAACCATTACATTGTGAAATAAAATAATACGAAACAAGACAAAGTAAGTTAGTATAAAGTTTCTTTCAGATTAAAAAGAGAAAACAATGAGGAGATTTGGAATTATTACCGGAAAGCTAGCATTATAGGTCATCCTAGCCAAAAAGATGACATAGAATGTTTTCATCCTGGCTGGAAGCGACTACAAAGATATAACAAGCTAAAAACAAAATAATCATGATTTGTTTGAGACTAGTTTTCATCGTGTAAAAACGCTTAATAGTTGTGTACAAAAGTAGAAAGACTAGTCGTTTCTTTCGGGAAACTTTTACAAATAAAATCCCGAAATTGAAATGGATATAAGTTGTAACCCATAAAACTGAACTTAATTATTCATTATTGAGGTACTGCTGTTCTTGAGGTTACTATTACCTAACGTTAACCAACAGTAATAAGTTATTTTACACTCCATGTCCCTTGAGATTTAGGAAAACGTTAAGGATTTCGAAAACCGAGTAAAACTGCTATTTCATTTCTTCTGGATATCTAGTTTTTCCGTATATGCATAGGCCCTACATGGCTGCAATATCAGTTTCCTGTTGTTGATTGGCTTTTGGCTAAAGGAACCTTACAGCCTCCTGACCTAGTATTGGCTTAAATTATTATTTTTTAATTGACAAAACAGAAAACCCATGCTTACAGAAACAGGCAGTACTGTCAAAACCGGGATCCTTCACTTTCGATTTATCCCGTCAATTTACATGAGAATCCACCATCCAATTGTGGCCCGACGGTTATCATAGAATCCCCAAGAAATTAAATCCAATGCCGAAAGAAAGGCTAAGGCTAGAGCTTTTACAGAGTAAGTCATCAAAAACTTAAAGTCTTTACATTAATTATATGCCGAAAATGATTCAGTATTAAATAATTTCGAAAATCTCTCAAGGTTCTTAGAAAAACGTAAGAGTCTTTGTTTCTGCCCAGCTGTGTTTATCTACAAGATATTAAAGTTCTCACGATAACTAGATAAGAATGAGTGATCACGGACGTGGCAAGATCTGAAAAGATTTCCTTGTACTACTGCAGACCTATACATGTGTTTTTTTTTTTATTGTTTACAGCAAAGTGACAGTTGGGTTATTAGAGATCGGGCAGAGTTTTTAACAAGGAACGTGAAAAAAATTCGGCTGTGGTCTTTATGAAGGAATACAGCCCAAAACGTCGAGAGGAGATATTGACGAAGCAATTAAACCAAATTTCGACAGGTGAGTTTAGAAAGTGGTGCAGTCCATGAATAGTCTTAACTCCATGTAAGGATACGAATACACCGCGCCTATTTGATGTTATAATGCTTATTATAATTTTGTCTTTCAGCTTTATGGAATTTTCAAGTTTGCGATGATAATTAGTAGCACTGAGAAGTAAAAACGTTTCTCTGGTTGCTACATGCGCTACGGAGAATTTGCGGGCAAGATGATGAGAAGAATGCAGATCATGAAAGGTCACTGAAATGATGGACTTTACTGGAGACATAACTTATAATAATAAACACAGTGGAGTAACGAACTGATGTCTATGTCGTTATGAAATTCACTGTATCCACAAAGATAAAATATTTACACAAAACTTAAATCTCAATTGAAAAGTAAATTTTCTGCTGATTTATGAAAATGGATCAGTTTAAATATTCAGTTCAACGAAAAATAAATTAAAAACTTTCGATGTCAAATTACCTTTCTCCAAGAACTCATCCGGAACCAATAAGAACAACAAGAAGACAATTAACTGGACATCCGACGGTTTCAACCACATTTTAATTTTTAATCCATTGCAATCTGTCTGGAGTGATTTGGGTAACAATTGAATTCCACAAACTAGATGACGTAACCGAGGAACGAACCTTGAATTGTAGGCCCAAACACTGGCCATCAGCAATTCGGATCGGTCTTGCAAGCATTCAGTTAAGGGTTGATGACCGATTTCTATTTTAAAAAAAAATATCGATTGGAACTTGATGACGAAATAAAAACTAGGTTTCTGTTGCAAAGATTAATAGTAGCTACCTGTAATTAAATATTGCTTACTGCCAGTTAGGCTGGCATTAAAATACTGAGCCTTGCAGGTGGCCTCGCATTCGAGAGGATGCCGATTAGAATCCCTTCCAGCCATCTAGATTTCAGTTTACCATAGTTTCCTGAAATCACTCCAGATGAATTAAATTAAATTAAATTGCAATAGAGCACATGCTCCGGTGGCAATTTCCCTAAACACCAATCATTTCCCTTTTCTGCATCCACCTACATTTTGCTGGGGTAGATCCTTCAAAAATCCACGGTTGAATTCCTTCCCGTTCCTTTCACCCCGTCCTTTCCGTCCTGTAATGACCTTGACATCGGAGAGGCGCAAATCCCTAAGCAAAATCGTTTAAAAATAAAATTTTTGTAGTTAAATATGAAGTTTATCTATTTATCCAGTTTATGATGTTTTAAACGAATTGATATTTTAATGATTTCATTTGTTATGCTCTTTTATGACAGATAGTAACTCTGAGATTAACATATAAGATCGTCGTAACTTTAAGGGAGACTGCACCAGTTTCTCCACCTACCCGAAAATGGTACTAACCTTTTGAAATCTTGAGCAAATGCTTCGTTCCAACGTCATCTTCACGTTCCCCAGGATTTTTCTACGGAAAACTCGCGAAAAATTAAATAAAAAATACCGAAATATGACAATGTCATACAGCAACTACTGCGAAATTAATTAAAATATCTTTAAATGTTGGTTGATCATTTTTTGGGTAATGTTTTCTTAGCGTTTCAGATTTTCTCCGTTTTAAAAAGTCGTTCGAAATTAACGAATAGAAAAAATGTGTATGAGCTGCATTCGAGCGATGCCCATATTAATAATGCGCAATCTGAGAGAATAGATTGCTTCTGGAGTAGAGAAATAAAGCATCCCACAAAAACAATTGTTGTAAAAAATAGTCCAAGTCTCATATTTGTTTAGTGACAAAAAGTTATAATATCTTGTCCTGACACAAGTCTACCCTTTACGGCTTGTATACACTTCCACTTATAAAACAGAATGATTTCTCTGGTTGTTATGGAGCGTGGATTTCTGGAAATCTGGCGACGTGTAATTTCTACTGAAATGAAAGGTATTTTAGGACTTGGCAAACCCGAAAGACGTGTGAGAGAAATCTTGACTTTTGTGTATGTTTAAGATTGATAATACAGCGCATTTAAAGTCTTTATACACAATTCCTAAATGCATAATGCATAACGGCCAAGCGATCAGATTTTTATTTTATTTTAAACAACAAGAGGAATCATTCTGTTTAAGAAATTGAAGTGAATGCAAACCATAAAGAGCAGACTTGGATCAGGACAAGGTATCATAACGTTTTGTCACTATACAAACACGAGACTTGGCCTGTTTTTAGAACAATTGTTTTTGTAGGATCTCATTTCTTTATGCAAGGGTGCGTCCATAAACTATGTGTCTCCAGTTTGCTATCTTTTCAGCACCTCCATTTTCCAACGTAGCCCAGCGTGACTTTTGCCCTAACACCCCACCCTTGTGTGGAACACACGAGTAATTTTTTTCCCTATTAGTTCCAGAATATATTTTGTGCTATTTTATCTTACCAGACTACCTTTAAAATTACTGCGCATACAATGAACACGACCGTTATTTGCTTTATTTACTTTTTATAATTACAAATATTCTCTATCAAATGGTGACACTACCATTACTGCAAATGATCAATTATTGGGAAAACCTCTTTCTTAGGAACAGCGAGGGACCCTTCTCTTCTTGAAGTTACTAAGAAAAGATTGTCCTCATCGTTACAATCATTGTTAATTAATGGATAAAGTTTAACAAATTATACATGCCACGTAAAAATATCAAGAAGAACTATATTTGTTTTCGTTGCAGTTTCTGTCACCTTCTTTCTACATTATCAGGAAATGATTTTTTTTTTTTTGCTAAGAGTGTTTCCGTAGCTCACTGATGCCGCTTTGCGCATAGATAATTCGCTGGGAAAACATTTCCGATAAGTTTCGTAGAGTTTATTGTACACCACTATATCACATCAAACATTGAACTTTAAATATCACTGCAATGCCACGCTCTCTGCAAATAATGGGTGTGTATCTTGGGTGACCAGGCTGGATTGCCATAAAATTAACTGCCACTACAAATACATTCCAAGTAACTTATAAAGTAAGCACAGGAATAAAATAAAATTTAAGTTGGTAGATTAGTTTGCTGGTCTCGATGCATAAAACTAATTTGAGCATATAGCATCACCCAGAGAAAAGCACTTAACATGCAAATATGCACCCAAACGTTTCACGTTTTGAGTTGCCATTCAGTAAATACAGAAAAACTCAGAAATATCAGAATGTACTTGTGTCGATTACCAACTATGTCCCACTCTCTGCAAACAACTGACGAGCCTTTGGTTTAACTACCACCACAACTAAACAAGAAGTAGCTTCCAGACTAAGCCCCGAGCGTGGTGGGTGAGCGGTTAACGTTCTGGCCTCGCATTCGGGAGAACGGCGGTTCGAATCTCCGTCCGGGCATCCAGATTTGGGTTTTCCATGGTTTCCCCAAATCACTCCAGGCGAATGCTGGGATGCTTCCTTTAAAAGGCCAAGGCCGAATTCCTTCCCGTTCCTTGTCTCTGATGACCCCGACATCGGTGAGGCGTAAAACCATAAGTAAAAAAAATAAAAAGAATACAAACTAAGCGTAGGAGCAAAATAAAATATAAGATGTTAGTCAAACTTGTTAATATCTATGCATTATAGAAATCTCAGGCACATAGCTTCATCAAAAGCAAAGCTATTAAATTTTCAAATATGTGCGTTAGTGAGTGGCAAAACCAGTGATATTTGCGTATGAATAACATCTGAAATAAAACACAGTAACGAAATAGAATTTAGTATGTTTGATAATATTGCTGATATATATATACGTACAATACATACCAGACACATACATTAAGACATATAGCGTCAGCATGACCGACAAAATACGAGAGGTACAGTAATGGCCCGAATCCCAACCTCTGCCTATACGACTAAACGAAACCGTTTAGGTTGATATGATCCTTGTACCGATAATTTTTGTAACATTTTTGTAACATTTTTGTAGTGATAGTCAAAAATGTTCCTCGTTTTTTTTTCCCAACTTAACGGATTAGCACAAATATTCCGATAACTGTGCTCAGTATGGGATTTGATCACCTATGACAGCAATACAAGCCTGACAACGCCAGGGCATGCTGCAAATGATGATGTCATCAATCTCGTGTTGAGGCAATAACGCCCGTTATTCCTGCAGAGCTGCTCACAAGTCTTGGAGAGTGGTTGGTGGGTTCTGACGTCTCACTAGTGCATCCCAGACATGCTCTATGGAATTCAAATCGAGAGAGCAAGCAGGCCACACCATGCGCGCAATATCTTCCGTTTCCAAGAAAAAATCAACCACCCGTGCTCTATGAGGCGAGCGTTGTCGTCCAACAATACGAAGTCAGGGCCCACAGCAACTCGCAACAACCGCACATGAGGTCCCAAGATCTCGTCACGATTCCTGACAGCAGTCAAGCCTTGCCAATTCACTCGTACAATTTCATGAAGAGGTGTTCGAGTGGTCAATATAATCCCTGCCCACAGCATTAGGGATCCGCATCGATATCTGTCTCTGTTTAGATACCGCAATCGTGTTCCACGTTCCCTCCAGATGCGAATCCGTCGAGAATCACTCTCCAGACCAAATTGGGACTCATCTGTGAAAAGTACATTGGCCCACTGTTCGATCGTCCAATTGGCATGTTGACGACTCCACAGTAGACGTTCCCTTCTGCGAAGACGCGACAGGGGTACACATACAGCAGATCTCCAACAATAAAGGCCACTCTGCCGATGCCTTCTGTACAGCGGCCTGGTGGCTCCGTGGTTAAGGCGTCTGACTGAAGATTGAAAGGTCCCCGGTTCGAATACCTGTCTCGGCGGGGATTTTCATAGGCACTTAACCTGACCTTCACGCCTGGTACAGCTTGCTGTGTAATGTGAAGTACGCCAGAACGCTTCCGTTGTTCGGATTCCACGTTAATCTGTAAGTTCACTGTACCCGGCAGGATTTCCGGGCTAGGTTAAGGTGGCTACGATAGGGCCGGAATGCGTAGCCAATAGAAACACTGTCACGAGGTCATCACGACCATACGAAATTATTATTATACTGTTTGCCTCGATACAACTGTTCCAGTGGATGCTGCGAGGTCAGATGCCAGTTGCCGTGCAGTACTAAGGTGGTACCGTCGTGCCCTTGCAGCCAAATAGTGAACTCCTCTTTCTGATAACACACGTGGTCTTCGGAATACATCCGAGGAAGAACAGAACGATTCACATTAAAACATCGGGACACGTCAGATTGAGACTGTCCTGCTTCCATTCTTCCTATGGTCCTCCACCGCAGAGCCTAGTAAGCCTTTTCTATGCCATATTGCACCGTCTGTGAATGTGTGCGCAGCGATTGTGGCTGTGGGACTACCCAGCACTATCCCGTTTGATAGGTGCACTGACGTCATCGTTGTCATGGGTGTACGATGACCGGAATGCTATCTTCCGTGCAGACCACGATTGTACGAACATTTGTTGACAGTTTGTATGATTATATCGTGAATTAGACACAGGACGGAGAAACAGCGGTTTGTTGTTTTAATTTTAGACACCAGTGTATTTACTCAAAAGATGTCATTTTAAAACAAGCTATTGTTCATAACACGATTATGGTAAACCTGGCGTTATACATATATGTTGTTCTTAATTTCAGAGGTTGCATGGCTTGGTTATTTGTTTAGATTAAAATGTAGTAGATATTAAATTTTTAAATGTTGGCCCGCCTGTAAAGCATGTGGAGACTGTGTCCATTGTCTGTGGAGTACGAGACAGTATTGAGAAATACCCAAAGCCAGTGAAAGAGTAAAAACTAAAGGAGCTCGTACTATGTAGGCACAATAATAATACTATGTTCAGACAGGAAAGGCGGGTCAAGGTCACTCAGCTCTATCCCCACTCTGCTGCCCCAGCCCCTACAGACGAAGGGGGACGGCTGCCGCGCATGCGCAAACGTCATCACGACGTATGTGGTTACAATATGTTGCATCTAATTTGATGATTTCTTCAGTAAAATCAAACATTTTAACTATTTGTCGTGACGAAAATGAGTGAATCTTATGTTATAGAAATTTCGTGTTTACCAATTACAATTTCATATGTTAATAAATATAAAAATTATTTATATCAATGAATAAAAGTTACTGCTTTCAAACTTTATTTTTAATTTTAAAAGTTGCGCAAGACATTTCGACGATTAAATCCAATTTTTAGATGTCTTTCTCAGTGGAATTTAATTCTCTAAACACATCGTTTAAATTTTGAAATAAAAGTGATATTTACTCGAAGCAATAGTTTCTGTTTACAGAAATCGTTAATGAGACCACCATTGCGTTTAGTGTGTTGCCAAATAAACTTCCTTCCGTGATTTTGATTTACCCACGTCTCGTCAAGGTAGATGACAGGTCGAAGAAGATGTTCCTTACTTAAATCGTGCATTTTTCTTAAAACTGAGGCCTTTGCTGCAATAGTGTCTGTCCTTTCCATCAGGAAACGTCTACCGTCATTACATTTTCTGTATATGAAGTCGAGTGTTTTTAATAATTTATACGCCTCCAGTGTAGTTAATTTTCTCTTTCAGAACCTCCTTCAATTTTCGTAAGGTAGGGTCATAAAATTCTAGAATGGAACGTCGAATGACATCTTTCTGAAAGTCATCCATCTGCGTGACCAGTTTTTCTCGGTGAATGTTTTTCTTTGAAGAAGAAAAGGATGGCCCTGGGCTTCGCTACATACACGCTGTACTGTTTTTAACGATACTCCACACGTCTCTGCCGTCATTTTTAGCGGTTCCCTAAAAAATATATCAACTTTCTCTTAAGAGTTCTCTAACGCCTTAAAAAATTATACACATAAAAAATAATTGTTTTTGACTGTCGCCTTATGTAACGACTATCTGACGCCATTTCACTTACAGTGTTTTATAACGGTGTATCGGAATAAACACGACAATACTGCGACAAACGACAATGCCTGTAGGCAGCGGTCTGCTTGGAGGGGAAGGCATCTGGAGGGGGCGGTGAGGTGAGGTGCGGGCGAGGGGCACATGACCTTGACGCGCCAGATGAGAGCGAACATAGTATATTGATTGATTGTTTGTAACCGTGGTTCAATAAAATTGTGAAGGAAATGTGGCCAGATTTATTGTAATCGTGTTATGAAGAATAACTTATATCAAAATGACATCTATAGTCTATTGTTAATTCAGTGACATTTTTATTTGGTGCGTGGTGACGTTACGAGTTTTCCATTATTCCCTTAGGAGTGATTATATTTTCAGCAGTTACAGCAAAATATTTCAGTAATCGCCTGCAACAATAAATTGCCTGCTTCAAGGAGAGCAGCAGCAAAGTCGCAACTAATAATTGTCTTCCGCTGCATCTACGACGAATAGCCAATTGGATAGAGTCTGAGTCAAAAGAACCTTATAAGTTATCTACCGCGAAACAGTATTTAGCAGACAGTAATTTCAGATAATTCCCTATCTTATAAAGACATAACAACTTCTGATCTTTGGTGTAAATTAATAAGTATCCAAACACTTTATTTTCGGGCTTCCTGTTATGAATGATTCTCTGCGAGACTTTCACTGCAAATAAAACGGGACAAGTCATATTTTTTTAAATTTTAGAGGAAACTGAAAAACTGGTTTGCCAGTGATTTATGATTTTTTAGTGATAATTAGATTTCTGGTATTTTCAGAATACTCATTAAAACTCTTAATTGATTTATACACTAGCTGTACCCGCGACGTATTCCCCGCGCAATTTGAGATTTATGGCGTCAACTCAAATCTATGAAAGATATTTTGTATATTACCAGCAACTTCGATCACGTACTGTGTAAACGAATGGAGCTCCCTCTTCAACCGATTTTTTCAAAATTAACACAACGCCAGAGGGAAAAGAATCGAGTACGATTCGTACATCGCTTTCAGCAAAAAATGTTTAATAATTTGTGGAAACATTTTTTCTTTAACCCTATTTTACCTACTGAATGATCAGAACACTAATACAATTTATTATCGACGAGCATGAGCAAAATCGGCACGGCAGAACGTGGTAATAAAAAATAATTGCATCTCGCAGTGGAATATAGAAATCAGACAATAGCGCTACGTATCGAAACAAAAAGTCAATAAAAAACCTTCCAATCCACCTCAATAACATATAACGTGATTATGGCCTGAACACTTCAAGTATTGTATCAGTGATGATTCTGTTTACTCAGGCATAGGATTTTAATATTTTTATTATTTATCGCCGCTCCACCAGTATTGGTGTTTTCTCTGCTACATGTTACAACACACAACACGATTTATTTAAAGGGTAACTGTAGTGAATAACCGCTTATCATAATCTAATTTTCTCACGTCAAATTTGAACCAAAAGTAATTAACATTTTTGCTTCGTAGTTGTTTGGAACACATAAATTATCTTCTACAACGCGTGAGTGATACTGTCATGTTTAGGTAAATTAAACATTACTTACACTTTTATTTATTTAACGTATTACGTTTTATTTTAATATGCCTATTATATTTAACAAAACTTATTAAACAAATACCCTTATTTAAAAAAAAAAAAAAAAAAAAAAAAAAAAAAAAAAAAAAAAAAAAACAGATTCAACACTCAGTAGTGAAACTTTGGTGAAAATTCTTCTCAAATGCAGAGTTATCTGTGGAATCGCGGTCAGCATAACCTATTTATAAATACAGGAAATATACTTCAGTGCCACCTATCGGAATGAATTATATATATATATATATATAGAGAGAGAGAGAAAAAACTTTCGCGCCACCTCAGTAGCAATTCGTGTGAATATGGTCTGAATCTGGTCCAGTGGTGAGCTGCGGTAGAGAATAAAAACTGAAATGATGCCACAAAAAATGAGGTTGCAGCTGAATGTAGCACAGCAACCGACAAGTAGAAGAAAGAATGCAGTACATAGATAAAGTAATATTGGAAAATTCATGGAACGAAAGAAGACAGAAAAAATGAGAGCAACGAGACCGTAAAAGTCACTCTTCAGATGCAAAATGTAAGCTAGGTGAATGTTATAGAGTTAATGTGACTGGTGCAACTATAAGAAGAACACTTCAACTGTTTGGAAGTGTTTAGAAAGAATCAATGGAGAGTAACGTAGGAACCCTAACGAAAATACTAATTATAGTTGGCAAGAAGGAGAAATATCAGAGTTCCTAGAATTGACGAATGGGACGGTGAAAAACAAGAAGATGAGTTTCACGAAAATCAAATAAGTCAACTAGAAGAGGAAGGTGTTTTAGCAGAAGCTTATATTTCAGAATAATTTCTGGAAGAAGCTTTCAATAAATTGTCAATGAGTACTGACGAAAATGAAAAAAATAAGTACGAACTGAGTGGTGAAAAAGGGGAGGAACTGAAATGCCTTTTGTGAGCAAACGCGACGACGAAGATAAAGTTTTACCCTTGGTGGCAGAGATTAAAATAACGGATAATAATAGTAATGAAATAACGGTAGCTGCACTGTACTGCATTTCGAATCTGAAACAAAAACTGATGAACTTGCAAACGAAGAAGTGAGAATGGGATAACAATAGAAGATTATTCGAGTCCTGCTGGATAAAAGTAGCTGAAGTCAAACAGAAGTTGAAATGAATAGACATTGAAAACAAACTCAGTGAAAAAGTATATAGAAAAATATTTATTATAAGTATAAAATCTAGATGTGGAGATGTTCGTTAATATTTAATTAACTTTGAAATATCTATTACCGAAAAACATACATTAGAGATTAGTGCAAGTCAAGTAACATCTGTTTCTGAGTCCCCGTAAAACCATATAATCAAAGAGAGTAAGATTACAGGTACGAAGATGCGAGTCAGTGAAATGAAGGTGGTTGGTGTTACGGGGAAGTTTCAATTAGCTGATCATATAATACAGGAGACTGATTATCCAAATGAGGATCAATTAGATACTTTGGATATATTCAATGACGTGAATGAAGAAGAAAGGAGAGATGTGATGATCGGCAAAAATTTACAGCTACGGTACGTAGCTTGGGAGACTAGGAGCTTATAAAAAAGGAAGAAGAATTTAGAATTAAGAAGTGATGTAGTTTTAAGATTTTTTTTTTACTTATGGTTTTACGCCTCTTCGACGTGGAGGTCATTAGAGGCGGCATGGGACTGGGGACAAGGAACGGGAAGGAATTCGCTGGTGTGATTTGGGGAAACCATGGAAAACCCAAATCTGGATGCCCGGACGGGGATTCAAACCGCCATCCTCCCGAATGCGAGGTCAGAGCGCTAACCACTCACCCAAGACACTCGGTTTTAAGATTTTTAAATGTGACAGTAAACTATTTCTGTGTGTGTGTGTGTGTGGTCTCTTATATTTATGATTAGTATGCCAGGAGGCAGGTTGTTTTTTTTATGGCTTTACGCCTTGTCGACGTCGAGGTCATTAGAGGCGGGATAGGACTGGGGGCAAGGAATTGGATTCGGCAATGGCCTTTTGAAGGACGCATTCGCTTGGAGTGATTTGGGGAAACCATGGGAAACCCAAATCTGGATGCCCGGACGGGGATTTGAACCTCCGTTCTCCCGAATTTGAGGCCAGAGCGCCAATCGCTCATCGACCATGCTCGGTACGATGAAGTTGATGATTCTGTGCAGTCTCGTGTCAAGATATTAGTTTATTAGTCATTGTGGATTGAAACTATTGTGGTGACATAAATGATACATTCGTAAGATTAGGTCACTATGATTCGATGGTGAAGTTACTCGGACTTGCACATAATATAGGCTCGCCATGAGACTGAATCATGCAGTAAACCTCATACATTGCCCTGGGAACTTTCGTTACTGAGGCGAAATGTGTTAATTAAATATAAAAAGCAATATTTTTATGAAATGGCCCTAAGTCTTTTAGTAACGATTCTTCTAATTTATGTTATGCTTTCTTCCTATTTTCTATCTTTGTCTTCCGTCTCACGATTTGTATCGAAATCCGGCAAGACTGCATGAGGGTTTCCACAACAGTATCAACATGACTATACTTCAAGGAAATGATGTATCTTACCTCCATAAGCTTTTAAAAGAAAGACAAACACTCGAATATTATCAGTTTTATCATACCAAGCTTTGTTCCATAATCTCACAAACACAATTTCGATTAAAATCTAAAAAGCTTTCATTTTTTTATCTCGGTTTATGACGCACATTTCTAGCTATGTCTTGCAGTATAAATATGGTTCATGAGAGAGGACTTATATCAGTCTCTTACATACAGAGATATCGCAACAGAAGGAAGCAATATGAAGGGTAAGTACCAATTTTTGTACGGTATTTGTCTCTTAAGAGTCACTTGACGTATATTAACACTGCATTTGTCTTCACTTTCATCATCTGAATATAAGTTTGGTATTTGCTTTACCAGTGTTGTTTGTTCTTTTGTTAGACCTCAAACATGGTCCAAATTGCAACGTTATCGTAATGCAAACTGTTAACTTGACTTTTACCCCTCCCAAATCTTAATTTTTGAATCGAGTCACTCCATACAGGTTCTGTGGTATATTTTTCTGGCTAACTTATTTGTTTATACACAACAGAATCATAATGAGCGGCATCTGAATCTTTGTGACCATATTATCATTACGGTCAGACGAAGTTACGAACGTTACTGTTTCGTTATTTTATCACTATATTCTGTTGCTGTGTTTTAGTCTCGTATATAGTTAGAAAGTATTTCGTCCGTATCGTTTCTATGTTTTCTTTGTTATGACAACGTCGTATACGTTTTAATAAGATTTTTATCTTTCCACCAGTCGAGTCATCACCAACGCACTAGAGTTTGTACAGCATTCCGTAGGAATTGTGATCTTTTTTGTTTGAAAACCCTATTTCTCATGAAGTCTGTCAATGATGTAAAAATTGCACTACGGAGAAGGAGTGCGGGAGAGTGGCAAAAGTGTATGTACTTCTTTACGATTAGTGTAAAGTTTTTTCCGTGTGTTCCTTGTCAATTTGATTGTAAAATGAATATTTAAGTACTCCCAGCATTTTGGTAAGATAGATTAGCATTAGTTGTTATTACTGCCAGTTTGGATTCGTGTGTGTCCCAGTTTTATGGTAAAAATATAACTGAAGTAGGAAGATTTGCATTTTCCCCTTTTCCATACCCGCCTACTATTGATTGCCCTCTATCAGTTTCAGGTTTATATTCATTCAGCGTTTTTGGTAAATTATTCATCATCCCTCCTGGCAATATATTCCAATCCCGGACTCCACGCTTACGAAATAAAATCTTCCTACACCCTTTCTGAAATCGATTGCCAGCTTGTGTTCATGGACAACTTTTTCCTTCCGTGCACCTGTACTAATTCTTCCAGCAATATCTTTCAACGCCTCACCAGCAATATACACCTTTTCATCATCCTTCTTTTTTCCAATGAATCCTATTCCAGCTCCTTTAATCATATCAGTTACTGATTTTGTAGGGTATTTTCCAGAGACAAGTCTGGCAGCCCGTTTCTGCACCTCTTCGGAATCCTGTATTTGAAATCATTTCCTACAACCTATCCAATATGTCCTGCCCAGCTGAATGAGTTATCAGATGTTATGCCAAGGTATTTATATTTCAAGTCTTCATCAATTAATTCTTATAATTATAATTACCGTTTTGTTATTATCTGTACATCTCTTCTTTGCATTTATCTTCATACCATGTAACTAGGTATCCTGTCCTGATCTCACTGCTGCTGTTCATAGTCTTCTACCAATAAGATCCTTTTATATAGCATTCTATTATTTACAATAACGTAACTTTTGATAGTAAATCATCAACACAATCATTCGTTAGAATACCGAATATCAACGGTTCCAGTACGCTACCCTGTGACAATTCCATTTTCACCTTCACTTCATAACGTTTAAATTTGACTTTTCTTTACATGAGAGGGTAAACAACAACGTGACTTAGGTTAATAAAGGGTAGTGCTGCTCCTTGGCGGTTGAACAAGGTTAATTTTGATTTTTTTTTTTTGGCGATCGTCGCATGCCCTATTGGCAATTTTCATGAACACCTATTTTCCCCTTTCTTATTATTACTTGGATTCATATTTGGTGCGGAAGATATCTGTTTTCATCAGTATTTGGCCAGAAGTGCAACAAGAAAGAGAGTACACAACTCCTGATATCCATCGAACATGACACACTGAAATGATTAAAATTGAATCATCTCATTTCTATTCCCAAGAAAAAACGGCATTTTGTTCATAGCTGCGAAACAGTAACAAGACTTGGGCAGCAGTAGACACCATGACTAAGAGGCAGAGCTACGAGTATGTCACTGTCACCTGGTCAGCTAAGTGTATAACGCAGTTGGGGGGGGGGGGGGGTGTTGTTCTGCGTATCCCCTGGACGCAGCTATTGAATGCCAATGTGGGTGGGCCACTTGTGAAAGGAATCAAGCCACGGAAACTTTTGTGTGACTGTGAGAAACAGAATTTAAGATTGTTTCTTTTTCACTCTCTTCTTCTGCCAATATGGCGAGCAGGACATCAGGAGAGAAGTGGAGAGTCGAGTGGCGACTGGTACTATGGCCAGACGCGGCGAGTGCGCGTGGCGTACAACGCGATATCGAGTGCAGTACTTGCATATCTGTACTGTGCGGGGCTCAGCGGAGGTCTGACCTGGCATGTTGAGAGGCGGGGGAAGAGACTCTTCAAGCGTGACATTCAGTGCAGTGATTGGTGAAAAAGTGTGTCAGTGTATGATGGCAAAATTACCATTTTACTTAAGTGAATGGGAAGGAACCTTCGCCGCTAAGCGACCAGGAACCAAATCGGGGTAAACATCCTAACAAAACAGATGCATTGCCTAATTTCAGTCGAACTGAACATTGCCCTCACAGGTAACACTATACAGATAAAGATATTGCTTTCTGTAATTACTATCTGAAGTGGCGCCATTTTTAATTAAAAACTCACATGTCCTATTTTTTTTAATCGAGAATGTAGTGTTTTTTGTCTAAATAACTGTCATGTTGTTCCTTTTAATAAATTGTGAAACATTAATCTTTTGATATTTGTAAATGCAAACAAATCCAATCAAGGTAATTCCTTATAAATTTATAAAACAAAGGTTGATATATCAAAAATTATAACTCCCCCTAACCCAACCTAAAATATTTTCTTCTGAATTTTAATTGACCATTTCATTGGTACCCCGCGTGGGGCGCCAATGAAATATTCCATAAAAATCGGTAATAAAAAATGTTTTAGGTTGAGAGGATGAATTATTAATTTTAATATTTTAAAATTATTTATGAATTTATAATGAATTACCTTGATGGGATACCTTTGCATTTACAACAAAGCAAGTTTGATGTTTCACAATTTATTAACACGAACAACATGACAATCTTAAGAATAAAAAACACTTTATTCTTGATTAGAAATAAAGAAAAAAACATTTAGGACATGTGAGTTTTTAACTGAAAAGGGCGCCACCTCAGCTAACAAAGAGAGCACTGAGGAATCTCTTAATCACGCAGGTCTCCCCGCCAAGATCGCTTCAGGTCCCAACGAAACCGAAGAGCAATGCGTATTTTTCTTTAGTTATTCATCGATATTTACCATTGTTACAGCCAATCTGCACACGCTGCATTGGTCCGCACACGGCACACAACCCCACCAGCCGCATCACTTGAAGTTTACCATTCAAGCACTGATCACCTCGGCTGATTACACTATCCACCGCACTACACAGCTGGCTCCACCTCAGGTAGTCCGGCTACGGCGGCCTCCCCCACCGGAATGCCAATCTGTTCCCCGAAGTCAGGCCGTGGCTCCAGTGGGTGCAGAGAAAAAAAAACACAACACCTTTAGAGAGCACTTTGCATTTTGGCACATAAATTTGAGGCTCATACACTTGTCACTGTGTTCTACAAAGCTATCGCAGAAACTCCCTCGCCAGGTCTCTACCCCTGCTGTGTTCGAATACTTGGTTCGCAGGAGAACGACACGACGCCAGCCTTTTGTCCCCCGCGAGTGCCTGGTGCCTAAACATTCATCTAGCTGTAGCGTCTTCGCAAACAAAAATGGTATTCGTTCTTGTGAATATACCGTCAAATGAAATGATACAATTGTAATTATTTCAACACGTACAGCAGAGAATTCGTGCGCAATAGAAGTAACCATCTAACGCATTCATATCAATGGTGGATAAGAACTCGCTTGTATCGACTAATCACCCATTAGATTCAGAGTTGTCTTCACGCTTCATCGCAATGACTCAATCCAATCTTAAACCAATTTCATTTGCATGCACTACAGAGATTAGTCACCGAGCATGGTAGATGCATTTTGGAGAACGCTGATTCAAATGCCCCTTCGACCATTCAGATTTTTGTATTCCACGGCTTCCAAAATCACTGTTGGTGAATGCCCTTCCAGTTCCATCCCCGGTCCTTCTCCGTCTCTCACGATCTCGATATCTGTAGTTGTAAAGCCATAAGCAAAAAATAACAGCTCTGGTAATTCACTAACAGTTTGGTTCTCCAGTGTTGGCAGGCGTATTTCTGGTGTTGGTGGTGGTATCTGTGGCGCAGTCCCAGGAGGAGCCGACCTGCCCCGACCCCAGCACTGGCGGCACTGAACAAGCGTACTTCCCGGACGAGACCGACTGCCACTCGTATTGGGAGTGTACCAACGGAGAGGCCATCCACAACACCTGTCCAGACGACCTGGTCTGGAACCCCACCGCCAACGCCTGCGACTTCTCCTTCAACTACCCCTGCTTCAACGATGAAACTTCTACTATAGTGGCTCTGAACTAAGGATTGATACTGATAGATCTTATTTAAAAATAATCAATAAACTTGTTTGTAATGTTTAAAGCATTTTGTACGATCATTTATTATATTTTCTCGTTCTTCCAGTCACATATCATTCCCGTTACCACTGTCTTATTATTGCCATTTCATTGACACTATAAATAAAGATTTTCCAGATACAACCAATTGCATATTGTTATGTAAAATTAAATTCAACGAACAACAACACTTATTAAATCCATAATTAGAACGAAAAGTCATTGACCTCGTGCGATGGAGCGACAACGAGGCGGAGCCCACACTCGTATAATCTCCACGAGCAGTAAAAATATCCGTTACTAATCCAAGTTAAACTCCATCTCAGAACATCCTGTAGATAATGTCATAAGGCAAAGTAATTAACAGTAAGACATACACAGTCAAGCGGTAAAGGAGACACACAACGCTGTGATGTAGTCAAAGTGAAAGTTTTTACCGCTACGCCATACAAGAATGCAGTCTGCGCACGCCATATAATGAATACGATTTCATTTATTTTGTAATCTTATTCACTGTATGAGAGATTGTGGTTTATGATGTGAATCTTCTCGGTGTATATCTGTCTGTATTATATCAGCAGTAGGGAAGCGTATGTTCGTATACACAAAGGATATGCAAATTAGGTGTCTTCATGTTATATAAATTAGGAAAGCCCAATTCGGCTTACAAGCTGACCCCCCCCCCCCCCACAGAGTTGTTGACTTCTTTGATAAATGATTGCAACGCCCCGTCTAACGTTGAAACTATGAAGTAAATAGATGCTTCAGCTTGCCGTCGCGGCGTGTGCCCCGCCGAATTCAGGTATTTGCTCGCTAGTATTCCAAATATTTTCCGCCTATAATTGCCATACGTGGCCGCCAGTTATTGTGGGATCCACGCCACCACGGCAGGCTGAGGCATAAGAATCACTGGATTTCAAATTCTCAAAGACATCATTTGTATAACGAATGCACATGATTGCAACATCTGACTCGCTTGTTATTCTTCCCCAACACAAAGAAACTACCTGGGGTCTAGCTATGGTGTGGTGGACGAACCTAACATTAACTATATTGGCTACTATAACAAGAAATTTTACATCCTACATAATACTGAGTTTACTGTAAGTTATGGTGGACCATGTATCTAATGCTGGTAGTAGTTTTGACTATGTTGTTTTAATGTAGGTTTCTGTGTCCGTATACGTTCTGTCTGCGAGTTTGACCGATAATATTTGTGGTTTTCATTCTTTGCACATCCTGAAACTCGACTATCATGGTGGTAACGTCATCTGTGTGGTGGAGGGCTTTCCAGTTTTTTCTGGAGACTGTCACGATAGTCGAGACATGCAGTTTTGTACATATACAACACATTTCTATACTCCATTGTGGTAATGAGCAACATTATAATGATGGCACTGCGTATTTTCGTGTCAACCATTCATTCCTTTCATGGGGGTAACTAATATAATTTTTACCAATTTTTTATAGTTATGAAATTTGACCAATTTGATCACATTGCAAACAACATGACTGTAACTCAGGAATTCAGTTGGTTGCCTTGCTATACTATGGTCTCAGTGATGATGGTACATATGGTAAGAGTTTTTTATGGGATAATAGGGCTTGTGGAGGATCATGCTGTTAACACATTGTTTCATGAATCTTGTGTTATTGCCATCTTCTGCCTGCTCTGTTGATTATGTCTAAAAGACATTAGTATGAGTTTCGACATAAGTATCTCATGTACTACTCGAGTTGTTAGATGTCTGATCGGACGGTGAACACAGTGTGTTTTATTTGGGATGTTGGAGCATCTGTCTCATACCGCGCATTTCTGTAGTCTAGTGGAGGAGAAGAATACATATCGTATGTTATGATACACGCAACTTGAATTCACATCCTTTCCACACCTTCTAACCATGTCAATCGATGACGTCTTTCGAGGAGAGATATCGCATAATTCTGTTGATTTTTTTTTTACTTGTATTCATGATCTTTTGTCAATTTTCATGAAATTTCTGGAATTTTTAGGATTTTCAAGCTTCTTACTGTCATCACATTTGGTTAATAACACTGAACTCTATCATGCAAACATTTGTAGCTGTCATTCTGTGCACATCCTCTGACTGGTCTATCATGATGGTGACGTTAAGTGCTTGTTGGCTCTGCGGTTTATCCTGGAGACTGTCCTGTAAGCCCAAACAATTAATTCCTACAAGTTACGTCTTTCCAGAAAATCTGTGATTTCTGCCAAGTTTCGTGATTTAAAGGAAAAAAATGTAAAATTTTAAAAACAAAAAATTACCACATTTTAGTGGAATAGTCGCGCCTTTTTATGATCGTAAAACAATATGCACTTGTATCATTGGATCCTCGGGGGTATGCACTTTCAATCTGTCAATGGTAAAGAACGAAGTTTGTGAGTATATTTACAAAAGATGCTTCGAACCATTCTCAAATGGTATCCGTTCATGATCCATATGGTACAGCAGCTTGCACCAAAGGATGCACAACAACCTGTTGACTTCGCTCTCTACTTTCTGGCAAAGATTGAAGTTGACGAGGGCTGGCCCTGGACCATCCTATGGACAGACAAATCACATTTTTCTCTGACGGGAACACACAGAATTGCCGAGTGGGGGGGACCTCCACCTTAAGTCTCTTTGCATGAAGTTCCTCTGTATGGTGAAAGTTTCACCTTATAGTGTAGCTTCACGGTTATGTTCATGATTGGCCCATTCTTTTTTGAACAGGTTGACGCACAAGGACCAAAGATGTACAGTGTGACTGGCCAGCCTTTTGCAATATACTTCGCCAGCATGTCATACCCGTCCTATAGGAGAGAGACTCATTAAAACCAACAGTTTTCATGCAAGATGGGGCCCCACCGCACATCGTTCGTGAAGTTCAACTGCTTCTCCGAAACATTATTGGAAACGATCGAATTATCAGCCTATCGTTTTCAAATGCTTGGCCGGCACGATCACTTAACCTCACTCCCTGTGATTTCTGGTTGTGGGGCTACCTGAAAGACAGAGTTAACCAGAGGAACATTCATAGATGTGCTGATCTGATGCGCAGCATTTCAAGAGAGGTAGCTAGCATACCTACGGACATGCTTCGTGCTGCTGTGCAGAATGCAATCCTGAGCTTTCAGACTCTTCTGGACACTGATGGGCGCCATATAGAACCCCTTTCGTAGCAGTAATGGTACCGGTATGTAATGGTATGATGTACCGTAGCAGCACATTAAAAGTGTTTCAATTGAATTGATTCTGAATTATTTATCTTCCCTAAGTCCTTGACCTTAATTCTACCAAGTTTGGTACTCGTACGGTAATTAGTTTCCGTGTTACAATGCGTTAAAGAGTGAAAGTTTAATTCTAACCACCTTGCATAACAACTGAATCTTAACAGACATACATCGTAAAGCATTGTTACTCACCTTTCATGTTGCCTACTTTTCGTGGGGATTCGCTGTTTGTAAGAAAGTGATGTAAGTCCTTTCTCGTGAGCCGTATTTATACACCAAGACAAAGCTTGACATGTGTCATAAACGGAGATAAAGAAATGAAAGTCTTTTAGACTATAATCATAATTGTGTTACTGAGATTATGAAACATAGCTGCGCATGATAAAACTGATAATATTCGAGTGTTCGTCAATCTGTTTACAACATAATGGGGAAAATACATCATTTCCTTGAAGTACAGACATATCGATATGGTTGTGGAGACCTTCATGCAGTGTTCGATACGTCATACTTCGCGAGTTGGAAAACGAAGAGTCTAAGGATAGGAAAAAATAATAAAGCATTTTAAGTATTTGGAGAATAGTAACTTAAACGTTGGATAAATACTAAAAAAAGACTTAAGGTCATTTTATAAATATATTGTTTTTTATATTCAATAAACACATTTCGCTTCAATTTCGCTTCAATAACCGAAGTCCCTGGGACTCTGTATAAAGGTTACTGCGAGACTCAGCTTCATGCTGAGAACAAATTATGTGGTAATTAATTGACCACCATTATAGATACAACGGAAGGAAATTGTTAGTTGTAATTTTAATATATACGTCACAGTCATACTCATTCTTAAATTTATCCCATATTAATGCCCAATTAAATTGTTTTATCATAAATAAATTAGTTAGAAGGAACGTCGAGACCTTGAATCATATAAAAGTACTTAAAAAAACTATATCGCTTCTCTTTATTGTACTCACTACTCTTAGTAACATATGATTTGCACAATAGTAAGTCCGAATAATTTCATCATATTACCGTAGTCATGTGGTTTTATCTACGCATTTATCTCGGCACATTGACAAACACATTAATGTCTTGGACTGCATTTACTGTAATCATCAACTGCCTCGTACTATACTAATCACAAATCTAACAGACAACAAGACCAAACAAAAAAAACAAAAAAAAAAAAAAAAAAAAAAAAAAAAAAAAAAAAAAAAAATGAAAATTACACAGTCGCAGTTTTAAACAATGTTAAATCTGCAACATTGCTTAATCATAAATATTCTTCCTTATGAGCTACAAGTCTCCCAAGCTAAATTAGATTGGTTTTGTTTCCTAAAGCATCTCTTTTTCTTCATATCAATGTACAAAAGAAGTGGAAGTAAAAATGGGAGTGCCACAGGGCAGGGTATTGGTACTATTGCTATTTATTATTCTAATGAATAATTGTGTTGATTGTTTACTATCAGAAATTAGATTGTTTGCAGATGACATAATACTATATAAAAGTATCAATTGGTTGAGGATTGTAAACAGTTGCAGGGTGATCTGGACAGGATATCTAGTTGGGTTGGTGAACTTGGGATGAGGATAAATTCAAAGAATAGTCACCTTATTAGATACCCAAATATAAAACTAAAGGTTTATTATGATTATCAGGTGGGGAAAGAATTGCTTATTAAAGACTAGAAATGAAAATATCTTGGCATTACATTTGATAACAAGCTTACTGCTCAGATCACATTGGACAATTAGTAGAAAAAGGTTTCAAAATTCTGCACTTGATGGAGAGGGTGATGAGGGGATGTACGAGAGAAGTAAAGGAATTGGGTTACAAAACTTGGGTCAGACCATTGCTTGAATATGGTAGTGTGGGAACCACATTTTTAGTATCAAATACAGGAGTTGGAGAAGGTGCAAAGATGGGCTGCTACATTTGCTTCTGGAAATTATCGCAGAACGCAATCAGTAACGGATATGATAAAAGAGCTGAAATGGGACTCATTGGAAGACAGAAGGACGGTGAAGAGGGTCATGGGAGTGCACAAGGCGTATATTGGTGATGAGGCATAGAAAGATATTGGTGTAAGAATTGAAAGTAATGCATGGGAGGGAAAAGATGACCATAACCACAAGATGGAGCTGATTTCAGGCAGAAGGGTGTAGGAAGATTCTCTTTTTTGGGTAAAGGTGTCAGGGATTGGAATAAGTTACCAAGAGAAATGATGAATAATTTGCCAAAAAGTTGAAAGAATTTAAACTTAAAATTTGTAAAGGGTAAATGTAGGTGGATGCAGAAAAGGGGGAAGATGGGTGTTTAAGGAAATTGCCACCGGAGCATGCGCTCCATTGCAGTTTTATTTATTTTAATTTAAAAAATACCCAAATTATCTAACTGATTCTCATTTCAGTAATCAATCTTCCGAGGTCATTAGTGGCGGAAAATACGGAGCGCAAGGAACGAGAAGGAATGTGGCCATAGCCTTTTGAAGGAACCATCCCAGAACTCGCCTGGAGTAATTTGGAGAAAATATTGAAAACCAAAATGGAGATTCGAATCCGCATCCCCCCGAATGCGAAGACAGAGCGTTACCATCACTCACCCACCACGGTCAGTCAAACAATCTTCATTCCGCTGAAATGTACTCCTTGATGACATGGTTATACAGCGATTCAGGAACAGCAATTAATTCACTTCCGCTATTCACTAATAGGGTGAATATTGAAGCCTTATACTGTCTAACCAGTGCATGTTATCAAATTTAATATAACATAGAAATCTAGCTCTGTGTGTTGTGCAACTAATAAACAGAGTAATAGCATATGCATTTATTTGAAAAAAATAATTTAGCAAAACACTGCATAAGAACGAAATTCCAAAAAGTGAGGCGCTATTTGGATCGCACGTGGGCTAGTTGGATCACATAATTTGTTGCTTCATAGTGCGTGAATTAGGTCGTAAAGTCTTTAATAGTCATCAAAAAAGTTTTACACACATTTACATTGTAACTTGACTGCCAGAAGGCACTCCAAACTTATATTCTACCTTCATTCTTTTCTCTTTGAAGATAATGAATGAGAGAATAAATACTCCACTGGCGCTGCAACAGACAGCTGCTGTTCGTTTTTTCCCTTGTTCTAGATTTGCCAGTGATATAACTGTTCTCTTTACCGTTTCACTAACCACTTTCAAGGGCCTGTTGTTCATTGGAAACCTAGTTCGTCAACGTTATAGATACTCTGAAGTTGGTAATTAATATTTAACTCAATGTAAACACCCTTCAAGAGGTAGTAGAACTTGTCCACACCTGTGTTGAGCTTTCGAATAGTCTTCCCATTTTCTCAAGGAAGTGGATCTTCTATGTCTTTCCATAAAAAAAAAAAAAAAAAAAAAAAAAAAATAAAAAAAAAAATTTCCTTCCCAAACATCTTTGTTTCATCACTCCAAGGAGTGTTGATGTTCTTCCGCCATTTATAGTCATATACTGCCCTTCACACACTCATAGGGGATGGGCCAAAACCAGGTCTAGAAAGACTTTTAAGCCTTTCCACCAGGTCGGTTTCTCGCTCTGGAGACAAAATTTTGGGATGATCAATAGACTTGCTAATTGTTTGGATCTGTGCATTGTTGGTATCATTCATGAAGCCTCTGTGAATACGAGTTTCTTGAACTCTTTTCTGCAGAGCTGCAAACGGTTCGTTGAAATGCGATGCCGCCTCTCTCGAACTTAAATTACCACTTAGTACGCTACTTTTTGTTTGAATCATTCTTTCTTCGATCACTGCAAATACGTTTGGTTTTATATTTCCTTAACATCTGAAAAAATAAAAAAAAAAATTAAAGCGCTTCCGTGTAAATCTCAAAAGTAAAATAAACATGCAATATGAACGTAAACAAATTAGTATTTCATTATGATTCAAATAGCCCCACATGAGTAAATTTCGTTGATTTCTAATAGTTTGGTGAAAAAGCAATTAATGCAGCCAATAGTCATACGGAACTGTTAATCAATCCTTGCAGGCCATAATACATATAAAATATGCACAAATTAAGTATCGTTTTTCACGTCAGATCTTAAATTTGAAGCATTGGAAACTACATCAGCGTGATTTCTATTCAGGTAGCACTAACCGCAGCTGTTTCAAATATACTTCGTGTGAGACTCGTTGAAGATATTTACTCAACTATTCTTGTGCTATCTTCTACAGCACACACAAGCTACAACTCTGTAAATGACGTCAAGGATGCGCGTAAAAGATGTGCAAGGAACAATTTACTTATTTTGATCCAAATAGCCCCATGGCCCAAATAGTCCCACCTTAGCCTATCTTATTTTCTATAGCAGTGTTTCCCATTTGGGACCGTGCACAAACTACGTGGCTCGGTCCAGGGGGGGGGGGGGTAGCTGGAAGGTTACGCTAGGCTACGTGGGGGGAGGGGGGGGTTCCGAGCCAGGCCACGTAGCTTTCCTTTCATAACATTTTTCACAGTTAAAATGAGGAATAGAACTCACAACAGCATGTGAATAATTATTTCCCTTAGTTAATTATCTCCGTATGTAATTTACAATAGTCTGACAAGAGAAAACCGTTCAAAATGTCTTCTGGAATCAAAAGGGGAAAAAGCAACGTGCCGCGAGGGGGGGGGGGGGCTTAGAGGCAAAAGCCACGTAGGGCTACGTGGGGGGAGGGGGGTTCACAGGAGGTCAAAATGGAGCTACGTGGTTTATGCACACTCCCTTAGTGGTGCGCGTACCCTCTAGGGGTACGTGAAGTTGCTTCAAAGTGTACACCCGATAATATCTTGGGATAAGATAATTACTAAGATGATTGAAAAAATTACTCAAAAATTACTATCTCCAAATATATTTGGACATTTGTTGATTTTTTGTGACGTTTGCTATTCCATTAAAATTTAATAAGTCGTGATATAAACAGGTTCAATATTTATTTATCATTTCTGATACAGGGGGTAAGCTAGGTTGAGGTCTTTCTTGAGGGGGTACCAGGGAAAAACTAATTGTGAACCACTGCTCTATACTTAATATTTCGACGTTAATTAATCGATGGCGAAAGTCTCCACTTCTCGATTTTCTTCTTACAATAAATATTTTTCCATATACTTCATCACTGAACTCGTTTTAAATGTCTATTCATTTGAACTTCTGTATGCCTCTCTGACTTCAGCTACTTTTATCCAGAAGGACTCGAATTATCTTCAACTGGTATCTCATATTCACTTCACCCTTTACAAGATCATTAGTTTTCGTCTCGGATTCGAAGTGCAATTCAGCTACTATTATTTCCCTACTACTAATATCCGTTATTTTAATCTCTATCCCTAAGAATAAAGTTATACCTTCTTCGTCGCTTTTGTTCACAAAAGGAGTATTATTATCTCTTCTTCTTCGCCACTTAGTTCCTTTTCATCCAATTCACTTGCATCAGTACTCATTAATGATCCATTGTCAGCCAGTTCCAAAAAAATTTCTGAATTAATTTAATATATTTAAACTGCATAGGAGCGCACGCGCAGGTGGCAATTTCTCTAATACATCCACTCATCCCTTTTCCTGTACCCACCTACTTTCGCCCTCCAAAAAAGTCAACTATACAAATTCTTTCTGCTTTTGGTAATTAATTTGGTAACTTATTACAATTCCCTACCACCTTATAAACGGAAAAAATAATTCTTCCCGCACAGTGATCACGGTAAGCTTCTCCTTTCCAAGCACTACTCTTTCTATCCACATCTCTTTACCAATATGTGCCTTGTACACTCCCATGATTTTCTTGACCCTCCGCTTTTATTCTGATGAATCCCATTAGAATGACTTTAACAGCAGTGTACTGAAAAAAAGGCGATGTAAATACTAACGGCTACAGAAATCTGACACAAAAAGGATCTAAGAAACCAAAATAAAACTGTTCCAAACCAAAATCATACAGAAAGCCAGGAAGTTAATTCCTCTGAAGAAAAACACAAAACATCCGTGATGGCACTTAGTTTGTGAAGACTCATTGCCAGAGCAAAAAATAAATTTTCAGATAAACAACCATAAATTTTCACATGAAATTCAACAACTCTTTTCTTGAGATGACAAAAAAAAACCTTGCAAAACCAATCAGATAAACAAAAAAGAGACACATGAAGGAATAACTGAATCCATCGAAAAGAACTTCAGGGGCTGCAACACATGAGACTTCTGCAGGACTTTCACAGTAAAGATCCGAGGATAGACTCGACAAAATTTATGCTTTAAAAAAAACATGACGGTAAATTCGCACTAACTAAACAAGACAATTTTAAGGAGCTAGGTTGCTACTTCTCTAAATTATTGAATATTTCAGAACTGCTCTCAAAATTTCCTAAAGAGATTCCCGTACATACACATCCTCATTCCCAACCGCCCTCCAAAGATGAAATCTCGTCAGGCTTAAAATCAACAGGAAATCTGGAGAAAATGGCATCATCATGGAATCATTGAAGAACGTAGGCTCAAGGAACTCACACAAATCATCGCAGAAATCTGGCGAACAGAAAAATTACCAGAATACTCGACATGTGAACTCATCCACCCACTGTACAAAATAAGTGACAGAACGGATGCGAATAATTACACAAGGATTTCTCTCATTCTAGTAACCTACAAGATCCTCTCAGTGTGACTACTTCAAAGAACACAAGAACAGCTTGAACATAATATCGGTGAAAACCAGACAGGCTTCAGACCAGGGCGCTCCTCTGTTGAACAGATCTTCAGCTTGAAATCAACCCTAAAATATAAGGCAATCCGTAACTGCCTGATAGTCTGTTCATTCGTAGATTTCAAAAAAGCATATGACTCCATTGTCCGGCAGTCTCTTTTTGACATCCTAGAGGAACAAGGACTCGATCCAAAGACTTTAAGCCTCATCGTACAAACACTCACAGATAAAAAATCCAAAGTGAAATTTATGGGTGAAATATCAAAATCCTTCGAAATTAAGACAAACGTTCGACAAAGAGATGGACCGACACTACTCCTCTCCAAACTCGTCTCGGATAATGTCATCGAAAAATGGCAAAACGAACTTAAAAACCAAAACCAATGTAAACTCAATCAACTTGGACGGACGAAGGATGAAATTTTGATTGTTTTCTTAGCTTTCACAGACGACCTAACAATGCTAGATGATAGAGAAATCACTGCAGAAAGAAGTCCTCAAGAAATGTGCTGAAAAAGTTGGCTTACAAATTTCATTCGAGAAAACGAAGTTTATCTGTACTGGATTGAACACTCAGAAATTAAACACGAAATATGGGCAAGTCAAACGGGTTCCACACATCAGGAACCTAGGTGAGATTCTGGAGCCAACAGGACTAGAAAAGAAAGCACAGAAAGTTCGAATACAAAAACTCAAGAGAGCATACGAAAGAGCACGCGACGTTTATAACATAAGTGTATCTCAGTAACTACAAAGATCTGACACTACAACATAGTGATCAAACCTGAAGCTTTGCACACAAGTGAAACTCTGATACTCAGCAGAATAGGTGTTCTAGAAAACATCCTGAAGGTAGGACGAAAGATCATGGGGAAAATTCTTGGCACAAAGAAAACAGAAGACGGGTACAGACAGCAATCCTGAAAAGTAGCAGAGAAACTGTCCAACCTTGCAGCAGACATCAGAAAACGAAGATAAAAATTCTATGGACACGTTCCAAGACCCCCAACAACGAGGCTTACACACAAGATCATGATACACGCCGGAAAGCTAAAGAGTATACCGTTCATAATATCTATAGAAGAAACCCAAAAATCATTGAATCTTAACATAAATATCGTATGTCTGACAGAACATCATCTGAAGAATTCTGAAATAGGTCTCCTCCCTTTTATTGGATATAGATTAGCTTCTTGTTATTGCAGGTCAGAGATAAGAATGGGTGGTGCAGCAATATATGTAAGCGAAAATACCGAGACAAAATCGTTAGATGTAAGTAAATACTGTATAGAAAAAGATTTTGAATGTTGTGCAATACAGTTAGAATTAGAAAACAAATATCTTATAGTGCTGACAGTTTATAGGGCTCCCACAGGAGACTTCAGTAAATTTTGTAATAAACTTGAGGCGGTTCTAATAAACTTATCACGTACTAAAAGGGAAATTATCCTCTGTGGAGACTTCAACATAAATTTTGCTGTAGAATGTAACCAGACAGATTATCTTCTAGGAATGCTTAGATCATTCAATCTCTATCAAACTGTAAATTTCCCAACTAGAACACAAAAAGATAGTAGTACCATTATTGATAACATTTTTGTAGAGCACAATAAATTAGAAATATATGAAACAGTTCCAATGGAAAATGGTTTGTCAGACCATAATGCTCAAATAAATATTTTGGATGTTGTGGGAAATGAATGTAACAAAAAGAAAGGATTTGTCAGAGTTAGGCCATTAAAGAACAATTCAATAAAAATATTAAATGATGAACTTCTCAATGAGGACTGGAGCACTGTTTATAAATTAAAAGGGGTAAACAATAAATTCAATTACTTTCACCAAAGGTTTTCAGAAATTTACAAAAGGTGTCTCCCTACAAAACTAGTTCCAATTGGTCAGAAACGAGTAAACAAAAATTGGGTTACAGTTGGTATTAAAACATCTTGCAGACATAAAAGGGAATTGTATGTAAAAGTTAGGAATACTGATAATATGCTTCTCAGACAACATTACAAAACTTACTGTAGAATTTTAACCAAAGTAATAAAAGAAGCTAAACGTTTGGCCATAAATGATGAGATTAGTAGTTCAGATAATAAGATAAAAAGTGTTTGGAACATTATTAAAAGAGAAACAACTGTATCATCCCTTGAACATAAACCTATATCTATAAGCATTAATGATAAGCTTGTAACTGACCCCTCTTATGTAGGAAATGCTTTCAATAACTACTTCTTAACAGTTGCTGAAAAAATAAAAGGAAAATATATTGGGAATATGGATGCTATAGCAATACTTAAATCCTTGTCACCAAAAACAGCACCTATGTCTATATTTCCCACCAGTCAAAATGAAATTGAAAAAATTATTAAATCCCTCAAAAATAAAAAGTCATTTGGTTATGATGAGGTTTCAACCCATGTAGTGAAACAATGTAACACCAGCATTAGTAGAGTTATTAGTCATATTTGTAATAGTTCTTTTGAAGAAGGTATCTTCCCTGACTCACTCAAGAAGTCAATAATCAAACCACTTTATAAAAAGGGTGATACCTCAAAAATTGAGAATTACAGACCCATTTCACTTCTACCAGCATTTTCAAAAATCTTTGAAAAAGCAATGTACAGAAGGGTGTATGCACATTTACAAAAAAATGACCTACTCAGTAAAGTACAGTTTGGTTTTAGACAAGGCGTTTCAACAGATTCAGCAATTTTTGCTTTTGTAAACAACATACTGGAATCAATGCATAAAAAATTAAATTCCCTAGGTATATTCTGTGATCTTGCTAAGGCTTTTGACTGTGTTGATCATGAAATTCTACTAGGTAAATTAGACCACTATGGAGTTAGTGGTAAGCCAGGACATTGGTTTAAATCATACCTGGAAAATAGAAAGCAATGTGTATCACTGAAAGATGTTAATACAGGAGATGTTATAAACTCAGAATGGGGTATAGTTAAATGTGGTGTGCCTCAGGGTTCAATTCTTGGTCCTCTGCTGTTCTTAATCTATATAAATGATCTCCCACATATACTAGGTGATAATGAACACATGGTGCTCTTTGCAGATGATACTAGCATATCCTTGAAAGACCCATCAGCACAAAACCTCGAAAACACAGCAAATGAAGTTATAAAGAAAATTAACAGGTGGTTTAATGCCAACAAACTAATACTTAATGTAGAAAAGACACAGTTACTTCAGTTTGTTACAAAAAATAAAACAAAGGACAGCTATAATGTATTATCAGAAGGAAAAGCAATCGATGAAAGCAGTTTCACAAAATTCCTGGGTGTATATATAGATAACAAATTGAACTGGAAACAGCATATTCAACAACTTCTTAAAAAACTGAATTCTGCAACATTTTCACTGAGGGTAATATCTAGAATAGCTAATATAGAAACCAGAAAGTTAGTATATTTTGCATATTTTCATTCCCTGCTCACTTATGGCATCTCATTCTGGGGAAACTCGTCACAAGCACAGAGGGTATTTAAATTGCAAAAGCGTGCTATAAGAACTATTTGTGGAGCAAACCCACAGACACCGTGCAGAAATCTATTTAAAAACCTGGGTGTTCTAACAATGCCAGCACAGTATGTATACTCTGTATTATCATTTGTAGTAGAAAATCCTGAACACTTCAATCTTAATGCTGACATACATAGCCATAATACTAGGAATAAATATAATATTCACAAGGATTACAAATCACTGTCAATTGTTCAGAAAGGGCTAACATTTACTGGAGCTTCCTTATTCAATGTATTACCAACAGAAATTAAATGTTATCTACAAAAACCCAACTACTTTAAGTCCAAACTGAAAGAGTTTCTGCTTCAGAACCCATTTTACTCTGTAAAAGAATTTTCTTCTTGGAATTTGGTAACTAAGAATGACTGATAAAATAGTATATATGGTGTATGGAAGGGGAAGGTGACAAAATTATCCACAATTACTAAAATGATATATGGTTTTTCTTTCTGTTGAAACTTGACAAATGAACTAATTACACTGTTTACAAAATTTCACTTATATATAGTAACTAACATGGGATAGCATGCACTCAAAAACTGCTGTGAAAAATTATCATATTAAGAGGTTTTTAAGAAATTGACTGCTTATGAGTTGTTGGTAATATAATTGATATTGCTAATAGGTGTGTGTACTGTTCCACATAAATAGCAACTAACATAATATAATATGTAGTCACAAATTACAGTGAAACCTTACATGGTAACTGGTTGGTAAGAAAATAACTGGTTATTAGATGCTGGTAACAAGTGTATACACTGTTCCACATAATAAGTATTAATTAACTCGGGATTGTATTTGTAGATTACAGGAGATATTGGTTATACTAATGGGTTGTTGCTAACTTGTTGTCAATATATAATAATATTATCAATTATATAGTAATATTGACATTACTAATAAGTGTATGTACTGTTCCACATCCCCGAGATTATTCTCACATGGGATCAAAGTGAACATATCTATCTATCTATCTCTCTATAGATCCAACAAGTCAAGAAGGACGTAGAGATGGCTCAAATATACACTTCGAAAATTTTAGACAGCAACCTAACAGAAGAATGGTGCAGACCAGGGAATGAGGTTCCTACCAAACCAGTAACCAAGTAGACTGAAAAAAGTAAGAAGATTCATTGAGTGATAGTGAGAGTTATATGGAAGATCAGAAAGAAGAACCACAAAAGCACTGAATGATCCATAATGATAATGACATAGGAGATCCTGTTATAAGAACAGAATCTGACAATACTTTGAAAGACTTGATTATCAAATAAAGCAACTGGAACTGATGAGATTACTGCAGAACTTTTGAAATCCCTGGTAGAGGAAGAAATCCAAAGATTAATCAAACTGATATCAAACAATTACAAAAAAGGGGAGTATACGGCAGGTTTATATATATAGGGTGTTACAAAAAGGTACGGCCAAACTTTCAGGAAACATTCCTCACACACAAACAAAGAAAATATGTTATGTGGACATGTGACGCTTACTTTCCATGTTAGAGCTCATATTGTGGACGGCTGTGATACAATACGCCATTCTCCAGGGCTGCATCAGCGCATCAGGGATTCCATGCGACGGAGGGTGGATGCATGTATCCTCGCTAACGGAGGACATTTTGAACATTTCCTGTAACAAAGTGTTTGAAGTCGCGCTGGTACGTTCTGTTGCTGTGTGTTTCCATTCCATGCTTAATGTGATTTGAAGAGAAGCAATAAAATGAGCTCTAACATGGAAATTAAGCGTTTCCGGACACATGTCCACATAACATATTTTCTTTGTTTGTGTGTGAGGAATGTTTCCTGAAAGTTTGGCCGTACCTTTTTGTAACACCCTGTATATATAAAAATATTATCTTCACACTTCCGAAGACAGCGCTAGCTGACAAATGTGAGAGTTATATAACATTTTACGCTTTTAGCAGGCGTCATATTAATGAAATATTCCACTTACTTTTTCGGGATTCGCGCTGCTTTTTTCGATGTATTACTACCGACGTTTCGGCGCCCAACCTGGGGCCTTCATCAGGGCTCTATACAAGTGAAGTAGTGAAAACCGTCACAAGTGATACTTCACTCGTATACAGCCCTGAAGATAGACCCAGGTTGGGCGTCGAATCGTCGGTAGTAATACATCGAAAAAATCAGCGCGAATTCCGAAAAAGTAAGTGGAAAATGTGAGAGTTATTAAATTATAAGTTTACCGAGCGTGGTTGCCTCGCATTCGGGAGGACGTGAGTTCAAATCCCGATCCGTCCATCCATATTTGGATTACCCAAATCATTCCAGGCGAATGCCGGGATGATTCCTTCAACAGGCCATAACCGAATTTCTCCTCTTCCCTCAACACTAAAAGAAAATTTTGACTATGGAGGAGTAAAAATCAGTATGGTACGATTTGCTGATGTCCCATTAACAAAACAGACTGAGGATTTTGAGAAGTTACTGGTTGGCAATAACAAACTACTGAGGAGAGATTTTGGACTAAATATATATATAAAACAAAAGTGATGAAATGTAGCAGAAATAATAGCAGTAACAGAACATTAAATATAAAAGTAGTATAGGCTGCATTAGGAGAGGTAAGAGAATTATGTAACGTAGGAAGTAAAATTACAACTGATAACCGAAGCAGGAATGATATTAAAAGCAGAATAGTGTTAGCGAAAAGAACCTTTTTGAAAAAGAGAAATCTTTACGTTTCAAATATTCATTTGAGACTAAGAATAAACTTTCTAAAACTCTGTGTGTGGAACACGGCACTTTATGGTAGCAAAGCATTGATTTTAGGAATACCAGAAAGAAGAAAAACTGATGAATTTGGAATGCGGTGCTATAGAACGACGCTAAAAATTAAGTGGACGAAATGAACGTGTTTTGGAAATGATGGTTGATGTTTTTTCTTTCACATTCCAACTATTTTTTATCATCCCTGGAGCTACACCCAGGCTGCCGTCGTTTTCTTACGTCAACCTTAGATTTTTCTTATAGTCGTATTCGGCATTCCTATCCTCATAATTATTCCTTTTCGTAGACTCCAGATCGACCAATCAGTCCTTGCCTTCAGAGATACTCATAAAATAACATTAGTATTGTGTAGTTTGTAAAACAAAGAAATAAATACATTATTTCACACTTATAATTATTAACATACTAGCGGAGTTCCCGGCGTTGCCCGGTATAGTTGGCGTAGATTTACCCGTACCCTATTTTTAATCCCGCAATGAAAAACATTTGTACAAAATTTAATAAAATTCGCGCTAACTTTTTTCGGAATTAAAGGAAACCAAGAAACGTGTGGGTTGAAGTTTATTTGCACGTACATTATTCTCATTCGTCTGAAAAGATTCATGTATATCAAGCCACGTTAATTGCATTACTACGTTACTGAACAACACTAGATTATGTTAGAAACTCACATTTGATTCAGTTGTGAAGTGAATGGATATATTTTTTGTTCTAAAATCCAGATACTTTAATTTCACAGATTCAGCCTTTTATACAAATATCAAAAGTGAATCCGGAATAATACTATCGTAAACAGAAGACTAGAGCTGAAGGCCAGAGACATTGTCCAGAGATCGTGCTTAAAGATAATCTCTGTTGTTTTTATGGCTATGTATAAAGTTTAAAAATTGAATACCTCAAATTAAAGGCAAGAATACTTCAATGGCGTTAAAAAATTGAATATCCCGAATAGAAGGAATTTTTTTTTACCTGCTTTACGTCTCTTAACAGCGAGGTCTTTAGAGACGGGAAAGAATGAGGGGCAAGGGATGGGAGGTAATTCGGCCATGGTCTTTTGAGGGAAGCATCCCGGCATTCGCCTGGAGTGATTTGGGGAAACCATGGAAAACCCAAATCTGGATGCCCGGACGGGGATTCAAATCGCCGTCCTCCGGAATGCGAGGCCAGAACGGAATTAAAGGAAAGAATACTTCAAGTTTTATTTAGTGTGCAAAATAGTTATTATTGTAAAGTTATCTTATTGTTTTCATTAAAGGCTATGGTCAGAGACATTTAGTTGTGCGAAGTATGGAACATCTAATCCTTCCATTTTTGGGATTTGTCATCATGCGTTCAGAATTTCATTTAATGCTCCTGCCTTATTTAACATTGAAACATAAGACATGCCAAACAACTGAATTGAGATTCTAAGCTATAAAACGGTGAAACCCCCCATCGAAATCTGCTCCTTAGTTTCTAAGTATTTATAAGACCAATGTATTCGCTTTTCGTTTTATAAATATAGATAGATAGATGGACATGATCGCTACAGTCCATATGTGTAATTTCGATCCAAGTCAACCAATGTTCACAGTGCACATAAATTAAAGATGGGGTTTCTTGTTGATTCACAAGCAAATAGTTGACGCGTCGAATTAAATACAATCATTTGCAATATTACATTTTAATACCATTAAAAGATGGACAACCTTATGTTAAACCTTAGTAAATTGCTGTTCCCGGCTTCCTATAGGAGCTACATCATGCAACGATCAATCCTTAAATCTGATTTATAGTACCACCACAAACAGAAGAACAGTTGCCGCGGAGAAAGAGAAAAAGACGCAATTAGAAGACCCTCGGCACCCACTATACAACCACGTTACCGTCACACAACTACTGAGGTCCATAAAGAGATTCCTCAAGAGAACGATACCCATATCAACCACACCAGAGACGAATCAGACTCTAGCAGGAGAATTACTGCGATCATAATCACTAACTAAAAGAGGACCTACCTAGCGGACATAATTTAAGGTATACTACATGGAGAGCAGTTAATCGCCTCAGAGTAAGAGTCTCTAAATGCTAAGGCAACCTGAAGAAATGGGTCTATGTAGAGGACGAAACATTCAAGTATGGAGCAATGCAAACACAAGATCACCTACTCCTCTGTCCACTCTTGGACGAACCTGTGAATCAGCAAGGTTTAATCTTACCAAAGGACAACGCTGTGAAAGCCGCTGAATACTGAAGCGAGAAGTAATAGTAGCCTGACCTCTTATCAGGACTTAATTTGTTTACCAAAAGATAGTGCTGAGAGAGCTGCTGAAAGCTGGAGGAAGTTTATTGCATTTCTGGTCGCGGAAATTAAAGTAAGTACCTGATTTAAAAGTCGGTGATTTTCAAGAGGTTTTTTTTTTTTTTATTTATCTAGGCAAGTATTCAGAGAATTACTCACTCTTCAGAAATTATACATTTCTTACACAAAATTTATATATATAACACAGATACTCCACGAGCGATTAGGGAATGGACTAGAAAGTGTTTACCAGGCGAGTAAACTTAAAATCCGAAAGGCGTAGTTCTCCATAAACCGCTACGGCCATCCTTTTCTGGGTTTTACATGGTTTTCCCAGATCACGCGATTGCCGGCATGGTTCCTCACAATAGCCCACGGGCGCCTCTTGCCATACCCTGTATATCCCTTCCAAACTATTACCCTTTTGGATATGTGCGATTGCACCCTCCGCGACACACTTTTAGTGAATCGCGGAGTAATAGTAATAATACTAATAATAATACGTATATCGAGGTTCAAGTTCCCGCCATTTCCACCTCTGACTTGACAGTATTGTGGATAAACGCTAGGAAGACGAAGAAAGTAGTTTTTACCGGGAATTCCGTTGAATCATTGCAATCATGTAGTCGCAACCAACCTCACACGCGTTACTGCGTCGTGTTGTCGCAATATTTTACACAATAATACGGAAATAAACACATCTAAAGCTTATTATTTCACAGAAAGCCCAGTTAATTATATCTTATTTCGTCAGGTACCGACGCAAACTTCAGTGATCTTCAGAACTCTCACAGTAGATAACGACACAGTGATAGGAAATGTAAAAATTTTTCTTATTGAGGTACTTTTCAATTCACAGCCGATGTCTCAGCCGTTACGAACTCACAGTTTTATTTCACCTATACCAAAGTTGCTTCAGATTATCCTTGCTATGCTATATAATTTTGTATTTTAAATCTAATTTGGTTTATGAAAGAATCAGTAAGTAGTGCATTGTTAATAATCGTTCTGGCAGTGAATACAATCTGAAATTTAGACAGGTAAAGATTATATGTGTGTGAATACCTAAAGTTACAATTCATATTCAATGGGTGTTTTGAATCCTGGAAGTAAACTTGTTATTGGCGATAATTATGTGGTATCTACTCTCCATAATATAATAGTTTAGTTGATACGTTATTTTACACCCAGCACGATTCGACATCAATAACATTGATATACAGCTTTGTCATTTTCTTTCAAACTTCAGCAGAATATGGAGCACTACCATGAGATGAAATTTAACGTCAAAACGATATAAGAGGTATGTTAACCGGTTACAGAATATGAAGCGTAAAAAACATAAAAAATGAATAATAAAAGTAATTGGCACTCATTGGGGACTGCGGACAGTAGTGAATACTTAAAACTATGAATACCACACGCGTAATACGTCATACTTATAGCTAGAGATATGCTGTTAACGTTAACATGTCAGAGACGCGAACTCATAAGATTTTACCCATCCAAAAATTGCTCAACGCGCCTAAAGAAGTTTTCACTTAAAAAAACAACAACTACACAACAACACAACAACACAACAACACAACAACACAAAAACACAAAAACACAAAAAAACAAAAACACAACAATACAACAACACAAAAACACAGCAACACAAAAATACACAAACACAACAACACAACAACACTACAACACAACAACACAAAAACACAACAACACAAAAGCACAGCAACACAACAACACAACAACACAGCAACACAAAAACAAAACAACACAAAAACACATTGGAAGAATGGGACACATACTCGCCGGCGATGGTCATTGGAGGCAGTGCAGAATAGCTGACAGAAATACGATTCATAACTGAACACACCGAGCGCGGTGGTGCAACGGCTTGCGTTCTGGCCTCGCATTAGAGAAGATGGCGGTTCGAATCCCCGGCAGTGCAGAATAGCTGACAGAAATACGATTCATAACTGAACACACCGAGCGCGGTGGTGTAACAGCTTGCGTTCTGGCCTCGCATTAGGGAAGATGGCGCTTCGAATCCAAGTCCGGGCATCCAGATTTGGGTTTTCCATGGTTTCTCAAATCACTCCACGCAAATGTCTGGATGCTTCCTTAAAAAGGCCATGGCCGAATTCCTTCCCATTCCTTGCACCCATCCTTTCCCGTCTCTAAAAACCTCGCTGTTAGAGAGACGTTAAGCAGATTTTATTTAAAAAAAAAAAAAAAACTGAACAGAGGCACAGTGGTGTTATCCTGGCGTGGTGTGAGGAGCCATGTGGTATGATTTCAGATCACGGCTGGTAGAGATTGAGGGAATTATAACGGAACAATGAAACGTTACGGTCATCCTGCGTCATCATGCGACTTCTTCAACAGGACAACGCTCGTCCGAACGCGGTACGAATCTCTATGACTTGTGCATATGATGCTTAGGTGCTTCCTAGATCTGTAGCCGATAGAACATGTGTGGGACCAGCTAGGACGTCGACTCCGTTCCAGTGTCAGTATCCGGAATATCCAGGACCAGTTACAACAGTTGAGGACCAGCGTGTCTCAGAAGAAGATACAACGGCTTTATGACACCCGTCCCAATCGAGTCAGTGCATGCACCCAAGCCAGAGAGAGTGCAAAATTATACAGATAAGTTGACTCATACTTCTAAGTTCTTTGTATCTTAGACCCGACTTTGTAATTTTTGTAATCACAGTAAAAACTAAACCTGTGAAGTTTCATTTCGTTCCCACCTCACCTTTGAGTGCTTCGCTTTTTTTGCAGGCAGTGTATGTTTTATTTATAACATTGTATAGTATTAAATTTTTTAGTTTATTACGTATTCCGTTAACGACAACATCGCAGTATTTTAGGAACTGTTTTTCAATGGTAATTTTTCACCCTTCATGATGGAATTACAGTTTGTTAAAATAAAATAAACATTTATAAGTGGAACAACAAATTTTCATTCAAAACTTTACATGTTAAAGTTGCATTTTGTTATTAATTTAAAACAAAGGTAGTAGAGAGGGAAAAGATATCTGGAAGAAACACATCACAACATTACAACATATTCGTTGTATTATATCTTATTTGAGGGTACCTTCTGATATTTCGCGGAGTAAAACGGAGTAAAATTCGAGTATCTGGGTTTTTTCCCTTCTTTTTTTTCAGATATTGTTTTTTATATAACTAGTTCTAAGTTTCGTTTTTATAACTTAAAACGTTTTTTACAAATACTAGATAGTTTAAGTTTATTTTCGGTGCTATTTCAAATCACCTATGACGTTTCATAACTCATCTCAGTAACTTATAGTAGTAACCATCAGTGCAGTGATGTTGTCATTCGCTTGAAGGTTGTTTAACTTAAAAGGAAGATATGAGGAATTCGGTAATAGTCTTAATATATCTGCAATTTAGGAAGCTGAAAAATATTGAGGTTTACATGAAACAAGAAAACACTTTCACCGGGTGTAATTGACAATAAATTGCAGTAAAATCCTGGATTCAACACGAAAAAGGTGACAGGAAAATTGGAGCACCTACTTATAGGCATGACATAATGCTCGCAATGCTCGGAAGATTGACGTCTTACTGCTTTTCGTTTAACACTAGAACCGCCGAGTGGTCAACTTGACCACTTTTTATATTTTAACATATTATTATTCAGTCAGTTTCTAATCAATGCTGTTGTGAGTTAATGACTTTTCCTAAATGTTTATGTAGATCATATAAATAGTCCAATATTTGTTTTATCTTCATTAGTTTTCTTTGAATGACCACTTATACTTAGAACCGCCGAGTGGTCACTTTGACCACATTACGTGAAATCTGAAAACAGATTATTTAAAGATTGTTGTGCGTCACTCCCCGAATTTACTCTTAGCACTCGTCAACAATATACTAAATATCTGGGTTACTGAAGTTTACTCGCATTGTTTGAAGCTCAACAATGCAATATGTCATTCATTGTTTGCTATTGGGTTTCGCATAAACGAGGCAGATTATTTGAGTACTGGTCTCAGAGCAGTAGACACGGCTCAGATGTCACAGCGATACAAACCACGGCCACTTTCAGATGAAGAAATTGTCGCACTTTTGTATGAATCGGATGTTGAAAATGATCCTGAAGTTGAGGACCTTGTGGAAGACTCTACAGATGAAGATTACCAACCTGTCGCTAATGTGGAGAGTGACAGCTCCGAGGCTGAAGATGAAGGTAATTTACATTCACTTATATTATTATTATTATTATTATTGTTACTATATGAATAATGATCACTATTATAAGAGAGCTGACACTTCTACTGCTACTTCTGTTACCGCTATTTTATTCTGTGGTATGGTTTCTTTATAATGAGTTGTAGCTTTCTAATTGTCTCTTTCCTCATGCAGTTGCTGAACCAGGACGAAGCAGTAATATAAACAATGCTAGAGAAGGACCTACCCTGGGTAAAAGAAGAACTGCACCTCCTGTAAGTGGACCAATACAGAATCGACGTAGAAGAGGAGAACAAAGTGAGGGTTCACTTCCAGAAACTGGCTCAAAACTCCTGGGGAAGGACGGGATCACGGAGTGGACTGTTACTAAACCAGGTAGGATAGGTCAACAGAATATATTGAAAGAAACATGGGGACCTACTCCACACGCAAAGCGGCACGTCTCAAATGATAATGTTTCGAGTGCCTGGCGCCTTTTAGTTGATCAATCAATGTTGAAACACATAAAGAAATGCACAGAAGCATAGGCACAACGGCTTCTTGGAAATGATTCGTGGAGTTTGCCTTTAGAAGAATTAGATGCATTTGTTGCTTTATTATATGTTCGTGGTGCACTAGGTGCCAGATGTACTGAAGTAGATGAGTTGTGGTCGAAAACGTGGGGAGCCCCATTTTTCACTGACACAACGAGCAGAAACAGGTTTCGAGAAATTTTGAAATATCTGCGTTTTGATGAAAAAAATACACGGTCGGAACGGTTGAAGAGTGACAAATTTGCACTTATATCAACTACTTGGAATCATTTTCTAGAAAACTGTCAGTTGAATTATATACCTGGATCAAATGTCACTGTGGACGAACAACTTTTCCCCAGCAGAACAAGGTGTCCGTATTTGCAATATATGCCGAATAAGCCTGATAAATTCGGAATCAAATTCTGGCTTCTAGCGGATTTAGAAACAAAATATTTTTGTAATGGGTTCCCTTATGTGGGACAGAACGAACAGAGGGCAACTAATCAGAAACTTCCAGAACAAGTAGTAATGAAGTTGGTAACTCCATATCGCAATAAGGGTCGAAATGTGACTACTGATAATTTTTTCACTACGGTCACACTTGGGGAGAGACTGGAAAAAGAGAAAACTAGTCTTGTCGGCACTATCAACCGTGCAAGAAAAGAAATTCCAAACACTGTAAAAAAAATGAAAACTCCTCTTTATACGTCTGTTCTCTTGAAAAGGGAAAGTGGTACTCTGACTGTTTACCAAGGGAAAAAGAACAAAAATGTTCTTCTGTATAGTACCATGCATGTTGAAATACAAAATAATTCTAAACACCTTCCCGAAACAGTGAGCTTCTACAATAGCACATAATTTGCTGTAGATGTCTTGGACCAGATGACGAGGAAGTATTCTGTCCGCTCTGGTACTCGTCGATGGCCTGTCCACGTATTTCACAATATCCTTGATTTAGCAGCCATCAACGCATGGATCATTTTCAAGCTAGTGACAGGGATCAAGATAAGTAGGAGGAATTTCATCCTAAATCTAGCAGAAGAATTACGTAGAGACTATATGGAAACCAGAAATCAGGAAAGGATGACAAGGGAAGTAAAGGAAAAGGAAGAAAAGGAAGATGGTGATGAAGAAAGAGAAGAAGCGGAAATTCCTACGAAAGTTAGAAAACTATGCCAAACGAGGAAATTCAGAAACAAGACAAATGAAGTGTGCAGTAAATGCAAGAGATATGTTTGTGGGCCGTGTACATATAAAGTAATAAAGACAGTAGTTTGTAATGCTTGTAAGTAGGATTAGGTACTATACATAGTCATATCTTATGATTGTTCTTTCTCTTAACATATTCATGGGTACTTAGTTTCTACAGTATGATTAATTTCTATTAATTTTAAAACTACTGCAACACAATTAGTATGGTTGCAGATAAATATTGTGAACTATGCTCTTTAATTTTAGTAATATTATGTTCCCATTGTTGTTGTAAAATACAGTGATACTGTTAATAAATGTAATTAAAGTGATACATTGTTATCAAGATCATTAATATTTACATTAATCAGAACAGCATGCAATTACAAAGAAAGTGGTCACTTTGACCACATCGGCGGTTCTAAGTATAGTACTAGTTCCGGCGGTTCTAGTGTTAACCTCAATGTCATTTTCGTAAGGATAGCAAATCTTTTCATCTGCCCCATCCTCTCGATAACACCGAATTAATGTGTTATAAACTTTCCGCTTTTCTCTCTCACAGATTGCACACTCCCATTTTTTTTTTTTTAATGGCCTTCGGTCATTGCGACCATTTAGCCAGCTTCAATTTGTTTTTTGTACCGAGTATTGTATTAGGCTCTAATCATGACATTGTGAACACTACAGTGAGGACAGCACAAGACGAACACAACACTTAATTAAAACCACCCACGCCCGAGGCCGGACTCGAACCGGCGGCCCTTGCAATGCGAAGCCAGCGCGCTAGCCACTACACTGCCAGGGCCGGCAACACTCCCATTTCCTTGTACATTCCTAGGTCTAACTTTACGTTTCTCCCATTATCCCACTTCCCTGCTGGTATCTTAGCGCCAGCCATTCTCCGTCTCCTGCATTTCATACTACACAGATTAAATACGAAAATTACTTGGGGAGATTCTATTACTGTATTTCAATATATTCAATTTGTATGAATAATTTTACTTGTTGCAGTGTTATTAAATGGTGTAACAATGAGTCCATTGTGGCATTACATAATCAAAAATTGGTGTGTTGTGATATGTGCATGAAGAAAACTTTCTGTTAACAAACCCTTTCGACTTGAGATAGCCTTTGAACAATGTCACTAGCACGTGGGAGCCAAGTTTCATTTCCTCATTTCTCTCCTAACATGTCTTTTTTTGAAGTTCAGAATTCTATGAACTGATAGATAACCTAGGTCCAAAACTTAAAAAAAACAAACAACCATAATTTCTTTCGCTTCCGCGACCATCTTTTGTTAACATCAACATGCTTTACTGGGAATACCGCAAGTTTTTTTTTAATTCCCATTGCTTATCTTTCGGCTTAAAGAACATATCCGCCACTATAATAAAAAAATGCGAGAAATCCGCGTAGTTCCCGTGTCGTCAACGTCGGAAACGACATAAAATTTTAGAACAACGGCTGTTGTGGAGACCAGTGGTGGACTAGATGAGTGAAGGGGGCAGTAGAAATTAAAAAAAATAAGAAACTATAACTTCAAAGAAGATAGCGTTCTAACACCCTATGATGCTTGGCACTTGAAAAGTAAACAAATGTAAAATCCCCGACGAAGGCTGCAGCATGGGAGCTGAAAGCTCAGCAATGAGAAAAAACGCGGCATCTTAGTAAGTCGATTTAAAACTAATTATAGAGCAGATATTATGCTGGTTATTTCGAGTTCAATCTTCCGGAATCACTAAAAATTCCTTTATAGGACTTGGCCTTTTGTGTGTTCTTACCTTTGCCTCATTTTCCTCGGTCGACCGACGCTTTTCAGTTTTTGAGCCTTTGTAGGTCAAATATAAATTCGTTGAGAAAAGTCTCTAAGGTTTCTTTGGCATCTCGCCAGAAAATACAACCGCTCCATTTTTGAAGCTAAATGCCGTGTAGCCCCTGGCCATTGCATTTCGATGGAAAGGTAGCAGACAGGAAAGGGTGAAACAGGAAGCGGTGATTTCTTGAAACTAGAGCCCTTCGGCCATGAGAGACAACTTCGACAAAAAATCAGGTAGTTTGAGAGACCTTGGGGTGGTAGACCGCCATCCTATCTAATTCTTATCAACAGGCTGATATGCTATCACAGGAAAACATTGTTTATTCAGAATCCTTAGTAAAACATCTTTGGATCACCAAAATTAATCAGCGAAGTTGTAGGAAACTTTCAAAAACGGTATTTTGATAGAGGTAATGCAGTTTTCTAGCCTTAAATGGGTGTCATGTTTTGCCAAGTGTTAGTTACAATGAGATAATTTTCATATTTAACCTTAGAATTAAAGTAATCAGTCCTAAATGTACTTTGCTATCCGAATTTATATCCTAAGAAAGTATAATTACCCTTCTAGAGTTCAGTCTTTTCCGTTAAGTACTTGACTAAATTGTGAGGCATTTATTCACTAGTTTCGGCGTAGCTTGTTCTGTGACAAGCATTGTGAACACGGTAACTTTAATAGTAAAATAATGTATTTGTATTAACCAGAATATTAGCTTCCACAGCTTTGGGAGTTTGACCGACAACGTTTTTGGCAAATTTCGGAAAAATTAAATTTGATGAAAAATCTGGTAGAGCCATAAATTCTATATTTTAGTGATTTTTCACCCAGATTTAGGTTTTCAGTGGTTTCCAGAAATCACTTCAGACGTATGCCGGGAGTCTGTTTAGAAATTTTAATTACTGTATTGAAAAATATCAGAATTATTTATTGAACTTCAAAAATTAGTGTGAGTTATGTTGTAATCTTCGAACACTGTGTTGGACCCAGGATACGCAGTCATGTACAGAGTACTAAGGGTAGACGCGACTCAACACACATGCGTCTGACAGATGTGTTTCATAAAGTGAACACATCATCCATGACTCCATTTGACTGTCAAAGGAATCCAGCAACTTTTGTAATAGCGTAAGAATATGGCAGCATGGTGTTGGCTGGTGGTATGGCTCATCACAATATTTTTTTAGACCAGAAGAGTAAGAATAACCACTTAATAAATTTGCGTAACGATACTGATGTCAGTGCCAAAAATAAAGAATGTCTTAAGGCGAGTACACATCTGTACGAGGCAACACACGAACGGGTCTGAGGCGCGGCGAGGCGAGGCGGAACGTATGTATATATACTTTGGTTGCACGAACGCAGTTTGCCGAGGCATAGAACGAGACAGGTTCGTTTGTTCCGACGAGTGGTGTGAAGTTATAGCGTGGATATGGAGAGCGGTGAGAATTTAACAGTCTCTAATTCTTCAATTGCACATATTTAGTTGATGTTTCTCAAAAATCAGCTGTATCATCTAAGAATTTTAGACTTTCCCAAGCGAATCACTTAGAAACATAAATGTCATTCTGACCTGAAAATAATTATTTAAAACTTCTTTGAAAACATGTAAAAATTAACAGTTAAATTATTCATTAATAATTATTGTAAATATTGCTCTGGAATACATTGAAATAAAACTAAATTAAGCTTTAATATGTTGTCTTTGCTAACATTTGTATAAAACTAAATTGTTTCAAATACTTATTATTATGGACTAACTTACCTTTACCTATTCTCACGCTGTTAAGAACTCGATTTTTTTTCTCTCCTGTGCGAACATCAAAGAGTTCCATTTTTTTTTAAAAAAAAAGAAAAAAAGTAATTCTCTTCTTCAGTAAGTGCTCCTATTTCGCGCCAAGCATCCTATTTTTTCAGTGCGTTATGTTAAAATTTATTGTCATTCTACATTGTGGAATGCCTTTCATACTCTTTAATAAAAGAGAGTACCTTTCCGTTGTCCCAACTCGTGATTAAAATTGGTCAGAATAAAATGAAATAACAATAACGAAAAACTACTTAACTAAAGTATTTAATTCCTAAACGACGACTGATTGCCAACGTGGCAGTGTGAACGAAGGAGCCAGATGGACGAAGAGAAATACCTGCCCACATAACATGCGGCGCACACCTGAATTTTCTTTGAAGTAACGACTCGAAACGGTTGGCGTTCAACCCGCCTCGGGTCGTTCGTCGTACGGTCACAACCGGTTTGCCTCCCCTTGGTTACACATACACATTGGTATGCTCGCCTCGCATCGGACCCGTTCGTGCGTTGATTCGTCCTGATGTGTTCGTGCCTCTGTTTTCTCAGTAGACGTCAGGAGCATTTACAACAAATTGACCACTTATTAATATGTGTAGGATAAATACACAAATTTCTGTGGCTGTGTCTCACAGAGAAGCATTTGAAAAAATTCGGAAATATGTCTCTTCCCCCGTAATAGACGTAAGTTATCATATTTTATTAGATCAGGGATCGAAAGGCTAGAGAAATAATATATCTTCTCCTTCTTTTTCAGCAACTTTTCTAAACATTTTCGGGTTGGTTGCTTTCGATGAGTTATACTCGACATTGGCATGGTCAAATTTGGAGCTGCGGTTTTAGGTCCACATGCCCCTGCTGACGCCAAGCATTTTATACCTTCTGCCAGGTGGCATTAAGTGCTGTCTGTGGAACGAATAGCTATGTTCAGCGTTTCATAAGTGTTTTGTTTTGTTTTTGTTTGTTAAATGTTTCGTTTATGCTGTGGTTATTGTGGACTGACCAAGCATTCGCCTATGATGGCTGCGAGAAATCCGCATAAAAACTAGTGAGGACGACTGGTTCGCGGCCGCCCAGGCTCGGTCCCGGTCCATTGTATCTTCCCGAACCATCGCGCGGCACCTCAGCGAAATGAGCCACACTGGCGGGTTATGGGTTAGTGCTATGAAATATATACAGGGTGATTCACGAAGATATGCAAATATTTTAAACGTTCATATAAACATAGGTCCGCAAATGTTTAGTTACGGATTTAGGGCTAATAAAAAAATTTGCCTGAAATTTAGCAACCTCGCTAATATGAAGCCATCGCAAAACTGTACGAGGTTACAGTAAAATACGATTTCCATTTATTTTGTTGCTATTGATCTGTTGAATGTAATAAAACAACCCTGTGAAACTGAAACGAGCAACAAAATTTATTCATACACGTGCAGCTAAATGCACTGAACTCGGTGGAGAGATTTTTGAACATTTATTGTGAATGTATTGTGAAGTTGCATGTACAGCGCGTTCGCCGGGAAACGCTACCCTCCCAGTCTGTTGCCGTCGGCAACTTGCTGGGACAGTGGAGCCAGCAACTCCCGCCACACGGCGCCGTGAATCACCGCACTGTTTAACACCTCCGCTGCCCCAACAGTGTTGTGAATAAACGTTTCTTCGTTTCTTCATTTCTTTGCGGTTTGGCTGGTTTGGGGCTTCATACTCTTACTAATCTGTACCGTGTTTGAGTGTGAGTAAAATTATGGTTCGTTACAGTTTGCAACAAAGAATATTTCTCTACGATACATATGTGAAGAAGAAGTCGTTTAAAAAGTGTCGCAGTAAATTTCGTCGCGAATATCCTGGCGCTTTACTGCCAGCTAAATCAACAATTCTGCGTCTGGTTAAAAAAGTAAGAGAAACGGGTTCATTTTTTAACAAAAAGAGACTGTCGGTCAACCGTATTCTCACAGACGAGAAAATTGACGATATCGCTTTTCGACTAGAACAGTCACCCAAGAAATCATTAAGTCAGTTAGGGCAGCAGGCAGGCGTATCTAAGACGTCAGCTTGGAAAGAAACAAAGCTAGTTCACTTAAAGCCGTACAAAACAATTGTGGTGCATAAAATTACAGAAATAGACCAGGGGCCTAGGATTAGATTTTGCAACTGGTACCTGCAGGGTGTCCACGATGGCACTGTTGATCCGCAACTGACGTCACATTTAAATGCTTAGCACATACAAGTTTATGAAGCGTAATTATTATGAAATAGTCCGCGGCCGACGGTCGAACAATGCCGGAAGCTGACCGCTCGCTCGCCGGGAGCAGTTTCTTCCTTGTAGCGCTAACAGTGGGTAGCGTTTCCCGGCGAACGCTCTGTATACTGTACAACTTCCTTAACACTGAGCTATGGTATTAATAAAAGCAGATTATCTGACACATTCATATTGGTTTAGTTAACTATATTATCGTCATTTTCCAAAATTAAATTCTCTACTACTTCTGTTGAAAACTTTGAGCAATTGACTGGATTTAAAAAAAAAAAAAAAAAAAAAAAAAAAAAAAAAAAAAAAAAAAATGAGCCAAGTAGTTAATAAATTAAAAATTTTCCCAAATTATTTCTTTGCTTCTCTGGAAAACTACTCAAGATAGGCGTCTGGAACTTGTTTCATTACATTCACCAGATCCATAACAACAAAATAAATGGAAATCGTGCTTACTGTAACCTCGTACAGTTTTGTGATGGCTTCATATTAGTGAGGTTGCTAAATTTCAGGCAAAATCTTTAATTAGTCTTAACTCCGTAACTAAACATTTGCGGACCTATGTTTATATGAACGTTTTTCTTTAGTTTCACTTGTAGAATAACGTATTAAAATATTTGCATTTCTTCGTGAATCACCCTGTATATTATAAAAGAAGTATTTGACTAAATTTTTATATGTGGATAGCGTAAGACGTCGAATATTGTGCAGCGCAGTTGAAAACAGACAAAAATAGTTTTATAGTGACAACAGTTTATAAATCCTCCACTGGAAACTTCTATATGTTATTTAATACCCTTTTTTACACTGTCAAACTAAAAATTGATAATATTTTAATACTTATAATTAATACATTTGAAGGGCCTCACATTACAAAAGCAGAATAGCATCAATCAACAGTTGTGCTGGAGCACGAAGAATGATAAAAAATAAAGTAATATGTGACATTAATATTTCGAGTTTTAAGTGCAACTGGAAGATTTTGCTTCTATTTGAATAATTACTTCAGATTTTTTTCTACAGTACAGATTCTTCTGTCATATAAAAGTACTATATTTTTAAGAAACAGAAATACTTGAAAACTAAGTGGTTTCTCATAGATCATGTATGTTCTTCCCTTATCACTCGATTTATTGATGCACTAAACCTCATTCAGTGATTCGCGCGTTGATAAGAGTACAGTGTGCTTCAGTTAATTTCCTGATATAACAAAAGAGGGCAATCAATTGAAGCGTACTGTTTCTCCTACTGTTTTGTGACAAGTGACATCATTATTCCCTGACGATCGATGATACTGAAAATTAAATTCAATTACCCCCCTCAGCTTCCACGTACAGACATATCATTTGATACTCTTTCAAAGTTTCTTGAACAAGCTTCTTTTAAATCCGTATAGTTAATAGATATGCTTTAGTTGAAATCTTAAGACATGATATGTTCACCGAATATTATGTAAATCTGTTTAAATGAATCTGGTGCAGTAAACGGACTGTCTAATGAGTAATTCGCTCATACATTTTCGCCAATATCATACATCCTATCTTTATCAAATAAAACGCTTTCCCCTTACGAACATTATTCTTAATCACTTCATCTCTCAACCACTGCAGCTATCTGTCTTAAAAATGATGTATCTTTGCTGAAAAAAATGTAACGGATTATGTCAGAAATTACTAATTTCAGAGGCGATCATTAGAAGCTGATATTAATACTTCAGATAACAGGTTACAATCACTAAATACAAACAATTGAATAGAATACTTGATATATCAAGAGAGTGAAATGAATAATTTCACTTTACTTTATGCGGCTGGTGCCAATGTTCAAATCATCCTACTGCTGTTCCTTTGTTATTGGCTGTAATAATCATGAGGCGATGAGGGAATCTACACCGAAACCGAGCGGGGTGGTGTAACGGTTAGCGTTCTCGCCTCGCATTCGGGAGGACGGCGGTTCGAATCCCCGTCCGGGCATCCAGATTTGGGTTTTCCATGGTTTCCCCAAATCACTCCAGGCAAATGCTGGGATGCTTACTTCAAAAAGGCCATGGCCGAATTCCTTCCCATTCCTTGCCCCCCATCCTTTCCCGTCTCTAAAGACCTCGATGTTAAAAAGAGACGAAAAGCAGAAAAAAAAGAATCTACACCGAGCGTGGTGGGTGAACGGTTAACGTTCTGTCCTCGCATTCGGAAAGACGCGGGTTCGAATCCTCGTCCGGGCATCCAGATTTGGGTTTTCCATGGTTTCCCCAAATCACTCCAGCCGAATGCCGGGGTGCTTCCTTCAAAAAGGCCATGGCCGAATTCCTTCCCGTTCCTTGTTCCCAGTCCCATGCCACCTCTAATGATCTTAACCGTCGACGAGGCGTAAAGCAGAGAGAGAGAGAGAGAGAGAGAGAGGGAATCTACGAAGTAACGTCCATTTCACATTTAGTTTCGTTTGATCGTCGCTACTTTTTCTGTTGATAGATTCTGCCAACGGATATCAGAATCCTTAAATACTTAACGTAACTGTAGGCACGGAAATAATTACGATCAATAGCTCTCAGGTTAACATAGTTTTTTACACAATCGTGCGCATATTCGCTGTTCAAAGTTAATACTTTCCTTAATCAGCAAAACAGAAGTCATCGTATCGTCAGCTCACTACATAAAAACAATTATTTTTCACGCCCGTCACCTAACAATTAAAGCAGAAGTTCACAATTACTAATCACTATTACTAACGACTGTTATCCACATACCTACAGAAAAACTGAGATCTATGGCGGAAAGGAACTGGCCAGCCAGACTCTGAGATACGGAAGGATCCAATCGCAATTCAGAGTTGGATTTATTTATTTATTTTGGTCTTTGATAGATGGTAGATTCCCAAGTTTAAATATATTTCATTGGCATCCAGTACACAGATATTTCATCTGCTGATAGTTGGGTGATAATTTTTGGCAGGTGTGGTAGTGTCTGTGGCGCTGTCCCAGAATGAGCCAGAAAGCAGCGAGTTTGGAAGCACTGAAATGGTGCAGTTACAGCACTTTGACACTCGTATTGGGAATCTTCCAACGGGGAGACCATTCCTCAGATCTGCTCTGGAATCCGAAAAATAGCTCCAGTGACTAACACTTCAAGTACCACTGCTTCACCAATGAGACACTGGTGAATATTTGTATCCTCTATCAGACAACGCGCAGTGTGCTGCGCGCGATAAGGCGCCAACACAATGGATCGAGAAGGTACAACGGTACCAGTTTCAAGTAGTGGTCCCAGCGTACCGGCCGTGCTGATTGTAATTGTTATGGTAGCTTCCCGTGTAGTCGAATTGTACGGATCAGCACGCCCCAGAGGCTAGCCCTCGCCACCTCGCAGCCACCTCCTCACCAGGAAGGCTAGTGTCGTTTCAGCTGCCCGGGAATATGATGTTTACCGACTGCGCGACGGCCCGGTTGTTGATAGCTAGATCAGTGCGGCCGTGTTCTGAGAGGTTCTCTTTCGGCCAATTCCACAAGAATTTACCCTAAGCGCATTGATTTACTTAGTTGATATTTAATCACAGAAATTAAATTTGTTGGTATGTGTGACCTGATGAAAGAATATTTTATTTTTTGCTGAATCATACAAGCCGTTGTTTGAAAATATGCTATTCATAAGAAGGAAGTTCGGTGTTTTTCAGTGACGGTAAAAAGTCTGGAATTTTGTACTTCAGTTCCCGCACCCCTTTGATTGTTTTCTGCTTCAATTTCGTCACCTTCTTTCTAGTATATGAAGATTTTAGATTTCAACCTGAAAATTATGATAATTTAATCATTGTTATTAGTATGCATGAAGAATCCTACGTTACATTCACTTCACCTACTGGAATGATATTTAACGTCAACGGCAATCGAGCGATAAGGGGATTAAATATTTATATAAGTGTCATATTGCTGCAATTTGGATAATTCCTTGTGATTACTACATTGTAGCATTTTCTTCCATATACCAACGGCGTATCAAATGAAATATTTAAGAATTAAGTATCTTTTCAGAACTTTACATATTTTTATCTTGTCACTTGATATATTGACGCAGTAAACCTATTGTTGTAATTAATATGTTGATAAACTGATATATAAACAGAGCTACTGTCATTTACACCTTGATATATACACAAAGCGCGTGAACTAGCTTTGACATCTCTCACATCAAAAAAAAGGGTGACTATATAAACCGTATCCCTCCCGTTATGGTATTAGAAAAGATAGAACCCTTCTCTAAAATGAGCAACAACCAAAAAGGAATTTAAGTTTACCCTGCAGCTTTCATAAGTAGATATTTAAGTTGTGCTTTCTTGGCAGTTGGCAATTCTATGCAGCACTTTCTTTTTAATCCAAATAATCATCCGTTTAAATCTTAGTATATAGTATGTAGATAACAATATATCTTGTGTTAAGACATTTTATTTTTAACAATTTCCGCAGATCGTATTGACTGACTTGCAAAATAATAATTAAAGAATTATCAGTGTAAGACTTTAACAGTTAATACATGTATATCAAATTTCTTGCTTTTAGAATGTTATATAACCAGTAAGTTAGAGATGAAAGGGATAAAGAACTATTTTTCAGAAAATTCCAACAGAAAGCGTGACCATTTTGAAGCAGGCAACTAAGTACATGTAGAAAGTAACATGCCGGATTCAGTCCATAATCATTAACGCCATTCTCAACTTTCAAATATCAGGCAGCTTATCTTCATTTACCAAACATAGTTGATTCCGGAAACATTTTCGCCATGCTTTTATGCAACCCCTCATTCACTGTTGTGTGGCTACTTGTATATCATCCAGGAGATGAGCCATCGCCTATGTAGAGTTCACATTCCCTTTCCAAGCAAGACTCTTAAGAGTTTTTAATTTTCAGCTCTGGTACCAAATGAAGTATCGTCATAAGTATTAACTCAAATTTTAAACGAGATCCTAAACTTTATCAAAATCTGTTCATTAGTTCTTGCGTTATAGAACAAAACGACACAACCCGTTTACAGGTATAGATAAAAACACAAATATATAGTATAATATTCTCCTTGCATTCTGATGTCGAGTCTTTCATTCTACAGGAACTATATAGAACTGGAAGAACAGTAATGAGTTTCCGTCTTGTGCCGCTAGAATAGAATCCATTATTAAGGGATTGTGCATAAAATACGTGGGTCTGTCTAAGGGGAGGGGAGGGGTAAAAAAAAAAAAAAAAAAAAAAAAAAAAAAAAAAAAAAAAAAACCCAAAAAGTAACACAGAAGAATAGAATTAGTGGATTTTTCGAATATTCACTTTTGATGGTTAACGTGTTAAGGCATTATACGTCAGTCGCAAAGATTTTTATACATATTTTTCATATTTTATGTATTGGTTTTCATTGACAGGTAAAAAGTCCATTAAAAGATTTATTCCCAAAGACTTAACCATTTTTATACAGACTTTATCATATGTATGGCCAAGATGTAATACACCTCTTTTCCTTACATCTGCCGAGAAGCTTCCGTGCCCGTTCATTTTATATTAATATCTTGCACACGTGTTATACAAATTTCAACATTCTGAAACCGAAGAAAATATTTTCGAAATCCTTCATCTTCTGCTGCATAGTTCCTTTGTCACCTTTCCTGAGTGCAATGACTGGATGCAAAACGACGATCTAAGTGTACTTGATTTCTGAAATAAAATATACCCATCTATAGTTAGTTCAGTTGAATACGAGGCCTGTCGAATAAATGGCAATACCTAAGTAACGGGAAACCTCCAGTGTGAGCTATTATTGGCTGGCACTATTTCTCCAAACGCTAGGAAGAAGTTTTTCATTGTAATATTACGTAAAATTATAGAGATTTCATACAAACAAATAGGTCACAACTCTAGATAAATATTATTAATGCTATAATTCCCTTTTTTAAAGTACATTTTAAATTTAGCTTAAGTTGTTCATTATAATATCATTGGTTTTCGCTTACGCTTGAATTGTCCGAAAATGAAGCTTTGTTATTTCTGAGAAATTTCTTACATGCTTGTAAGAAATTAATCACTGGATCAGATTATTTCATTTTAAATGATTGTCACTAGATATTTATCCAGAGACTTTCCTCCAGAAGATAGTTTATTATTGAAATTATTACTCAGGAACACAATCTGATACTTAACATACAAACATTTAAGGACTTCTATGTTACAGTTGACCATTAACTTTATATAAACGGTTTATAAATATATCCAATGATTTCCAGATGTTTGAATTATTTTATTTGAAGTGTTATCACTCTTACCTTCAATTTCAGATTGGGTACTCGTGTGAGTCCTTCAATTATTTCGCTGTATCTACTTGTGGTTGCGTACTAGTCATCGCCCGCAAGGTGAACACGGACGTATATGATTTTTTTTGTTTCCGGTTTTACGCGTGGTCGACGTAGAGGTCGTTAGAGGCGGGAAAGCACTGGAGACAAGGAACGAGAAGAAATTCTATCATGGTATTATGACGGAACCATCACGTAATTCGCTAAACCAATCGAAACTCGTATCTGGATAGTGGGATGGGGATTTTCAGCCGCGCCCTCCGAATGCACGGCCATGTGGGATAGAATGCGATTCAAAAATATAAATGATCCTGGTTGGCGGCTTAATCACTCTATGCATTCTTCAAGGTGAATATATATATATATATATATATATATATATATATATATATATATATATGCACGGCTCGCCGATGTCGAGGCCATTAGAGTTAGCAAAGGACTGGGGACAAGGAACGGCAAGAAACTCTTCCATGGCCTTTTGAAGGAACTATAATACTATAGGGTTATTCAAAAAGAAGAAGTAGAATTTACAGTTTTCAAAGTTTGTAACCCCCGCCTATTAATTCAATTCCCTGCCACCAACGGCGTTCTTTTTTGTTTACGTGGTTTTCGTTAAGCTCAATACATATACAGATTTACGACTAGCATAAGAAACTGATAGAAGATATGTGCATAAGCAAGGGGAAAAGCATTAGTCGACCTCGAACGTCAAATGAAAATTTTGGCAAGAAATGGACTACCATTTAGATGATTGTTAATGTTGCTCATGTCGAATGTATGCAGTAAAACTATGAACCTTCCTCTATCCATAGATGTATGGCACGTATTTTTATCTTTAATACTTAGTGGGAAACAAAAATGTAAAAGTCTGTCCCTTCTTTTTGAATAACCCTATATTTGTTTCGTTGATATTGAATGCGATGGGTACATGCTAATAATAACTTCTCGCCATGTGCTTTCATAATGAGGGCACACTACAGAGTGAGCAAACGCTTAGCGGCCATTGCCTGCCACGGGTTCGAGATATGGGTAATGAAGGTTTCACATTTGAAAGAGCCAATCAGTGCCTCCATAAAAATAAATAACTTACTCAGCATAAACTGAAGGAGAAAATATATCAAAAATTATCTGAGTTAAAGAGAATGAATATTTTAATGCAAGCTATAGATAAATGGTATATTTACAACAACAACAAAAATCTAGTAAAATAGCGCACTTACCTTGCCGGTCAGATGAAATCTTTCCTTGTCCAACTAGAAAATTTGTAATTACTAAGGCTTTATAAATGCGCAATTGAAACCATCGCAACATATCGAATCAGTACATAACAAGTCAATCTAGTTTCTAATTCAGATGTATCAAACACTTAATACTCGTGAAATAAATTAAAGAAAAATTGTAAGAAAACTTAGGAAGATATTCTAGGCTATCTATTCTTATAAAACGCTTATCTTTGGTACTATGGTCTGTCAGGCGGTGACGTCATGTGACGACGTCACACTCTGACGTCACACTTCACGCCTCCAATGCCCAATCAACAACGGCCGAAGATGTTCGAGGTTATGCACGCTATTTAATAATTCTATTTTGCTGAGCATCCTCGAGTAATTGAGCAGCCAGCACACTAAAAGAAAAGTATGTATTTCGTAAAAATCGACATATTAATTATTAATCGCTTTGTCATAATTAAAATTCATACGATGTAGATTTTTCTTACACTCTCTGTAAAGCGATACAGTTTTTACAGTAAGTTAAGAAATATCTAAGTTACATCATTTTCAAGATAATGAGCTTTAATTGATGAAAACTGTAATTAGTTAGCGAAGCACCGAGTCGCTAAAATGTTGCATTCAACACGTCTTTTTTGACGGGCTTACAAGATGTTTATATTCGATATAGATAATTTAAGTCACTATTGTAATATACTCGAAGAAATGATTTCATGAAACACTGAAATAAATGTATGTACTGCGTTTAAATTAATTTATTAATTATTAGTTGCCTCTATCATTATATCAGGCATATGTAAATAATTCCAGAGGATCTAATTTATATTGCAATACAGAGAATGTATTCTTACGCGGGTAATAGAATCTTTGGATTTTGAACAACAATATTAGTCGTGATTATGTCGAAATGCAGACAGAACCAGAATGAGCACTGACACCTTTTTTTTTTTTTACAGAGTAATTGACAATGAATTTAGTTTCATAAATAATTTGAGCTGCTTTCATAAGCGCCGAGTTACTGAAGTTACTATTTCACGCGGATGAAAGTAGTTCCGTATTTATCGTGCTGAGTGAGATCTGGACCAAGAGTAAAACTATTATTATATGCTATAGCAGAACGTTTTGGGATTCCTAATTCATTTTTAATGTCATTGGTTCCCTAATTCTGAAATCATTAATTCAGTAAAAGTTCCTTCTGTATCGCTGCGTAAACAGCTACCGAAATATGTACAAATTATATAGCAACAGTTCTATTTATTTAGGCAACCGCAGAGACTTGTTCGCAAGTCGACGCGTCATTCTTGTGCTGTCTGAAGCAGGGCCGCATTTAGGCTCTCTGGGCCCCTAGGCTATACGGCGGTGTGGGCCTCCCCCTGTCGCTTAAATTGTGAAATATTCCAAATCCGGCCCAAAAAATTTATGGGAGACCCAGGATTGTTGTGTGGGCCCCCTCTTTATGGTGCGGGCCCCCTCTTTGTGGTGCAGGCCCCTAGGCTACAGCCTAAGTAGCCTATGCTTAAATGCGGCCATGGGCTGAGAGTAGCTCTCAGAATACGTCATCTACAAGCAGTAGCGGTCTGGTGGCTCAGTGGTTAAGGCGTCTGACTGGAGATCGAGAGGTCCCCGCTTCGAATCCCTGTCTCGGCGGGAATTTTCACTGGCCCTTAAGTCAACCTTGACCTCTGGCATAGCCAGCTGTGCAATGTGAGGGTCGATACGAGCGTCCTGTACAGTGAGGTCGCTGTGCACTCATTCAGTACGCTGACTGAAGGACGTGGTGCACTGTCCGCTATAGCCAAGGGGCTATAATAATTCCGCCGTCGAGGGAATCATATCACCGCCACGGTAATATTTCTACAGTGCAGTGCGGTACTTTCATTCGGTCATTGGGTACAGCCCTGTAACGACCTCTGAATGATTAGGAGTTCTCGCACCCCCAAATATTGAGCTAGCTGGGACAGACTTTCTTAAAGCCACACTTGGTGGATAATTCAAATTATCCTGGCGCCCGGCATTTGAGATTGGATACAGTCAATGTTAATACTGTATTTGACTTATGATTCCCGATTGTTATGAAGGGAACTTTCATTTAAAAACCAAGTGTGAAGCTTTCTTGCTTGCCAATTAATATTGGGGATTTGCTTCAAGATCAATTGGAAATGTGGTGGTGTTTTAATGCTTTGTTTGTTTGTTAATATGTTGGCAATTGTAAGAAGAGGCTTTGCTTAGTTCTTTTTTAATATTTGAATATGTTAGTGTTAAAAATAAATAAGCCTCACCTGTACGCCAGTATGAGTACCCAATAAATTAGCAGCCTAGGGTTTTCTTTGAATTATAAAAAGAAGTAAAAGGTTTTCACCCTTACCTCCCTCCCAGGCACCCACCGCTACAAAGCTTATCAAGTGGAAACACACCTTAACACAAGCTTAAGAATTTGAGCAAATATTGTTCAGCAAACAGTTTGAGTTCACCATTTGTTCACTTTTAGAGTTTATACAGTGTGTTATCGTGTTTTTCACATACTTGACCTTGTCGCAGGTGGAGCTACATGCAAACAACAATTGTGTTTTGCTGATAAAGCTACTTTGCAATGAGCCTGATTAAGTGCCTTACATAACATAGAGCGTGCAATATTTTTACAATCCGTGTCTGGTTCTCATACACCTGACGCGCAATCTCCAGTTTTCTCTTGAGTTACGTTCACTGATTTCGAGATCTACGGCAGGAATGTCCATTTAGTGCTATGGTACCAATGTTATGCTATACGTGTAACAATGAAACGCAGTTAACACAATGGAAGCTTATTCTACTTTGTGAAAACGTTATCCACTTATTGACTTATTGACTTATTGACATATTGTATCATCATCTAATATTCCCGGTATCTAATGTACAATTGATTCATCTTCAGAATTAAGAAATTAATTGAATAAACTTTTCAAGTACTACGAGATGTTTATTTTTAAAAAAATTGTAATTAGTTTTTTTTAATGGCATTTGGCTCCTGACGCCATACAGCCAGATCAATGTCGTTTGTTGCTATCAGGTATTGACGCATGGATACTACAACACGGACAAGACATTTACGCTCACAATACTTAAACACCCATTCCCTCGGCCGGACTCGAACCGGCGACCTTCGACACTCTAGCCCCTGTGCTACCGAGGCTGGCATGTAATTAGTTCTTCTAATGGTAGTTAGGTATTTTTATATCTACACTTTAATAAAAATGTGAAAAGGTACATTAAATTTATTTCAAAAAGACTCATTTTAATATACACTACCAATGATGTGGATGCCACAACCGAAATATTCGGAAATCTGACTCTATGATAGCGCATCACACAAAATCCTAAGATGGATTCTAATTAAGTTGCACTTACTAATAGCTTGTGTTGGCGATGATCATATAGGATACTTTTTTTGCAGATGAGTTAGTAAATTTCCCACGATACAGAGTCACGCAAAAACTAATGTTCGAATTTTGACGAAACTGCACATATTGATTGCTTATGTTTGGGATGAGCAGAAAGTCAACCTTACAAAACCTCTGGACAGAGAGAAACTAGTCAACTCGTTCGCTGACGTCTGAACAATCGTATTCGTCAGAACTTGGCACGTTTGTGATCATGTGGGAAGATGTGGAATACTTAGCACCCAAACTATTTTATTGAGTATGTAATTTTTCCGCTCTAAACAGTCTTGGGAAGAGTTCGTGCTAAAACAAACATATGTTAATACATTATTTTATGTTCTGACATCAATTCTGTCACCTAGTAACAAAGATTATCCAGAAACACCCGACAAAACTGAACCCAGTCGGTCTAGGTCAGGTCGTCTTATTTAGTATGGAATTGTGGTATCACATGTAGTCTTAAGGTTCAATTTACGTAATTCGTCAACAAGTGGACTGTTACGTTGCTCTTATTTTGTGACTCGTGAAGTATCAGGCTGCAGTGGAATTACGTGAAATATTGACTCATGACTGGATCAGCGTTGTTAGTTTATTATATTCTCTTTCTATGTAGATACCGACAAATTTTCACTTAGAATTCAGGTTGGTAGTAGAAACATTAGACCAGGTATGGGCAACCTTTGCTTAGTTGAGGGCGTAATTTCGGGACTTAATCAAGTCGCGGGCCGGACTTAATCAGGTCGCGGGCCGTAGGTCAGAAAGAAGTAGACAGTAGTGAATAAAAAGGCGATAAAAATTCACCCATTTTTTTATTTGCTAGAATTACAATAGGATAATCAAACATACAAAAAGCAAGTTAACAAAAACAGATAGAAAAATCAAATCAAAATTAATGGGGGACTTGAGTTTGAAGTGTTATTTGAAATTTCTGAATCTCTCGCGGGCCGGACTGAAGTTGGTGGAGGGCCGGATCCGGCCCGGGGGCCGGGGGTTGCCCATATATGCATTAGACAAAACTACTCTTCCACTACTCTTCACTTTACAGAAGTGTAAGGTGGTGTCACATAAGATAATAGGGAACATAGTAAATGAGTGATCGTCCTTTTATTGCCAGGATACTTTGTCCTGAATCAATTGTGATGTACTGAAAACCAATTAAAAAAAAAAAAATTGACCAACAAGCAGTACATCAGTTCATGCAAATAAGAAATTCGCAAAAACTCCTTAGAAGCTTAGAATTAGATTCCACGATGAAAAATGTACTATTAAATTATTTTTATTGAGGAATAGATACATACAATCTTCCTTAATTATCTGCTTCATATATTTTAATCTCTGTCTTCCTTTACATTTCTACCTTCGACTCTTCCCTCGACTAACAAATTAAACAATCCTACATGTCTCAGAATATGACTTACCATCCTGTCTGTTCTGTAAGACTCTCCCACAAACTTCTTTCCTCATCCATCATCTCTAAAATTTGTTCATTTCATACTTCATCTGTTCATTTAATTTTCAGCATTCATCTATAGCACCAAATTTCAGTGCTTCAATTGTCCTTCTTTTTGTTGTTCCTAAAGTCCATGCTTCGCTACCTTAAAGATCTGTGCTACACACATAGGATTTTAAAAAGTTTTTTATGAATCCGAGATCAATATTTGGAACTAAAATATTTCTCTTTTTCATGAAGGCTCCTTTTGCTAGTGCTGTTCTATTTTTAACATCATTCCTGCTTTGGCCATCAATTGTAATTTTACTTTCCACGTAGGGGAATTCATTTCTTCTTCTCTGATTCTCCTCTGATTCTCATTTACGATCGTGAAGTATGTTAGATCGAATATGTTTAGTTAATTCTCATAAAAACTAGTTACATGACTTTTCATGTTTATAGTTTTACTGGGAATAGTGAAACTAAAGTTTGATACAATAAAAAGGGGTTTTATTTATCACCTTGAATCCTGTGATTCACAAGAATAACGTTGGTTACCATATTCAATTATTTGAAACACTAGTTTGTGAAGTCAACTTAAATTAGAGGATCGTGTGGTCTTAGTGACCTTGTGCTAAGGTATTTACTGGCTGCGTATTCCGCACCTTTCGCAGCCACCTTAACCTAACCTGGTAATCCTACCGGATATAGGGGAGGTACTGTTTAATCTGTAATCCGAACCACGGTAGCATTTTGTCATACTTCACATCACATAACTAGCTGCGCCAGAGGTGAAGGTCGGGTTAAAATCTCCGCCAAGACAGGGATTCGACTTGGGGAATTTTCGATCTTCAGTCATCCTTCTTAACTGCTGAGCCACCATACCGCCCTAGCTTAAGGTGATATAGGTTTAAACATTTTGTAAATCACTATTCTTCTTGTTATTCATTTTTAATACTGCTTATAAACGGCAGTCTATCTGAGAATAATCATACGTTTTTCGTAGATGCCGGAGGTAGCTATAGTGATGCAATATAATATCTAATCCGTACTCAATGAGGCGCTGCAAGCAGAAACTGTAACTATCGCCATAGTCGAGGTGTCTTCTGGCGTAGCGATTACTGAGCTGATAGACATAGACGTTGTTATATAATGACAAGAGTACTGAGATGTGACTGGTTGCCTACCATCCACGGTGTCCTCGCATTTGGATAAATTGCCAGATCTAATTGTGCATTAGGCAGTCAGTCATCATTTTTCTCTGGCCTCACATTCTGGAGGACTGGGTTCGAATCCCCGTACAGGCATCCAGGCGAATGCCGGGATGAGTCCTTCAAAAGGCCGTGGCCGAATTCCTTAAGGTTCCCTCCCCCATCATTTCCCGCCTCTAATGGCTTAGACGTCGACGAGGCGTAAGGCCGTAAGCCCTTTAAACTCTTGCACTTCATCCTAAATCATCTGCATGAGCTCATGGTTCTTTAAAGCGTAAATGATTAAATTTGTTAAGCAAAATATCGAACACAACAAGTGTAAATGGATTACCCTAAATTGAAGTTATGTCCCGCCATGCTAAAGTGCTAGAATCTTGGTCACGTCGGCCCAGTTCAAATCATGCTGTCCGTGCTTATTAAGCTTTCTAGGTTGTTTTGTACTGCCACACAACCGAAAGTTTGGATCTTTACGCTTCTCCACCACAAATATAACACATTATACAAAAGAACAAAACATATTTCCTCCATTAGGTTAAGACTCAGCATTGTTCTCAACATTGATGGGTCGAAAACCGAAGCTCAATAATAATAATAGTAATAACCCAGTGTTAAACATTGTCTGTTACATGAAATAAATTCTGTCTTTCAACCGAAATAGACTTCCTTTTCAAGAGTTGGTGGTGTGCAAGTATCTTCATTTGAAGCGTAAATGAGTTACTCAGCTTACATTCGTTACAGTTAAGGACTGCAATCCCGCAGTGTTTTCAATCCCGCGGGATCCGCACGGGATTTGCGCCAGTCCCACGGGATCCCGCGGGATCCGTGCGGGATTGGTACAAACTGTTTTTTAATGCATATATTTAAAACATAGTTACTTAAAACGTTGATAACTTTAATAATAATTAAATTAATAAATAATTTTTAATGTTAAATTATAAAAATTAACAGTTAACAATATTTTGATTGGCAAAATGACATTAAAACTTTTTAGCGTGTCTTAAGTGTATTTCGAGGTTTTACATTTTCGTTTTTTAATCTAAACCAATTTTTAAATAAATAATAAAAATGGAAAATATTGAGTCTTAGGTCATATTATGTGCCTTACAAAACCTCACATAAGTTTAAAAATATGGTTTACTTAACGGCTAAGTTACCAGAGGATTTTAAAAAAAAAATCAAAATAAACGTTCCATAACACAAAGTGAAGTGTATATACTCTGTAAAGTGTAGACCTGGCTAAGAACAAGATCTTAAACTTTTTGTCACTGCGCAAGTACGAGACTTGGCCTTTTTTGCGTGATTCATTATTATATCTCCTGATTCCTTGATTTATATTACAGTTGATTCAATGTTATTAAAAGAAACTACTCACCAACACGTAAACTGTCAAGTATTTCAGATTTACTTATGTAGCGTAACGACGTTTTTAGAGGGGAAATTATTATTTTTTAGTAAGAAAGGAGGCTTTCTCGGCGAATGATTGCATTGAAGCCCTCATAGGTTGCATCTCCGGATTTCATTGCAAACACACGAAATTACACACGTGAGGAAGACGATGGAGGCAGCCATCGAAGTATGGTGCTCCTACAACACAATTCGAGCGTGGTGGTGTAACGGATAGCGTTCTGGCCTCGCATTCGGGAGGACGGCGGTTCGAATCCCCGTCCGGGCATCCAGATTTGGGTTTTCCATGGTTTCCCCAAATCACTCCAGGTGAATGCCGGGATGCTTCCTTCAAAAAGGCCATGGCCGAATTCCTTCCCATTCCTTGCCCCTATCCTTTCCCGTCTCTAAAGACCACGTTGTTAAAAAGGGACGTTAAACTGTTAAAAAAAAAAAAAAAAAAAAAAAAAAAAAAAAAAAAAACAATTCGTCGATACACCCGTGAAAATTCCATTATAACTTTTTTACCTTTAGTCGAAATAATAACAAGGAGAAGAGGGATTAATCGAAAGCCTGAGCGGCACATGTAAGCAGGTGGCTTTCTTCAAAGAAACGCATTGAGGCAGTGGCCAAAATAATATTAAGTCAAAGGATATACAATTTCCTTTTGATAGCTGTTAAATAAATTGGTACGCGATAGTTAAAATTACGATAACATTAGTTTCATATCAACGAATAATCAAATTTTCAGCCGCAAATTAGGAAATTGTCACAATTACTTTATCTGCAAACACAGAAAATGGGAATAATGAAACCGTGAATAAAAAGCTGTAACCATGTAGTTCACATATCGTGTGCGACACATAAAAAAAAATTATATAGTTAGAAAATCGTACTAAATACGCACCATAACTCAAATTACAGAAATGTGTACTCGAAACAAACGTAAGTTTTGAAGAATACGTAAAAGTATATTTATTTACTTACGAATGACGAAGGTTGACAAAAACAAACGCTTGTTCACATGAGTCAAATGCCAACAGGAAGGATACAGGCAAACAGTGCAGTACATCTGACAGAGACCGAGTGGGGCAGCGAGTCATGCAGACTGACACGCTTTTCCGCCGGATTTTGCGGATTGCGGATCCGCTTAATTTTTTGCGGGATCCGCCAGACTGTCTAATGATCCGCTTTGCTGGATTGCAATCCCTAGTTACAGTATTGTAGCAAGTTTTCATAATAACTAAGCAATCAAAATGCTCCAAACTGTTTTATAGCACTTCTATTTAACCTAATTCCTTTCTGTAGATTTTAAACAGTAAAGTAAAAGCTAATTGTATTCTTGGCTGGAGAAGACATATCTGTTTCCGTCATCTAAGTGTAAGAGTCCGCACCTGTATAGTGTGGACGGAAGACGAAATCCGGTAATTCGTTCGGGAAACTGTACCTACAGTTTTACATTAACCCGAGCGACGGAGCGTCGAAGCATACCGCCCATACACAACAAAAGATTGTTATGGGGAATAGGGTAGGATAAACTCCAATAATAATAACAGCACTTATCCGAGTTCGAGCCGGCAGCATAGCAGTCTTCAGTAAAACACCTTAACTTCTAAGCCACCAGATCGCTAATTTGGTGTTTATGGAATGTCAATTAAACGGTTTTTTATTGAATCAAATGAAAGTTATATTTGATAATTACTTTGTTTCTTCTTATGCAGCAAGCTAATTCGTTGCTTCTGACAACATTTCGCCGACCACCTTTATGAAACTTCAATAATTTCTCTTTATAAATGTATTATGAAACTGATGGTAGTCGAGGCGCATTGCGTATAAAAGGTTAGATATGTTTAATATTTCGTAGTGTGAAAAAAGACTGACCAAGTTTTAAAACAATTATATCCGATTGCTGCTAAGAACACATTTAAATTTAAAACTGGGTATCACAAATGATTTGATTTTGGTGATGTCGATGTTAGAGTTGGCCTACAGTCGAGCTGTAACCTCGGGGTCCGGTTCATACTCTTCATCACTGTACCGGTATCGCAGTACATACGTAGCATTTGTAACATGTAGGATTCGGGTCAATCTGGTAGCCCGTTGAGATTCTCCTAATATTATTTTTATTTGCGTGTCTAAACTAATATTTATCATTCTGGAGTTGTCGATTAATTGTTTTTCAGGTGAGAGTAACGTTTGGGACTGACTAGAAATACTACATGTACTGGTATCCGCAGCTTCTGGCATATGGCGAATCTCAGTCTCTCTGCAAACAATTGCTGTTTCTCGTGATACATTTTTTTGTTGTTGGTATTTTGGCAATCGGCCTGTAGCCATTCAGACAGAACTCAATTTATTTTCAGATATCGTCAATGTTAATGAAACTTTCCAACTTTTATGTGAACGCTCGATTTGTAGGACAACACAGGACACATACAACACAAACTTAACCTAAACACCCATGCTCTCGGCCGGACTCGAACCGGCGACCATCGGTACGTGGAGCTAGCATTCTAGCCCCCACGCTACCGAGGCCGGCCAAGACCGTGATACATTTGAAGTCCCCGTTTCTGCTCTATTTGGCAGGTTTAGAATTTTTCTGAACTAAATACTACTATACAAGTCATTAGCACGGCCAGAGTGGTTCTTGAGGTTGAAAACTTTGAGGTATAGAATCTCATAATTCCATTTTGTATATTAGTCTCATGGAGGTTGCCGAATAGATATTAATGTAAATTGTGTCATTTCAATTTACGAAACACTCATTGCTTGAGTTTTATCCGGATTTAGCCAGAACGTAGCATGTAGCATACTTGGTTGTACAGAGCGCATAATAATTTTGATCCCTTAAGTCTTAACATTTTCGATGGAGATGAATGTCAGTGTTCCGGTCTCCTCTGCATTCATTCTATACAGCATTACTACAGTCTTTAATTAAAAAAAAAAAAAAAATTCTTTTCAACATATAGCAAGAAATTTCGATATTTGTCGTGAAATGATAAAAAATGTTACGTTATATGACAGACACGTCATTCATTACGTAAATATGTAGTTGGATATAGTTTGCATTGATTGGCATCCCAATCAGATATCTTGAACCATGCGCCTGTAAGTCATGGTCGCTAGAATTTCGTTATCTCCCTGTTAGGAAATGCAGTAGAAATAGCAATTTTTTGGGAAAGAATTTAGTACTGCTTACACGATGATAGAATTTCCTAACAAGGATCGTACTCAGTGGCGACTACAAAGCCATTAGAAACCGAGCGTGGTGGGTGAACGGTTAACGTTCTGACCTCGCATTCGGGAGGACGCGGGTTCGAATCCCCGTCCGGGCATCCATATTTGGGTTTTCCATGGTTTCCCCAAATCACTCCAGGCGAATGCCGGGATGCTTCCTTCAAAAGGCCATGGCCGAATTCCTTCCCGTTACTTGTCCCCAGTCCCATCTCGCCCCTAATGACCTTAGCCGTCGACGAGGCGTAAAGCAATTAAAAAAATAATAATAATAAATAAATAATAATAAATAATAATAAAATTAGAAATATTCCCTTACAGAGTCGGTCTGCCGTCTGTTTATTTCGCGAAGTGGCCGATGTTGCAGGGAAGTCTGTGTCATTGAGAGGTTTCCTGTTTACAATGCCTCGACACGTACGGTGTCAGGTTCAAGGTAGAAGCTGATACTGCAGTGAGCAATACTTCTACGTCACGACATTGGAGACGATCAGGTGTCGCGCGAAACTTCTAAACCTTTCATTAGACATTGCCTTAACTTTTGTAATGAGTCAAGTGCGACATACGTCAGGGAAAAGAACAAAACGTGGATGACAAAGACCGACGAGGAAAACTGGTGAGGGATCTGGACTTCATGCGCATGAATAACAAGGATTATAATGGACTTGAAACTACCTAAGCAAGGAATAAACTAAATCAAGCCTCCTCTACAGGTTAACAGTTGTTCCTCCGCATCATTTGTCACCCAAATTGAGGTATTGAATGAGGTATAAATAAGTCTGTGAGTTTTTTTTTTTTTGCTGTGGAAACGGATGTGGAAGGAATTGAGCCATTGCCTTTTTGAAGAAAGCATCCCGTGATTCTACTGCAGTAATTTGGGGAAACCATGGAAAACCTATATCTTTATGGTCGGAAGGGGATTCGAATCCGCGTCTTTCTGAATGTGAGGCCGGAGCGTTACCGCTCACCCACCACACTCGGTATATTACATTCAGAGGTTATTGGCTTTCTCTGTGTACGTAATCTATCATATCGTTGAGTGTGGAATTGCTACGCTGGGTAATGGGGACTGCTAAATTAGTTGTTTATAAACAGTTTTGAAGTTGGAGCCATGGCGCCAAAGTGTTGTGAAACAGTAGTGACTGATCTAACAAGAAGAACCCAGTAGTGAAGTATCTAAGAGAACGGAAAGAACTGTTAACTGAGGTGATATATAAATTTAGAGTCGTGACGAAATGTTTCTAAATTGTACATCAAGCGTTAAATACACAGTCTTTGAATTTAATCTTTTCTTCAGTACAACAAATTTTATAATCTAGAAGTTTTTTTAAAAAAAAATAAAAAAAAATCTGTTCATGTCAGAGTACAAGATTGATTGTGGTACCATCCAATGAACTATTAAATTGGCTGATTAACCAAATCGTACGAATAATATCATAAGTACCTCCCGTTGACAGGAAAAGACAGGATGTCGTAACAATAAAAATGTAACTGGAAGGGATATCCATTGTTTTTCACACTGTTGGTGACAGGTAGAACTTCGAGATGTCTGCAATATTATCAAAGGATTAAATACCCAGGCGCTCATTAAGAGGCTGGGAGACCAGTTTCGCTCGTTCAAGTTCGAGGAAAACTTCTCGATCGAATCGGAATGTTACCTGTATTTTGTAGTTCGTTTAAATTTATTCCACCGGCGAATTTCGTCCATAAGCAACAGAAAAAAAGTTTTATGTCCATCTATCATGAATACAGCCAATTTAAACTAGATGGATGACTAGCCCAGAGCTGTGTAAAGGGTGTAACGGGCTGATTCTTTCCTTTTCTTTCCTAGCGTTGCAGTGTAAGCATGGATGAGCAACTAGGTGAAATTATAATAGTAGACAAACAGATTTTTCGTCTGAATCCGAAGGACACTTCATCATTAACGGTTTAGTTTGCAGCCACATAACGCATCATTTAATACGAATACGTGAAGCACTGGAAAAGCAATATATTGATTTTTATTTCCTCTGTGAAATACTACTGAGAAATGGTGCAAATGTACAGTGGTAGCCCACGCAGCAGTATCTTTCAGTGATTATTATGAAAGAGGAACTGAAAAAAGCTTCAAAGTTTTCATGTCTGACGCTTGGCACGGGTTTAACTGGTCCAATTCTCGATGACGGGAAAAATTGTCATAATTTGCAACTTGGCAGAACAGGGTACGAGAGATGGTGGAGCACTATTCCTAAAGGCCAAATTGCACACCAAACACATGGGTCAAATTCTAAACCCCTACGCAGAGGAAACAGGTTTGGCACGTCACACTAATGACGATGATTCGTACATCAGAAGGAGACGTGCAAGTCAACAGCTCTCTCGTAGTCTTATCAGAAAGTAATCAGGAGATATTCGTCGATATTTCTAAAGATTTTCACTGATTTCTCTCCATCCGATTCCCCGGAACGGCAGAAGATTTCACTTTCCAATACAAGGCTAACAGGGTTGTAGAGTTGTTAATGCACAATATTCCATCACGATACCAGGTTCAAAATCTGTCAAACATTTGTTCGGTGCGGATAAAGAGAGAGCTGACGAAATTGTTAACAGCGATTGGTCCGTAGAATGCTAGAGTTAAGGAAGGAATATCTTAGCTGTCTTTCTGAAAAAGTGGGCCAGGTCCCATCATCATCTTTACGGTGTAAATAAGACTATTAATAATCGTCATCTTCACTAAAGGAACAACTTTAGAGAATTGCAGAAGACAATCTTAGCTCTTTATTTCTTGTTGATTTATGCCTCGTCGACATTGAGGTTAAGGCGGTTTAGTACTGGGGAAAAGGAATGGGAGCGAATTCGGGCATGATCTTCTTGATGGAACAATCCCGGCATTCGCCTGTATGGAAAAATAAGGAAAACCAAATTCTGGAAGAACGAACGGGGATTTGAACCTTCGTTCTCCCCCATCATAGTAATAGTCACCGAGCGTGGTGGTGTAACGGTTAGCGTTCTGGCCTCACATTCGGGAGGACGGTGGTTCGAATCCCCGTCTGGGCATCCAGATTTGGGTTTTCCATGGTTTCCCAAATCACTCCAGGCAAATGCCGGGATGCTTCCTTCAAAAGGCCATGGCCGAATTCATTCCCATTCCTTGCCCCCCATCCTTTTCCGTCTCTAAAGACCTCGTTGTTAAGAGACGTTAAGCAGTTAAAAAAAAAGTAATGGTAATCACTACAGCTGCTTGAGAGCCTGTGGAGCTTGAATTTGATGTCATTCAACAAATCTTTCCGTGCAGTGTATCACATGGAGAAAGCAAAAAAGGACAATTATACTATTTACACACAAATATCTTGGTGTTACCGGTGGACCCAGTGATGTCTTCTTCATTCAGCGGTATTGTAAGCAGTGTGACTGTTCCTAGTTGGAATTTCCAGTTGGGTTTATAAGTATCGCGCCATTCCTCTACGTATAAATTTTGGGTTGCTTATGTGTACTACGATAGAATTTCCCGTTGTGCGAATTCCAGATAAATCAGTATAGCGTCTTTGTCGGGTGGTATAAATGGGCTAGTTTAAACATATAGGAAAGATACAGATTGAGTCACCAATTGAAACTACATCCCTGAGAGGGCCTAATTACTGACCAGCTGTTTCCAGTGAATATGTGTATTGTTAAGTAAAAATGTTGGCCAGTGACAGACATTTGTAAGAGTGCAGCAGCTTACTGCCAGATGGATCGAGCTGGCACAGAGGACTGTTTGCGCAATGATTGTCGTCCATTGTGAGACCATGCGTGAACTGGTTCCAAGTGGGCCAGCACGCAGAACAATTGTCCTGTTGTCGCCATTCAGCTGGCTTCTAGCAGTATGCGACACCGGTTTCTACAAAATTTGTTTCATGTAAAGTAATGAAAAAATACTACACAAACAAAATTGCTTTTCGTTGTTTTTGCTAATTGAATGAGAGTAGAAATACAAAAAAATATGCTTCCCCAACAGGTCCTTTATAATAACAATAAATGGACAAGTGGATTTAAAAAACATAGACCCAATGATACCAGATCCGATAAAATATAAAGTTACACAAATCTTCGACACCAGCTCCCAAGCATCGCAGCGCAATCTTCATAAAGATCCAAGTTTAAAATAAGAAACTAAACATTTACATGTTAATTTTTAGTCTAATGTTGAGAAAATGGCATAAACGAAACCATCTAACTTCCCTTATGTGCGTAGGGTGTATGTAAGTCACACCCTAGTATTTCCTTCGCCATTGAACAATTTGTGATGAAATTTTACAAGAATATACCTTTTTTCGTTATGTTCATAGCTCTCCCCCCCCCCCCCCCTATCTAATTTATATACCATTTAACTGAGAAGTATAATTAAGATAACGGTGATGGCACTTAATAAGAACTTAAAACGAAAATTGTTTCTTTTTTTTTTTTTTTAGATTTCAAAATAGCTCTGTTACCAACGAAATAAACTTTATAGTCTAAATGAGTAAGATCATTGGACAGTTATGCAAGTGAAACAATAATAGCTGAAGTAAACGCATGAGTAACTAGAAAGGGTCTTCATAAAACTGATAAAACTTTTTTATGAAACTTTCCGTCTTCAGTACTAATGGACAGTTGATCATGGTCCAGGTATGACGTAATTACGAGTGTGTATTTTATTTTTGTTGTACGTATCATCGGCTCAGTTGCAAAGGGCGTGAGACAAGGTTGTAGTCTATCCTCGATAATATTGAACTTGTACATAGAGGAAGCAATAAAGGAAGTGAAAGAAAACTTTGCATGTGTCATAAGTGTTCAGGAAGAAAAAATCAGTATGCTACGATTTTTTTTAATCTGCTTAACGTGTCTCTAACAGCGAGGTTTTAGAGACGGGAAAGGATGGGGAGCAAGGAATGGGAAGGAATTCGGCCATGGCCTTTTGAAGGAAGCATCCCGGCATTTGCCTGGAGTGATTTGGGAAACCATGTAAAACCCAAATCTGGATGCCCGGTCAGGGATTCGAACCGCCGTCCTCCCGAATGCGAGGCCAGAACGCTAGCCGTTACACCACCACGATTTGTTGATGACATTGTCTTGATAGCAGAAAAGGCTGAGAATACTGAGAAGTTACTGAATGGGATGAACAAAATACTGAAGAAAGATTTTGGACTGAATATAAATCAAAGCAAGACTAAAGTGGTGAAATGTAGCACAAATTATGCCAATAATAGTAGATTAAATATAAAAGTAGGATTGGATGCTAAAGGAGAAATAAGTGAATTCTGGAACTTGGGAAGTATAATTACAACTGATGGCCGAAGCAGGAGTGATGTTAAAATCTGAATAACAACTGCAATACGAGACTTCATAAAAAAAAAGGAATCTTTTAGTTTCAAATATTGACGTAGAACTTGGACAGATAAAGTACGAAATGAACGCGTTTTGGAAATGATTTGTGGGAAAAGAAATTTGTGGAAGAAGCCTACAGAAAGAAGAGACAGGAAGGTAGATCACATTTTGAGACGTGCAGAATTGGTTAACTTGTAAGTGGAGGGATTAGTCGATGGTAAGAACTGTAGGTGACGACAGAGATTAGAATATATGAAGCAAATAACGGAGGACGTAAGGTGTAAGTCGTAATGAAAAGGTTAGCGCAAGATAGGAAGGATGGAGAATTGCTTGAAACCAGTCGAAAGACTGATGACATTAAAAAAAAAATCATCGGCTTTTCTGTTAACAAATGTTTCTTAAAGAGTAAAGTTAATGAACGTTTTACGAGAATCCTGTTAAAAGTTTAGGTATTAGGAACCGCGGTACAGACCGAAAACCATTGGTAAGAAATTAGGCCCATCTATGTTAGTGGTTCGGATAATTAATTTTGACATTTTACTGGTTCCTAATTCTGATCTAAAGTATAGTGCAGACATCTCTGCCTCGAAGTGGGATAGAGTGAGACTGGCCTTGAACTTTGCCTTCCACGTCACATAATTTTAAGTCCATTGGATAACAGAATCATGGTCGGCTGAAAAGCGTTATTCTATAACTCTACATTGTAAAAAGTTGCAACGCCAATGTGATCCCAGCTATTAAGATCTGAGCTGAAATAACTGTACCGAGCGTGGTGAATGAACGGTTAACGTTCCGGCTTCGCATTCGGGAGGACGTGGGTTAGAATCCTCGTCCGACCCTCCAGTTTTGGGTTTTTCATGGTTTAGGGATGGTTCCTTCAAAAGGCCAAAGTCGAATTCCTTCAAGTTCCTTGACTCCGGTCCTTTCCCGCCTCTAATAATCTGGACATGGACAAGGTGTAAAGCCATAAGCATATAATAATAATAATATCTGCTCAGTGACATAAAGAGTACAGTGAGACGAGGGAAATCGATGACTGCATTTTGAACACCTCCTTAACCACAGTGTTACATTTCTTTTTATAAGGATTTCAGTTTTAATTCCTTCCGTTCGATAAAAACTACTGTTATTTATTTATTTGTCGTCTGGCTAAGCAACTAATACAATACATATAAATATATACATTGACAAGAACGTTGGTAGCGTTCACAAGTTGATATCCAGTTCTTCCAGCCATTCTATGAAGGAATTTCTAGCTCCAAAAACATATTCAAATGGTCCACCATACTTCCGTAGAGGGCATTCCCTGATAATATGTATGCTCCATACTCTGGGAAGGAGCACCGCAGTCACATGCAGGAGAATCCTGAAGACCCCACTTATACAACATGTTGTTGCATTTCGCATGGCCTGTTCTTAGGCGATTTAGTTTGACCCACTGATCTCTATTTAGATGGAATCCTGGAAGTCCAGTTGTGGGATCTTTAATATCTGGATGTTTTACAGATGCGGAGTTCCAGCTTTGTCGCCATTTTTCCATGACATCAAAGTCAAATACATCTTGCAATACCGGATTTCTGGATTTAAGACGAGTGGGGGGTAAGTCATTTAGGACATCGTGGATTGGGTTAATTTCGAGATTGAGACAGATATTCTATGAATATATCGAATATTTCACGTAGAGATAAAACAGTTGGGATATCAGTTCTCGGGGCCAATCAATCTCTGATGCACCGAGCAAATGAACTGAAAAAGTAACTTGGTAGGTACCGACAGCGGTGAACAAGTGACGCTGTTGCTGCTAACAGAGAAATTGATTTTACCAGTGTTGATTATTTACAAGTGACTACCAGTAATTATGTTATCTTCAGTGCGATTCTACGCTGCATGTGAACAAAATAAATAAAAATCGGAATTCTTAAGCTGAATAAGTAATTTAGTGCGTTATTAATGACAAGATAACAGATTTTCAGTTTGCAAAACATTCCACCTTTCTCGCGTCTGGACCTACAACTAAATGTGGAATACGAAGTAGCGTCCGTTGATATCGTATTTCAAATTCACAAATCAAGCTTTTGGTGTAGGTGATCTTACCGGAAATTCCAGGCGATGTAAGTATAATTACTATATCTTTGATTTCTAACGTTCTTTTGTTTGGTATGTTATGGTTCTGAAAGATGAAAGAAAATGCCTACATTTCAAGACAGTTTAGCCATGAAAGAGACTTTAGTAATTTTGTACTAGATCTATAAATCTAAAGAAAACGGTTTTAATAGATGAGATAAATTCTGGAAACACTCAGGATGAAAGGATTTCTTAGCTGATAAACAAAAATATTAAAATTCGTTTTATTACAAGAACCAAACAGATGTTCTTATATATTGTAATATTACGTAAAATTACGATAATCTTCCATTACTGCATTAGTATGGCCAATTGGTCAACAACCCCCGTTTCCGGGAAAGGGGCGACGCTTGGCCATTGTTCCCCTAAGAACAGCTCAGGAGGATCAACCTCGTCACCTGTCAACCAGTGAAAGCTTCAATAGAGACGTTGCCCTAAAGCGGAGTATTTATGTATCCAACACTTCTGTATTCGTGACATTTTAAACTTTACTCGGATTTATGGAAACAAGACTCAAATGCCAATAGTGAAACGAGACGTGCTTAAATAGATATTCGCCAGATAAGCTTCTTCTCACGTAAACACGCGAAACAAGGGCAGACTATCTCTTAGACAGAAAAGTTCGATATATGTAATTCTACGAAATTTGGGCATGGAGGGAAACCTCTCAACCAATCAGAATAAGTGAAGAAAGGTGATGCGGGGAGGGGGGGATGCATTAAAGTGATCCTCCAATTGCAAAATTGTTAATTTTTAGTTACTATTTTGTTTAAAACATTTTTTTATGTCTGGACGTATCCTGAGTTCGAGATTGGGCCGACTACCCGACGACAGAGAAGGGGAATGGAACCCAGAGTCTGCCAAGGCGGAGGCACTGTCTGGGCGTGGACTCGACCGATGACTCTTGAGGCGTCAGGTCATTGAGACTATCTCGCAGCAGACAAGAGGCGACCAGTGCAGAGTGATATCTGTTATTTCCACACTCGCACAAGTGAGGTGGTTTGAATGGAGATCGAGGTGTTGGTGCACGCACCTAGGTGCTGAATTACGGTAAAGACTCTCACGCATACTCTAAACTGCAGTAAAGTTTTAGCCGGAGCATATATTTCAAATAATTTGTTTATAAACTCAACGCCTTCCTTTGGTGTTCCTTTATTTTATTAATTTGGTTTTTAAATTGTAAATGGCACACTGTTTGCCGAAGTGATTTTTTCTTTCTAATTTATTTCTTTTGCTTGATAGTTTCATATTCAGAATAACTGTGATGGTACCATGAAGATGTTTGCGTTTGTTGTTAAATTGGTACTGAAGTTAAATTTAACATATTTGAATCATACATCATTTAACTTAAATTCTTATGATTTAAAAATAAGGCACCCACGTATGTCACGTTACAATATTAAGATAAAACTTAGATATGTATGGTTGTTATAAAACGTGTACTCCAACGCCTTACATCACCGTATCTCCATGTACAAATTGCAATTCATGAAGGTCTTTGATCTTTTTTTGTTCTGAGAGCTCGAATTAGATCATAGCTTGACAATGGCGTGATGCCAGATAATGCTTTTAGGGCTGTTGTCACGATAACTGGTGAATTGAATCAGTGTTTACAGAGTGTCACACGCTATTTTAATTCGTACAATAATGTAAACCAGTCAGGATCGAAACTTTCTTCGGATCAGAATATCACCGATGGGAGATTACAGAATAACAATAAGCAATTGGATTAAAGAAAAAATGCACTAAACACAGTTTCTGTATGACAGGTGCAGCAAGTGCTCTGTATGATGCAACGTTTTAATCAGTTCGGTTTTTTTAATTTTTTTTTTTTTTTTTTTTTGCGGCTTTCTGCCTTATGAACGGCTAAGGTCATTAGAGGCGGGATGGGACTGGGAACAAGGAATGGGAAGGAATTCGACCATGGCCTTTTTGAAGGAAGCATCCAGGCATTCTCCTGGTGTGATTTGGGGAAACCATGGAAAACCCAAATCTGGATGCCCGGACGGGGATTCGAACTAGCGTCCTTCCGAATGCGAGGCCAGAACGTTAACCGTTCACCCACCACGCTTGGTGATTACGTTCGAATTGCAGCCTTAGTTGGAAATTTTGGAGCTCCTCAAACTGGAATTTGCCTCTGGCAACACCTCACTTTGTTCATCGTGATTACGTCATGAAGTCTGTGTCGTCTGGATTTCACGTTAAATTGTAGATCTCCATACCTGGGTAGGATTAGAGGATAAATTAAAGAGATGAGAAAGGCTGGCGAAATATGAAGATCCTTTCACTACACCGTTAAGGTTACGAAATTTTTTTAACTGCTTAACGTCTCCTATAACAACTAGGTCTTTAGAGATGGGAAAGGATGGGGGGCAAGGAATGGGAAGGAATTCGGCCATGGCCTTTTGAAGGAAGCATCCCGGCATTCACCTGGAGTGATTTGGGGAAACCATGGAAAACCCAAATCTGGATGCCTGAACGGGGATTCGAACCGCCGTCCTCCCGAACGCTAGCCTACGAAAAATTATTTTGTTTTAACTGCGCGTTATTGCGCAGAATAATGAACAGAAAGTTTGGCAATGCTTTGTGCGATTAGCAGTGATATTCGGCTCAGAACACATCTAGTAATAATGAATCAAAATGGTAATGTGTCCACATAAATGGAAACAATTTTTAAAGGATGAATTAAATGCATAACTACACGTAACTGTTCACCAGTACGTAAAATTTACATCTCCAAATCTCATTGACGATATCTTGAACAAAGAGAAAAAACGTGTACCCATGTAATTACAAAAATAATCCCTTTCCTCACTCTTATTTGGAAGCAGTAAAATAACATCAGCCATTATGGTGAAGAGAGTGCGAAGCTACCATAATATTAAACCGAAAAACCGTGAAAATTGGTCCCCTCATCTTCCAGTTTACTACTATAAAATTATTTTCTTCCGTCGTCTTCCAATTTGTCTTTCCCCTCTAGACTCTTTCATTGAATCTAGCATTACTACTGTGCAAAATTCTCCAAGTGGTTTCGCTTGACGGAGGATGGGATGCTACGATAGAGTATTTTAGTTTGTATTAGTGGATAAGTTAGTTTCTTTTAGCAGGTTGATGACAATGTTGCGTCACGATGATGGTTCCGAGTTCTGTTTCTCGGCTACGATGGACTGAGAGTCATTCATTCTCACTCAATTTAATATTGAAAGCTCACCGATTTTTTGAATAGGCTCGATATTTTGAAGATTTTATTTTTACAACTGAGTATAATCAAATATTGTTTCAGTACTGACAATATACCATAATGTAAGACTGGAGATTTTCTCGGCGTTGTAAATGAATAAAATTTTCTCGGGTAACTAGCCGAGTTAGTCCATCGTTTGACCACGACGTTTCGGCGGTCACAACCTCTGCCGCCATTGTCAAGTGACTGATATACCATAATACCAACAGTATGACACTAGTTAATTTTCGTTTCGCTTTGGTTCCTGACACATTCTGCGTTGTGCTGGGTTCGGGAAGTGACTTCGGCGAGACAGTGCCACGTAACTTTGTGCCTTTGTGCCAGAGGTAATCAGCTGACTTGCGAGAGAGAGCACAAATTACGAAGTACCTTTGCGAAGCAGTTGTCTCAGGAAATTCACTTATTTGATGGAGAGGGTATTACTTAAATTTCCACCTCTGTACGAGAAGGACACAATTGTCAGAAGACACTCAATGTAGAGGTATAAAAAAAATAGTTTTTCATCTCCTCCTATAGCTGTGGACAGAAGAATTGGCGGGTCAGTGTTAACGCGCTGTTGCCGTACTTGGGGACAAACTCGCGATGCGCTCTCTTTCTATCACCTGAAAATTGCAACGCTGTGCGGCCTGTGTTGCCTAGTCCAAGCGGCAGCCCACCCCAAACCTTCCACCTCCCTTTCAACACACAAAAAATGTGTGAACCTGTGAATCGGAGTTTGTGTCAGTGTGAGGGTGAGCTTGCTCGAGAGAGAATATTTTGATTTTAGCGTTTTGCGATTTAAATAATTCGTTTTAGTTATTTATTAATTACAGTAATTTAGTGTCCTAATTTTACCGAACAAAAAGTGCAGTAAATTGTAATAACGGTAATTTAGCAAGAGAATCGTGCTACTAAAAATGGATACTCAGGAAGAGACTTATTCTCCTACTCCAGGTGTTTCCGGACTAACGACTCCAACAAGACGCACGTCATCGACAGCAGAACCACCGCGGCTGAAGAAGACAACAGAGTTTCGCCGGCAGAGTAAATCTATCATTCACAGTGTATATAAATATTTCAAACTCCTTGTGGACAATGATGGTGAAATTTTGTCTTCTACATGTACGCTGGTAAGAAAAGACTTGAAAAATATGGACGTACTTGATGTTAATGAAATAAAAAACTGTAGTGATTTGTTACCGCAAAAAACAACCATATTGCGAAGAAATTTAGGGAATGTACAGGCTATTTGCGCTGAAGCTTGTGGTGTTAGTTTGAGAACTGTCCAGCGAGTGTGTCGTGAGGGAAAATCGCCTACGTTTGTTTCTCCAAAGAAAAATGTGAAACAATACAGCACTATAACAAAGCTTAACGACTTTGACAGGGACATTGTCAGGAGAACAGTACACGAATTTTACGACCGTGGTGAGTACCCTACCTCAGAAAAATTAAGAAAAATATTAAAAGAGAAGATAAATTTTACAGGATCTGCACGATCTGTAAGACGCATATTGAACAATATAGGGTTTAAATACAGGCGTCAGAATGATGGTAGGCGATTTTTGCTTGAGCGAAACGACTTAGTGTCCTCAAGAGTCAAATTTTTGAGGAAAATGAGCTCCCTTCGTAGCTCAGGTGACACGCGACCCATTTTTTACTTAGATGAAACTTGGGTAACTCAGAACCATTCTTTAAAAAATATCTGGCAGAATTCAAATCAAAGTGGGGGCTTAAAGGTACCTGTCGGAAAAGGGGCAAGGCTAATTGTTTTGCATGCGGGTTCAGCAAAGACAGGCTTTCTCCAGGAAAGTAAGTTGGTCTACAGATGCAGCAAAACCAACAAATCTGAAGATTATCACTCAGAAATGAATACAACGACGTTTAAAGATTGGTTTCTCAACAGATTTTTGAATTTTTTGGAGGAAGGTTCTATCATCGTCATGGACAACGCCAAATATCATTCGGCAGTGATAAACCGAGCTCCAACAACCAAATCGCCGAAAGCTGATATAGCTGCTTGGCTAACAGAAAAGAAAATTTCGTTTTTGCCTACGGAGACTAGAGCTGAGATGCTGGAGAAGGTTCGCATGAATAAAGAAGAACCGGTGTATGAGTTGGATGTACTTGCAAACGAAAGAGGACATGAAGTAGTCCGATTACCCCCTTATCATTGCCAGTACAATCCGATAGAGCTCATTTGGGCCCAAGTCAAAAGAGAAGTGGCGGAGAAAAACAACACTTTCAAAATCGCCGATGTCGAACGTTTGTTGCATAAAGCCTTGGAAAACGTCACCGTCGAACAGTGGCAGAAATGTGTTTACCATACCGAAAAACTGCAAACAGAAGATTTCGAAAAGGAAGTGGTCCGAGATAATGTAATCGAGCCTCTTATAATCAACCTCAACGAAGATTCAACGACAGAGAACGAGAGCAGCGAAGAAGTGGAAGATGATGATGATGAAGAAGAAGGCGTTGATGGAGATGAATAATGACAAGTAAGGTATTAAAGAACATTTAACATATTACGCAATAAACTTATCAATTACTGAGCAACTTTAATAGCTTGTACTTAACAGTTTAAGATACTATAAACATTTGCTGTGTTAATGTTATTTAAAACCCCAAACTCATATTTAACTTGTTTTATTGTTGGTAGTAAGTTACGATATTACTGTTGGATATTATTAATTTTGCTTAAAAACATTTGGCTTTCTAATAATATTCATGATGACAATATAACATTTTTGCTTACTTTTATTATGGTTGATTTTTATAAAAAGAACTGCAGTGGCCATACTTCTTTTCTACATATAAATTTTTGGTATACAACAATTTTAATTCTATATATATATATATATAATTTTGTCGTCAATTTTGCAAGTTTTTCAGTGCAGAGGATAACAAAGTATAATTTTGATTTTAGTTGTAAATAAAATTTAATACGTGCTTAGCCACAAATAAAATAAAGAAGAGTAATTCAATACGTTTTCTTAATTTCTCGAGAAAGTATTCTTCAGTTATATCAAATGCATTTACACGAATATAACTTTCTTAACGAAATGACATAAATCAATATTTTATCACAAAATTTCGATTATAAATTATTTAAAATACAGTATAAACTATTACTTCAAGTAAAAAGGTGAATACAACTGTTAAGCGCGTGGTTTGGCAACGGCGCATTCTAGGAGACCCGCCAATTGTTCTGGCCAGCACTATAGTTGTGTCTCAGATGTCTTCATTTTCCAAATTTTTTAGGAAAGAACTCATCTTCCAGTTATCATTCTGCAAAGCTGTTTTTACCTTTTTTTGGACAACAGAGTCCTTTGAATAAAACAGTTGAGATTTCGATTACTTTTGCCAACGTTACACTTGCATCTATGCTTATGGCGCACTGAGATTGATATCTTCAGGATTATCTGCTTCAAAAGTTGTGATCTTTTCCAGGGCTACTTCAAAGTATGCTGTCAAACTAAAACACTACTCTGAACTGCGACTTTCACTTTTTTTTCTTCTTCTTAAATCTCTCTCCTGCCACCAAATTTTCAAATGCAATTTTCTAAGCAACGCTCAGACGTACAATGAGCCCTTTAAATGCAAGCAAACAAGTATAGTTGTACTTTAAAAATCTCAAAATTATTCTAATGCAAAGTATGTTACCAGTTATGATGATAGCAAACAGTAATGAATTTTAATGGGTAGGGACGCCACGAATGATTAACCTGTCATTCGACAGTTACACAGTCTAGCTCAGTAGTTTTATCAGATCAGAGCATGGATCTTTATCTCAGATGCACTTAAGGGTACAGTTTCAAGGGAGTTGCAGGCTGAATGGCTTCGTAGAAACACATTACCGTTCTTCTTCCACGGCAGGTAGCGCTGAGCGGAGATGACCACCGGGTCGATCGTCGTAACTGGCCACGCCAGCAGTACGCGGCAAGTCGCAAGTTAGAAGTGCGCCTCAGATGGTCTCCAAGACACAAGTCAGACCAGCACACATGGACCCCAAGTCGCCAGTGACTCGTCTGGGCTCCGGAATGGACGTGATCTTGGCTGCCCTCCCGACTGGAAGGAAGTCCCTCGTCCTTTTCTGCCGCCACGGAGGTAAACTCTAACTCCGCCTCTTGTGACATAGAACATAAAATTCCCCGAATCTTAGTACTATGTTCCCTGTGATTGGCTGACCATCTGACGTCATGTGATTCTGTGTCTTCTCTTGGCCACGTTAAGTTTCGGCAATCCTCGAGAGCCGATGTCTCCTTCGGGAGGAAGGAATTCTGTTTACGGCCTGCCCGACAGAAATCCCTAATCCTCATATGATTCTGCCAAAAAGGCGCCAGCCAGACTGCCCTTCACAGAAGCGTAAAATCCTTGCCTTTCACCCTTTCATGCGCATCTTTCGAACATACAGTGGACATCCCAAGAAATGGAAAAATATTCTAATCCTTTACTTTACATACAATAAAAAGTGGTATGTAACGGGGAGCTTAGCGAATCGTTACAATCTCAAGCCAGCACGTGGAAGCGTTTGGCAATATACGTAATTCTCCACACATCATAGACTTTGCCAGTGAGAAAGAAAAGGACAGCATAGGATCTACTTCATTCCTCTGTGTTTTAGCCTTTTTAGGTGAGTAAACAGCCAGATGCTCAACGTTTTCGTTAAATCCACGATCACCATCTGTGACTGTCGCGAAGTACTGGTGTCTTGATACACTAGACTGGCTGAGGTACTTGTTGCAACCGAAAGTTGACGTCTCTGTGCATTTGGGCTGGCAGAGTATCAACTGTCACCAAGGAGCTCCTCCACGACTTCAGTTTGATAGCCTAGATGTGACGCCCAAACAGAAACAATGCGGATCTCTCTGCTAAATTTCTACTGCTACAGCTTGTCTGACTTGTGAAGTATCAGTGCCGGTCAGATTGTATATCCTCTCAATGAAAACTATTTTCGACTTTATAGAACACTACGACCAACCGGATGGCGTCGGCAGAGTTGGCCCCAAAAGGATCTGTGAATTCTGCAATCTAAAAGAAGAGAGCCAGGACTGATTTGTTTCTCATACCCACTCTTTCCGTTTGGTATGCTGGCAGTGGTTACAGAACAGGAACGATCGATACCGTCCTTTCTAGGACAAAATCTTTTAGTTGCTATCGGTTTAAAGTTTGTAAATATATTGTAAAGAAGAATACCGCGTAAATAGACCGGTAAAGCAACCGATTACCAACTGGATAAGGCGCGATCCTATCCCATAAAAGTCAAGGATTTGTCCTAGAAACATACCTGCTTTAAAATTACAATTGTGGCTTCGTACAAGTGTAAAGTTACTGGAGTTTGGTGCTGACCACACAGTCCACACATAGTATCGATATTGAACATATATGGATGTAGTAATGCTCTCAGATAATGGAGTTGTGTAAAAATTATTGTGCCTACGAACTCGACAGACATAAAACTGTTCATCTTTATTACTCCACAACCAAATTCACAAAACGAATAACTTACTAGATTTAAAAATCCCTAGTTACTATTTTTTAAGTTTTTCAAAGTAATTCTTTAGGTGAATTTGACTTAATACACAAACCAAGTACGGAGGCAACAACGCGCGAGGGTAACTCTCAATTGATGGATTTTTTGTTGATTTGTTAAAAGGTTTACTCCTCAGATAACTAAACACGATTTCTCGGGCTTGTAAGAGTGTCATGTCGTGTTTTTCTTGGATTCGGGTTGAAACCAGACCTTTGCCTCTATGGGAAAACTATCTCACCTAGTGTGTTATAACTTAATCGTGAAAGTCCAATGACCACAACTGAGAATCGAACCACGATTCTCCATAATGCCGCGTCTAATCATTAGCTACCCACATTGCAGGGTTGGTGTGAAACTCTTACAGAAGTCGAGTTGAATTTGTAACGTTATACCTATGCTATTGCTGACTACATAAATAACACACGTGTTTCCGTGAGGTATTTAGATTTCGGCATCCACTTGGCAGGAAATGACTGAAGCGCCACGTGCTGGCTAACTGTCAAGGGACTGAGAAGGCCGCTCACGTCGTTATTTCATCTGCCAGAAGGCAGTAAACGTCGTCTTACGGAATGGAATACAATAAACGCCAGCCGCATCACTCAAATATACCAAAGGGCAAACAACTAATCTTGATACTTGCTTCATGCAGGTGAAAGGTTATTTAAATGCTTATGTCTTTACTCCTCATCGACGTCTGGGTCATTAGAGGCGGGGAAAGAATATGGGACAAGAAACGAGAATCACATCTGTCGTGGGGGAACCATTCTGGTATTTGCATGGAGTGATTTGCGGAAAACATGGAAAACCCAAATCTGAATGACCGGAAGGGGAATCGAACCGCTCACCCACCATGTTCGATGGCAAAAAGCGTTTAATGTTAGTGTTTTATACTTTTTCTTGATCTGCCCTATCAGGATTCAAGAAACTGCCCGCCTCTTCTTCTGCAAGGACCAGTTCTATCGGTGATAAAGTTAATCTAAATATCTATTAACTTCTGCTAGGAACGCGTTTACATTATATAATTCAGGGCTGGTGGATCGTGGTAGGCCCGAGCGGATAGTCAGGCAGAGAAGGTCCCCCTGAAAATGTGTTTTGTTTATCTTACCTAAAAATAATTATAAAAGTAATAATCATGCAAACAAATTGATATGCGTAAAAACTTCTAAATTTTTTTTAAAAAATTTATCATATAGTATTCAATAATAAATTTTAATTGAATGCAAAAATTCAGTATTATTAATTATATTTATTATTTGATTATTGTAGGCCATTTTCTTCTATAGTTGCTTGATAAATTAGTATATGTTGTTTAATAATACGCCATTACAACTGTTGGATATTGTTTTTATTTTCCGGACGCGTTTCGCCTCTCGCCGAGGTATCTTCAGCGTACAGTTTTGCTGTAATATGTGATTTGTAATTGACTTTTGAATACAATGATTTTTAGATTTACCAAAATTATTCTTATATAGGCAGCATAATATTACTTATATTCATATAACAGTTTGATTATTAATATTTTTATATCCGTTTTGGATTATCATGCAAGACGGTTTGTTTACATAAGTATACTAGGATATGTTTTATATTGTAACTTACATTTTACATTTGCATTTTGAGGTGTGGTCGTTGCTCGCCTGCGACCTCAACCAGCATATTGTTTTTTACACTATTTCACTTGGTATAGTTTGCTCTCGTGACTTGACTAGCAATCAATTTTGAGGCATAGTTTTCAATGCACGACATAGTCAAACTTTATGTGTGCGCTTTAGCTATTCTGCTGTTTTCTTGACGGTGCTCTATCGGTAGTGTAGCGAGCGGCGAGTTTGAATTTCGTAATTGAATTTGTGTGTGTGTGTGTGTTTGCTTTGTTTTAGCTAAATGTGCATGTGTGGTGGATGGTGGAGACGCAACGTGGTATTATATTACTGTTGTGGTAGGTTTTTGTGTGTTTGATGTTGTTTTACGTCATTTTCGATTTTTATTAGTTTGAACAAGGTTTGGTTGGTTAGGTTAACATGGTCATTAAGTACGTGTTTTCCTGAGACTTTTGCTTTTTGAATTTGATAATTTTCTTGCAGAGTTAAAATATTGTGTTTTGTGTTGTTTGTTGCTAGGATTTTCATGTACAATGTACTCGGGAGTAAAATCGATTGCATACATAGCACCAGCGCGACCCTACATGGAATATTATTCTTCTGTATGAGTCCCCCATCAGAAAACGTTAATAGAAGTTGATAGAGGGATTTGAGAAGATCCAAAGTAGAGTCGCCCGATTCATGACAGTTATATATAGCTGGACGGAAACCGTAAATGTGATAGTGAAGGGTTTGAGTCGGGAAGGTCTGGAACACTGTAGGCTTTGCGCTCGTCGGAACCTAATTGGAAAATTTATGATAGTTCCATTTCAGGATGAAATCAAACACATTTTATTAGAGTAAACATTCATATCCAGGAATGACTGAGAAATCAGGGCGAGAACAGATTCTTTTCTATACTCATTTTTTCCACGATCATTTAGGGAATGGAATGGTAAGGATTTATCGAGCGAGAAAACTTCCAATCGGACAAGAGTTGGTTTTGAGAAACCGCTACGGCCATCCTGATCTGGGTTTTCCTGCATCAATCCAGGAGAATGCCTCGATGGATCCATAAGATAGTCCATGGGCGACCTCTTTCATATCCCGGATATCCCTTCCAACGCACATGCGAGCAGAAATTGGGATAGGTGCAACACATCCTCCACCACTTTGTAGTGAATTTCGTATATCTCGAATTGTCCAGAAGAAATAAATCCATAAACTTCCTTTGGCTAAAAGCACATGCAGGGGTTCCGGATAACGAAACAGTGGATCAAATGGCAAAGACAGCCGCTAGAATAGGAGACACCTTAGATATCCAGCTTCCGTACACTGACTACCTCTTCAAAATAAAAACAAAGGCTCTGAACAAATGGCAAACTGAATGGGACTCCAGCAAAAGCAGGAAGGTACATCATTATGGATCGATTCAACCCCGAATACCATCCCGCCCATGGTTCTTCAACTTTCCGGATCATAGAGGCGTCATATCCACTATAATTAGAATGCGCTTTAACCATGGTTTATTCCCCCAGCATTTACATCGGATACACATCCTAAATACTGATATTTGTGATTGCGATAGAGCAGAAATAGGGGATATTAATCACGTAGTGTTTTCATGCCCTAAATATAAACAACATCGACAAAGATTTATAAAACAACTCGTCAACTATGGAATACCTCTCCCAACAAGCATTAGCTGTCTATTGCACGGTAACAACGTGACCATATACAAGTTGCTAAGTAACTTTGTAAAGTCAACTAATATAAAAATTTAGATGTGAAAAACTAGTTAATTGTAAGGATTTTAATCATTGTAATGTCAAAAAAAAAACAACTATAAGGAACTAACAATAATTTATATATCTGTATATTTCACTGTATCATTTGTAATTATGTGTGAGCAATTGTACTTAAACATAATGTGTCAAACCCCTTTAGGGGATACACAAAAATGTTCCTTTCTGATTAATCAGTTTACCTAGATCTATCGTTTATATTTTACTAATCATGTCAAGTCTTGCTCTCTTACCTAAATGTAAAATGTTTATATATGTATGTACAAATGGATGATGGTTGTATAGTGCCTAGGCGCTTAAAGCCAAATAAACATTAATAATAATAATAGTGAATTTCGGAGCAACAGAAACAGCAATAGAACCGACTAAAAGTGTATCTGGGTTGTTATTCTAGCAAGTGGTCCTCTGACCTCCAGCAGTGGCTGGTGACGAGTAATGGCACTCGTCCAAGCAGCTCCTCGGCTGCGGTGGCCTGCTTGTTTACTGGGAAACGTGCAGTCACCCGTCCCAGATCGCTATCGTGTTTCACGGCCTCTGCAGTTGACTCCCACAACAGCTGCACGTCAGTTGACGTAACACACTGTAACAGTACATAAAAACTTCTCAAAACTGACACATTTTATTATTTCCAGGTATCTAATAATATTACTGTTTGGGGACATCCATTAATTACGTGAGGTGAAATAGGGGAGGGGAGAGGTCCGGCGAAATCTCACTAGATCTCACCAGGGGGGAGGGGGGTCTACGGAAATCTCACGTGAGATTTTGCGAAAAATTTGGGGACAGTAGAGCCAAAAAAAGGTCTACAATTTGCGCCAAAGTCGATTTTAGGAGGGTATTTCGTCAAAAGAAATCTAAAAAAAAAAGTCTACAAAAAGTTTCCAGGTCGATTTCTAGGGGGGGTTCTCACGAACCAGATCTCACCAGAGGGGGGGGGGGGTCCGGCCAGATCTCACGAAATCTCACCAGGGGGGATGGGGAGGGGGAGGGGGAGGGGGAGGGGGAGGTCCAGAAATCCGGAAAAACACCTCATGTAATTTGTGGATGCCCCCTTTTACAGAGGATCATGCCTATGAGAGTGAAATTTAATAATGTTCCAGGTTGTTATAAATAACAAGTAACTGGTATATTTTATATAAGTTTAGTAACCTTTAATGGAGACGTTAAATAGAAACTATGAATAAATTTGGTGCCATAATTGTCCACAGTACTATACTCTGTTCACTCCAAACTGGTGGCTTAAGGGCATTTTTCCCGGACCCACTCCTCACCTCATCACCCCTCCCTTCCTACCTTTTCGGTAGGTGTCCAGATAGGTAAGTGCTAAATTTCCCCTTCACATGGGGAGGGGGGAAGAGCAGCGGGGTGGGGATAGAGCAGATTAACTGAACGGACTATAGGTATTTCTTATTTTTACAAACAAGTCATTAGTAGAAAGACTATAAAGTAGGCAGAATAAGTTCAAATATCTACAAGACAAATACTTCCCGTTTACACATAATAACATATATAAAATATCAAAATATTGCGAAATTATGGCACTTACACTATGTTGCTGTCTACGTTAAGTTTAGCACCAGTATATATGTACAAGTGAATGTCATTTTCATAATCGCTGTTGAGGTCGACAGCTTGGCATCGGCAAATATATAGATCTCCGACATTGAATGAAAATAGTTTACATGACTTCACGTATCTTTCACCCCTTTTCTTCATTATAAATTAGCATAATCCATTGTTTTTTGATAAAAAATGTATACAATTTTAAATGAATTCTTATTTTTCATAAATTAATACATTTGAAAAGGACCTCTCTTGTAAAATCTAGGATATGGAAGGACACCTATGAAATCTTTTGGAGAAACTTTGTCCTGTTGCCTGAAACATCTCAGTCGATTACGCACCAACGCTTGCGGTAGCTGTCGGATGGAGACATACGCGCTACATTATTTTCAGGTTCTTCAGATTCTTCTTTTAGACAGTTTTTGATCTACTTTGACCGTTAGTCTCGTAATCTGGTACTTATAACGTGTACTTATAAGAGATAAAAAATAATCAAAAATAATAAATAAGGGAAAAATACTACTTATCCATGTGTCTTAATGCATTACGCAGTAAATTACCAAGTTCTTCAAGAAACTGCAGAAATCCTATCTTTTAAACTCTTGACGCACAAAAGCTATATGGAACATCACATGAGTATTAACCCAAAACAACAAAATATCACACATAGCAAGTAGGAAAGGAGTGATTTGGATTTGTACTTTATCTCTGGGGTTAAACGATCTAATTAATGTTTTGATTCTTCTTAAAGTAAGAATTATCATACCTGCTAGGTGAGTAACTTTGATATCTACGCGGAATGTTTCTTATTAACAGCAAACGTTTTCATTGGGGGAACACAGTCGTATGTTTTGACTCATCCAGTGAAAGATTATAACTAGTGTATGTGGATACTTCTTAACTTAAATGCATTTTAATACTTTCCCAGAGGTACTTATGACGATTAAATTGGCCGTCTGAAAAAGGAAAGACTGCTCCCGTAGTTAAAATTACATATGAAAATTTTCTGTGTTGGTAGACCAAGGTGGTCCACTTGGTAGACCGTTGGCTAGAATTCCTCGAAGATACTTACTTTTCCAGCAAATAGCGAAATTGAAATACTCCATAAGTATAAAAAAGAATCTGCTTCTAATAATTAAAAACACAGTTAAAATAATAGTAGATATACATTAAAATGTTAAAGTTACCGATTAAAATACTACACTATTTCAAATTTACGATTTTTTTGTAGGTTTTTGAAAGCGTAGCGCATATGAACGGTAATTGTATACATATCACTTAATTTTTTACGTTTTGTTTATGGAACTAAGAACAATTAATAACATACGAGATTACATTCCATTAAAAGAAGTATAAGATTTAAGCTATTAATATGAAATGTGTTAACAAAAAGGATGAAATGTACTAAATTTCTTCAGAGCCTAAGAAAAATAGAGAAGAAGGTGATCAAAAAGTTAAATGGGATATAACCAGCACATGTTAAGATATGTAGAATTCAGAAAAATAAAAGCAATAATTTGAAAAATGTAATTATTGAGATAGCAACAAATTTAAAACACACTGTCATTAAAATACATGAAAAGAGTAACCCGCAATTAGAAATTTGACACAGTTTCAAAATTCCTAACAAACGATGGCAATGGTATTAATACTAATCATACCACCTTAGAGTCACATGAAAGATGAAGACATACACCACAATCCAAAGATAAGTGTTCGGGAGAACGCGGGTTCGAATCCCCGTCCGGGCATCCAGATTTGGGTTTTCCATGGTTTCCCCAAATCACTCCAGGCGAATACCGGGATGCTTCCTTCAAAAAGACCATGGCCGAATTCCTTCCCTTTCCTTGTCCCCATTCGTATCCTGCCTCTAATGTCCTTAGCCGTCGACGAGGTGTAAAACCAGTGTTGAAATATAGATGTGAGACATGGGTAGCAGCCGTTCATTGCCAAATAATACAACAAAGCATTTGAAACAAGGTCCATAAACTAATATCCTCGCCAAGAAGAGTCATACGACAGGGTAGTGAAGAATGTTAACAAACGAAGAATTTGTTCAAATTAAGAATATCAGCTTTATTATGTCATGTAGGCAGGGCGACTTCGAGAATAAAATTGATAGAGGACATAAAAAACCAAGTCCTAGTCTCATAAAAATGCTAGAAACTAAAGATCATATTAAAGGCTGTGATGTGATAGGCCCTACGTATTTACAAAGATAGTTTTTTATTATTGGCTTTAAGCCTTGGTGATGTCGAGGTCATTGAAGGCGAGAAAGGACTGGGGGCAAGAACAGGAAGGAATTCGGCCATGGCCCTTGAAATGAATCATTCCGGCATTCCAATGGAGTTATTTGGGGAAACCATGGAAAATTCATATCTAGATTTCCGGACGGGATTCGAACTCGCGTCATCTTGAATCACGCCGATAGATCTGACGTTCAGGTTTGTAGGTGGGATCCGAGATAACAGTAGACTGAGAAAAATTTCAGCGATTGTTGCATCGTAAATCGTGATATCTGTTTTTACCCTATGATAGTCGGAAATCACAGGAAGATGACGGAAATAAGAAGAGAGGTCTTTCTGACCCGGGAAGTCACGTATGACAGTCCATTAAAACGTTGTTTAAGCAGCGAAACGTAGGCTAAGAAGCTTGTCAGGAAAACGTTACCTTAATAGACCAAGTGGTAAAATACGGATCATGTTTTCATCTTTTGCCGAAGCACCCGGGATCTACTACAGCCCGTTCAGTTAGCAGAGGCGACTCAAGGTCAGTCTGCTCTATCCCCACTACGCTGCCCTTACCCCTACATGCGAAGGGAAAATTTACCACTCGCCTAAATGGACGTAGCGGTCAGCTCGGGAGGTAGGAGCGGAAGTTGGTGAAACGAGGAGTGGGAAACATCACGTACAGCCGCCATTTCAGAGTGAACGGGTAATAGTTACTAAATTGTAAATGCGTGTTAGACTGGCGTTTCTCATTGCTCTGATTCCTGAAGCCACAGTCATGCGGTGTCGACAGGGAAGATGACAGCTTCGAACGTAGTCTCGGAGCTGCAGCATGTGTGGAGATGAGACGGTGAGAGAACTTCTTTGTTGACTGTCGAGCGAATGGCTTGACTAGGCAGGCCGAGGAAACATATCGCGCCCTTGATGTTTTTATGCTGTAGATGAACTGTCTAAAAAAACTGACGAGGGCGCCATGGCACAGTTTCAAACTCCTTAGGGAGCGTCAATAAACTACAAGGCTTTGTCTAGGGGATGGAGGGGTTGGCTGGAAAGCTACGCTGAGCTACGAGAGGGGGGTGAGGGTTCCGAGCCAGGCCACGTAGCTTTTCATACATATTATTTGTCATAGTAAAAATGAGATTCAAAACACACATCAGCTTGTGAATATTTATTTCCGTCATTTAATTATCTCTGTAAGTAATTTACGATAGTCTGACAAGAGAAAAACATTGAAAAATGTCTTCTGGAATCAACAGGGGAAAAAGCTACGTGCTATGCGGGATTGGGGGTGTGGGGTAGAGACCATTGCCACGTCGCGCTATGTAGGGGAGAGGGGAGTTTGATAAAAGGCCAAAATGGAGCTATGTGATTGATGGACGCTCCTTTATCTTTGGCTGGTTATACAAGTATTAAAATAGTATTAAAATAGACAAAACCACGTTGATTATCGAATTATTTGGTGACCCGTAACTGATATGAGATTTAAGAGGTGTGGTTTGCACAGATTGGGGAGCGTACATAAACCACGTAGCTCCATTTTGGCCTTCTGTGAACCCCCTTCCCCCCCACTTAGCCCTACGTGGCATTTGCCCTTTCCCCCCCCCCCCTCTCCCCACGTAGCATGTAGCTTTTTTTCCTTTTGATTCCAGAAGACATTTTGTACTGTTTTTTCTTGTCATACTATTGTAAATTACATACGGAGATAATTAACTGAAGGAAATAAATATTCCCATGCTGTTATGAGTTCTGCTCCTCATTTTAACTGTGAAAAATGTTATGAATTTAAAGCTACGTGGTCTGGCTCGCAACCTCCCCCCCTTCCCCACGTAGCCGAGCGTAGTCTTCCAGCCAACCCCCTCCCCCCCCCTGGACCGAGCCACGTAGTTTGTGCATGCTCCCTTGTTAATTGTTTATAGAAAGCAGGAATTCTTGTTTTTCATATTTCAATGAATTATTTCTCTATTTGTTTAGTTGCAAACCTCCGTTTAATCACTAACCATAATCTCAATTGATAACACCGAAAGTGGTGGTGTAACGGTTAGCGCTCTGGCCTCGCATTCGGGAGAAAGGCGGTTCGAATCCCCGTCCGGGCATCCAGATTTGGGTTTTCCATGGTTTCCCAAATCACTCCAGGCAAAGGCCGGGATGCTTCCTTCAAAAAGGCCATGGCCGAATTCCTTCCTATTCCTTGCCTCCCATCCTTTCCCGTCTCTAAAGACCTCTCTGTTAAGAGACGTTAAGCAGTTTAAAAAAAAAAAAATTGATAACTTGCCATACTTAATACCAATAAGAAAATATTCTCAGAGGAATGCAGACATACATGAAACCAACTTAAGTGGAAATGGAAAGATGTGGGAAATGATAGAAATTGAGTACGTAAAACGGCTACTTTCGAGTTCAGCGATTTTAAGTAATTGCTTCGTCTTCCATATTACAAATTTGAAGCTACTATGGAGGTAATGCTGTCTATACCACTGTCTTGCCGATTTACATCTGCACCTATAGATTCATTTTAAACAGGGTGGCTGAGTTTGAACAACTATTTCTGACATGCAGATCCCAGTAAAATCCACTGCTTCATCAAATTATGAACTATGTCTCCTATTAAGCAGAGTTACAACCACTTTCAAAATATTCACAACCAGAAATATTAAATTATGGATTAAGATCTCCACGGAATAGTACTTTCATATTACTCCTTGACAAAGGAGCCTGGCAGGAAGCGTAAGCTGTCACAAATTAGCTAAGCGGTATTGAAACATTATGAATTGTCTGAATGCAATAATTTATGTGTTTTTCATTGGTAATGTAATGCAGCAGATTCATAGTAACTATGAATTTAGTAACTGTTCAGTCTTGATGTAAAGTGACCTCGCATTTGGGAGGACGCAATGTCGAATCCCCAGCCTGCTATCCGGGTTTGGGTTTTCCATGGTTTGCCGAAATCATTCCACGCAAATGCCGGGATGGTTTATTCAAAACACCATGGCCGTATTCCTTACCGTTCTTTGCCCTAAGTCCTTTATAGCCTCTAATTATCTCGATGTCGACGAGGCGTGAAGACATAAGAACAACAAGACCACTGATATAAAGATCGACGGGACGTAATTTAGTCTAACATTTTAGAATTAAAATCGTTTAAGTTTTAGGTTTCACAGCAGCCAGACGTCGAGTTAGCACGTTCTGTTCGTTCGACTTTCTGCCGATCCACAGTTCAGGTTGCAAGTTATACGTGCGCTGCTGAGCACAAAAACCAATACTTTACAACAAGCCAGAATACATGGATCACTCTCTCTTGTTCACTGCCGGGTAACAAGTTACCAGATAGGCTTCGGAATAGTTAGTCGCTGCACCAATTCTCTGTTAGTTGAATTCAATTGGCTAGGTCTCTTCACTATGATTAGTAGCACCGGTTACGAAGTACCTCTGTACATTATCAGCTGTAGTTGGTTTACGATTTAGTACAGATTAAACGAGGTTTCTTGGAGTGGTTGTTTGATTCAAGCAACCCTTAGCGATCCGCTCCCTAGCCTAGACGAAAGCTCAACCCTCGATTCTCCGGTTTATTTAGTAGTTAGATAGTAGTACAAGAGAAGAAGAGGACCTTTGCGAAGAACTAGAGCGCAAGAGCAGAAGAAACACGAACATACATGAAGATAGTCGGCGTAAGTCGTAGGGCATGTAGCGAAAATCCCATAGAACCCACTTATCAGCCATTTATATACACCCCACAATTACAAGCAGCACTACATCTCTACACTTACATCAAGATACTGCAACAAACGTATTAACTTTCCTGCATCGACATTCGACACAAACTAATTCTTGTTGGTCTTGAATAAAAGCCAAACAGTTACTCGGAAACTAAATCGCATAATAATTATCACTTGACTTTTTTTACTGAAATCGTTACTTGGTTTCAATGAAAGAAGCCACAGTTAAAACTAATATTACGTGGCATAACATAAGTTGTTATGATTTAGTTTAGCATCCTTCGTTTTCCCTGTGGTCATTATTTCAACTGCATGTAGGCTATGTCATCCATTAACACATCGATCTTCATCATAGATAATAAAAAATAAAGATGTAAGAACACGTGAAGAATTAGGAACAAGTTTATATAGCGATTCATGATGACACTCAAATGCGATACAGGGAATATTTCAATTCGCATGTGACAGAACCTTTGGTTTTCTAATATTATGCGAAGATTGTGGTTAGATTGAAATGCGACCTGCATCAAGTTGACAACTGAAACCTGTTGCTACATCACAAGGGACGAGAAATTACAGCACATTGAGCTTGATTTCAAAACAATTCTGTTTAGGTAAGCAACTAAAAAGAAATTAATTGCCAGAACACTCCTTCAAACCCGTCATTTTTGACGGGCTTTGTGGCTAGTGTTTCCTATAAAGGGTTAAGGACAATTTACATTGCTTTCTTTACCACCTCCTCTCTCGCAGTTGAAAAGTTGTGAAGAAAAATATAAGTTTTTTAGAATACGAAACTTATGCCACTATTTCATTACCTTACGATTTCAAGCATGGTTAACCTCCTGCAGTATTAGAATTTGTGTCCTACAGAACCGTTCATAATTTTTTTTTTTTGTGGCGTTAAGTTGAATTTACTTTACTGAAGTCAAAATTACAACCTATTAAAACGGATTTTAATTTCTGTAACGAAATATTTATAAAGTGATTTCTGACATTTTAATAACAAATAAAGAACGTATACACAGATTTCTAACACAAAATACTTATGACGATTGTTTTACACATACATTTCAAAATTTCCTGCCTTTTGGGTTGTATAGAAATGATCCTCCATAGTACATGTGCTTGGACATAACGTGCATTACGAGCATAATGTGCTCATTTTAATAATCAAACGAGGACTCAGGAAAGCACAACTCTGTTTCATTGACTTCAAAGTGATAGCAACAACGTGCGCTGCTTTTTCAGATTTCCTAGTTTCTATTGTGCCTTGACTGGATTTTACCAATAATAAGTGTGAAGTCTGGTTAGGTTGTGAAATACTGAATGATAATAGTGTAATTCATAGGAACCACGTGTTTTACTAACGGGTAATACCTAGGATATCCAAGCTTGGAGAGCATCCAGCTGTGCCAATTCAGTAACCATGAACCACTGGAATCCAACTTATTGGTTGAGATTATTAAGACCATGACTGCATCTGGCAATAGTCCAGGAGCTTAGCTGGCTTAGACAGTTAATGGGAGGAATTTTCATTTTTAGGGGCATGGCAGGAAGGTTGATCGAGAAGATTAAAACAATTTCTAATCACCAGATTGTGTACTAAAGTTCAAGCTTAAATATCAACCCTCTCGGCGCTGCGTATGAAATGAGGACAAACAACACAGTTATGGTGAATGCTCTGTCAGATTGAGACCTGATGCTCGGAGGGCCACAGGAGATCCTTTTGGAGGATCTATCATCTTCATATAAATAACACACTACAACTTATAACACTCATCACAGACGTTGTCACATATACAACAACAATTATGCATACAGAGGAAAGGAGCTGGAACGTTATCCCTCTGAACCAACTTCTAGCGTGCTGGTGGGTTGCGGATCCCACGTGGAACATGTTACGTGTAACATCTTGAATTCTTTTCGGTCAGTTTTATTATCAGCGGTGAATTCGTTAAATAAAGTCGTTGATCTTGATTGGAACTTTGCAGATCATATTCGCTCTTCAGCTCGATTAAAGTCGAGAAGTATCATGAGTAGAAAACTACTAGGCGTGAGAAAAAAATACCCGCTAATAGAGGAAGGGCCAGTTCTTCCTCCTACAATGTCTGAGATAGCTGGCTCAACGTTGTCATGGAATTATTATCGATCACTACAGTGTCTTTCATGTGGTGGCCTTCAAATGCTGAAGGTACACCTGGAGTTGTCGTGCCCCAGCGACCAGCGGAACGTCGATCCGTTCCTCAGGGACTACGTCATCTCCTACAAAATCGACAAGCCAAGAAGAACAAAGAGTTTCGTTGTCAGGGACCCGCCGGTAACCACCACAGCAAGCGAAGCAAGCGAAGTCACCGCTGAGTTCGCAAAGTGGGGGCTTGGTATAAGCGACGTCCACCAGATGTGAAAAACAGTCACGGAGGAAAATATTCCCCTCTTTCTCACCAAATGAAACTGAGAAGAAGACGAGATGGATCACAATCCTAATAGGGGATCCTGCCAAGAGCGAAAGGAAAAAGCCACCACTAACGAATTGCGTCCAGTGCTTTACTGTCATACCTGGCAGTGGAAAACAATACAAGGTGTATCAAACACACTCAAGGACATCGCATCACAGAGATTCCAAAAATAAGAGAGCAAACGCATGAACTCAATTGTAAAGTAATACACGCGGCTTGTTATAGTGCGTGTCCAGCACGCCTCAACAAGCCGCATATTTCTGAGGACGCACTCAGCGACTTAGGACCATATTAATCCTGCCTGGACTCCCAACACGGCTTCAGAACGAGCCACTCCACAGTGCACCAGTGGAGACGGCAAGAGGCGCATTCTACTACAGGGATCACTGTGGAGTGGTCTTCGCCCAAGTGGCCAAAGGCTTCTACTTGGCATTGCATTAGGGCTTATTATTTAACACTAAAAATGAAGGCAATGCCAACTAGCAAACATTTCAACTAACACTTCGGCATCTCATGGGCTGAAGAAGAACGATGGGCTATGCTGCTCCAACCACAAACTGCCAAGCGAAGAGAGAATGGCGGCAAGTGCCCTACCTAAGGTAGGGGAGTAGATGGGTTGGTCACCGATCTGCGCTTCGGTGGCCGATATAATCAAGGAGCTCCTTGAACTCACCCTAAATGCAACCAAGCAAGTGGTTGTACACGTAATGTGTGCACAGCAAAATGTAACAATGAAAATCAAACTTTCAAAAATAACCAATCAAAATAAAAATTAAAAAAATGCTGGTGATGTAAAATTTGCAAGTGAACCAACTAACAATTTTAAATAACACTGGATGTTCCAAATGCGTTGACTCCGGAGCAACATCATGAAACAAAAAGAGAGGTGATATTGAAGAGGCTAAGTAGATCTGATATGAAGCTAGAGGCTTCATGAAGAAAGGGCATAAGTCCATTTTACGATTATAAACAGATACTGCACCCTCACCAAAGTTCTTAAATTGATATAGTCGAAGTAACATTCATTAATTGGCTCTTTTCGGTGGTGTGCCTTGATCCGTTCGTTCTGATTTTCCTGATGTATCATCTCTATCGTAAAAGATCGCAAAGTAAGAAGGATTGAATGATGACATTTGGCATATATTAAGTGACAGAGGATTAGTCCGGAAATATTTAGATATAGTCGAAGCCTTCTATGGCGAGAGTTATTAGTTTCTATGTTGTTCGAGTGTCATCGCTACCTAATGTGAAATACCGACGATTCCGACTACATGCTCTGCACTAGAATAAAGTCCCACACTTGGGCAGTGCAGAAAATAATATTTATGGAGTTAACCAGTATGTAAAGTTTATTTGTGCATTATTACCTTTCGTTGTGTAGTGAATCGTTATCTAGCAGGCAACTTCACTCAACAGAGATTTCATGTGATTTAAAGATTCCTGAAACTCGAATATCAAAGGGACAGAAAGTGTTTTCAAACTACTTAAATGAGCCAAGTGAAATTGCATAATAGACTGAACTCTTGTATTTAACAGTAGTTCTTTCTTCTCCACGGGCTCACCAACAAATAGTTTGAAAAATCTAATAAGAAGATCCTTTGCACACAATAGTTAATTACACCGCTTGCAATTTTTCTGTCATCTGTTGACTCAAGATAGTTACGTAAACACTACGAAGAAAATTCCCAGGAAGCGTTTACTTTAATTAAGTCATAATCAAGACTCCTTCATTTGTTGCATACAGGTAACGCGATCTTCGCACTAGTCTTCAACAACTTAATCTCGTTTCCTGTAACGATACTTCACACAAAGTTGCACATCTGACATCACTTCCTAGTGCGATAATGAATAATTTAAACGTTTTATATTTCATTACACAGTTAACTATGCTCCCGACGCACATTGGTCTATCTGGAGTGAATGCAAACTCAGAGTGATTTCACTTTCCCACCTGGTTCGGTCAACAAAATATATTTTAAAAAGAATAATAATAATTCGTTTGTAAGGCCCGTGTTAGTCCATGGTATATGTGGGCGCTATAGTCATCAGAGTGACTCATCCGCCTAAAGGAAGGGGATTGGGAAAAATAATGGAAAAAAAGTTCGTCGGACGGGATTTCGGGAAACTATGTAAAAACGAAATCAAGATGGTCTACTACACCGGCGCAAGAACCACCGCGACCACAATGGCGACTCAAAGATGTGAGGTGACCCCGTCCAAAGTGAAAGAGACGAATTCTCATAAAAACACTGGGGACAATCCGAACAAAATGGATAACTCTCAGTACATATTATAGTATAGATATTGATACTATCTTTTCAAAATTTAACTAACCAATCTGTACAAGTAATCCCATCCTGCTAAATTAATAATCAAAAACGCTTAAGTAATCTTAGTCACTCCGCGCACATAATTAATTTACTAATAATTATAGTACGACACAACAAGGTCCAGCCACGACACAGAATAAAAGTGTCTCAACCTGAAATTGCAACCTTTCCATTTCTTCCATTTTGCTGTAACCTGTTCATCTCAACATACTCTTTACAATCCATGTATTTAATTATTTGCTTCATATATTCTAACCTTTGTCTACTTCTGCAGTTCTTAGCTTTGAATGTTCTCTCCATTAACGAAACAAACAACCCCGGATGTCTTAAAATGTGACCTCTCATTCTGTCCTTTCTTTCTGTAAGACTCTTTCACAAACTATTTCGTCTCCCATCATTTCCAAAACACGTTCACTGTTCGCTATGACTGTTGATTATATATCGTAATATCGATATTATTTTTTGAAAATATCGATATTTATGAGTGATATTTTAGGACAATATTTCTATACTGAAATCTGGATATCGGCGTCAATATTTTTTAAAATAAGTTATCATTTTTAGTTTGCTCTGAATGACACTAACTCCCGCAAATTTCTGTTGCGCATACAGTCCAGCAATCCTAAGTAAATCTTACTACGTCTTTATAATTAATTTGGAAGTTACAGGTACCAAGTTTACTCAGATGATAACAACAGTGTAGGCAAGGTATGTCTCGCCCAGCATGAATCGAACGCGAGCCCATTGTTTGAAATGAGCGTACGCATTGTCCAGGGAACTCCAACTTGAAATTAGTGGGTTTGCAGGAATAGTGAGAAGTGTAGATAACAAATAGTTGCTAATTATAGAGCAAGAAAACTAAGACAACTCAGAATAAGCTATCAACATACAAAACTAAATGAAATACCACAAAAAAAAAATATTATGAAAAAAATATTATCTAACTTGGCCATAATTCATGCTATGATAGCTAAACTTCTAATTAAATAAATGCCTCAACTGTATTGTTTATCAATCTTAAAAATACACAAAATCAGATTTGCCTGGAACCTCTTTCGAGTTTTATAAATTTAATTAAATTTTATGAAAATTATGACACGCATAATGGTCAAACTTTATTTAAAAAATAAACAATCATCATCTCCAGGAAACCCATTCTAAAGTGAAAACTTGGTTAAGAACAATATCACACATCTATTTATCAGAGGACAGCCTTAATTTTACATTTGATTTTATGAAATTGCATTTATGAAAGTATCGATACACCGATACTTTTTTCCGATATATCGACAGCCGATACTGATACTTTATAAAATATCGGTATATCGAAAATCCGACATTTTAAAACAATATTGTCTTTCTAGTATTTCCAACAAAAAGAAAGTGTAATATAAAATTATACTCAATTCAATTAAAACTATGGAAGATAACAACCGCAAATTTGAATTCATTCACTTTTTGTTTATACGATTCCAAATTCCAACTGCGAGAACAATAATATGTGTGGTGATGAAAAACGATTCGTGTTTGTCGTATGAATTGGTTATAGTTTAAAGTTTTTAAGCTTTTCGTCTGAGCCGTGGCTGAACCTCGTAGTACCCTACTTCCGTTATTAGCAAATTAATTATGTGCGAGATAATTACGGTGACTGCTTAAACGTTTTTGATTATTAATTTCGTCGGGCGGCAGTGGGATTAATTGAAATTGAAATTTGAAAAGTTACTATCAATAACCATAAGATAAAATGACATGCTGAGGCACTATTATATGTTAATTAAATAACATCCACAATTATAATTAAAGGTACATATGAACTTTATTTTACCAATTTCAAAAATTGAATTATTTGTAACTATATTGACTTTAAAGCAATATCGATCAATAAATGAATAAAATCAAAAGAAAAACGTAATCAAAGTGATGTGAATCACAAAAGGCCGCTACTGGGCAACCAACTGACTTTGGATGAATCGTGCGAAAGTTGCAATTTCGTTCCCATGCGATTGTGGCAGCGGGCTGTGGTTCGAAGCGCTTTAAAACCTCGCTAAAAATTCAAAAATTTAAAGTCGGAATCCAAACGTAAGTACCATCTGATTTGGTAAAGATGACATCTTATGAAAAGTGAGAAATGCTGCGTCTTCTACCTTCTCTTGTTTAACGGTTCAAAGTTGCCTTATTTCATCAAGTGCTTCAAGTGCTTCTTCACCACTTTTTCGCAACATTTTGAGGTTGGCTGCCTTCGATGAGTTTTATTCGTCATTGGCATGGTCAGATTTGGAGTTATGGTTTTACAGCCGCATGCTGTTACTAGCACCAAGATTTTCTGTCTACTGGCTGGTCGCACTGAGTACTAATGTGGGAGGTGAAACGTGCAACTATGTTCAGTGCGTGACAAGTGTATTTTTTATTTGTGAAATGTGTAGTTTTTAAATGAGGAAACCGCATTCAGGTAGGTCTCGGCTCGTACTCGGTGCGTTATAACCTCCCTCATCTACTGTGCGGCGCCCCAGCTAGCTGAGACACACTGGCGGGTTACACACGTCACGTGCCAGCTCCCTGAAGAATACGTGGTGTTAAAAGGGCGACTACTTTTTCAAAGGTGCCTTTATTTGCGAGAATAGGTGATGGATTTTGGTGCTGGAAGGGTTTAGAATACTTACGCCTAAAAAATGTCTGTGTTTTTGCTATAAACGCGTGTGTGTGTGTGTGTGTGTGGGTGTGTATAGTAGAGTGTAGTTGATATAATTAATGGATACTAGGCTGTGACTGTACAGCTTTTGGTGTATTTATTTATTTTGTTATGCAATAGTTTATATGTAAATTGACAACTTTTCTCATCCTGCATTGCCAGTATCTTATCTTGCGATCCATGGAAAATGAATGTATTGTATTGTGTTGAGATGTTGCATGGAGTGTTTTTTTGACTGGAACAGGATTAGGGGCTGGGATCAGCAAAATTTTAACTTTCGTAAAGTTTCCTATTGCTAAGGGACACCCTAGTGTAGAGTCACGTGAAAGATACGCCTGCAGACACGGTTTCTAAGAGAATGAATTTTTTGTTTGTTCTTCAAAATAGTTATGATCCTAGGAGATCCTTGCTATGTGTGGTATTGTGTCTAGTACTCATATCCGTTGAGGAACTTTCCGCGAAGTTCTGTTTTCCGTTACTATGAACTATTTTGGCTGACCATGCATTATACCGGGACGATCGCGTTTTCAGCTACAAGTCCAAATGGGGAATACAAAATGGTCGCTGCTTATTATAGCAACATGCCTGGTGTTTTCGTTCAACATAATGGAAATTAGTATGCATGGTGGTTTTTTCAACTGTTTTGATATAAGAGGAGTGTGCGAAAAGTAATGAGAACGATCTGGCAACGCTGTGTCTATCTGTCTACGCTCATTCCAAGTTCCAAATCCGTTCAGTCAACACATTATTTTTTTTTACAGTGTCAACAGTGAAGTTGTATTTATGTTGTGTGTTACGAAAATTGAGCATCGGAATTTAGAGCAATGTTGTGCAATCAAGTTTTGCGTTAAACTTGGGGAATCCGCGAATGTGACTTTAGAAAAGTTGAAACGGGCCTATGAGGAACATTGCTTATCAAGAGCACGAGTTTACCGCTGGCACAAATCATTTTTGAAAGGCCGAGAACAGGTTGAAGATCAACCTCGCTCAGGGAGACCTTCAACTTCAAAAACTGACGAAAACGTCGAGCGTGTGACTGCTGTTGTAAGGTCAGATCGTCGTTTAACACTAAGGATGATGAGTGAACTGTTAAATTTAAACACTTCCACCGTACATCAAATTTTGACATGCGAAAGGTTTGTGCAAAAATCCCTACAACTGAACAGAAGGAAAATCAAAGAAACGAGTTCGTTGATCTTCTTGAGAGGATTGACAATGACCAAGAATTCTTTAATCTGTAATCACTGGTGATGAATACTGGATATTTGAGTACGATCGTGAAACAAAGCGGTAAAGCGAAGAGTGGCATACTCCGTCATCTCCTCGACCAAAAAAATGTCGAATGAGCAAATCAAAGATCAAGACAATGCTGATTTGCTTTTTTTGACAGTAGGGGTATCGAGCATAAAAAATTTGTTCCAACCAATGGTTTTACAAAGTTATCCTTGAAAGGCTCAGGAAAAGAGTCATTAAAATAGATGCTTCATCATGACAATGTCCCGTGTCACACGGCTTTTTCCATCAGTGAGTTGTTGACCTCAAAACGGATTCCTGTTGTTCCCCAACCCCCTATTCACTTGATTTAAGTACTAGTGATTTTTCATTTTTCCCACAGTTGAAATATGTCTTAAAAGGGCGTAATTTTGGAACTCTGGAGAACGTTCAAAAGACTGTGCCCGACCAGTTAACAGCCCAACCAGTTAAAGCCTTCCAACGCTGCTACCAAGAGTGGAAACAACGACTCCGCCGGTGTATAACTGCCCGAGGGAACTACTTTGAAGGGGGTAATATTATTGTATGGAAAAAATACTTTGGTAATTAAAAAATCAATCTGATTACTTTTCTCACACACCTCGTACTTTCATACATTTTTCTAAAATTTTATATCTTTCACAGTAATGCAGAATCGCGATTCAATGCTGAACTGAATGCGACGCCATTCATTCTGTTCAGCGATTCGGCACTATCTCGGACAACCAATGTCGGCTAATATGCCGTCGACCTGGGGAATGATCCCATTCTTCCGATGTTTCGGAGAGGCACAGCGGTGTTAATCTTGGTGTAATGTTGTGGTTCACGGCTGATAATGATTAAGAAAACTCTGACGTCACAACGGTACGTCACGGACATCATGCCCGCTTATGTGTTACCTCTCATGCGATAGTATCTTGGTGCTATTTCTCAACAGTTCAGTGCTCGTCCACACACGGATATGTCTCTATGAACTTTCTGTACGATATTGAGATATTCCCGTGTTTAGCAAGATCCCCAGATCTGGCCTCAATACAACATGTGATAACATGTGATAACAGCTCGGACTTCAGTTCCATCGCAGGATAACATAAACCATTTACAACAGTTGTTGGCCACCTTGCTTCAGGAGATGATACAATGGTTTATGACACCCCTGTCAATCGATTCAGTGGATGTATCCATGCCAGAGGGGCTGCAATGCTATAGTGATAAATAGGTTCATACTGCAAAGTTCTTTGTAAATTTGACTCGATTGTATAATCACTGAAATAACATCACATACCCTCTCAAAGCATGATGTTTCATTTTGTTTCCTATCCTCTTCTGGGAGCTACACTTCTTTTTTGTCAGAGAGTGTAGATTTCAGATAGCCAACACTTTGTGACTAAGGAGGCAACACGAGACCATCCAGCATTTTTACAGAAACCGTGTCCAGGATAATTATCGTGGAAGGAACAGGTTGTGAACTCTCTGACACCATCTTCCCTGCTTCTTGACTATCTGGCTTAGTGATCTGACTGTTCACATCGATTGATATCGCTAGATACTGAGCTAGTAGTCACGCTGGCTAGTCTATGCAGCGAAGTTTACGTGGCTCGTTCTCTTGAGGAAACACTCTTCTTCACACAGGCAGCAGTTGTTCTCCTCGGTGTCCGTGACAGTTCTACGCTCTTCACAGTGAACAACTGGATAGTTAATGCTCCGTCATAGACCGACTTGTGAACAACAAGCGTTATTTATCATCTACTGTGTGTTGTGTTTACGCCGGAGATGGGTGCCTTCCGTTGTTTCCATCTCGTTAGCTCTGACGTAACCGCTGTGGACGTCCTAACAGTCAGCGGTATCTCTCAGTCACTGCTTCATACAACGGCAGTTTTGGCATGACCCCAGTCTTTCCAATGACCACGTATTTGTTTCGGTTAACACTACCCGTAGTAATTTTATGTGCTTTTAACATTCACCTCCTCTCTAACATGCCATACGCCATTAATATTATGAGTTTGGGTTTCCACTCTTTACTGGAGGTTCCCTCTCAGTGGATAGGATGCCACAACGGAGCCAGATAAATGAGCCGTCAACGCGCTAGCCTGGAATGTATGGGCACGAGGGTTCGTTATCCGTTCCGGGTATCCATATTTCGATTTTCTTTGGCTTCCTAAAAGTCAGTCCAAACGAATGTTACAATGGTTCTTTCAAGAGCCAAGCCCGGATTCTTCCCAATTCCTTCCTCTCGCGGTTGTAATGACCTAGACGTCAACCAGCTGTAAAGTCCTAACTTACAAGGGGTGATCAAATGAAAAGGTACGAAATGACACGGTGGGTACAAATGTAGACTTTATTCACCATAGGCCTGAGCACAACTATCCCACTGATGAACAAGCCGCAGGATTCCTTGTTCCCAGAATTCCTGTGGCCGTGACGAGACCCAGTCCTTCACAGCGTCCTTGAGTACTTCGTCCGAGTTGAAGCGCTTCCGTTTCAGGTGTTTCTTCAGTGAACCAAACACATGGAAATCGCAGGTTGACATGTCCGGACTGTAGGGCGGATGGTCCAACGTCTACCACTTGAACTTGGGCAGTTCCATGTGTGTGGCTCTGGAGACGTGTGGACGCGCGTTATCATGGAGCCGAACCACACTCCGTGAGCAGCCCTGGTCTTTTGTTCTTGATGGACCTGCGTAGGCGTCGGAGTGTCTCACAGTACACATCCCCCACCTGTACGCCATCCTGTCCTACTGTCGCATCGTTTGGACGCCGCTTTTGATCAGAGCCTCTGCTCTCTACTGCATATGCAGGCGCCCGCGCATGCTCGGATCCCAGTCAGAGACTCCAATCGCATCCCGAGATGCCATGGCGGAATATGCAAATATTTAACTGTTAGGCATTTACGTCGTTTCGTACCTTTTCATTTGATCACCCCTTGTAGATTAAGTACGCTGGGCGCAGCATTGTTTTCTGCCTACAATAGCTGATTTTCAATAGTGCAACCGGTTATATCCTACGGCAGAAGTAACTGGCAAAGTTCATCTGTCAGGATATTTTCAACGGTTGTTGTAAACGTTTTCGCTGGTATATTACAGAAGCTTTTAATGGTTACTGCTTTGAGTCGGTCATCTGAAATAAGCGTTGTGCTTATCATTTCTTCTTTTTCCTCCTTCAACTTATGTTGCATTGTATTATTATTATTTTTTTTTTTTTTAGATTTGGCCAGCTTTTCACTGATGCCTAGAGAGGAAGAAAGTTGTGTCGCCTCACGTCTGCGAAACTTTTAACTATGCTCTATGTGCGCTAAGTCTACTTTTGTTTTTGTAGTGTGTAGTTTATGAGGCGGTGATTTAGAACCGTTCCGCCATTTGTCTTGGTTTTTGCTGAAAACCGCAACCAGGACGTCCAGTATGTGGGGACCAGGGCTCGACCCAGTATGCGGCGCTTAAGCACATTGAGCCACACTTTCATCTGCTATCCAGCGGTCCGGTGGCTCAGTGGTTAAGGCGTCTGGCTGGAGATCGAAAGGTCCCCGGTTCGAATCCCTGTCTCGGCGGAGAATTTCATAGGCACTTAACATGACCTTCATCTCTGGCATAGTTTGCTGTGTAATGTGAAGTACATCAGAACGCTTCCGTGTCTCGGATTCCACGTTAAACTGTAGGTCCCCTGTACCCGGCAGGATTGCCGGGTTAGGTTAAGGCGGCTACGACAGGGGCGGAATGCGCAGCCAATAGAAACCCTTTCACCAGGTCATTCCGACCACACGGAGTTATTATTATTATTTGGTACCTATAATTTAGCTATGTTTATTCATACCAGACCTATTACATAATTGAAAATAAAATCAAACGATATTGCGAAGTGCACGAAACCTCAGAATCTTAAAAAAAAAGGTCCTTCCTTCTTCACAAAAACACATGGCAAAATGTTTTTGGACAACCCCCTGCTAATACATTCCTAGGTTGAGTCTGGGTTCGGACAGGGATTGTTTTCTTTTTAATTAATGATGCCTTCTACGAGAATTTTAAAAAAGTGTATCCTTTGATAGGAAAGATTACACGGAAACTGTATATCATTAGCGGCAGATGTCATTTTATGACTGAAAACATTTTTTTTAAATAACTTTGCAGTGGTTGTAGTAGTGTGGTTAGTGTTATATTATCGGACTAGCGTCGAGGGTTCGGTATATTGTTTCTTCTATCTCAATGTAAAAGAAAGTTAAAAGTGTGGCGCCTCTGATATTTATTTTTATAATTTTTTTATTATAATTAATTCTTCATTCCTGGGTGGCACTCAAAAAAAAAAAAAAAAAAATGCTTGAGAGACACAATCTGGCATTGTAGCTCCAACTCTACGGTCTACATCCAAAATCCAGTTATAACACTCGACAGGATAAGTATCAAAAATGTTGATAGTCAGAAAGCGCAGTGTGAATCTTCGAGGTTGGAAATGAGAACGCGTTGATATTCTGAGTTTGTTTCAGTATGTCAGGAAAGTTTAGAACACCACGACTTCTGACTCGACAAATCTATGCTACCCGTTGTGATTTGAGTCTTCAGTACTCGAATATAAAAAGTTTACTGTCAATTTGTTTTGATGAAGTTCTGTAGTGTTGAAATTGAAAACAAATAAAAGTCAATGCTTTCTCAGATATTTTTTCCCTGTCTTAAGTCACCCGCCTCCTTTGATATAATCATTCATCCCTTTTTATCATCAGTTATTCTTTACATCAAACCGTAATCATTACAAAGTATGAAATCTGACCGATATGCTCTAATTTTTCTCGTCCTTCAAAATTCTTTCCTCTGACTGTCACCTCCATTAACCGATTAAAGAATAACTCTTGTGACCGACCATCCTGCCTCGTTTTTCCGTGTTACTTCCACAAGCTTCTTTTAATGTCCGATCATTCCTAAAATAAGTTGTTTATGCTTACTTAAATTTCAAGATCTTGTGTAGCACCACATTTCAAGTGCTTCAATCTTTTTTTGGTATTCCTATATTCCAATATTATATTCCGTAAATTGATTTGTTCCATTTATACTTTTTTCCTGAGTAATAGTTGAATATCCGATATTTAAAGATTTCTCCTTTTTCAGTAAGGATGTTTTCAGAAATACTAACCTGGTTCTGGCAACGTTCTTTTTTTCATCACAGTTTCAAGCGGGTGCGGTAAGTATGTAATTTCCCGTATTACCACCATCCAAGGCAAACGTGCGTCAAATAACAGCAACAATCAATGTGGAACCTACGACATATGTGTTCTTGCTGACAGCGCGGGGAAATTTGAGTAGGTGAGATATGACATTACAAGACTGTTGCGAGTGCCTCTGGTAACAAAACTCCATCTAACGCCTCTCCCAGGCTCGTGAACCAATCGCTTCGACCAGAGATGACTGGGAAAAGGTTATCTGGTCAGATGAGTCATGATTAAAGTTGGTAAGAGCTGAAGGTAGGTTTCGGGTGGACCTAGGCTGTCTGGAATACATGGCACAAGCTGGTGGCGAATTCATCGTGGCGATGGCTGCGGTTACATTGTACACATGTATACCTCTAGACCAGGGATGGCCAACCCGCGGCCCGCGGGCCGTTTGTGGCCCGCGGTAGGTCATTTTGTGGCCCGCGGAGCTGAATAATTAATTCATTATATATGTAAGCTTTTACTTTCAATGGTGATATCTACACTAAGTTAAGCTGATATTCAACTTAGATCATGGCTCGATTGATCTTTCGGGAATGGACAATGCGGGTGTACAACCGAACTTTATCACGGCTTATGTTCCTGTAACTTTCAGCGCGTTAGTGGTTCGCCTGACGGATTCTTGGAGCGCTTGCGTCGGTTATTAATCTCCTAGCAGTTAATGTTTCCACCCGTAGATGGAAGTAAGCTCTTTTATTTGATTGTTGTATTTGATTCCAAATGCATTGTCTACAATTCCATGTGTTTGCTGTACTGTTGTATTTGTGGCGTGTTGTCGTGATCGACTTGTAAGAACTAGTTTCTGTTTTATATAAGTTGTGTGAATGTAAGTAATACTATCGTTAAAAATACGTGATATTTTTGTTGTTTCATCTTTACCGAATATGTTCCCGTTATTATTATTTTTAATCATTGCGATTTTAGAAGTTTCTGCAAAATACAAGCACGTGACTTTTATTCATTTGTCTTTCTAGTTCAGTTAAATAGTGGCGTCAACTAGTAAAGATGTTGGAACAAAGAAGCGAAAAGCGGCAGATGAATTGAGAAGTTTTCAGGATAAGTGAACAATTAACTATTTTTTTGTAGAATTTAAAATCTGTTTCTGTATTGAAAGACTATAACATGAAACGGCATTATGAAACTAAACATGCAAATAAATTTGATGAGTACCAATAACAATTTCGATTAGACCAGGAAAATAACTTTAAAAGAAAACTTTCTACAAGGCAACAGATATTCACTATAGCTGTGGACAGATTAATTGGCGGGTCAGTGTGAACGCGCTGTTGCCGTACTTGGGGACAAACTCGCGATGCGCTCTCTTTCTATCACCTGAAAATTGCAACGCTGTGCGGCCTGTGTTGCCTAGTCCAAGCGTCAACAGCTCGCTAACCACCCCCAAACCTTCCACCTCCCTTTCACTAAAAATGTGTGAACCTGAGAATCGGAATTAGAAAGTGTCAGTGTGAGTGTGAACTTGCTCGAGAGAGGATATTTTGATTTTTAGCGATTTACGATTTTTACGTGCGATTTAAATAATTCCATTTGGTTATTTATTAATTATAGTAATTTAGTGTAATAATTTTACCGAACAAAAAGTGCCGTAACTTATAATTAGGGAAATTTAGCAAGAGAATCTTGCTACTAAAAATGGATACTTAGGAAGAGACTTATTCTCCTATTCCAGGTGTTTCCGAACTAACGACTCCCAACAAGACGCAAGTCATCGACAGCAGAACCACCTCGGCTGAAGCAGACAACTGAGTAAATCTATCATTCACAATGTATATAAATATTTCAAACTTCTTGTGGACAATGATCGAGAAATTTTGTCTTCTACATGTACGCTAGTAGGAAAAGACTTGAAAAATATGGACGTACTTGATATTGACGAAATAAAAAACTGTAGTGATTTGTTACCGCAAAACGAACCATATTGCGAAAAAATTAGGGAATGGACAGGCTATTTGCGCTGCAGCTTGTGGTTGTCGGTTTGAGAACTGTCCAGCGCGTGTGTCGTGAGGGAAAATAACCTAAGTTTGTTTCTCGAAAGAAAAATATGAAACAATACAGCACTCTAACAAAGCTTAGCGACTTTGACAGTCCTTTGTCAGGAGGACAGTACACGAATTTTACGATAGTGATGAGTGGTAATATATAAACAGATAATTTTGTCGTTAATTATGCAAGTTTTTCAGTGCAGAGGATGACAAAATAAAATTTTGATTTTAGTTATAAATATACGAACTGAAAATAAAATGTAACACGTGGACTTTTAGCCACAAATAAAAGAAGAGTATTTCCATAAGTTTCCTTAGTCTGTCGAGAATTTTATTTTCCTGCGCAAATAATAGAATAATAAATAACAGGTCTTTGAAACCTCCAATTATATTAAACGCATCTGCAATGAATAACTTTCTTAACGAAATGACATGCATCAATATTTTATGACAGAATAGTGATCATAAATTACTTAAAACACGTTACAAACCATTACTACAAGTAAAGAGGTGAATACAACTGTTACGCGCACGGCTTGGCAACGGCGCATTTGACGCCACCCGCCAATTAATCTGGCCAGAGCTATAGCACTGCTGCAGAGTCAACATGCCACGTAAAAGTGAGCTATGCAGTAGCTTCAATATTAGCAAAGAAAACGAAGCCGTATTCAAATGGGGAAATGGTGAAGGAATGTTTGGAGAGCATTGTTGAAATTGTGTCCAGAAAAGAAAAAGGAATTTTCAAAAATAAGACTCTCTCGTCGAACACTTACCAGACGTGTGGAAGACATTGTGAAACATATTGAAGATAATCTGAAAAGCAGAGTCCCTGATTTAATGTATTATTCTCTAGCATTGGATGAAAGCACAGATCTAGCAAATAAGGCCCAAGTAGCGATTTTCTTAAGAGTTGTTGATATCCATTTAAACAAAACAGAAGAATTAGCGACTCTATATTCACTTAAGAACACTACAACTGCACGCGATTTGTTAGTCAGTTACAGCAGCATTAAATCGTTTTTCGTTAAAACTTCACAACTTATCTGGCGTGACGACGGATGGAGCTCCAGCAATGGTTGGAAAACATGAAGGTTTAGTAAAACTGATTGAAAAATAGCATACAAACATGATAATACCTCATTATTAAATTTTCATTGCATTATTCATCAAGAGAATTTATGTGCCAAGTCCTTAAAAATGGATCATGTCATGAGCGTGGTTATCTAAATAGTTATCTTCAATAGATCGAAGGGGTTGAACCACCGTCAATTCCGAGAATTCCTCAAGCATTTGGATTCTGACTATAATGACCTTACATTTTATACTGAAGTAAGATGGTTGTCCCGTGCAAAAATATTAAAAAGAATGTTTGATTTGAAGGAAGAGATACAGTCATTCTATGAAAGCAAGTTGATAAGTATCCCAAAGTTTGAAGACGTTTGTGATTTCGCATTTCTAGTCGACGTAACTAGCCATTTAAATAACCTTAACATTCGTCTGCAAGGCAAAGACCAATTGGTTAATAATATGTTTGATGTTGCCGCGTTTCAAATGAAACTTGGGCTTTGGGAACAACAGTTGAAAAATAAAAAATTCACTCATTTTTCCACGCTATCATTGCAAATAGACGTGACACAGGCTTTGGCGATTAAGTACAGTTAATTGATATCAAACTTGAACCTTGAGTTTGAAAACCGATTTCAAAATTTAAAAAAAAAAAACATCATATTCTTTTTTCTGCATTTTCAGCGCCATTCTCCATCGATATAAATTCACTGCCAGGAAATTTGCAAATGGAATATTGTGAATTGCAGTGTGACGCACAGCTTGCGGAGAAATTCCACCAGGTTGGTTTGAAAGAATTCTAAAGAAAATATCTGGACAAGGAGAAATATCGTACATTTTACAAACATGCTTTGCGGATGATTTCGCTATTTGGAAACACTTATGTGTGTGAACAGCTTTTCGGCCGAATGAACAGTATCAAGTCACAACATAGAACACGAATCACCGATGTTTATTTGGAGAACTTTATGCGTGTAGCCACAACTTCTCTCGATATCCACATTGTTGCCCTTAGTTCTGCAAAACAATGTCAAAATCGCATTAAGATAATTGTTTATTTAATACTTCATTAAACACCTATATTTAATTTTAAGTGTTTTTTTTTCTCTCATAAAAATATTAAAGTATTTTTTCCAAGAAAGTAATGCGTGCTGCCCGATGGAGAGCTGTAGTTCTAAAATTTGGCCCGGCAGCTGAAAAGGTTGGCCACCTATGCTCTAGACAAATTGAACCTACCATTTACTAGAAGTGGTTATATTCAGCTACTAGGAGACGGCCATTCATGATCTTCATGTACCAAAATAACGATGGAATTTTTGGGAATGACAATGTGCGGTATTAACTGGCCAAAGTCGTTCACGATTGGTTTGAGACAATTCCAGCGAATGATTTGGCTGCCTAGATCGTCAGACATGAATCGAATGGTACAAATCTTGGACACGATCTCATTAATTGTATTGCATCATTTGCCTTATAATTATTGTTTATATTTTTTATTTTTCTGTTATTATAATTTTTATTTATTTAAGATTTATTTTTATGGGTGCTTCTATTGCTAGCCATATTGTTAATGTTACAACAAATATAAATAAATTCCTTTCGAGAACAAGAGCGAATTACTGTCCTCCAACGGCTTTTCCCTCAGCTGAGGAAATGAAAGATCAAAATGAAAAGAGCAGGATGCCAAGCGCTCTGAAACGGAAAAAATTAACTTTATAACTGCAAGAAACCAAAACTGATACTAGCCAAGGAACCCCCTGGTATGCGTGCTCGACATGTACATGACAATTTTTTCTTCTTCGTATGTAGCATTTGCTCTTTCCCCCAGGAATTGCTGCTAAAATCGTGGGCAATGCAGAGCACTGTACTCCGGGGTGCTATATATCTCCGCGCTGCCTCTGGTAGGTAGACAGCCTGCGTGGCTGTGAATCAGCGCAACGCATCTATCAGGTGCAAGGTGTACTCTGGGGGCACGACTGGGGAAATCGGATTTCCTTTCAGCTGATATATGGTAGCAGTACTGATCGCCTTTTCAGAGAGGCTTGAAACTACCAACACGGCGGTCTCCTGAAGTGCCGCGTCCATTTGTAGTGTCTTGACACAGGCAGAATGGCTGCAGATAGGGAAATAGATTGTCATGAGTAGGATTCGGATCTTCAGCACATGTCATATTTGTTTCCTACCTTCTTTTTGGACTATAATACTGAATTAATCACTGCTTGAACGTATTTTAGAGTATTTTTATAGCATATGCATGAATATTCAGGCCATTTTCCTCGTTTTAGTCGTATTACGATAATATTTATGGACACCTTTTGCGGAAAAATCATGTAATTTTTAATAATGCTGGGAATTCAGTGGAAGTTATAGATGAGAATAAGATGAGAATTATTTGTAGAAATGTACTCCCATTATACTTTGGCGGAAAATGCAAAACTAATTGTCACTGAATTGGTTACAATTCAGGGGTCGAGAATTAAAGTTATATATTATAGTAATTCTCTACACTTAACGTTCCGCCTGCCTATTAATCTCGACAATACAGCATAATGCCTGTGCCAATCCGAGTCAATCAATGTCTCATTGTCGCCAATACTTTTGAAAATAATTTTCAGTCAGGGTTAAATCTGCAGTGGACCAATCAGTACCGCCAGGGGCGGATCCAGGATTTCCGTTTGGGAGGGGCTTGAGAGGATTTTGGTTGGGGGGGGGGGCTTGAATCAGACGAGGTTAGTGTTTATTGTCTTCTCAGATTGCTGCCCCCTTAAAAGATCAGGAGAGCTAAAAAAAGGTTCTCCAAAATTACGATGTCGGGAGCGGACCTAGATACTTTTGGGGTGGGGGGGCTTGAGCCCCGTAGCCCTCCCCCCCACCCCTGGATCCTCCTCTGAGTTCCGCCATGCAGAAAAAAAATATGAAAGTGCTGGGTTACGCAGGTACCTAAAGAAATTTGGAAAGGATCTGTTTTCTGGAAATTATGTGAAATTTAAGTGATTTCAACAAAGCGACCATAAATTTAATTTTCCAGTGGTGTAGTGAGTACATGGAGGCAAATTATGCTGTCTACATGAAAGCGGCACTACTAGATAAAATAAATGATTTATAATTGAAAATGTTTTGATGTCTAGTAAATTTAAATTGGTCATATTTTGTCATTTTTAAGTCATAGTTACCCCTTTTTAGGGTCATATTTGGCTGCATATTTCTCTAATTTTTTTGGTCATAAAGTTCTGAACCCTAGTCATGAGCCATCGCATGAAATTAATGAGACTATAAATTTGACATTAACAGTGATACGACGCTGCTTAGAAACACTTTTACTGTTGATTTCACGGATTTTACAGTGACATGTTAATGATTTACTTGATTCTATATTTTAAAACTTAAGGTGTAAAGTGAGATGCAAGACAAAATTTATTTGTTCTCCTTACTCGTTTCACATTACCTGATGAACCTTCAGCCACTTATGTGTGTTATTTATTACGTGATTCTTATGATTAATTCTCAAATACATTTCAAGTTCGTATATGAGGCAGGCCTGATTAATGGATCACGACGTTCCATCCTTTGTTATAATTATACAATAGTGAATTAAAATCACGTCACGTCACTGTACGCCGACGTCACGCTCCGAACTTCCTTGCCCAGAGATGTTACAACAAAATTTAAGTTATGGTCGTTAATTAATAGTTAATCAACTATGAAATAAAATAAATTATGTTACTATAGTTTATGGACGGATAGCACGTGGTCAATTAAGATTGAAATAGAACATTATATCATAAGTTATTCTTACATAAGATTCTTAATGATCTGTAAGTCAAAGGCTATTTTCATTAATATCGATTGGTTTAATTCTTAATAATTCGTTGTATTGGGGCATCCAAAAGCTTAACAGCATTTTCTTACATTACACACAAAGAAAAAGAAAACACGCAGATTATGATCGTTACAGGATATATGTCATAAAATATGAAAATGAATATGGTGCAATAGAGTTCGTTATGGGTGCAAGCATGAAATTGTTATTTAAGGAATGAAACGCTGGGTAAAGAAAGCAGCAATAATGCTAGTTTCGTGTGGCCCATTCAATAGTGAATTATGGGAAACCATTTATTGATGGTTAAATAATTAATGATTTCATGATTACAGCAGCAGAAGCAATGTGTCCAGAAAAATCTAGTTGGTGAGTAAACAATGTGATCGGAGAATATGATATTGCAGAAAAGATATTACATCAGTTGAATGACAGAAATCGACAGAGTGGTTCTCTTTCGGCCTGGAAGAGTCAACACATGCTGCTCAGGTGGTAAATTTTATTCGAGGGATAAATAAAAATTATGGAATGATGAAGAACTTCTTCACTTTGATACCATCTACGGCACGACGATAGGTAAAGTTATTTTTAAAGGAACTGAAAATTCTGTTCAGAAAAACAATCTTCAATAGAAATATTTGAAGTGTATCATTACCGATCGTGGAAAATAAACGGGTGAAAAAAATAAGCGTTACTCTCACCGTAGAAATTAAACGTACATTGCGTCATTTATCTTTTCAGTGCTGAAAATTTTTGGATATGCCAGAAGTTTTAAAGCCAGTCATGTCTTTTTATTTTATTTTATTTTATTTTACTTATTGCTTTACGCCTCGTCGATGGCTAAGGTAATTAGAGGCGGGATGGGACTGGCGACAAGGAACGGGAAGGAATTCGGCCAAGGCCTTTTTGAAGGAAGCATCCCTGCATTCGCCTGGAGTTATTTGAGGAAACCATGGAAAACCCAAATCTGGATGTCCGGATGGGGATTGGAACCCGCGTTAACCGTTCACCCACCACGCTCGGTGCCAATCATGTCAGCTGTTAATTATATCAGATGACATGCGCTCAGTAATTGTCATTTCCGTGAGTTTACTGAAGAGATAACAGAAAATAAGCTACGATATTACACAGCAGTATGCTAGATTAGCTAAAGAAAAGTTTTGAGCTCCGAGCAATAATTGAAATTTTCTTCGATGAAAAGAATCGTCCTCTGACGGAGTTACAAAACAATGCATGGTTATGGACGTTATCATTTTATACAGATTTAACTTAACATATTAACTATCTTAATGTAAAATGTTACAAAGAGAAAACCAGCTTCTGCTGATTTATACATTCACGTTAAACCCTTTCTACAAAACATTTTTTTGTTTCAATCTCAATTGAAAGAAATTGATTCACATATTCTAATACACGCGAAACTGAGACTTCATTTCGGGTAAAATTCCCAATTTAAACTTTGGGTCTTTTAAAAATAAATTTTGTTTCGCTTTTTTCAGATTTTGATACAGTTGCAAATGATATCAAGATTTTTCATAACCCTTTTAACGCCGATATAGAGACCCTTGCCCCAGAACTTTAAATGGAAATGGCTGATTTTCACAGAAGCGATATTTTTGGAGAAAAAGATGGAGTTTCTTCCACCTCTCACACAGTTTGATTAGTTTCATAAGTTTCCTAGTGGTTTTCGTTTCGCTTTCTGCACTACTTATCTGTGTGAGAAAAAAATATTGTCCAAAAATAAATATGAAAAAAAATATTTACAGATCAAAACTAACTAATGAGAATTTGCAGACACTGCTAATAATTTCCACAAGTAAACTTGATCCAGATCTGTAAACATTTGTTTATGGAAAACTAATGTTTTCTTGTTGATCGTATCTGTAATGTGTAATTTCATTATGTGAATTACCTCTATATGTCACTTATTGTTTAGGATAAATCTCATTTATTACAAAAATAGTAACATTTTTCTATGCTTGCAAAGATTTTATAATAATTACTTTTTAAACTTATTACAAAGTACGGTGTGAAAATTTTTATTATGTATGTCAGTTATTGTGTTTCTTAATTTGTCGTTAAATAAAAACATCCAATTATTGTTTAGTTTGGGAATTTGAACCTTTGCCCTCACAAATGCAAGGACCTCTCACCAACCAAGCTCGGTATGTTAGCAGGTAAGTGAACTGTTTCGATAAATGGGAGAGTAACGGAGTTATATGAATTGATATAAAGAAATAAACAGTAACATTTTTCTATGTTTGCGTAGATTTTGTAATAATTACAATGTAAACTTACTACAAAGTACGGTGTGAAAATTATCACTGCCATACACTTCGTTAAAAACCAAACTGTGATTTCTCTTAAAAATACGTAACTTTCGTAGAAAACCCACGTCATAAGTTCTCATGCGTGGAAGTTCCATTCTAATTCGTTCCTTACGGTTTGTGTGATGCGAGCTCAGACAGGCAAAAATTCTAAAATATGCGGTTTTGATGTCTGTATAATCGAGAAACATGTAACTTTTCATGATAGAAAGCATCTTGTATGTTAACTGATGACATAAGCTGTCACTGCGTGTTGTTTAATTGAGATTTATACATTACCATTTGCATGATGCGTTTCCACAGAAAAAAAAAAAATCAGAATTTTTAGTTGTATAATAGGCAGAAAGAATGCAATAAACTAATGTATGTTTCTGTCGCAGGCAGTTTGTAAATATTATGTTATAATAAGTTTTGAAGATATTTGTTATTTTACATGTGATGTAAATTACTGAATGCGATTGACTTATATGTTCGAGAAATGTATAGTTTCGCAACAATACTAATTCCTTCACGACTTTTAACTGGAAGATATGCATGTATGATAGTTTCCAACTAGGTCCAAGCTAACCCTGTGTTTTGGTTTAATTTGCTGTGGATGTGTACACGTCAGTGTTAGATCTAGGTTGTCATTTCTAGAGGGGGGACCTACAGTTTAACGTGGAATCCGAACCACGAATGCGTTCTGGCATATTTCACATTACACAGTATGCTGTGCCAGAGGTGAAGGTCAGATTAAGGGCTTATGGAAATCTTCGCCGAGAAAGAGATTCTTACCAAGTGCTGTGTCCGCACAGCGGCCGAAATGTCAACTCGGCGGACGGGCGGTCGCCCGGAGACGATGAGGCGAGAACCGAAGCTAAGTCCAAGATGAACTGCGCAAAGTCCAAGGAAGAAACCGAACGTAGACCGAGACGCGCACCGATACGAGTCCAATATGCGATGCACAGAGTCCAAAGGAGTAACCGAACGTAAGCCGACCACGCGATGATCGAAGTTCGAGATGAGATGCACTGAGAGACGGTAACGATACTGAATAGCAGTGAACACAGCACTGTTTTAAGTGGGACCGCGCGGCTGTATTTATACTAGGCCAGTCGCTTCTCATTGACCGCGGCGGAAACCCTGCTATGTGGTGGCGCTAGATGATCTGTTCCTAGCGCCGTCTATCGGTTGTCCACCTCCATCTCTTGTTCCGGGCATACTATTAATATTATGCTATTAACCGCCGCTCAATTTGTCGCCTTTGCAGAGTTGCTGCATATTCGGAACAATATTAGTAAAATTAAGTCAGATCGGCACGTAAATTTGGCCAGCTTCTGTAATTTGTTGTTATATGAAGGAGCGATGGAAATCCTTTCTCACAAAGATAGGTTATTGAAAACTGCATTATGATTTATTGAGGGAAACCATGATCTCAGAACTGCGTTTTAAGCTGACTGTCATTTGAAAGCTCAGTTAATGGTTATTTCTTCTTTAGCGAAAGTTAATTCACGTAGCCTTAAACCTACACCATCTTCGCGATCCACAAGTAGGGAATCGCTGGTAGCTAATGCCTCAGTTTCTATGGAACTTCCATGCAACAGACACTTCAAAAATCGTCACCTTCCGCAACAAAAGTTCTGTTCCTTTCCAAGTACTCCAAAAAACTCACAAAAGCTCTTATTCTCGTTGCTACTCCATTCGTATCATACAAAACAAGTCTCTCGTTTTACCACCCACCGTTCACACAGCAACAATATTTATTTTGTAGAAAAACAAATCTCTCGTTCTAGCAACTCATATTCTGTCCATACCCCCCCCCCCCCAACCCCCCAAAAAAATGATATTGAAAACCCAGCTTTTTCGATGTTAGGTTAAGGTGACTAAGATAGGAACAGAAAGTGCAGCCAGTAAGACCCTATCACCAGGTCATTGCATCCACATGGAATTATTATTATTTAGTATAACTGTACCTTAAATCGAAAGTTTACAGAACCATCGTTCGATCAGTGGCACTGTATGGAACTGAACATTGGCAGTCACTAAAAGAAATGAACAACAGCTGCATGTCATGAAAATGATTTGCTGCCCACAAGGACTCACTAAAATGGACCGCATCAGAACATATGGGCGGCATTTGCTGTGTCCCCAATCCGTTCAGCTGCAACACACAAGAACAGCACTCGGCATAAGATCACGAGGTAGATCCAGGAAGCTCTGGCTGGACATCTTGCGGGAGGACACGCATCTCGTCAAGATGCACAAGATCGAAACAAACGGAAAAAGTCCAGTTAAGCAGATCCTGCACTGCAGGATTGCTAAAAAGAAGTTATCTGTAGCTATAAGTATGACGTGTTGCACGTAAGATATTAATAGTTTTAATTTTTCATTTCTGTCGGTAGATAACATCGTCATTTATTTGGGAGTATGATAAGAGGATTTGCCAGAGAAATGATGGAATTGGGTTACAAAACTTTGGTCACACCATTGCGCAAATATGGTGGTGTAGTTTGGGCCTTATATTTTGTGTATAAAATTCAAGAGGTTGTGCAAAGGACAGCAGGTATATTTGTTTGTGGAAATTACTGCAGTACCCAGTCGGTAACTGATAAAGGAGCTGGATTGGGAGGAATTGGAAGAAAGGAGTGTAGCTTGGAGAGTTTTGGGAGCTTACAAGGCGTGTGTTGGAAATGAGGCTTGTAATGATTTCTATTGAAGAATTAACAGTAGTACATGGAAGGGAAAAGATGACTATAAACACATGCTGGCAGTCTGGCACTTGATTTCATTCACAAGGGAGCATGAAAAATTTCGTTTGTGGAAAGGCATATAGGGATTGGTATAAATTACCAACTAACCAATTAACTTAAAAAAACGCTATGGAATTTAAAATTGAAATTTGTAAAAGGCAAAAGTACATAAGTGGGGAATCTTACAATCTAATTATATAAGATAATTAAAAAAAGAATAAGAAGAAAGGGGTAAATAAGTCTGCCAGTGTGGTACAATGCGCTGACGCACGCACACTGAATCGGGGAGATACGACGGGACCGGGCACAAACCCAGACTACCGCATTCCGCCGTCTTGACAGCCGTTTCTAGGCGATTTCCGCAATATTCTCTCTGTACGAAGCTATCGAGACCATTGCCGGGACGGGTTCCAATCTCCGCCTCATAAACTACCTACACGTTTCACAAACAAAAAATAAACTTATCACACGCAGATCATAGTTACGCGGTTCACAGACACTCAACAAAAGACCCAAACTGTTGGGAAAGGTGGTGGAGAAGAAGAAGAACGGGATAAATAGATGAATAGGGAAATTGTCATCGGAACATGCTCTTCAAGCAGTTAAATTCAAATACTGCGTTACACTATAAGTTACTGATATGATAAGGGAGCTATAAAGGGATCCATTGGAAAACAGGAGAGTGTTTAAGACATATAATAGAGATCGTGGTTAAACTGAGAGTGGTGCGTGACAATGAAAGGATGACCATGACTGTAAATTGTGTCATTCCCGGCGTAAATGTGTGGAAAAAATTTATTTCGTAGGTTGGGTGCCAGGAATTGCAATAATTTTCGATGCGAAGTGGAGAACAAGTTACCAAAAACGCTGAAAGAACGAAATATTAAAATCCCTAGAGGGCAAAAGTAGCCTGGCACAAGAAAAGAGGGAAATAGGTGGGTAGGGATATTGCCACGGGAGCGTGCGCTTTATTGCAATTAACTTAAATGTCTAATGAAAATAAATGCACCAACCCTGGACTATAATTCTGGTTACATTTGAAATCACTTCTCTCTCTTTAACGAGCTCTTTATTATATGATAGTAATATTAAGGAGAGTAATTAAAATTTTGTACAAAAAGAACGTTCATTTTTCTATTAAGTTGGGAAATTAGGTTTAATTCATTTTGGGAAAATGAACAATTAACGTGTATTTTTAAGTTTTATGAACATATGTCACGTTTCTCTTTAAACATCACACGTCACGAAATCCACACGGTATGTGGGACGCCACTACCACACACTAGTGTAGCTTTCTGACACGTTCAATTCTCCATACAAGGCGTCGTGGTTAAACCTGTTCCGGTTATTCATTTTATGGAAGGATTGCACCAATCAGGTTTCTGCTCTTAAGGGGCTCACAGACGATCAACTTGGTTGACAACCATGTTGTCAACTTGGTTGTCAGCGTTTGCCACAGACGAAACTAAATGTTGGCGACCAAGTTGTAAACATCACATTCGAGTATGTGTCATCATCGGGTTTTATTTGTTGGGTGTTTTCTATTGCTGAGTTTTATTATTTTGAATTACTGTTTTTAAGTATTTTTGTTATAGTACAGCTATAGTATTTAAAAAATGAGTGAGGGAGCATTCCAGTTTTTAGTTTTAAGAGAGTTGCGTGACGATAATGTGTCTCCTGCTTGTCATAAAAGCACGATATTTAAAACCGCGTTCGGAATTCTAATTCCAGTTTAATGAGCGAACAACATGTCACAGCAACTGACGATGTCCAAAACTTTTTAAGAAAGGTAAGTAAAATTTTGAATGAATTCGATAAAGTGCGACCATTTATTGAAAATGATACGAACATGAGGATTGTATTAATGTGAATAACCGCCGACATCAAGATCATGAGGCAGGAAAGAACTGAAGGCAAGGAACGGGAAGGAATTTGGCCTTTTGAAGGAACCATTCATACATTCACTTGGAGTGATTTGCAGAAACCAAGGAAAACCCTAATTTGGATGGGCGGATGGGGATTCAAACCCACGTCTTCTCTTATGAGAGGATAGTAGATCACCGCTCACCCAACCCGATCGGTCAGCTGTTCGAAACCCTGATGTTTTTAGCTAGTGGGCGGAGCGTCGAGGTTTTAAAATTTCTCAGCTCTATATCGCCACACCCTATCATTGAGACTTGTAGTGTAACGTAGGAATTTCAGTGATCTGAAGTACTATTAACTTCGGCTCTAGTTCTTTAGCTCAGTTTAACGTTTTTCAAATTCCTCCGGTAACAAGTTCTAAAATTTCTGACTGTATTCTTATAACTGTCAATATACGTATTTAGCTCAATTTGTTGGCAAAGAACTAAATAGTTTTGGTCACTCATTCTTCTTTTTGTTGTGATCCTTGGTAGCATGCTCCTTCAACGTTGGCATAACTTTCCCCAAGAAGCATAACCTTCTTCCCAGAATTCCACGCATTTCTTCCCAGAATTCCACAAATTGCTCCCTAAATGTGGTTCAGATTAACATCTCGATGCGCAAAAATACTCCCCTTCAGATACTCCTAGACTACCATGTGGTTACCGCCCATGCAACAGGCCCCGCTGCAAAACTTGTAGCATGAATCCGGACACCACTACCTGTTCCAATGCTACTACAGTTTATTTGTATGCTGTTACTTGACATACCACTTGAACAGCTATACACCTATTAATCAACTTTCTTACCTACAATGTACAGCTTTTTACATAGGCTTCGCTGTCGATACGTTATACATTGACATCCTCGACCATTCAATGCCAGTTTAAACAAATAACTTATCACTGTGGAACAGTCAAAGTATTTCTTCCGAACTGTTTAGATGGGGTTTGTTAACATACCCTTTATACCTGATATACCCGCTGTCCTCAACCTCGGTATGACCTCTTCAATAAATCTACCACCTACTCTTAATGTACATTTTTGGTTTGTTGATTAAAATACTATACATAATTTATCTGATTCAAATTTTATAACTTTAAAAATTACAACTTATTGCGTTTTTTTCCCGACAAAGTATATTTTCGGGTAATTTGTCTCCCCCTAACCAGTCACTCCCATCTCCTATATCTGGGCTCGTCAGTGTGTACACGTCGGACACCTTGCCATACGTCTCACTTCTACACTTGATTAAGGTTTTAACTAAAATATTGTACGAGTATATTGGTCGTGGCCCACCTACCTCCATCTGTGATGAGTGATCAATTTACATTCCCTATAGTTCCTAATTTTCATTAACTTTCAGCGTTGGCACTGTTATTGGAAATAAAAAACGATATATAAAATTCTAGTGGTATAGGCCTAATGTGTATGAGATATGAATGTTGTGAGACTTTTTAAAATTATTTATTTATTTTATTTATTACTCTCGTTTATAGATTCCTCCTGGGATATGGAACAAGTCATGTTTAAAATACATAGTCCTACATGCAAGATGAATAACAAAATTGTGAAAAATTATTATATATTACTAGATATTGCTATATTTGAGTATACAAATAGATTAAATGAACAAAGCTGTAAATTTGATATTAACTTCTGTTAAAATTAGATATCTACATTATTATATTTGTATTTTGAATTGTATAAATTGTAATTACAGTTGTAATTACAGTTTTATTTAATTTAAACTTCAATGACATTCTCTTGGAATACGGCTTTTTGTGGGATTCAGGAGGAATGGTAAATATTGAAGAAGGTGGTATTATGAAAAATATTGAGTAAAAAGTTCAGATAAACATTTTTTCCGATTTCGAGGTACTGGAATGTTATTCATAAATGATTAAGAGCGCACAAACAACTTATTGAAGTCTTTATTCTTGCAAACACACATGCATATTTTACAAAAGTTTAAATTAAATGTTCGAAAATCCCACCATCGACTTCAATACACTTTGCAGTTCTTTTCGCAACAGTACGTGGAGCTCTTCTCAGAACGTCTTGGTGTACTTTTATGAGGGTAGCAGTGTTTACAATGCGACCCAGTAATTCATCTCTTGTCTTTAATTTATCTTTGTACACTTCGTTTTTCAACCATCCCCACACACAAAAATCTAATGGGGTAAGGTGCGGCCATCTTCCTGCACCTGTATTAGCAAAACGAATGGAAAACGGTCGCATGTTTAAATGAACCTTTTTGATTCAACTAGATGACCCATGCGAAAATTTCGCAAATACAATGAATAGCAAGGTTAGGGGTTTGTAATAGGATAAAACAAGAAACGCCTCATTTGTTGCCCCTGAACTGTCTCATGCGTGTGACGTTGACAGTTATAAGTTTTTTTTCCGATAAATTTAGTTCTCAATTTATAATGTTCCCAGAGAGGAGACCTTAATCGTTTAAATGACATCTCATCTATCGATTTAGATTAGGTGTCAATGGAGATAAATGGATAGTAAAAAAAAAAATGTTAATAATGATACTTTTGTCCTTGAAAGATCGAATTCCAAAAAATTCCTTTCTCAAAATATTAGATCAAAGCGGAGACCTTACTCTCCAAAATAATACCTAATTTCTCGATTTCGGTTAGATATCAAGGGAGATAAATAGCTCGTGGCAAAAAAATACGTTATGGAAATAATGGTAATTTTGTCCTTGTGAGATTAAATTCTGAAAAATTCTTAAAATATGATGTGACCAAAGGAGAGACTATAAGCTTTAAAATTACACCTCATTCATTGATATCGGTTACGTATAAAGAGAGACAAAAAAAAAACTCGTTATGGAAATAATCTTTATGATACTGTTCGTACTACCACCACCTTCAATATTTACTATTCCTTCTGATTTTCCCTATCCAAAGAAATATCTTGATTTTTCCATGCAGGAGCATGAAATAATTTTCCCATTTCCAATGTTCAATGATTTTATAGCAAAATGTACTGCATCTGATCGTTTTATAATTTAACACGCATTGTGGACACAGGTATGGACATTGCCTTTCATAAATATGTAAATATTATCTATTTTGTCTATTTAGTTTTACTTTATTTCTGTGGTCTGTTCGAGGATTTCAATAGATTAAAGCTTCTCCAGACAACGCATATCAATTTTCAAAAAGCCCCGCGTAAATCGGATCAGTAGTTTTTTAGTCTATAGTGGACAGCATACGAACATTGCCAACAATAAACATTTTTTCTACTGCTGAATTTTGAAAAACCCTTATTGCATACAATTAAATCTTTGGCGCAATATCTTGGATGGAGTAAAAGGAGTTGCCTATAAGATGATTACGCAGTTTTTTAAAAAAAATAAACCTTTATTATTTACGAACTGTTTTAATATTTTGAAGAAGTTATTAAATAGATGAGTCTAAAATATAAATCCTCCTTTTACTAACGACGGTAACATTCGTGCTTTGTACCAGTTATTTTTGTTTCTTGCGTTGATGTTGTGAACCTGACAATTTGATGTAAACCGATGCAAATGCACATAATAGAATGTGTTTACAGACAAGTCATTGTAATAATATTAAGCTTCTTGAAGAGTTGTCGGCAATAAGTTCTTCATTTTCCATTAAAGAGCGATCTATACTTGCTTTTCTGCACTATAAAAAAATTTATTTTGTGAAGAGTTTTACTCCAAAATTATGCCATACAACATAACGAAAATAAGATAAGTGCACCTGTTTTAATTATGGCGGATCTGTTGCTAATAATAGAGTTCGTATTGGAAAGGAGCACTACTTAAGCACTTCAGTAGTAGTGTGATATGTTCTTGCCAACTCAGTTTACCATCTATTTGAATGCCAAAGAATTTTATCCTTTATGTTTCTACTATTGTGTTATTTTTATATATAAATCTTGCTGCGAATAATGTTTTGTTTCGAACGTAATATAAAAAGGTTTATCAGAATTTAATTTAAATGAGATTGCCTTAAATTTATTTGCTACTTAACCGAGAACATCATTTGCGTTAAATTCCTGCCGGCTCTTTTTAATAATGACCCAAATTTAGAAAATTACTATAAATTATTTGACGATTTCACTATTTGACTTTTGAATTAAGCGCGTCAAAAGCTACGAGCAAAACATCTGATTTTTCTGCTTTCTTAAATTAGAAAAGTAAAAGAAGTTTACCAATAATCGTATTCATCACTGGGAGAAGACAGTTCGAGAAAATGATTTTGTAGTTTGCGTAATGACGACATACAATAAACGCAATGAATTTTGCTTTGCGCCTTGTTGGTCGCACCATTGCTGCGCACGAAATATTTGATAGATATAAAAGACATAAAAAATACAACTTCTATGAACACAAAGTAACATAAGTCTCAGTTATTCAAACGTACTTTCACTTTTAGAAACAAGTTGCTCTTTCAGCTCATCAAAACCATTTTCACAGGATAACGTAGAAATAATGTTTAATACATATTCGAATGCAACAACGATCTGCGTTTTTTTTAATATACAGTATTGTCAAGTATCAACAGTAATTAAGGAACATGGGTACAAAATACAAAGTTATTATAATAGACGGATGTTGTGTGTATTGTAAAATGTGACCAAAAATTACAAACTATATCTAAGTACTTTTGACAAAGCTTTTAACAGAAAGTTATTTACTAGGAGAAAACCAAATCATACTAAGCGTTTTTTTCTCGTATAATTGGTATCGAAAATTAATACGTATTATTATTATTATTATTACTCCGCGATTCACTAAAAGTGTGTGGCGGAGGGTGCATTGCACCTGTCCGAAAAGCTAACAGTTTGGAAGGGATTTACGGGATATGACAGGAGGCGCTCATGGGCTTATGTGAGGAACCATCCCAGCATTCGCGTGGAGTGATCTGGGAAAACCATGGAAAACCCAGATCAGGATGGCCGGAGTGGTTTATCTAAAGCTACTCCTGTCGGATATTAAATTTACTCACTCGGTAAATCCTTTCTATTCCATTCCCTAATCGCTCGCGGGAAAAATTAATACAGAAATGAATCGGTTTTGGCTCTGATTTCTCTTATCTTATTTTCGCGGTCATTCCGAGATATGAATGTTGTTGGTAGCAATATATGTTTGCTTTCATTCCGGTATGTGGTTTATTGCGTTGGTTAACGCCCCAAACAAAAACCAAGAGTTGTTTAATTCGCGATTGCAGAAACTAGAACTAATCATACCTACTTTATTATAAGTGCATCGTAAAGGATTAATTTTCGTATTCAACTGTTAAACTTATTTTTGATTATTGATTGATTAATTGATTGATATACAATAAAATATACTATAAACAATTCTACTTTCCATAGTAAAGTTACAAAAATGATTAAAATAACGCTTTAATGGCATAATATATTTCTAAAAGTACAAATTCCAACTGCGAGAAAGATTTCACTTTACGGAATTGAAAGTAAAATATTGTCTGTTCTAATGACAAGGTGACAGAACTTCAAAATTCCTCACATTAAGCCACTGTCGTAACTAAAACAGTAGTTTGACGTGAACACTAGATTACAAGTCCTCCTATCTAACTTCACATGAAAAAAGAAAAGATTTGCCAGAAGATAAGATGAGGTGAGTGCCTGCAGAATAAAAAGTTGGAACAAATATTGAAAACAAAAATTACTTTGGACAAAAGAAAAAACATTGTAATACGAATTTTTTACTACAAGTTTTATACGAGTCTGACTGTAATCGCAATGTATATCAATACCTGTCAGTTTCAAAACCTGATTGATAACGGACGTATGATATCTCGTAAAAGATTTAGCATGATGCGATTAACATGAGAACACTGAATACAATATCGGAATACTGAATACATCATGGGAATATTGAATACAACAGTTTTTTTGCTGACAGATTAAGCTAGATGTACTTCCCTATACCAAATTATACCTGCCCGAAACGGGACCGAATCACTAGTTGTGTAATGATTTGCTTGTATTAAAAAAATAAAAAATACTATTTGTTAGGTGCATTAATCATTTCATTTATTTTATATCACAAATGTTTACTTTAATATTAATATGTTTTGAGCGAAATGCAAATTTCGTTCAGAGATATCAGTCTTTTACCTTCTTCGATGTGACGTCCAAGTATTTTTAATTTTTTCCCTGCTTTTTTGAAACGATTCTACCCAAAAGTCATATCTATGAGAATATCTTGAATTTTACGAGCCCTCAAAAATTTTACATAGCTGCAAGCAACAGATAGCTCTCGTTTTCGTAAGTCAAAAGCCACTCAGAAACTTGAAAGCCATTGCACACTTCCTGTTCAAACATTTTTGGAGGAGCTCAAATCCATTATCATGGTCACACGAGAATTTACATGTCAGAGTAAATATTCTATTTCTAGTTCAATGTAATTCATATTAGGTGAAATGTAATTACAAAATTCACTTTAAAATTCGTATTAATTGGATCAAGTTCAACGAATAGACTGGTCTACTTACCAACTACGTTGTTTGTTTTGCTCATTTAAAAATTTTACATCTAATTTTATTGTTTAAACTACATACACTTCTATAACGCACAATTCCTACACCGCGAAATATGTGTCTAAATTTTATGAATTAACGAGAATAATCGTTTGGAACATGGCGTTATCTGCATAGCTGATCTAATAGTCTCGGTGAGCTCTTGAATAGGCATGGGTTCTCGCTTGTCTTTAGGATTTCGAAATAAAAGGTTGAGAAAATTGTTGACTACTTTCCTTTTTATCATAACTGGACTTCCTCTACTGCTTTTGTATCACAACTTTTCTTGCTCTACGTGAGGAATATTCTTAATAAAATCAACAGATCATTAAAAAAGTTTTCTGTTTCTTATGTTTCTCAAAAAAAAAAAAAAAAAAAAAAAAAAAAAAAAAATCTATTACTTTCAAAGTTGAAAAAATAATTTAACACTTTTCACGAGTCATCAGTACTTATTGGTATCTAGGAACAGCATATAATTTTCTCGGAATAATTTTAGAGCCCTTTTTCTCGGAATCTTCTGGCTTATGCGCTTTACAACTTTACTGGGTAGACACTCTTAAGGTATACTACTGCTAGTCTCGTCTGGAACTGAATTTCTGAGAACGTAAGGTCCACATCGGGGGCTTAGAGTCATAACGACGTATCTACAAAATGTGTGTTTTGAGAAAAAGGCAAAAGAAGTTTTGCATCTGTTGAAATACTACCATTGTTAACATCTAACGTTAAGCCGCTTGTAGCTGTGATACCTCATGGTCCTTAGAATGTATTCATGCAATTCCATCAATTTATAATCTGTAACAATAGGTACTGCAGAACAAAACAGTGAACAATGTCGCAGATACGTTGTTTTGACTTTCAAAATCTTAGTGGTCTGGGTAGTTACGTCCTATATCGTTGTAATTACAAAACCAAACAATGCACTCTTTAAAAGAATTTATTTTGATTAATACTATTAAGCAATTTATTTTAGACATTTTAAAGTATTTCGCAGTGCTTCGCGAGTTACATGGGACATAATTAGGCCGTTTTTCGTCTTTAAACACTGCATAAAGATAATTGCAATAATAAAATGGTAAAAAAAACCATGAGAATCCCAACGCACATATTATAAACTTGTCAGTGAGAGAGTTGTAAAAACCTTAATTATATATATTATTACACTTTAGTCACTATCGTCATCAGCACTCGTTTCTGTTCCTTCGTCAGCTGCTGTAGGCTTACCTACAATTAATGACTTGTAAAAGAGGTGATACTGCTCGGGTATGATTCCCATATTACACAGATCTAGGAGGTCTTTGAACTTATCTTTCTGTATTGGAATTTGAGAGGAATACATTAGCTTAAGCGTGAAAGATTCTTACAGCCTTGTTTTAGTTCTGCGGGATATTCGAGTCTTTTAAATTCTTCAGTAGTATGGTTGTATTTAAAGTAAATACACTCAGCCTTCTTTCAATACCATAAAGAAAACACTATCTTCAGCCAATTGACATTATCTTCGTCACTATCAACATTTCTGTATTTTATCATGAAGCGTCTCAGTTCTGGAAAATTTAATACATCATTCTGCTGAAATCCAATAACATGATATTTTTATTTCATTCTCATGGCAGTTAACCATCCTGATGGATCAAAGATATCCAACAGTTTTTTCTCTCTCTATCGAGGCATGAACAGAGTCATACTCCATTTGCTGGTGACCTGGCTCAAAAAACATGTGATTTGGGATATCAAGGTGCTTAACAGCATACAGGAACATACCAGACACATTTGCATTTCTATTTTGCCCTCCCCCAGTATCAGAAAGGAAGTTCCAATCTTTCCCATCTGCATTTTGTTCTAAATAATTGAATAAGCATGAAAAAATTTCTCTAGATCCACATTTGGCAGTCCTTTCCCTCCAAATGCCAAATGCAGCTTCTCTTGAAGTTGTATTGTATATGATTAGGTTGTAGACAGCAAGTCTTCAATGATAAAACAACGCTTTAGCATTTGTCTTGGAAAGTAGCAGACAGCTTCTAGATCAAATTCAGCTTAATGAGTTTTCCTTGTTGCAGCTTCCATCCTGATGTGGTCTTTCAGAGCCCTTGCTAGACGCTTACGAGATATACGAGCATTCTGTTCTGAACGGTGAATTTCTTTCTCTGACATTCATGTGAGAGAATCTGTAACATGTATCACACAAATCATTTTCAGGTATATGGAAAGATAGATTAAATTCTGTCTTAGATATTAGTCGATAATAAGATTCCTTTTCAGGGGTTGCATTACCGTTTTTGCAAGTTTCCATATAAATTTCGTACATTTTTCGAAGATTTAAATCATGTAGCAAGTACTCTTTTTCCGAATCCTTCCTAGCATAATGTGAAGGGAGTTTTGGAATGCTTTTAATGAGAGATCCAATTCTTTCTTTCACAGCATCTGATGTAGCTACTGCTGGTTTGTGACGTCCTCTTTCATTTTTGGAAATGATATGTGCTCATTCCTTTCTAACAGAACCTGGCGTATGAATGATTCAGTCAAATCAAATGTAGTAATAAAGAATGATTGACAAACCTGAAACTTTGCATCATCTTTGGTTAGAAAGTATTAATTCGTAAATTTTCTCCTGGACGAGCCCTCAGAAGTCCTAGTACTTTGCTTATCCATCTTTTCTAAAAGAGAACTGACGTACAAACGCTGCCTGTTTATATCACCTAGATTCCAAAATTGTTGGTGCATTTTTAATCTGGCAGCCTCAGTAAAATTAAAGGTGCACTTTCTCGAGCACTTTGAACAATCTTTTGGTTTAACTGACCGCCCAGGAACATATTTGCCTTGCAAGAATAATACGGTTTGCCAGACTGCCGTTTAATTTTTCTATCAATTTTCTTCTATTTCTCAGGCTGAGCCACTCGTCTGCGTTTTACTTTTATCTGATTCTCCACCACAATATTTTCACTTACGAGCAGGTCTGTACTATTATTGCCAGTTTTAGGTCCACCATCACCTAAAAATCCGAACTGATTGGTTCTTTCTAGTAAGAAAACATTTTGATTGTCAATATCGATTGTTTGTGCTTCAATATCTGGCCGAGGTGGAATATTTAAAGATTTCTGAAGAAATGATAGAGGACGATAAAAAAAATAAACAATGATTTCCCTAGGGAATGTCATGAAGAATCAAATAATGAATAAATACTGTTAATAATTTATGACGTGTGCATTAAATTAAGGTAAAAGCACTCATATCTGACAAATTTTTGTAGAAGAAATCCCACTCGCAACGTTTTTCTTTTATAATATCTGGAGATACGCTCTTTTGTCACTGAACAATACACTGCTGCAAAGGGAGCCGAAATGACGCAAAAGGCAATACGTCATTTTCACAATAAACATTAAAGTAAAATTGTAGATACGCTACACATTATCTCTGGAACGGTTAAAGATAGGAGTCCCAGTGTTTTTCCATTGGATAGACTGGTTCTTCACAATAATAGTGGTGTAAATATGTCAAAATAGCCAATTTTGTAGATACGCTGTTATGACTCTAAGCACATGTCATGTTAGTGTTAGCGGCTGCAGTAAACCAGGTTTAATCGGACTATCTGGTAGGCCATAAATCTGGCGTTACTCGGACGAAATTAGGTTCCAATGGACGACCGGCCTGAAGTTTGACTATAGAAATTTTTTAAATATCGCAAGAAGTTCCAAGATAAATTAAACACGATGAACAAGAGTAAAGGATATGGAGCAACTTACATGCAATGATGGTAGTGATACAACATGACTACACAAAATTGCCTGCTACCGCTTGCGAAGCAAAAGGTGTAAATGTGACAGAAAGAATCTCCATATACAAGAGCTTAAAAAGTGGCAGAAATTTAGTTTCTATCTATTATAGATTCAAATTGTTTGGTGGTATTAGATGTCCAAAATCACAGTATAGTGTACCTTTTAATACAGGTTGTGACGTCACAGTCACTTTCCGCCGATCTACAAATAGTACCTGTGTTAAGCGGCCTGTAGACGATCAAATTGTTTGTCAAACTTTACCTGTTTGTCAGATTATTTGAGAGTCTGCGGCATTGTTTGACGCGTTTGTCAAACAATCGACGCGTTTGACGTGTTTGATGGAAATTTTGATTGACGGCGTGTTTGTCAAATAAGTTTGAAGATGTGCGGTGGTGTTTGTCAAACATTGTTTCATTTATCGCCTAGTGACCATGGAGAACGCATAGCCGTTCGCCAAGTCACAACAGCAGGAATGATATTTGGCTGAGTGGACATAATTTATCAGACGAAAGATTCCTTTTACAGTTCATGTCCATATATCGCGATCTGCCGGTGCAATGAAAATAAAATCTAAAGAATCGAATAACTTCAATATTTAGCCAAATTTATCAAAAACGATGAAAGAATTTAAAGTTAAAATTTGTAGAGGGCAAATGTAGGAGGGTGCATAAAAGGGGGAAGATGGGTGTTTAGGGAAATTGTCACCGGAGCGTGGGCTCCATTGCAATTTTATTAAATATATTAACTATTAGCATCTGGTTTGGCTAATTTCTCCAAGAACCCTGTATAATAGTCTCCATCTCTTCCATGTCTTCTTCTCCATGTCGGATGTATTTTTTTCCCCCGTTAGTAAGTAAATTGTGTAAATGACAACACGTCATAACTTCTTGCTTTTGTTAGAGATAATTATGTGGGTTTCTAAAAATACCTTAAAATTACATGCGAGAGTGCCAAATACTTTTTCAATAACCCGCGCGAGATAAACGATAATTTAAAATTATTCTTTTATCATTTAACACTTGTTTATTGCAAGGTTTCATAAAACTTGGTAGCAGCTGGAAAGCTTCATCTCCTACAAATACGGAGAACTTTTTAAACAAAATAGTATTCGGCAATTCATCTGGATCTGGAATCTGCAACTGATTATTTTCAAAAAAATGTTGTATTTTTAATCAATCCTCCATCTGACGCTCTGAAATTTGTACCGACATCAACCGTAAGAAATTCATAATTTGCACTGGCTATAATCAGTCAAACGTTTTATGTTCAGTGAGCAGGAATTTATTGTAATCATCTGATTCCTTGCGCGATATTTCTCGTAATAAATTTTCATGTGTATCTCTCTCTCTCTCTCTCTCTTAATTTCAATCATTCTCTAAACCAATATCTATTTTTTTTCTTGACACACAGTGCTAGAGTCAACGCTAAAAATGCGTTGTCTTTATTCCTCATTGAGGCACGCGTCACGTTCCGACAAGGCAACAATCGAAACTAAGGCAAGTTTGACAAATTTGTTTGATCTCAGGTTTGAGCGTTTGCGCTGTTGTTCGATGAAAACGTGATGTTTGACCAGCAAATTTGTCAAATAAATTTGATCGTCTACAGCAGGGGTCCCCAAACTTCAAATCACGTCGACCCCCTCATAGAACATTTGTCTTCTTATCGACCCCCAGATTTACGTTTAATAAAAACCAGTGCCGGATCTGGGGGGGGGGGGGTGTAAACCGGGATGCCAACTTGAAAGGGGTGGAAAAATCATGTTTGAAGGGTGGCGATTTAAGTCACAGAAACCTTTTTTTAGCTCTACTAGTACACTGAGCGCCTGGCGGCGATAACAATGATTTTGTCCAACAATCGGGACGGCGACACTTGGGGTCAGACGGCAAAAATGGGGGCTCCAAATAATGTTTCAAGGGGCGGCATTCCCACAGTTTTTGCCCCGGATCAAAAAATTCCTGGATCCGCCACTGATAAAAAATTTAAATCATTTTTAGCATTTCTGATGCTAAGCAATAAGGAGATTTGTATTATAACCCAAAGAAAGTATTTATAGTTCCCACACCTTAAAAAATCCACCCAACAACACTAACAGAAAAAGGAGATATTTTACACTGTTATTATAATCGTAAAAAATAATAACAAAATTACAGATAGATAGAAACTAGCCATAAGTGTCATAAAATGTAAAACACAAAATAATCATTGAAAATTTAAATAAATTATATTCGATGAAAAAACATCTGCCATTTTACGACTACTACTGAATACATTAAAAATATGTTAACATACCTTTTTATTAAAGTAGCTGATATCAGTGAGATGGATGGGTCTGAAGGGCAGCAGCAAGATTATTGATGTTCGGTTGAAAATTGGTAAGTTTTAGTCGCAAATCACCACGGTTTTCCAAGTTCAGTCTGTTTCTCTGTTTTGTCAAAATAGCGTTCGCGTGGCTAAAGCCAGCTTCAACCATGTATGAAGTTGGGAATGCAAGTAAGAAAGGTTCGGCTTCTGCTCTGAGCTTGGGGTATTTTGTAGCAATATTGTTATTGCTCCAAAATTCGCTGAGGTTTTTATTTTTAAACAACGCTTTAGCTTCCAGATCTACGCATATTTCAATCAGTTCATCTTCTAAGCCAGGTTCATTACCTTCATTATCAATTTTAACATCAAATGGAGAAGCAAACCATTCAGGAACATGCATGTTCTCCAAGTCTTCGAAACGTGCTTTGAAGTCTTCTCTTAATTTATCGAGATGTTTAATATAAATCTCCAAATCACGGTCAGGTATATCTTCATTTTCTTTTAGTAGTCGAAAGTTTGAAAAATATTTAAAATCTTTACGTGCCAGTGAAGATTTTAACAGGTCCATTTTTAGTTGAAAAGCCATTATAATTGTTCGAGCTTGAACAATTGTAACATTTTTTCCTTGCAAACGCTTCTGTACTTCGTTAAATTTCAAATAAAGATCTGCCAAATAGAACAGATGGTTCTTGCACTGTTTTAACTCGTCACAGAGTAATGGATCCACATTCTTAAGAAACTCTGTAGACGAGTCGTACAAGTCAACAAGCCTCTGCAAACTATCACCTCTTGACAACCATCTCACCTCAGTGTGCAAAAGTAATTGATTGAAATGTTCATCATTTTCTTCACATAACTTCGCAAACAGTCGGGAATTGAGAGGATGGGCTTTAATTTTATTAATTGACCTAATGCACACTTTTAGAGTATCATGCAGCTCGCCACTCAATTTTTTGGCTACAAGATGCTGCCTGTGCAGGATACAGTGAACAGTACGTACGTTAGGAACCTTTTCCTTCAGAAAGACGAAAAATCCTCTATAACGGCCTACCATAGCAGGTGCACCGTCAGTAGCTACTGCAGTAATATTCCCGAATGGAATGTTGTGCTTGTTCAAATAATCTTGCAAACATAAAAAAATTGTCATACCTTTTGAATCAGTTTGAAGATATTTAGCAAACAGAAATTCATCAACAGTGTCATTCAGGGATGGACTATGGAACCTAACATACGCCATGAGAAGATTTGAACTTCCGAAAGTTGATTCGTCAAGTTGAATAGCAAACTTACAATGCTGGAGCTCAGAGGTCAAAGTTCTTTCCACATCGTCGGCCATTTCCTCTATACGTCGCTGCACAGTATTTGCACTCAATGGTATGCACTTTAAAACTAGTTGAGAGTCTTTCTTCATAACATTTTCAATGACATCTTTTATAGCTGGTATTATAATCTCTTCACCAATAGTGTATGGTTTGCCTTTCTTTGCTATGTTAAGAGAGATGCTGTAGGATGTCCTCAGTCCTCCTTCACTATCAGCGCTAGCAGATGACTTCAAATATGTACTTAAATTTGGCCGAACTCTCAATTTCTCTTTTAGCATTTTGAAATACTCAGAATCTTTGTTTTTCTTATCAGAATGGATCCTTTCCAAGTGGTCTTTCATTTTCGCCGGCTTCATGGCATCATTGCTGAAAGTTTTTTCACATAACAAGCACATAGGAATAGTTTCATTAGCAAAAGATGGCACAAAACCATATTTCAAATACTCGTGTGAATATTGTCTGCATTTCTTCTTAGCACTGGTAGACGACATTGCGGGTATTAAACTCAGATTTATAATATGAACAACACGATACGATCGCAGCACAACAAAACAGCGGCAGTAAGAGACGCAACTTATTCCCGCACGAGCTATAAACAACTGCCTGTTCTTTCTCAGAGTGCATTGTTGCTACTCTTTGCTAACAATAGATATCTAGACTTGGAAGGAATAATAATTACATCTAAAAGTTACCTATTCAATAGAATTAGGTAGGAAAAAGATAAAAAAAGAAGTATCTAAATTTAATGGTTTTCGGTATATTACGATATTTTCTATGTAAAGGACAAAATTTACATTTAGATATACAATACATAGAGTGGAAACCATACTGGAATTTAACAGTGCAACTTGTGTATAATGAACCAGTAGCGTTCACTGCCCCTCCCCCCCCTCCCTCTGTGGCTTTACGTCTCGTCGACAGCGCGGTCATTAGAGGCGGGATGGAACTGCGGACAAGGAACTGGAAGGAATTCGGCCATGGCTTTTTGGAGGAATCATCCCGGCATTAGCTTTGAGTGATTTGGGGAAACCATGGAAAACCAAAATCCGGATGCCCGGACGGGGATTCGAAATAGCGTCCTCCCGAATATAAAATGCTTAAGTAAATAAAAAATAAAGTTTTAATACTTTTTGAGTTCATCACGTAGCTTAGCTAAAATAAAATACTTGTGATGTTGAACTTCTTTCTTATCCCAAAGACGGACCTTGAAAGAGACACAATTCATAAATTGGTTTACATTCGTTTCTCACAGGAATAACCACTAACAAACCAGCAATGCCAGTGAAGAGTAAAGCGGCGAAATCAAACAGTTTGAACGCTAAGCTTTGCTCCATTATTACCTCATAGCTTTGCTCCCCAGTATGAGCCACCGCAACAATCCAATTGGTTTGTTTGTTTTCGCTGCTTTGTTCTTCGCTCTCGTCGTTGCTATGCTCTCCGCTCCAGTATGTTTTCTCCTTAATACATACCTAAAGCGACGCAGGCTTCGGTAAAACTCAAATTATAACGGGGGTAGTCAGTTATTTTGGATTTTTGTTGGAATATTCCCATTTTTTTTCCTAGACCATTTAATTGATCCTCTTTATTATCAATCGACCCCCTTTCGACCCCCGGGTATTAATCGACCCCCGGAGAACTCTTATCGACCCCCAGGGGTCGATACCGACCACTTTGGGGACCCCTGGTCTACAGGCACCTTTAGCGGACGAATACAGTACATTGTTTCAAGTCAGTCGTGACCTAACTATGGTAGCGGACGGCTCGGGTCGCGTAGCGTGAGACGCTGTAGTAATAGTGCGGTGTACTAAGCATCTGCAATAGAACTGAATGTGTTTAGCCGGGACAATGCGTGTGTTACATAGAGTTTGAACAGTGCAGGAATGCAGAAGAACATTAATTGTGACATTAAAAGTAACTTGGTGTAAAGTTGACAAGATTGTTAATTTCCTTTATCTTGAAGAATATTTCAATCTACAGTTGACGAAGTTTCGATTAGCCTTAACATTCAAAACGTGGTGGTGGCCAACCGGTTCGAAGATCTAAGCTATTGCAATAAACGTGTGGTGGACTTAAGTTTGTGGTCCAGTACTTGATGACTTTTTTAATTATTTATCCACCTCCTGTTTCGAGCTACGTCACCTGGCGATCTGAAAGCAATAACGAACTGTGTATGAATAATTTGTAAACTTTAAATAGCGTTAAGTTCGAGTTGAGAGAACAGATTTCGTGACGTACAATACATACCACATAAATGTTTTACAAAGAGATAAAATGATATTTGCCTGTACTCCATACGCAACCCAATATCACTGGTGGAAACAAAAACACAAAATTATAGTAAAACGCGAAGTGAAAAACGGCTGTGTGTTATGTTGAGACTAGTGAATTATTAATACATTTCGAGGACCGTCGGCTCTTTTCCATAAAATTTCAAACCAAAGAGATTACTGTAAAATATTTTATATATTTGAGTTCTGACTTTTACAGACAGAAATTCAAAGGCTGAAAGCAGAACATTCGATGATTTTGCTCCATAACTCAACTTGCATTAGAACAGTAAAAGAAGTGTAACAAACTCGGTCCTTAGTAATAGGAGACAACTGTTCGAGGAAATGAGTTTCCGGTTTGCGTAATAACAACATGCCAGAAAAAAACTTAACACTGTTATAGTCCTTGTTGGTCGCACTTTAAGACTGCGAAAGCCAGAAGAAATTACAACAATACCAATGAGCAGAGAAGTAACAAAATACTCAGTTATTCAAATCAACTTCAAGTTTAAAAGACAGTTTTTGTCTCACTTTATGAAAGGCATTTTCACAGGGTAGTGTAGAGATGCAAAATTTCGTAGATAAAATAAGTTCTAAAGTTTAAAAGTGGCATGTAGTGCCTCAACATGTAAACATATCATGTAAAAAGCAAACACATTGTTTTTTATGATCAACATAAGGAACAAATGCGGATAAACTAGCTAAACCTTGCACGTTGCGACTCAGCATATTGTCTACAAAGTCTTCAAAAGTATTTTTACGAAGACAGCTTTGACTCATAATTTTAACTTAATTCTTTATTATTTTTGATAAACAATGTACCTCAATATTTTGTTTTGTGAAAAACTTTAATTTTTATAAACAAATAAATTTCGACTTTAGACGTTAAAACGCTGTTCGTTGTAAATGAGTGGAAATTTTTATTGGTACAGTTGCAAACAATAAGGAAAATTACATGGAGAATCGTATAAAAGGATCAGTGTCACAAGCACGCAAGAAACCAACAATCCCATGTTGTGAATTTGATAATAAAATGTTTCTGTTTACTAACTTCTTGCACATAACTTTCTGTGATGATTCTGAAATCCCTTTATCAATGTTGTAAACCTGTGTTCTCTCACTAAAGTGTTTGCACCATTATATAATTATATAAGTCGTTAATTTTTGTATTTGTACACAAGCTTCAACGAATGCCAAAAAATGGTTCGACCTTAATAAGACGACAGTATGCGTTTTTTTTTTTTTTTTAATGTAAAAAATTTCTATTGAAAGAACAACGTGTAAAGTCACTAATACAGAAAGGAAAACCGTTATACTTTTACTATCACAGCGCTATTGTCGGAAATATAACGTCAAAAGAATGTAAACAGACTCTTAACCTTATCCCGTCGTGCCAATAAAAACTTGAAGAAATCACTCAAGGAATTTTTAAATAGTACTTACATTAACGCTTAACAACTATACAAGTTTCTGCACAGCAACATTCGTGCGAAAACATAAAAAATATATTAAACTCAATTATTCAAAATTATTACCCACTGACTAAAATCACAAAGTAGAGATTTGTATTAAGTGCTTCACTAACACATTCGCTTCTAACGTTTTGACGTAATATTACTAACAGAATATGTATACTTCCTTGGACGTTTAAACGTTCCGGAATTCTGCTCAACAGAAATTGCTGTTGGATACAAAAAAGATTCTCAGCATCGTCACGTCAATTTTAAGCAAATTTGAGCTTTTTTTTTTTTTTTTTTTTTGTAAATCCAGATTCCATTTCAAATAGAAGTAGTTTAATTGGTTTATAACCAGCACTGGGACTATAAAAATCCCAAATATACGACGCACACATTGTCATCAGACGATAACACACAGGAGCTAAACTGGCGCGAGTTGTTATGCGACGCCATGTATATTATTTTACTAAAAATAATATAGTTTTAATTTTTATCCTACAAATAAAGTTGATTTTCGGTATCCTTACAACATACTCTATCATTGTAAATGAAGGTTTCATAGTTTACTTTTTAGTGTCAAGTACACCATTAGCCCTGCAACAAGGGTAAAAATTGTTATTAAGTCATCTTGTAACCGAGAACACAAAATAAAAAGTTATACATCACTACCAAAGTGCGGAAATTTTATAAGCTTTTCCTAATGCAGATCATTTTTCATACAGAATTTTTGTTTTACCTTGATTCAGTTGTTCTAGAAACTTTCAGGTTGCAAGGAAGAAGAAGGAAATTATGGCACAGAGGAAATTTTGTTTGCGCATTAGCATAGTCACTGGAAGAGAAATTTTGAAGGAGACGTTTCTGGCCTACGGCTACAACCTAGACGTTATCAATAAGTCCACCGCAAGGTTGAACCCCCAGCAATGGCAGTCCCAGTACCGGAGTAACCACGTAGCAGGGAGTAGCAAATGCTACGGGCCTCGCGCCTTCTGGGGGGCCTCGCGTCTCCTAGGGGGCCTACCCCGGACGTCAAAAATCAAGGGCCTCTTCTTCACATTTGTTACGGGCGCCTCGCTGTCTTAATCCGGTCCTGGGCAGTCCTCTGAAGAAGGCCACAAAATGATGACTGAAACGTCAGGTTTCGGTAAATTGACGCAGTTCCACCCTAGAACCAAGATAACATCGGAATTAAACTTAATTGGGCAAGGTAAATTACCAAACAGCTGAAAATCGTCTTCAAAACACCGTGGCTTATATCAACATTTATAATTACAAGCTTTCAATTAATATTTCAAACATGATACTGTTTTTGATCGTACCACACATCATTTATACAGTGTCCTTTCATAAAAAAATATTCATTCACATAAAAAAATTTGCAAGTTCATAGTTAATCAACATTCATCTCTCTATTCTTAATCCCTGAGATAAAAGTTCATAAAAGAGTGGGAATGAGGGCTGTTACAATGTTCTAGACAACCAGTGGATTCAAATACGTCGAGCTGTGGTGGTTACAATCATTTCATCGGGCAGTATACTTCTGTTGATTTATTTGCAACCATTGTCGAAATAGGAATGTTATCTGTTGGCTAAATTTTCTCGTCTGTTGAAAGCATAAATCAGGAAAAATTTTGTTAATAGACTTAAAACTATAGAACATCAGATCTTGTGTTTCGCTGCTTTTGAAGTAGTGTTTTTAAACTCTTTCTAAAGGTAATTAACTGTAATTAAAGGTCACGTATTGACATTACAGTTGAAAAATTCTTATGTTTATCTTTCTAGGGATACAAATTCCAACCGTGAAAGAAATCTTACTTTTAAGAAAAAGTTGTGAGTTACGACATGCTGATGGAATCTCAAGGTTACTCCTCTCTCTAGATGAATCCTTAGTTTGATGAGAATTATAAATTAAAGTTTTTTCTTAGCTTAATTCGGAAGAACAATGTTGAAGTTTCCCAGAATTTAAGACGAATAATTTTTCATTGAACGCAAACAAAAATTGTCTACACCGAGAATATACTAAATGTGGTACTTATTGGTACCTGTCACTGAATATCAGTTTGATCAAATAAATTTGTGAAATATTTGAAGAAACGCGTGCCGTGAAACGGTAACGCCGTGACCTCATAATCGGGAGTCATGACGACGCTGGTTTTCAATAACATACCAAAATCGCTCCAGGCGAATACCGGGATTGTTCGATCAAAAGGCCATAGCGGAATTTCTCCCCATTCCTAGCGCCCATCCTTTCACTCCTCAAATGATCTACACGTCGATGACGCGAAAGTCATAGGAAAGAAAATGATACACTCAGATTAATTAATCATGAGATCAAGGGTTGTAGCCATCTAAAGATAAATGCAGTGATGCAGTGGTACTCGGGATACAACATGACTACACAAAATATGCCAGGTTCTGCTTGTAAAGAAATTGCGATAAACATGACGGAAAGAAGCAGTATGTTTAAATACATGGAAAGTGATCTAAAATTATGGACCTTCAGAAATTTCTATATTCTGATGCACATCTGCAAAGGAGAACAAGAACGCAAATGTTTCTAAACCATAAATAAGCATTAAAAAAGTACAAAGTTAGTAAGTACAAGAATTAATCTGCCTGATGTCGGAGTTTCGAGGGCAGCCTACATCTAAAACCTCGATTCGCATCTGTATTACTTTCCATGCAGCTACCGTGATTTACAACATAAACATCGCGAAACTTTTCAAATGACCCACACGCAGTTACCAGTTGACCCAATACCGTTGGAGCACTATTACAGAAAGACGAAACTAAAAGATATAATCGATATACTTTTTTAATATATATGTATAAAATTAATGTTTTACAAAATAAATCAATTATAAATAAATAAAAAAAAGACTAGTGAGCTCCGTGGCTTGAAGAACACGTTAGCACAAGTTAACATGCGTCCATCTTGTGTCTATACTTTAAAAGAGATAATGTGCTTGTGTGTTACAAAACAACTGTTGAACTTACACATTTCAATTTTCGCAAAGATCCGGTTTAAAAAGTCTAATATAAAGTCACATACGCAACGTCTTGAATCATCGTTAAAATGAGAAATTAATATTTATGTGTTCAAAAACAGCAACTAAAAAAATGACAACAAAATCGAAGATTATTTTAATATCCCATGAAAATGACAAAACATCTTGTTCTCATTAACTTCGAATCATAAATAATTGCAGATTGTGTACTGAATAGTGTTTAGAAGTTAATTGAATAATATATTAAAGAAATTGTGAAATTGATAACCGTTGAGAGAACAGAGATATCTTAATTTTCCTTTTTAATTAAATATGTTTCCAATATTGTCAATAATATATCCATTTGTGCTGATCTTTATTAAAAAGCAACAAACCTTATATTCACGAATGCTTAGCCTTATAAGGAACGGAGAATAATTATCCTATTCATCTTAAGTTTGTTTTCTAAGTTTACGGATTTTATTGAATACTATCTTTACTCTTTCTGTAGTTACTGCAGTTTTAGTACAAATTTAATATTTCTAAAATTTATGAAATAAAAAAAGGAGAAAATATATTTTATTTAACGTAGTTTATTCTTTAATTTGACGAAGATTTATAAATGGTATTACTTCTATTAATGCAATTTTCGCACAAGTTTAACATTTTTAAAATTTGCAGACAGTAAGGAAGAAGGGAATATATATAATGACAAGCAGATCCGAGAAGACAGTGTTAGCTTTTAGCCCACTATTGCCCCCTTCCCCACATATTGTTGTAATGACGTATACACGTATGTGCATTCAAACAAATTATATTTATAATTAGGGCGAGAAAAAGCGTG